>OX421895.1:54230646-54867114 GCA_949128065.1 Beris chalybata
CAACATATTCTTACATTACACAATTTCGGATTGTTTTCGAGAAATCATTGCCTTTAAAACTCAAAATTAAGATCAAAAATACGGTTGTCACAGCTGTACTGTGTAGTTGTACAAAATTTCACTTTCATTTCAACACGACTCCTTTTAATGTATTATTTATAATACAGTATTGTTATCGATTTCTAAAAAAAAAAATTTGCTGCCCTCAAAATTTTTTTTTCCACGTTTCATGACTAGTAGACGCGAAAAAAGCAATAAAAATTTTCACTCCGCCTGTACGCCGTACGCCGTACGCCGTACGTCGACCGCCCCAAAATCTTTGAAGGCTCGTAGCTCTCGAACCAGTGGAGCTATTAAATTAAAATTTTTTCTAAGAATAGACTTGGTAGACTCCTTGAATTGACATTATTTTCAGGGGAGGAGGTGTAAGGGGGAAGGCGGGGTAAGCGTTTTAGACGAAAAATTTAGGTTTCTAGATCACAGGAACCGCTTGTGTTAGGAGGCTGAAACTTAGAATTTCTATAGAGCTTTGATAATGGACCCATTTGCAAAAAAAAAAACAGATATGGGTGAAGAGGTGTGAGAGTGGAGGGGGAAATAATGCGTCCGAAACGCAAAAATGCCGAGATCGACAAATTGTAAAATCCATATCTCCTAAACCATTAATAGCAAGCAATTAAAACTTAACAAATATCTGTAGTTATACTTGGAGAGTAGATTGAACTAAAATTTTTGGGTGGGGGTAGTGGCGTACGGGGGTGGAGGGTGAAAAACTTTAGATTACGATATCTCACAAACCAATGGTACCAGAAAAACAAAATTCGGTTTGGACATAAAGCTTGATAAATAAAGATTGCTCAAAGTAAAATATTTGAAGGGGGTGGAGGAGCACGGAAGTGGGAGGGATTAGAATTTTTCAAAAATAACACGATTCATATCTCAATAACAGTGTAAGATGGATGTTTCAAATTTTTACCAGAAGTAGGCCTAATAAAACCCTAGTAGGGAAGTTTGGGTGTGGGTGTCGAGGGTGAGGGTGGGGAAGGGTGAGAAAGAAAAAGTTCCGATGCTTATATCTTAAGAATCTATAATGATAGGAAGCTGAAACTTGGTATTTAGATAAAGCTATAGTAGTGGCATGGTGGAAAAATAAATTTTTTTTTAGGGGTAGTATGGTACGGTGGTGGGGGGTGTTTTCCCTAACTTCAGAACGGCTTATGCTAGGAAGTTGAAACTCGGTACGTATATGTAAATTAACTAGAAAAGTAATTCTGATGAAAAAAATTCAAATATTCATTGGCGTTCAGGGGGGGGGGGCAAAAAAAATATCGGTTAATATAAAATGCATATATTTTCACGATTTCCATCATATCTACTAGGTCTTTTGAAATATTGAATTCATTTTTATTCTACGGATTCTTGATATGAATACCTAGAAAGTGTTTTCAAGATTTTTTGAAATTCGACCCCTAAGAGGGTGTAAACTGGTTGAATACTTTTTCATGAATTCCACCATGTTTCTCAGGTCTGATCAGATATCGAATATCTTTTTACTTCCCCAGGTTTGTTTAATAACCACCTATTTTTAAGTTTTGTTTTTCAACCTCTAGACCGCATCTCGGAATATGACCCAATTATTTAATTCATATGTTAAACCCTTTTCTAACCGCTTCCCGAACTTTTTGTTAATACAATCGTTATAATTATAAGTGGTACATTTGTCATCTTATCCTCGGTTTTAAATATTGGAATGTGGGTACCAGAGTGTTTAGTTACACCTACATTCAAATGGGCACTGAACTAATATCTACAATTGCTGGTTTCGACTTATGCGAGGAGGGTGAATGTTCTGGAGTAAATGAATTCAATAATTTTCGAGAGAGCTGCAATGGAAAAAACACTTTCTCTGTGTTCCATAAAAACATACGTTGTCTGCGGAAGAACTTCGACCAGTTAGTACTTCATTTAACCCAGTACACAAACCCTTTTGACGTAATAGTACTTTCAGAATGCTGGAACCCGAGCAATTTACAAACGTTCCAAATACCAGGTTATTCAGAGTATTACACGCGTAATATAATAAATAAAAACAGTGGCGTCGTTGTATACTTAAGACAAAGAAATGCCAGTGCTATAGTCGAAGAGACCAATCTACCGGGTGCAACTTGCCTGATAATAGATTTGAAAATAACTATCACCCACCATATAAAAATAATTGCTATATATAGATCACCAAATGGGGATATCAAAGAGTTCAATAACGCACTCTATAACATAGTTAGAAATACCGGAAACAATAATGTTGTACTAGTAGGCGATTTAAATATTGATCTCAGACAACCAAATGAGGAGTACATTACAATGCTTAATGAAAACGGATATATCTCTCTTATAAATAAAGCTACGAGAGAAAAAAGTATTTTAGATCACATATTTGCAAAACTTAAACCAAACTTATCCCATGAACTAAAGTCAGCGGTTATAGCATCGAATACAACAGATCATGATAGTACAGCATTATTAATCAATTGTGGTTCCAAAAATGTGGTAGGGCGCAATTCAACCGAATATAAACGCATTAATTTGGAATCTTTAGTCAACAATGCAAAATCGATAAACTGGAATGATCTATTGTTGTATTCAGACGTCGACGAGTGCGCATACGAATTGCACAAAATTCTTACAAAAATAATTAACGAAGCGACCTTTATGCAGAATCGAATATGCTCCCGAAACGTAAAAATTAAACCATGGATAACAAAAGGATTGGTGACCTCTATAAGAACCAGAGATAAATTACGAAAGAAATTACTGAAAGATCCTAATAATATAAAGCTAAAAACTCATGTTCAAAAATTTAGAAACACACTATGTGCCTTACTGAAAAAGACTAAAACGGACTATTTTAAGAAAATGTTGGATAATGCGGGAAACAATGGGAAACTGGTTTGGAAAACGATTAACACTGCCATAGGAAGGAAAAATCGACCAAATCCAGTTAATGAAATAATACATGATGAAGTGCAGATCACCACTAAAGAGAACCCAATAGAAATAGCAAATATCTTTAATAAACATTTTGTAACTGTTGGTGAAAAACTTGTGAAAAATTTCGCACAAAGTGACGTACAACTAAGCACGAGAGCGCCTTTAACAAGTAGAAAACTTGGAGATACAATGGAATACGCAACCGAAGCAGAAACAGAAGCGATTATCAAAACTATGAGCGGTGGTTCTAGTCCCGGATTTGATGGAATCACATTAGAACATATAAAAATACTAAAGGACTATATATCAAAGCCTCTTACACACCTAATTAATCTTAGCTTTTCGAAGGGTGTTTTCCCAAAAATCTACAAATCAACTATTGTAACACCAATCTTTAAAACTGGAAATAAAACCTCGATCAACAATTACCGACCTATTTCCTTAATATCCAATATTGGAAAGGTAATTGAAAAGGTTGCGAAAATGAGATTAATGGATTTTTTTGAGACAAATAAAATATTAAATGACAATCAGTTTGGTTTTCGTGCAAAACGTAGCACACATGATGGAATAGCGATTCTAAGTAAATTAATCAGTACATCGTTAGATAAAGGGAACAAACCGTGCGCAATTTTCCTAGACTTAGCAAAAGCATTTGACTCAATCCCGCATGGAAAGATAGTCGAAAAGTTTATCGCATCCGGAATAAATACATCTTGGGTACAATGGATTACCAGTTACCTAGAAGATAGATCACAATATGTTCAAATTAACAATAAACTCAGCAATAGAGAAACTTTCCAATATGGTGTACCGCAAGGTACAGTTTTAGGACCAGTTATCTTTCTTTTGTACATTAACGACATATATAAACAGCCAATACAAGGAAATATAATATCTTTTGCAGATGACACTGTCTTATTCTTTGAGGATGCTTCTTGGGCAGGCACGGTGGTCAAAGCTAATCATGATTTGTGCACACTAAAGGAATGGCTGAACTACAACTTTCTTATGCTAAACTCCGAAAAAACATGCTATATAACTTTTTCGCTTACCCAAAACGGACAACCAGAACACATAGAGATTAAAATACATTCTACACAATGCACTAGCAATTGTAGCTGTGAAGCGTTAAAGAGAGTTACGAACACACGATATTTAGGTATAACTTTTGACCATCTCTTGAAGTGGGATTTACATACCGAACATATGACTAAAAGGCTTAAGACTCTGATCCCAATATGCATGGAGGTGAGATCTTTTATGAACAAAAACACAAAACAACAATTTTATTTCGCATTGATTCATTCAATACTACAATATGGTATAATATCATGGGGAAGCGCTACAAACACGGTCTTAGAGCCTGTTCAAATCATGCAAAAAACTTTGGTGAAAATATTACTTAGGAAAGAACGAACATATCCGTCTAATCTCCTTTACCCACTTTTGGACATTCTGAATGTACGTCAAATATTCAATCTTATTTCCACAATCCAAATATATAAAGAAATCCAAGCCGGACAATTCAATTTTAATACTAATACTACACGCGGCGGTACCCAAGGAATGATTCTCATTAACACTTTGAATACTTGTACAGTACAACGACAATATTACTACCAAGGCTGTCAACTTTTCAATGAATGTCCAAGCCATATAAAAAAAAATCTGCCAACAATCTGGGCGTAACTTCATTATTTTTCCGGCAGAAGTTAGGAACGCGTTCAGTTCTGAAATGCGGTGTAGGCTACTATGTGACTGAAAACCTATCAAAAAGAACAAGATCATCGAAGTGAAAATCTGATTGGATCTGAGAGATATGGAATAGTTTATGAAAAAGTACACAATCACTTTACACCTACTTAGGGGTCAATTTTCAGAAAATCTTGAAAACACTTTCTTGGTATTTATATGGAGAATACATAGCATGAAATTAAATTCATTATTTGGGACGAGGTAGTAGATATGTCGAAAATCGTGGTAAAATATGCATTCTATTTTCACAGATAATTTTTTTTACCCCCCTTCTGAACGCCAATAGATATTCGTTTTTTTTATTCAAAATTATTTTTCTAGTTCATTTAGATATACACACCGAGTTTCAACATTGTAGCTTAAGCCGTTCTATATTCATACGAAGAATCCGTAGAATAAAAATGAATTCAATATTTGGAAAGACCTAGTAGATATGACGAAAATCGTGAAAATATATGCATTTTATATTTATTATATTTACAAATAATTTTTTTTGCCCCCCTTCTGAACGCCAATACATATTTGAATTTTTTTTTAATCAAAATTGTTTTTCTAGTTGATTTACTTATACACACCGAGTTTCAACATTGTAGCTTAAGCCGTTCAATATATAGGAAAAACACCCCCCACTTGTACCACACTACCCTTAGGGGTCAAATTTCAAAAAACCTTGAAAACGCTTTCTAGGTATTCATACGAAGAATCCTTAGAATAAAAATGAATTCAATATTTGGAAAGACCTAGTAGATATGACGAAATTCGGGAAAATATATGCATTTTATATTTATTATATTTACAAATAATTTTTTTTGCCCCCCTTTCTGAGCGCCAATGAATATTCAAATTTTTTTTTATCACAATTACTTTTCTAGTTGATTAACATATACACACCGAGTTTCAACTTTCTAGCATGAACCGTTTAATAGCTAGGAAAAACACCCCCTACCCCCGTAGCATACTACCCCTAAAAAAAACTTTATTTTTCCAACATTTCGCTACTATAGTTCTATCTAAATACTAAGTTTACAGGTTCTCAATATATAAGCATCGGAACTTTTTCCTTTTCACCTTCCCCCACCCTCCCCCTCTACACCCACAACCACAAAACTGTTTTCCCTACTAGAGTTTAATTAGCGCTACTTTTGGTAAAAATTCTATGGATCTATCTTACACTGTTCTTGAGATATGAAATGTGTTTGATTTGAAAAATTCTCATCCGCTCCACTTTTATGCTTCCCCTCCCACTTAAAAAATTTTACTTTGATCAATCTTTATTTGTTAACCTTTATACCCAAACCGAATTTTATTTTTCTAGAGCAATTGGTTCATGAGATATCGTAATCTAAAGTTTTTCACCCCCCACCCCCATACACAACTTCCCGCACCCAAAATTTTTCTTGATTCTGTTCTCCTAGTATAACTACAAATATTTGTTAAGTTTGAATAGTGTGCCATTAACGGTTTAGGAGATATGGATTTTAGAATGTGTCTATCTCGCCTTTTTTGGGTTTCGGACGCATTACATTTCCCCCCACTCCCACACCACTTGATCAATATTGACAATTTTTCTGCAAATGGGTCTACTATCAGAGCTCTATAGACATTCCAAGTTTCAGCTTCCTATCATTAGGGGTTACTGAGATCTAGAAACCAAAATTTTCGGTCTCAAACACTTCTCCCTCCTTCCCCCTCACACCCCCACCCCTAAAAATTTGGTCACTTCAAGGAGCCTACCCCGTCTATTCGTTAAAAAAATTTCAATATAATATCTCAAATCGTTTGGCAGTTACGAGCCTCCAAACGATCTTGCGTACGGCGTACGGCGGACAGACGGACTAAAAATTTTTATTGCTTTTTTCGCGTCTACTAGTTATGAAACGTGAAAATAAAAATTTTGAGGGAAGCAAATTTTTTTTTTTTAAAAATCAATCACATTACTTAATTATTAAAATAATAAAGTAATAGCACTAGCCTTGTAAACTTCAAATCGAAATTAAAAAAATTGTATTATATTGGAACATATTAGTATAAATAGAAACATTAATTTGCGAAATATAAATACCTATAGAAATCTTTTATATAGAGGAAATATGGACTGTATTTTTGAGAAGTGAAGTGATAGAACCTAAAATTATTTTATTATATATATTAAATTTTTTCTTTTATTTTTGGTGTGTATCATTGGAATTATTTATTAGTTATTAGTAATGTCAATTATCTTGCCTGCAACAGGAACTGAAATAAATTTAAATTTTTAATGTTAAATTTGTAGAGACTCCTCACCCCTAACACAAGGATATGTCCTTAGAAGGGGGAGTAGAGCACATACATAGTATAAGAATATTTGAATTTAAATAAATAAAGCATTTACTAAAAAAAAAAAAAAAAATTGCTCATCCTTGATAATGACGAGAGACCCAATTAGTTCGTCGCGAGTCTTTCTACCAAATTGCCATTTGGTGCGTTGTTGCAAGTTATGAAGGTAGTCTCCGAGGACCAGCGCTTCCAAAAATGTTGAAGCATCTGTTGTAGATGTTGATAGCGCGTGAGGCGGTTGGCTGGTAGATCCTGAACGTCTTGTTGCGGTGTGGCGTTGAGTGCAGTGCCAATGATGAAATGCCCAGGAGTTAAGGATTCGAGGTCGTTGGGATCATTGGAAAGAGGACAAATGGGACGTGAGTTTAATACGGCCTCAATTTGTGTTAATAAAGTCACGAATTCTTCATATGTTAACGAAATATTACTTACTACACGCTTGAGATGAAACTTCGTGGACTTGATAGCGGCTTCCCAAAGTCCGCCATTCGATTTTGTTCTGTTTCTGTACCTTCGGGTCGATTTGAAACGATGTGATACGCTTGAGCTCACTATTAGCTCCAACAAAATTAGTTGCGTTGTCGCTGTAAATACCCTGACATAGTCCCCGACGAGATACAAAGTGCTTCAATGCATTTAGAAAACCATCAGTGGTCAGATCGCTAACAAATTCTAGATGCACGGCCTTGGTGGAGAGACACACGAATAAGCATACATATGATTTTATCATTTTGCGATTGCGACATTTTCCATCCTTGCAAAGATAAGGGCCTGCATAGTCGATCCCAACATAAAAATCTGTGAGAATAGCTTGGCTAGCATGCGGTAGAGTACTTGCGCTCTCGTTTGCGAGCTGCACCAGGCAGCGAATAACTAAAAAGGAGGCCGCAGCTGTACCATAAGTGATCGTATTTAACCGATACTCTTGTAGCTCCTCTCCTAGATTGTTCCGCCATAAGATCCTTTGAAGATCTCTATGTTCTTCGTCAAGCAGTACCTGTCGATACATTTTTGTGATATCAGCAGTTAGTACCACATTATTCTTTCTAAATCTCAACTCAATTGAGAATAGGTCATCCTGTAAAATTGGACCAACAGCCATAACATCATTGAGAGACAATGTGGATGACGTTTTCGCGGACGCATCGATAACAACACGCAGCTTGGTAGTCAGGCTTGATTCCTTTGTAACGCAATGGTGCGGCAAATAATAATGCAATTTTACGTTTGGAGTTGTATCCACCTTAGACATGTGATTCAAGTTTTCATATTCGGACAGAAATTCCGAATATTGAAGTTTGAGAGAACTATTCCTTTCAAGTTTTCGTTCCAAAGCATGGAAACGTTTGACGGCGTTCCGTCTTGATTCTCCCAGATTGTTGCAGTTGTCCTTCAGTGGCAACTTGACAACGAAACGATTCAAGTGATCGCGCTTGACGTTTTGTAGGAAATGAGATTCGCAATCAAACTCTTCCCTTGATAGTACTTTTCTGTCAGAGCACTCTTCTATTTCCCAAAACTTTCTTACCTCGTCGTTGAGGCTTAGATGACAATGCAATGTGCCCTTTTTAAAATTTGTAATTGGACCCGAAATGATCCATCCCAACCTTGACTCTTGCAAGATGGGCTGTTTGGGTCCCATTTTTACTTGATTGCAGCACAAAAGATCATAGAATGAACTAGCGCCTATTAAAACGTCAATATCACCAGGCTTGAAAAACTGAGGATCTGCTAGCTTGAGTGTCGGTGGAATTTTCAAGTGGTTAAAGTCAATCGTTTTATGCGGGATACGACCTGTTATCGTTTTTATCACTAAGAATGGTAACGTTGTTTGGTAGAATTGATCCACTGATTTGAACGTTATGTTTGCTCGCTGGGTTATATTGGTTTGTGCCATATTGATCCCAGTTATCGATTGATGAATTACTGTGCCCTTATGGCCCAGTCTATGAAACAAGCTTTGAGTTATGAAATTGGACTGGGAGCCGCTGTCCAACAGGGCTGTACACAATACCTTGTTGCCAACATGATCATAAACCTCTATGATTGCAGTGGATAATAATATGGTTGTATTGTTTGATGAATGACCCCAATGAGCAATCGCACTCGATGAATTACTTATTTCAATCGGTACGCTGTTACCAACGGTCCCTTTAATCACAGGTTCAGAGATCTCTAGGTGCGACGATTCGCCAGATGGGTTCGACTGCAATTCGCGATGTAGTAAAGAGTTGTGCCTTTTGTTGCATTTGCGACAACTTCCCGATTTACAGGCTTGCGCCTGATGTCCTGGTCGTAGGAAATTAATACATAGACTTAGCCGTTTTATCTCCTTGAAACGTAAGGCTGGCGCCATGTCAATAAATTGCTTGCACTGAAAAAGACTGTGTGCTCCCTTACATAAATAGCAGACCATGCTTGCTTGACATGAAAACACCTTCGAACTCGAATGCTTACCTTGATGCAGATTCTGGTTCGAACTATTACTTTTAGTAGTGGATTTGTTTGCAATTGTTTCTAACAACTCGCATTTTTCCTTCAAAAAATCTAGGAATTCAGTTATTGTTGGAAATGCTGTTGACTTATTTGATTTTTCCCACTCCCTTTTGGAGGTTGAATCCAATTTTGATACAAGGACATATAGCAAAATAGTGTCCCAAGTGCCAACAGGCTGCCCTAATGATTTTAAGCAACGATAATGCTTCGAGACTTCATTTGAAATGTTTCTAAGCGCACTATGCGATTCTTTGTGCACTGGATTTAGCTCAAACAGTCCCTTCAAATGGGTTTGAACTATAATCTTTTTGTTTTCATATCGTTCCTTGAGTAGCTGCCAAGCGACGATGTAATTTTTGTCGGAAATCTCCAACGACTGCACGACTTGCAGTGCTTCACCTCGCAAAGCTGATTGCAAATAGTGAAATTTTTGTGAGTTTGCGATATTCATATTGTCATGAATTAGCGACTTGTAGATATCGTGGAAATGCAACCACTTATCGTATTCCCCCCCCGAAGTTGGGCAAAGATATTTGCGGAAGCTTAATGTTCTGAATTGGTGCTGCCCTTTCACTGACCAAAGAATTCCTTTTTTGAGGCCAGGAAGGGCTCTGACTAATCACCCTCTGTCTCGCCGTGCGACTACATAAAAGTATTTCAGTTCAAAATTATCCCGCTCAAGAAATTGGTCGGGGGAATTATCCAAAAGTTCGATTTTCGACTGAAGGTCGTTAAATTCATTCCACATTGTTTCAATTTTTTCCAACCGCGTTTGCAATTCGATAATTCTCTCTTTATCTTGCGACTCAAGGAGGAATTTATCGAACCGCGTTAATTGCGATTTGACCTGTCCGCGACGTAATATTAAAGTTTTCAACTCTTCGACCATTTTGTCGAACTCAAAAAAAGAACAAAGGAACGCTTGGCTGAATATACGGAACCTTCTGCACAGAACTTCGCGATAAAGAATTTCAAAAAACCCAACAATTGCAATTCCTTTCGATTTCTAAATCGTTGCCGACCGATGCGGCGCAGAAGAGGAATAAAATTTGGCTAAACCGTAATATGTAACGGCTTGATCTCGTTGTACCATGACACGAGGTTTCATACAAACGAAAAAAAACTATACCTCCGAATTACTGAAATTCGAAAGTAAAAAAGAATCGACAAAACGCAATGTGTGGCGCTTAATCTCGTTGCACTACACCACGAGGTTTCAACCACGAAATGAAAAAAACCTTACTTCCAATGTACCGAAATTTATGTACTATGACACGAGGTTTCACACAAGAGTGAAAAAAACTGTACTTCCAGTGTACCGAAACTTTCTGCGACACGAGGTTTCACACAAAGAAGTGAAAAAAACTGTACTTCCAATGTACCGAAACTTTCTGCGACACGAGGTTTCACACAAAGGAGTGAAAAACTGTATCGCTGAATTACCGGAATTCAACAAATTGCCGTATCGCGATGACCCTTTCAACCTTTTACCGAAATTTAACGCACTTCACTTTATTTGCACAAATTGAGGTATTTTTTATGATAGGTAGGAACAAGAAAAAATGGAAATTGGGACTTACGTGTGTGGACCAACCACTTCCAATAAGAAAACGCCTCCGATATTTCTGCTCCTTGTTGCAGCAGCAATGCGCCTCTTCCTTCTAAATCAAGGTTAACGATCCTGTAGATCGCTATCCGGCTCGACGGACCAAAATATGTTTGCGAGCGCCTTGTGCACTCGACGGACCCAAGAATGTGTGATACGTGCCTTGTGCACGATGCAGCTGCTATGCCTTATGCACGGCAATCCAATTGCCAATGTGTAAATGTGTGATGCGTGCCTTGTGCACGATGCAACTGCTATGCCTTATGCACAGCAATCCAATTGCCAATAAATGATCGATGAGTGCCTTCTGCACGATGACAAAAATGTACGATGATGACGAAGTGTTTTTGTGGTTGATGCAGAATATTCTGCTGTGATTAATCAATTAAATCACCGACTCCTAAATCGATGGCGGCCGGAGCTCCAATGGAAGGCCTCGAAACTTCGTTCTGCGTAGCAGCGCGCGAGTCGAATTAATCAATTGACGCAGCCCGAAAATGATTTCGAATGGGCATTTCCTAATGCTCGCCGTAATTCGTAGTCGGAACAAATATAAAAACCAAGACTGGATCTTCTGATATCGTTATCAAATGAAAGAAAAAACACTACTGTTCTACTAACTATTTTAATTTTAATGAGCAATGTTACACTTCGACTGAATTATTTTTAGGAGCAATGTTGCACTTCGACTGTTATCGACAATTATGAGTTTATTGCAAATGTTGTTTAATCTTAAACAATAGTTCTTAGAACAAAAAAAAACAGGTCACCAAAATATTTTGATATGTCAAAATGCGGAAGACTCAAACTAAAAAATTTTCTTAAGGGGGCACAGGACTGGGTACCTTACCCTATTACAAATTAATTATTAAGTTAATATTATTTTTTAAAGTTGAATATGGAAGGAAAAAAAAAGAAAAGTTGTTGTCGAGTGCCGTGAAGGTAAACTTAGAAAACGAAAAATTGAGAATACAGAGAGAAAACTGCATTAATTCGTCCTCATTTTGACTTTTTGGTGAGAAATTTCTCACTCATAAGTTACAGAACTGAGCTACTAATCAGATATCTAATATCTTTTCATTTCCACGGGCTAATCACCTATTTTGAAGTTATGTTTTTTTCAACCTCTAGTCCGCATTCCGGAATATGACCCAATTACATATATAGTTCATATAATTACACTCTATTTTAACCGTTTCCCGAACTTTTTGTTAGATTTTCAGTCACATAGTAACATACACCGCATCCCCGAATTAAACACGGTCCAAACTTCTGCCGGAAAAATAATAAAGTTGCGCCCAGACTGTTGGCAGATTTTTTTCATATGTCGAAGATCTTTTTCAAATTCTTCTTTTTGGATGTATGTAAGCCAAGATTCAAAAGATTTCTTTAATTCGCCAGATGCCAAGTGTCCTCTGTTATTTTCCAATTTTGATGAAAGCTTCCTAAACCGGTAACAGTATGCCGTCACTCTGATCCATCGGGTCCTTCACGAAAACCTGTTGATCAAGTCATCATTTTCTATAGTGCTGTTCAAGAATGTCACTGCAGTTTTTCGTTTCTCGAGTTCAGTACCTGGAGTAACTTCAATTTTCGGCCAATGGTCTTCACCATGTTGCAACCATTCTGGACCGTTCCACCATAAAATGCTATCTTGCAACTCTGTAGGTTCTACACCTCGAGACGCTGAGTCGGCTGGATTTTGTTGAGAAGGCACGTGGCGCCATGGTATATTTCCCGTGTGTTCAAATATTTCCGTCATTCGATTGGCAATAAACGTAGTCCATCTGGTTGGATGACCACGTAATCAGTCCACAGCCAACAATTTAATAATAATCAATGGCGCAACAGCCCAAATCGGGCCTAGGCCTTAAAGAATTGCTAGAGTTACTTCATTACGAGACCAACGGAACATTAGGAGGTGAAGTGGTCAGCTAACACGCTCGTCCGTGATTATTACCCCGATTTTTAACTCAGGTACTCACTTACAGCTGGTAGTCCGGCACCCAATACCATTTTCGAAAATTACTTGTCACCAAGCAGACTCAAACCTGGTACCAGGTGCGCCGAAGGCAAGTGCTCTAACCACTAAGCCACCCAACAATTTACACCAGCTAATTTCAACGAATCCTTGACTCTTTTCATCGCTTTCGAAAGTAGCACAGCTCCACACAGTTCTAATCGAGGAATCGTAAGGGGTCGTATAGGAGCGACTTACGTCTTGGACATTATAAGTTGCACACACGTCTTACCTTTGCTGCGACTTACTGCATAGATTACTGCGGCATATGCTTCCATGGACGCGTCAGAAAGTCCATGAAGTTCAAAGTTGTAAGAATCGTCTATCAATATCCATCTCGGAATTCTAATTCTTTCAACTTCTACTAATTTATTTCTAAATATATTCCAGTGATTGTGGATTGTGGAAGTAGAATTTTAGCTACAACGATCGTCGGTGCCAACCATCCTAATGGGTCATAAAGATGTGCGATGCCCGAAAGCAGCTGTCGTTTAGTGAAATGTGCGTTGTGATTTCGAAGTTTTACTCGATAGGTGAAATGGTCAGTCGCAGGATTCCAGACGATGCCTAAAGATTTGTAGCCTTGCTTGAGATCCATTTCCAACGGAGTTTTTATTTCGATATCAGCTTCAGGTACACCTTCTAAAACTCTTGTATCATTAGCTATCCATTTTCGGAGCTTAAATCCTCCGGATTCCAAAACATGAGAAATCACTTTGCGATGCTTTATGGTCTTGTTGAGATCAAGTCCTCCTGACAATACGTCGTCAATGTAGAAATCGTTCATGATGGAATCATATAAACATCATACATCTGGATGGTTCTGTCTTTCGATTTCAGCCAAATGTTGCAAAGTCCTTATGGCTAAATATGGAGCGCACGTTGTTCCGAATGTGACCGTGTTCATGCAATAATCCTAAATGTCTTCAGACGGATAGGATCTCCATACTATCCGTTGAAAATGAGCGTCGTTGGGGATCATGTTGATCTGACGATACATTTTCTCTATATCAGCGACAAAGGCATATTTATGCAATCTCCATTTCAATACCACTAAATCATGTCGTTTTGAATCGCGGGTCCTGTCATCAAAGTGTCATTTAGCGAAACTCCAGAGCTGCTCTTCCGTGATGCATCGAAGATTACTCGAAGCTTTGTGCTGGTACTATCTCTCAAAACAGCATGATGTGGTAAGTAATGCGCGGTGCACACTGAGTTTTCATTTTCAACACTAATTTCGGTTTTGTTGGTGACTTTCAACACTAATTTCGGTTTTGTTGGTGTTCGGTTTTGTTGGTATGAATTTTCTGTATTCATGTTCAAGTTCTCCATCCCGACAAAATCGATTTTCCATAGATATTAGACTTTTTACAGCTGTTATGCGGGAGTGTCTAGGCGTATTCTTAGCATTATCATTCTTAAATGGTAAACTCACTATGAACCGTCCACCATTTTCTCTTGAAACATTCGCTTGAAAGTGATTTTCGCAAAATTGTTCTTCTTGGATCAGTTTTCGAGAATCTTGCAGTTTCTCCAATTTCCAGAATTTCCGCAATTGATCACTCACGTCTTGCTTAGTTTCTATTTCGACTTTGAAACTTTGGTAGTTGGATGTATGTGCTGACTTCACTTCACCAGAGATGATCCAGCCTAATTTCGTATTTTGTATTGTATTACCAAGGATCACGAGAGCATACACATCGGCACCTAGTAATAAATCGATGCGACCTGGTTTATCAAATTGAGGATCTGCCAATTCAATATTCTTCAATTTTTCCCATTTTGAGAATACAACTGTCTGAGCTGGAATTAAATTCGTCACCTTGTCTAAAATCCAGGCTTGAAAATTGATTGATTCATCATTACAAGCTAGTAACATAGGTTGCACTAATAATTTGGCGACGGTAGAGTTCGTTTTCTCAATTCCAATGATATTAGCACATACAGATTTCCTTTGTAGGCCTAATTGTTGCACTGCAGATTCCGTGATAAATGAAGCTTTGAAACCTTGGTCTAGTAAAGCTCGAAAGATGACTCGACCATTTGGCGATTCTGCGGTTACCAATGCAGTTGCAAAAAATACTTGTTTTTGCGTCGTTACAGCAAGAGAATTGATATCGACAAATTCTGCTGTTGCATGCGAAGTTGAAGCTTGAGGTGAAATAGTACCTTCCACTACAGACATCGGGCTTCGTTCTTCCTTATGCAGCAAAGTATGATGAGCCCGTTTGCACCTTGAGCACTGGGGCAATGGATGCAAGATATCCTCTTCCCAGACAATTCAAGCACAATCCGTTGCGCTTTACAATTTCAAATTTTTCTTGATGTTCCATAGCAATGAATTGTTCTTAGTTTCGCAAGTAATGTGACTCCTTACATACTAGACACGCTGATTGCGATTCGCTGTGACGGGAATGAATATTCGTTGTATTTGTATTACGAGTGTTCTGTTGTGTAGTTGTCGCTGGTTTTCCAAATCTCGGGCGTTCTAGTCCAGCAGCTTCCAATGCTCTTAACCTATTTTGTAGAAAGAGTTTCAATTTTTCAAATGAAGCTAATTCCGAATCTATCGCTTGTTGTTGTTCCCATAATTGCCGAGTTTCTGTAGGTAAACGTCGTGCCGTCATAAAAACTACACATGTATTCCACAAATCTGGAATTTTCATGTTTTCTAAGGCTTGTACTGACTCCACGGTTTGATCCAATAAGGTCTTTATTGACGAGGAAGATTCGTTTGAGTTCACAATACCGAACAGCTTTTTGAACTGTGACGTAAATAAATCATTTTTATTGTCGAATCTGTCATTCAAAATCTTCCACGCAATCTTATAATTCGCGTCTGTGGTTGGGAATTGTTTGATAAGCCCTAGTGCTTTACCCTCTAAATTGCAATTCAAATAGTGAAGTTTCACCACATAGGAAATTGATTTACGTTCATGCACTAAAGCGACAAACAAATCTCGGAACGACATCCACGCTTGTTGGTAGTGAAATTCTAGGCAATTTTATGTTGTGTTCCCCTTTTGCTACTTGAGAAACGTTTGCAACCGAACTTTCACATGCCACTTGATTTTCCTGTATCCGTATCAGGTCATCGAATTCCGCTTGGAACACTAAAAGCGTTTCTTCAAAATTTCCGTACACGTCGCTCGCGATATACGGCATTTCTAACTCCTTTTCGCTTAAACTGAGCAAATCAAGAATTTCTTTATGAGTTTCCGTGAAGGTTTCATGCAAGGATTCAAATTTTGCAAGGATTCTGTTGAAGTATGCGACCGTTTTGCGCGATTTCAGATCTTTACGGAAGTTACTTTGAGCCCGCAACAACTGCTCTGTCGTCAGTTTTTGTTGTATCACGAATTTTTCCATTTCAAAATGTACTTTTTCTTGACTATTATAAAATTGAATCACACTTATGTACGAAATATAGAGTATATAGGTATCTCTAGAGGAAAGGATCAAAGGACTAACAGACTATATCCGGCTCGAAGGACCAAATTTTAAATGCGATTATCGCTATAATTTTTCCAACTAGACTGTTCAAAATCAAAACTAACACTTCACTCGTATATTCACAATTCTTTATATATACTCTAATTGCCACAATGTACACTGATTCAATATCATACAAAATTTAACGAAAGTTTAAAATTCAAAGTACAAAGGTTCACGATTTAGTTTCTAGGTCAAGTTCGGTAAAATTGATTGCGAAAAATTCCAAGTGAAAATTCCGGTAAAGTTCAGGGGAAATAATACAAAGTGAAAATTCCGTTACATTGACAAAATCACTTTAGTGCGAGAGTGACATCTATGAACAAATTTACTTTTGACAAATAAAAAAATTATTTGACATTACTACAGAATGCATGATGAAAGCTGTTGGTAAACTATGCCCAGAAAAGTTGTAACTTTTCAAAATGATCAGTCTTTCTCGTAATACTGTTGCTAGTCGAATTGACGATATTGGTAATAATATTCTCCACCAGTACTGGGATTTTGTACAGAGCGAGTCACCCAAAATATTGTCCGAAAACGGAAATTGACAGTTTATCGATTTTGTGCACTGGCGTTCTCGCCTATTAATTTGCCGCCTACTGCCATTCTGCCACAAAATTGAGCAACTGGCGAGAAAAAGCGATTTCGTGAAACTACTTCTCGCCTGTCACGCATATTCTTTTCGCCTATTTTTCTCGCCTAGTGCTAGTGCAATCGAGTTGTTTGATTACATTATTTTTGAATGCTATGCAATAAATTATTGTAATTAAAAAACATACTGCGGTCACGATCGGCTGCAAGCAAATCATATGGTAGGTACTCTGGATGAAATACTGAGCTCTGACTTTAATTGTAGTTGGAGATAAAGTACAATAAGAAGATGCATATCGTTTGGCCTTCAATAAGGACTCTCGATTGGGTGCTACTCGTAAGTAAAAGACAAAACTTTAATTATTCTACTTCAAATGTGAAACTTGGAGAATCACCAAACACTGAAACATTCAAAAGATATCGGAAAATATTCTTGAATACTTGGCTTAAGGAGTTTTTGTATGACAAAGGAGCAACATGATTTCACCGACAAGTACGCTCATACTTTATTTTCACTCAAAACTAATTGTACTAATGGTGATTTCTTTTCTGAAAAACAATGTGACCCGTTTAGATGCAAAATTATTGCAGTTCCCTCTTTTTTGACAGTTCCGTCCAACAGGTCAGTTGACAATAGAACGCTTTCAGGTCAAAAAGCTATTATGTATTAAAATTTAAATATATTTACACTACACTCCGTATGATTTCTAATTACCGTATGACCCGTTTGACAGTTTAATTTATGCTTTTAAATCGCCGAAATTTTCGGGGCAATTTTAACCACGGACTCAAACCCCTTTTTCTAGCAGGTCAAAATTTTTTCCACAATAGAACAGCGGAACTACTAGAAAAAAATCGAGGGCAGAAACGGGTCACATTTTTTTCCAGAAAAGAAATCACCATAAATTTTGACTGCGTAGCTAAACGATTACTTGAGTAATGGTGAGATCCGTAAATAAAGTTAGAAAATTTTAACAGAATTTTTGTATTTACTATATGATAGCTACACGGAATCACGAGATTTTTTTTGTATTCACGCATTTAACTGCAATTATGATTAAATTGCCATATTTAAAATTTCAAAATCGTAGTTTATAGTGTTCTGAAGCTACCGTTCGAAATGGGTAACAAGTGTTTTAAGGACTTTTGTGATTTAGCAGCAAGAATGACTTAACGGATGTTATAATTAATGAGCTGAGTCGTGTTTATAACTTAAAACTGATTTCTGTGAAATTGGTAAATATTTTCTGCTCTAACGCGTTCTTCAGTTACAGTGGGGATTCTGTAACTTGCAATAGTTAAAGCTAGTTGATTTGGGGTATCCCAAATAACTTAAATAAGCTAAAAGTAATAAAAAAGGATGAAAAAAAAAATCTTCTTGGAGATTCGAACGCCAGACGACCACCGATTCTCATTTTCTTAATGTTCTTACAGCCTACTTCACTGTGGACAGTAGCTCAATTTGACTCGTCACTTACTTTTGTCCCGTTGTACAAAATCGCTAAAACTGACAAGGGACAAAACGGTATGGGCGAGAAAATCTTAAAAGGCGAGACGAGTCGCCTTTGTACAAAATATCACTACAGGTTACTGGGAAAGCACAGCGTTTCACTCATTATTCTCTCGCGATGGATGAATCAACTGATATTAGTGACACCTCACAACTTTTAGTTTTTGTTCGTGGAGTTGACGACGAAGTTAATGTCACACAAGAATTAGTATCTGTTAACAGCATGTACGGTACTACAACTGGAGCAGATATTTTCAAGGAAGTACATTAAACGTTCGTAAAATTTAACTTGAACTGGAATCGACTCCAAGGTGTGACAACTGATGGAGGAAGAAACATGTCTGATGCAAATATCGGGGTGGTTGGGCAAATAAGAAAAGCTGGTGAATGTGCCGGAGCATCAGCACCAATTTTTCTGCGCTGTATCATCCAGAAACAAGCTTTATGTGTAAAACATGTCGACATGAGCTGCGTTTTGAAACCAGTTGTTTCTGTCATAAATTTTATTCGATCACATGCACTTAACCATCGCCAATTCCAATCTTTTCTCGAACAAATTGAATTAGAGTCTGTTGACTTGTCATATTATACTGCAGTTCGATGGCTTAAACCATTGATACACTGGTGGTATACTTCCCAGTGTGGTATGATCATAATATAGGAAACTAGATATGTTGATACATCAACAGTAGGTAGTATGCATTGACATCAGCTGTTTATCTGTCATTCTGGTGGGTATGTTCATCAAATGTCATTTCATTTGTTGGAAGTTTTATTTAGCAGAACATCCACAGGCTGGAAAGTGGCGTTGCTTACGTGGTATACCAGAAAAAATTATCGCATCTGTATACTACGAAGTGACGTCAAACCCACAATTAAACTAGGTTATTTATCTAGTAAAAGCGTTGTAATATAGTGTAAGCCACCTCATTGCTATTAAACATGAAGTTAGTTAAGTTAAGTGAACTAATGTACTAGAATAAAGAGGCACTTGATGACAGCTGCAAAATAGCCTAGAATCGGCCTTCTCGTTTTGGAGCTGGACCCGAGCAGTCGTGGTAAAGAGAGCTTGGTCTTTTTCATAAACTGTCTACAAATAACGCATGGAGCAGCCGGTGAACGTAGTCCAACGTAAATGGTAAGAGGAAAAACAGAGAAATCCATATTGGAAAAATTAAAGAGGAAACCGGGAAGACCTCGAAAAAATTAATCCTGTACAAAAAAATTATCCAGAAAATGGACTATATTAAGCAAGTGAAGTTTGTGAACCTAAATCCAACGAAGTATACCAATCGTTCGTTTTTCATACACGGGACCAACAACGGGAAAAACCATTCGATAACTTTTTGGTAGCGATCAAAAAGTTTGTGAAGGCATGCAAGTTTGCAGAAGAAGATCGCATGCTGCGAGACCGTATTGTCTTAGATACTTGTGATAAAGCTCTACAAAAAAAATTACTACAGGATGAACAGTTAACGCTAAACAATGCGGTTAACTTGGCACGACTAGCGAAAAACAGTTCACAACAGGCAACCGCAATCCAACATAAGGCTGGTGTTGTTGAAGCAGTTGCATCAACGTCGAGGAGCCGTGACTTCGGAAACAAAATAAGAAAATCTGCCAACAGTCTGGGCGCAACTTTATTATTTTTCCGGCAGGAGTTCGTAACATGTTTAATTCGGGGATGCGGTGTATCTTAATATGTGACTGAAAACCTAACAAAAAGTTCGGGAAACGGTTAGAATAGAGTGTAATATATGAATTAAATAATTGGGTCATATTCCGGGATGCGGTCTAGAGGTTGGAAATGAAAAAAAATTAAAAATTGGTGATTATTAAACAAATCCTCGGAAGTGAAAAGATATTCGATATCTGATCAGACCTGAGAGATACGGTGGAATTTATGAAAAAGTATACAACCACTTTACACCCCCTTAGGGGTCGAATTTCAAAAAATCTTGAAAACGCATTCTATGAAAACCTAATTAATGTTGCATTTCCCTAAGAAACTGAGTCAATAATATCTAACTGAGCAGTCTTTATTATTACCTATATTACTCTGTTAAAGGCAATTAGCTGAGCCTGTCTTGTTATTATCACACAGAACATGAGCCTGAGACAAATAACTAAAGTTAGCATTTACAAGTATTATACGGATAGCCTAAGTTTCCCTAAGCCTCAGCTCCCCGCTAACCTAAGACCCGGATAGTCTAAGCCCTCAAATAGTCTAAGCCCCCGGATAGTCTAAGCCGCGACAACAAATGAAAAACCGAAAAGCTCAAAGCCTCGACAACAACCGAGAAACCAAAAAGCTCAAAGCCCTGAAAAAAACGCCCAATTTTGTGCAACGGAAAAAATCATCTTAAAAAAGCTCCACCGTCAAAAAAGCTTGGCGGTGTAAATTCCTTACCAGCTTCATACAAGACTATGACGTCATCCATACAAAAACTTCCACCATCTCCACCGTTGATTCTGAAACGCCATATCCATACTACTCACGCACGCATTACTTGTAACAAATATAATGAAAGCTAAAGTTAAATTCGGATTGGGTAAACCAAGATTTAGAACGGCTGTTCGTTCAGCTCGAAATGTTCTCAAAAAAAAAGAAACCTGAAAGTATGAAAGCTGCTATTAAATTAGCATTGAGTACTGCAAAGAGTATAATTAAAAACAATAAAGACGTTAAAACTCCTAGAATTATTCCCATTCCTAAAGTTGGTGGAGTCCTACCATTCTTGGTCCCACATTTTGCGGGCTTGTCAGCTGTAGGAGCATTAGCGGGTGGAGCTGCAGGAATAGCTTATGCTGTTAACGATGCTAAAGATGCAAAGACAACGTTATAGGAGCAGAAACGACATAATCAGAAAATGGAGCAGATAGCTGTGGGTCGTGGATTCTACTTATGGAAAACCGACTCGAAACCCCCACACAACAGGAGACGAACGGGTCTTGTCCGGCTCGGACCCAGAGATGGGTCGTGGGCGCCAGTGGTCCTTTCTGGAAGACCTCGTTCTACTTTCGAAACGATCGAACCACTGATCGCTCGAAAATTCAATTCATACACCCTGGAGGGACGAAGGCTGAAATACGTCACAATAATCGTTACAAAATTCAAGGAAACAGATACGGAATTCAATGTAGGAAATTAACCAATTTATTCAACTTAAAGTCCCTAGCTACTCTTGCTACTTATCCTAGGGCGCCTCTGGTGTTCTCCGCTCCTCCGCCACCGTCCTCGGATAACTGCGCTCAGGAACTCTTTCCGTCCACGACGTTTACAAAAAGGAAGCACCAAATTCCACCTTCGTTTGCTTCGCTTCTATCACCGACTTGTGACCGCGCTGCGTTTACGTTTTTCTTTTCAAAATTCAATCACTTTTTCACGATCCGGTTCACGGTCCCAAAACGAAAAGGTCAACTTGTTTATCTCACTGCCAATTCCAAGAGACCCCCCAATCCTTTGTCCACTCTCCGCGAAAACTACTAGCGGGAAAATTTACCGGCTGGTTTTCCGTTTTCGTAGGCGGGTTCAACGTTCGTTTCGAGCATATTTTTCCGTTTTCCAAGTCCAGGTTCAACGTTCGTTTCGCGCATATCTTCCCGCGCATACTCGAATTGAATTTACACGCGAAAAGCCTTAACCCGAAACACACACCGACGAAAATTCACAATTAGTTACTTGTGGGGATCACCCACTGTAATATCTCTTATCGTATAAGTCACAATATTCGGGGCCAACTTCACAGTCGTTATTGTTTATATGTCACCCGCGAGTGTTATTATTATTTATTATTTATTTATTTATTTATTCTATTCTCTGCACTTGCGCGCCGTACTTCCCGCTCGATCGGCTCGTCGATAGTTTTCCTTACACAATTACCTAGCTCCTAATAATCCTATGTTCTTATCATTTTCCTACTAATTTGACAAGGTCCTAACCTTACCCGTCCACCAGTCCTTCCTCGCTCCAGAGTTATAGTTCCTTTACGATTGAAATTTAAATTTACTCATTTTCTTTTTCTTTTAGTCTGTGCCATGAGTTGGGGGTAGGACCCAGGAAGCTACATTTGCAAGAGGTCTTCCCTTGCATGATTATTCGGTGAGTTACTTCATTAAAATGCTTCCAAAATAAATTATTAACCTTCCTCTTCTCTTCCCTTCAGGCGGACCGTAACATTCCTCCCCTACTTAAAAGAGAGTTTCCTAAATTCTCTAGGCGCCCTACGAAGGAAAAAAAAAACTGATTGTTGGTACCTGAACGAGTAAGATTTATTTTTATCCCTATTCAAACCAAGTTTCTTCCCCGGCACCCATTTCCTTACCAAGATTACACAATTCCCTCAATTCCAATTGCCCACTTGAACCAAAATAAAATAATTCAGTTATACCACCCACCACCAAAAAAAAATATAATAAAAAAAAACGAAAGGCATAGTACTCACCACCTAAAAAAAAAATACTTCTGGACAAAAAAAAAAAAAATTATAATACCAAAACGGAAGATTATTCCCCGCGACCCGTGTACGCTTTGAGGTCCTTAGCGTGCCAGACGCCACCCGGTTTCCCATCTACATCCCTCAGTTTATATGTCCAAGGTGACACTTTCTCTAGGACTTCGAAAGGTCCTATGTACTTAGGTGCTAAGTTTGCTGAAAAATACTTGGAGGCATCCGACAATACGTGGTTCGTTCGCATTACCAAATCCTTTGGGAAAAAAATCCTCGTTCCGTCTACGCAAGTCATACCGATTCTTTGCTACGTCTGTGGCATGTTTAAATCGATTTATGACATCCTCCCTCACCTGATTCAAGGCTAGAGCGCGTTTCTGTGGCTCGAGATCGATACCCCTGTCGTCCTCCTCTGGTTTTTCCCCAAGTTCCACACAAGTGGACATATTTTTCCCAAAATTTACGAAGTATGGAGTACACTTCATCACCTCATGCGTAGAAGTCCGCAACGCACAAGCGATTTTTGCCAAATTATCGGCCCACTTCCTATGATTCTCAGATGCATAGGCTCTAAGCATCGTCTTTATAGATTGATTAATCCGTTCCGCCGGGTTGGCTTGAGGGTGATAGAACGCGGTGTACTTTATCGTGGTTCCGTAGGATTCCACCATTCGTTTGAACTCTTTCGCCCTGAATTGAACACCGTTGTCGCATACAACCCACTTTGGAACGCCGAAAAGCAGAAATACACTATCCTCTAATGCTTTCGTTACCGCCGTACCCGTGGCAGCCCTGAGAGGGAATAACAAAGGAAATTTCGAGAAGTAGTCTACGACGGTCAAGATATACGTATACCCTTGCAACGAACGTGGAAGTGGCCCAACCAAATCTACACAGATCATTTCCCACGGTTGCTTGGCCTCGCCGTTCCGTGAGACCATCAATCCAATAGGCAACCGTCGTTGTGGTTTAATTGCTTGAAAAATCGGACAAGATCGTACATATTTCCGAACTTCTGCTTGCATTTTGGGCCAATAATAAAACCTAGCCACTCGATCTATTGTTTTTTTTGCACCCAAGTGACCAGCTTTCGGATCATCATGCTGCTCATGCAGTATTTTCATCCGCTCCCCTTTCGGTACAACCCGCTTCCAAGCATCCGCAGAATCTAAGTCTGGATACGCGGTAGGAACATGTTTCCACAACGTGGTGCCACTGATCCTCCACTCCGAATATTTTGCCAGTTGCCTCTGTACCGTCTCCAACATGCTTCCGAACCAACGATCTGTTTGGCCCTCCGCCTGTACTACCTCAACCAGAGGAACAGACCGGGATAAGGCATCAGGAACAACGTGATCCTTCCCCTTTCTATGTATGATGTCGAAATCGTACTGCTGGAGTCGTACTGCCCACCTCACCAATCGTCCCGTCGGATCTTTGACATTGTTCAGCCAAACGAGTGAATAGTGATCTGTCACCACACTAAACTTAGTTCCCTTCACGTACGGTCTCAACTTTTCGATGGCCCAGAGGACCGCCAAACACTTCTTCTCAGTCGTTGAGAACTTCCGTTCGGAGCTAGTTAGCAAACGACTTAAGTAGCATATAACTTTCTCTCCATCCGGCTGCAATTGTGTCAACACACCACCTACCCCGAAATTCGAGGCGTCGGTCTGAATCACAAATGGCAGGTCATAATCCGGACAAGTCAAGATTGGTGCTGTGGCGAGTTTCACTTTCGCTTGCGCGAAAGCGCTTTCACAATCCTCGTCCCAAGCGAACTTCTTATTTTTCTTGAGCAAAGAAGTTAAAGGTGAGACGAGGGTGGCAAAGTCCGGAATAAATCTCCGATACTATGACACCATCCCGAGAAACTGACGCACTTCTTTCACGTTCTTCGGAGCCTGAAACCTCATCAGACACTCCACCTTCTCCGGATCAACGTGTAACCCACTCTCATCCACGACGTACCCCAAGTACCGCAGTTCATCCCTGCAGAACTCGCACTTCTCCCGAGACACTCTGAGTCCTACCGCAGTAAGCCTTCGAAACACCTCCTGGAGCACTTCCATGTGTTTGTCGAAGGTTTGCGTCACCACAATTATATCATCTAGATAAACAAATACAAAGGATTCCATATCCGCTCCGGGCACCTTATCTATTAATCTTTGCCAGGTCGCCGGGGCATTTTGTAGCCCAAACGGCATTCGAGTAAACTCAAACAACCCTCGTCTCGGTACTGTAAAAGCGGTGTATTGACGGGATGATTCTGCCATAGGCACCTGCCAGTATGCTGACTTGATATCCAATGAAGAAAGGTACTTCGCATCCCTTAACTTATCAAGTGTTGCCGTTACGTAGGGTATTGGGTACGCGTCCCTCTCTGAGACTTTGTTGACTTTCCTGAAGTCCACACAGAAACGAAATTTTCCGTCTTTCTTCTTGACAAGCAATATAGGGGAAGACCATGCACTCTTAAATGGTTGCACTATTCCCCCAGCCAACATTTTATCCAATTCCCGGTCAATATCCCTCTGCACCACGGGATTTACCGGATAATACCTCTGCTTGATTGGGGAAGAGTTGATCGTAATTATATGTTCAACCTCCAAAGTGCGTCCGAGACCATCGCCCATTCGTTCGAATTGCGTCTTCAAAATTTTTTCCAACTCTTCCGTCTGGTTGTGATCTAATTTAGATTTCGGTTGAAGAAAATCGATGGTGGCCAAATAAAATTCGTTCGGTAAATCGCAATTATCCTTACGCAAATCAACCACTAACCCAAATTGTACCCAAAAATCTGCTCCCAAAATTAGCACATGAGGTAGTTTGGGCACAACCAAACACTCCACCCACCGCGTCCGACTTTCCACCGAGATCGGAATCCAAATGGTTCCATCTACCCCGCACTTCTCGTCATTGGCCAATTTCACTTCCGTCGCGTTTGAATTTCTCAACTCCACCCCCAACTTCCGTAGCCTTTCCCAACCAGACTTCCCTACAATTGTTCTCGATGCCCCTGAATCCAATAAACCCACGAATTCTACATCGAAAATGGACACTGTTAAGTGTGGCCGGGGATCTCCTTTTACCGAAGTCAACGCGAAATTCACCGGAACGACAGATGCGGTATCTTCATTCGTGCTCACTTTACCGCTGTCTAATGAACACGACTTTCGTTTCCCGACTCTACCCGCGCAGTACTAGTCGTTGCTTCCATTTCAGAGACACTTGAAGTCCCCGGGTTGCAGACAGTACAGTCCTTCCAAAAAACCCCAGGTTTTCAACACCCGAAACAACGTCGGCCCTGTTTACAATCCCGTGATGTGTGTCCCACTTCCTTGCAATTATAACATGTAATTGTTCTGAGTTGTGTTGACCTGTTATTTCCCTCACTCGACTTCCTCCCCGGTTGCTGCTCATCCTTCAGGTTCACATATGCCAGATCAGGCTCAAAGAGATGACTTGATCGGCGTCCCGGTGGTGGCACAAATGACTTTACTGAAATTCTCGTTGCCTCCAACGACCTACCCAACCTCACTAGCTCACTTAACGAGTCAATTGCCACTAAGCTTAATTGACTTTGGTAAAATTGAGTAATATTTAGTTTATTTATTTATAACAATATCAATTGAACAGAAAGTTATTTCCAATTATACAATTGCCGCAATTACAAAACAAAAATATTCTATATGTAAAATAAAAATAGAAATAAAAAGTATTATAAAAAATTAAATAATGAATTACGTATCAGAAGAACGAAAAAGAGTGACCTTAAAGTACACTTTGAATGAGTTTAAGGTAGGACTATGAAAACTAAGGCAATACAAATTAAAATAGCGAGGTAAACGAATTAGAGGAGAGTAATAGAAGCAATTAATATTGGCTTGAGGCACTGTAAAAATGTCGTGACATCTAGTGTTGTAGTCAATATTTCGCAGTCTGAGCGTATCTTTGAGATTCGAACTGAAAACAAAAACAACTTTATACAAGAATACCATATCCAAGTATAATCTTCTGTCCTTCATGCAATATATGCCAAGTACTTCGAGACGGGTTTCATAAGATATATCATGAAAGCCAAGTTTACGAAAAAGTGATTTGGTGAAACGACGTTGAACTGATTCCAAGGCTGTCACAAGATATGTAAGATAGGGATTCCATACTACTGAACAATATTCTAAATGACATCGGACTAGACTATTGAAGAGATTTAGATATAGAGTTGCGATACAAAAAGGGTGCGCAGAACGTAATATAAATCCACATAGCCTGTATGCCCGTTTACAAACTTCAGTTATGTGCAGATCAAATTTTAATTTAGCATCGAAAATTACTCCTAAATCCTTGATGTTGGAGACTTCCAATAGAAGAGAGTTGTCGATGTAATAGTCAAACTGAATGTGCGAGATTTTATTGGTGTAGATCATCATAAAGCATTTCTGCGTATTTAATGCCAATTTATTCGTAGTACACCAGGACAACAGCTTCTCGAGGTCATTCTGTAGGAGGAGGCAATCGGATTGTGCTTTTATTTCCCGAAAAACCTTTAAGTCATCAGCATACATCAAATGCTTTGACTGGAATTCAGAAAGAAGATCATTAACAAATAGTATAAACAAAAGTGGGCCCAAAGTAGAACCCTGAGGAACACCGGATGGAGCCAGGTAGGGTGTTGAAATAGATCCACTGAAGATGACCATTTGCTTACGATCATTTAAATATGATTGGAACCAGATAAGAAGCCCAGTACTTAGGCCAAAAGAATTCAGTTTCCGTAGAAGAATGGAGTGATCAACAGTATCAAATGCCTTAGAGATATCCGTGTAAATTGTGTGAACGTTGTAATGGTTTTTCAGGGAATGAGCTACAGAATTGGTGAAAGACACCAAATTTGTTTCTGTAGAACGGCCTCTAAAAAATCCATGCTGGATATTTCGTCTTAATACCCTCAACTTCTGCTCTTCGGTACATGAAGACGAGAGACGATTGAATAGAGTCTCTACCACCGCTACATAGACTCCTATCGACTCATCCCTCCCCTGTGTTCTACGCTTAATCTCCTCCATTAGCCTATCGTCGTAGTTAGGGGGTAAAAACTCTGCGCGCAATTCCTCCACCAACTCATCCCAATCTTTGCATCTGGGTTTATTCGTACGTAGCCAAATAAGACCTTTGCCCGCGAACAAATCCACCGCCGATCGAAATAGCGTGGCTTTGGACACCCCGCGAGCCGTTCTAAGCTCTTCTACTCGCTCTAGGAACGCACACAACGACTCTTTTTCCCCACTAAACGTTAACCCCCACTTCGCCACCGTCAAAAGTGCATCGTTTCCCGACGATGAGCGTCCTTCCTCTACCACATCTTCGTCTGATGATACTTCCCCCGATTTTACATACAGGTCATCCAACCCTAACAAAAATTTAATTTTCAACTTCCCCCTAACTGTCTCCTCCTCTTTGGACACCGGATTTCACAGGTCCAGACGCCGTAAAGCCCAGTCAATTTTCGCCATTATTTTAGCATAGAGAGATGATTTACTGCTACCCGAGAACGTTTCCAGAAGATCCGAAATTTCTTTAAGTTTTAAACCAAGAGCTTCTTCGTCCTCTCCAAATTTAAATGGATAGTCCCGAACAACAGATGAAGTATCCGTAGCGGCCTCTTTGCGCAATGCCGAACGCAACGCTTTCCTCATATTGTCTACAATATCCGGCTGACCACCCCGAATAGCTAGTTCGTACACTAGTTCGTCCTGGCTTAGCCGATCTACCTTTATTTTCGACATTTCCGTTTCCTTCTAAAATATGACTCTAATACTACACACCCAAAAAGAATAGCAGGAAGAAAAATGAAACACTTACGACCCTCCGCACGAGAAGAGAATGACACCAAGACGCAATCTCTTTTCCGTAAAATTGAAAATACAGTAACCAAATTATTTCTCACCGTCTACCACTTATATTCCAATGAAATAACTCACCCAAAAAAAAAACTACCGACTAGAAAAAAAAAAAAAAAATTTCCGCGATTGTACCCTTCTTGCAAATTCACTTTCCACTTTTCCCTGGCACTTAACGGAAAATCACAATAGCCACAAAAAACGTTGGGCGCCAAATGTTACGGTTTTTCCCCGACGATGGAAAACCGACTCGAAACCCCCACACAACAGGAGGCGAACGGGTCTTGTCAGAGATGGGTCGTGGGGCGCCAGTGGTCCTTTCTGGAAGACCTCCCTGGAGGGACGAAGGCTGAAATCGTTACAAAATTCAAGGAAACAGATACGGAATTCAATGTAGGAAATTAATCAATTTATTCAACTTAAAGTCCCTAGCTACTCTTGCTACTTATCCTAGGGCGCCTCTGGTGTTCTCCGCTCCTCCGCCACCGTCCTCGGATAGCTGCGCTCAGGAACTCTTTCCGTCCACGACGTTTACAAAAAGGAAGCACCAAATTCCACCTTCGTTTGCTGGTTGCGCGTTCCCGTCGATTTACCAACGCACTTCGTTTTGTTTACAGCAAAAGTTATGTTTCCCGGACGCTTCTATCACCGACTTGTGACCGCGCTGCGTTTACGTTTTTCTTTTCAAAATTCAATCACTTTTTCACGATCCGGTTCACGGTCCCAAAACGAAAAGGTCAACTTGTTTATCTCACTGCCAATTCCAAGAGACCCCCCAATCCTTTGTCCACTCTCCGCGAAAACTACTAGCGGGAAAATTTACCGGCTGGTTTTCCGTTTTCGTAGGCGGGTTCAACGTTCGTTTCGCGCATATTTTTCCGTTTTCCAAGTCCAGGTTCAACGTTCGTTTCGCGCATATCTTCCCGCGCATACTCGAATTGAATTTACACGCGAAAAGCCTTAACCCGAAACACACACCGACGAAAATTCACAATTAGTTACTTGTGGGGATCACCCACTGTAATATCTCTTATCGTATAAGTCACAATATTCGGGGCCAACTTCACAGTCGTTATTGTTTATATGTCACCCGCGAGTGTTATTATTATTTATTATTTATTTATTTATTTATTCTATTCTCTGCACTTGCGCGCCGTACTTCCCGCTCGATCGGCTCGTCGATAGTTTTCCTTACACAATTACCTAGCTCCTAATAATCCTATGTTCTTATCATTTTCCTACTAATTTGACAAGGTCCTAACCTTACCCGTCCACCAGTCCTTCCTCGCTCCAGAGTTATAGTTCCTTTACGATTGAAATTTAAATTTACTGATTTTCTTTTTCTTTTAGTCTGTGCCATGAGTTGGGGGTAGGACCCAGGAAGCTACATTTGCAAGAGGTCTTCCCTTGCATGATTATTCGGTGAGTTACTTCATTAAAATGCTTCCAAAATAAATTATTAACCTTCCTCTTCTCTTCCCTTCAGGCGGACCGTAACAGGATGTAGTTCCGCTCAACGTTACTGTGTAAGCCATGATAGCAAATAATACAATGAAAGAACTTTTAAAAAATATTTATTTATATACTAAATTTACAAAAGTTTATATAATATTTTTAAACATAAATGTCCACAGTTATACGATTCAAAGCTTTGATATGTATTATAGTTGTATTTTATGTTATCTTATGTTATCTCCTAAATAGTTTATTAATTCGACAGGAGGTGGTAGATTTCCAAAACTATCAAGGTACTCGATATGATTTTTTTTCTTATCATACGCTACCCAATGTGTGCCAGGTCCTTCCATTGACTCCAAATTAACAATACCACTTTCATTTTTCTTTGGTTTCCTCGGTAGGGTATTCCGCATAAAAACACCTCTGAAATCAGGAAGGAACTTTCCAAATTTACGTAAATCATTTTCATTCAATGGTCTCTTGGGTAGCGTTCTTAAAAGTTTTTTGGCTGAGGATTTAAGTATAGTCCTAATCCTTTCCTACACGGTTTCAAGTAGAGTCCACGACCTACAGTTATCTGCTCCATTTTCTGATTGTGTCGTTTCTGCTCCTCTAACGTTTTCTTTGCATCTTTAGCATCGTTAACAGCTTTAACTATTCCTGCAGCTCCTCCCGCTAATACTCCTATAGCTGACAAGCTCGCAAAAAGTGGAACCAAGAATGGTGGGACTCCACCAACTTTAGGAATGGGAATAATTCTAGGAGTTTTAACGTCTTTATTGTTTTTAATTATACTCTTTGCAGTACTCAATGCTAATTTAATAGCAGCTTTCATGCTTTCAGGTTTTTTTTTTTGAGAACATTTCGAGCTGAACGAACAGCCGTTCTAAATTTTGGGTTACCCATTCCGAATTTAGCTTTAGCTTTCATTATATTTGTTATAAGTAATGCGTGCGTGCGCTCTGCTAAGTTTGCGCCTTTGGATTTAACTCGCTGCCAGGCCTTTTCAGATAATATCTTATCAAGTATGTGCCGATCACTGCTTTCTTTATATTTAGAATATCCAATATCGTGCTCTTTACACGCTTGATCCAATGGATTTATTCCAGGATCACCTCTAGCAATTCGTTCGCTTAATTTCGTACCAGGTCTACAATACTGATAGCCCGGTAAATGTAGTTCAATAGGCAATTTATTGATTAGCGAATTAACTAAACCTCTTCCACCAACAACTTTCCTTAGACTGTGGCTTCTGAGTTTGTGATCAATCATTTTATCTCTTTTACTGCCTTTTGGAATAGTCTACCATTTTAAACGATGTTCAACCATTTTATATGATTTTTGCTATAAAACATTGATATTTTACGATTTCTTCTTAGTCAGTCTCAGAATGCGGTTAATTAAACAACGTCAAACACTGTCAGTACAAAATGCTGATATTACAAATTGTGCTGAGAAAATAAAACATAGTCATATACTACCTAATAATATTCGAAGCCTAATTGTTGGTTCGTCAAATTGAGGTAAAACTAATGTTATGGTTTGCTTATTAGAGCATCCGAATGGCGTTAAATTCAAAAATATTTCATCTATTTGAAATCGTTACATCAACCGAAATATCAATATTTAAAGCAGGCTGTAAGTCATATTTCTGGACTAGGTTTTCATACATTTTCAAATAATAGTGAAGTGATTGCACCTGAAGAAGCTGAATCTAATTCTGTGTTTATTTTCGATGATATTGCAAGTGAAAAACAAGATAATGTTCGATCATATTTCTGTATGGGACGTCATTATGATAAAGATAGTTTTTATCTCTTTCAGACCTATACGAGAATACCATAGCATTTAATTAGAGATAATGCCAATTTTATTATAATATTCAAGCAAGATGATATGAATTTGAAGCACATTCATAGCGACCATGTAAACTCCGATATGACATTCGACCAATTCAAAAATATTTGTGGAAAGTGTTAGAAAGATAAATATGGTTTCCTCGTTATTGACAAAGAGAGTCCTCTGGAAAAAGGAAGATATAGAAAAGGATTCGATATATTTATATTAGCATGATAGAAACAGCAGATCGAACAGGTTAAGCAGAGAATGGTCGAGCAGTTAATATCAGAACAGGTCAGGTCAAAAAGCTGTTTATATCAGAACAGACCAGGTCAATAAGCAGTTTATATAAGAACAGGTCTAGCAGTTAAGATAAGAACAGGTCGAGCAGTTAATATTAGAACAGGTCAGGTCAAAAAGCGGTTAATATCAGAACAGGTCTAGCTGTTAATATCAGAACAGGTCAGGTCAAAAGCGGTTAATATCAGAACAGGTCAGGTCAACAGCTGTTAATATCAGAACAGGTTAGGTCAAAAAGCTGTTAATACCTGATCAGAGCTGTTCAAAAGCTGTTAATACCTGATCAGAGCTGTTCAAAAAGCTGTTAATACCTGTTCAGAGCTGTTCAAAAAGCTGTTAATACATGTTCAAAAAGCTGTTAATACCTGATCAGAGCTGTTCAAAAAGCTGTCAGTATTAGAACAGGTCAGGTCAAAAAGCTATTAATACCTGACCAGAGCTGTTCAAAAGGCTGTTAATATCAGAAGAGGTCAGGTCAAAAAGCAGTTAGTATCAGAACAGGTCAGGTCAGGTCAAAAAGCTGTTAATATCAGAACAGGTCAGGTTAAAAAGCTGTTAATATAAGAATAGGTCAGGTCAAAAAGCGGTTAATAGCTGTTCAGAGCTGTAGTTGATCAGACCATCAGTTTCATGCAATTTGATAACAACTCAATTCAGTTTGAGAGCAGTTCAAAACTGTATAAAAGGAGTTCAGCGCAGTATAAAAAATTCTTTAGAAGATTTTAAGATAGTAAGCAACACTTTAAAATTAATATTGGAGGAATACTTGAAGCCTTAATTTACTGTTGTTGTAAACAAGATGAGAGGAACGATAAACAATAACTCAGTCAAATTGTAAAGACAACTAATTCGATAAGAAAAAAAATATAATCAATTAAAATTAGCTAAAGCTAATGCAGGCATTCAATTAGAACAAACTTTTAAACCAATCACAAGTCCTCTCAATGAACTAGTTAAAGAACTAAGCTTGCTCCGAATATAAAAGAAGAATTTCCAGTTAAAGATGACGAAGAAGAAGAAGTTGATAGTGATGAGAACTTTGCTTCAGTTAAAGCTGAAGATGAAGAAGAAGCAGTTGATAGTGATGAGAACTTTGAAACACCTAAATGAAAACTCAACCTGTCATCTATGACAAAAGTTGTACGTAAATATGCTATAACTCCACAGGGACGAGAAGAACTGGATGAATACATGAAAGAAAACATATTTACAGAGATTCCAAAAGAATATTTAAATACATTTATTAATAACCCATCTGTAATTGACAATTTGTATGGAGTCTATAAAGATGCTGACAATTGGAAAATCGGTAGTTCAAGTTTTATAATCGATGATAATCAAGTACTTATAAAGGATAAATCCTACGAGGGGACTCGTGGCTTATATGAACTTTTGTTTATGAAATATCCTAAAAAGGCTCTATATACCAAAGAAGACTTGGAAAACTATAACAATATTCTTCTTGATTCTAATGCCCACAAACGTTCTCACAAAAGTGAAAGTCAAATAAAAGGAAATAGAAGCTATAAATATACGAATATAATTTCACTCGCAAAGGTAGTGGTTTAATGCAAACATCAAACAAAGAGAAAGATTATATTTATTGGGATGATCCGAACGAATTAGTAGATCGGTTACGCTAACTTATTGCATCCCAAGAAGCTGGTCATAATAATCATACCAATGAAATTGTTTCAATCATTGAAGAATTAAAAGAAGCACAAATAATACAATAAAAAGTGTTGCGAGCATAATACATTAATTATTTATAAAATGGGTGTTGACAAGTTTGGTCGATTTTCGAAGGGAGTAAGCCGTGGACCGCAAGGACCACTTGGAATCGGATTTAAATTAACATCTGGAGGACACTATGATTTAAATATGAAATGTAGTAAACATCTGAGTAACCCGCTAAATAATGAGGATGCAGCAACAAAAGCTTAAGTGGATACAGAAATTGATAAAATGCTGAAGCTAATGAATATCGAAGTTGACAATAGAATATGGGAAATAGAAAAAAACATATATATAACATATGCGACAATATTACTTTTTTTTAGTTGAATGACTGTCCAATTCTCCCTTTATACAATAAAGCTAATTCGATGATTATTGTGTCCGACAGAATTTTAGAACAATAGACAAATCCAACACCAACAACAGTAGATGATTTCAATCTAGAACAATCATAAAAAATCTGCCAACAATCTGGGCGTAACTTTATTATTTTTCCGGTAGAAGTTAGGAACGCGTTCAATTTTGAAATGCGGTGGAGGCTACTATGTGACTGAAAACCTATCAAAAAGAACAAGATCGTGGAAGTGAAAATCTGATTGGATCTGAGAGATATGGAATAATTTATGAAAAAGTACACAGTCACTTTACACCCCCTTAGGGGTCAATTATGGAGAATACATAGAATAAAATTAAATTCAATATTTGGGACGAGGTAGTAGATATGTCGAAAGTCGTGGGAAAATATGCATTCTATTTTCAGAGATAATTTTTTTTGCCCCTCTTCTGAACACCAATGAATATTCAAATTTTTTTTATCACAATTACTTTTCTAGTTGATTTACATATACACACCGAGTTTCAACATTGTAGCTTAGCCGTTCCATATATACGAAAAAAACCCCCCACTTGTACCACACTACCCTTAGGGGTCGAATTTCAAAAAACCTTGAAAAATTTTTCTAGGTATTAATACGAAGAATCCGTAGAATAAAAATGAATTCAATATTTGGAAAGACCTAGTAGATACGACGAAAATCGTGAAAATATATGCATTTTATATTTATTATATATACAAATAATTTTTTTTGCCCCCCCCTTTCTGAACGCCAATGAATATTCAATTTTTTTTTTATTACAATTACTTTTCTAGTTAATTTACATATACACACCGAGTTTCAACTTTTTAGCATGAACCGTTTAATAGTAAGGAAAAACACCCCCTACCCCCGTAGCATACTACTCCTATAAGCATCGAAACTTTTTCCTTTTCACCCTCCCCCACCCTCCCCCTCTACACCCTCAACCCCAAAACAATTTTTCTGCAAATGGGTCTACTATCAGAGCTCTATAGAAATTCCAAGTTTCAGCTTCCTATCATTAGGGGTGACTGAGATCTAGAAACCAAAATTTTCGGTCTAAAACACTTCCCCCTCCTTCCCCCTCACACCCCGACCCCTAAAAATTTGGTCACTTCAAGGAGCCTACCCCGTCTATTCGTTAAAAAAATTTCAATTTAATATCTCAAATCGTTTGGCAGCTACGAGCCTCCAAACGATCTTGCGTACGGCGGACAGACGGACTGAAAATTTTTATTGCTTTTTTCGCGTCTACTAGTTATGAAACGTGAAAGTAAAAATTTTGAGGGTAGCAAATTTTTTTTTTAAAATCAATCACAATACTTAATTATTAAAATAATAAAGTAAAACGTTTACTACTATATGTAAATAGCGGGTTGGAGTGTAGCCTAGGGATAGTGTACTAGGTCTTGAAAAAATTGCTATCGGGGTTCAATTCCCATCGTTAAAAAAAATCAAAAGAATCAGTATCCATATAATTTAAACACAAAACTTAGACTTCATATAATCATAGTGGAATTTTCCGAGTACCGTAAAGCCTATATACATATGTTGGTAAATATTGAGCGTACAATTTTAAAGTCATCTGTAGATAGGTTCTTAGCTAATGATTCTAAACTAGAGGACAAAAACTGGAATGAATCTAAAAACCTCAATTCAATTGAATTCTTTTTGACATAAAGTTCTTTGTTAAGAGAAATTATACTAATATCACCAGGAAAGTTCTTTCATAAACAAATGATTCAGAAAAAAATTTCACAACAATATGCAAAAGACAAATCCATAATCCACCACCAAAACGAAGATTTGTTTGTTTTTATCGACTCCGCCTGATTATTTGTTTATTCATTTAAATGACTATACTGTTTTTTTTTTTTTTTTTTTTGAATAACAACAACAATCATTAGTTTTACTTTATTAGTAATAATACAGTATTGTTATTGATTTTCAAAAAAAAAAATTTCGTGCCCTCAAAATTTTTTTGTTCACGTTTCATGACTAGTAGACACGAAAAAAGCAATAAAAATTTTCACTCCGTCTGTCCGCCGTACGTCGACCGCCAAAATCCTTTGCAGGGTCGTAGCTCTCAAACCAGTGGAGCAATTAAATGAAATTTTTATACTCTAGAGTCTAGATGAACATATAGAGTATTATAAGTTTAATCCAGCCCGAAAAGTTTGTAACGCATAGAACCGAGCCTCGGACGAAAAAAAGTTGTATATTATTTTGTGTTTATTTTTGGCCAAAACCCCCAAATCCGTTTGCTGTCCGTCCGTCCGTCCGTCCGTCCGTCCGTCCGTCCGTCCGTCCGTTAGCACGATAACTCAAGAACGCGTTGACCTAGGAAGTTGAAATTTTGTCACAACTTGTAAAATGGAAAAAGTAAGGCTAAGTTCGTTAATGGGCGATATTCTTCCAATCCTTCGGGTACCTCCCATACAAGAGTCCTTGAAACACGTTTTCCCAGTTATTGCTCGAATGCTTCAAGTTAAGAACTTGAAATTTTGCATACGTATTGTTTAAAATGTTTGAATTGAACGTTCCGAATATGATGCAAATCAAATGAGTCCTTCGTGTAGCAGCCTAGAAAAGTCCCTCAAAAATGTATGCTTTGTACTGAATTCACTATAACTCCAGAACGAGTTAGAGCAGGAATTAAAAATTTTACAGGAATTAGTTTTATACCAAAACCAAGACGGAGTTCATTAATTAGCGCCATCCGTTGACTCCTTCGGGTAGCTGTCATACAAAAGTCCTTAATAAACATATTCACCAATATTGCACGATAAGTTTAGAAAGCTTTCATTTACGACTTTGAAATTTTACAAACATTAATTTTATAATAGTCGCAGCTGAAACTATCAATATGAAAAATATCCCATGAGTCCTTCGTGTAGTTGCCATACAAAAATTCTGTAAAATGTTCTAACTTACTTTATGGAACTCACTATAAATCAAAAAATCTGCCAACAGTCTGGGCGCAACTGTATTATTTTTCCGGCAGAAGTTCAGAACGCATTCAATTCGGAGATGCGATGTATGTTACTATGTGACTGAAAACCTAACAAAAAGTTCGGGAAGCGGTTAGAAAAGGGTGTAACATGGGTCATTCCATGAAAAATCGCAAAAGTTGTGACCTTACCATCGCCGATTCTTTAGAAAATTTTTTTAATTGAAGAACTAGTGAAAAAAAAATATAATTTCAATTTTTTTTTTCTAACTCATTTTTTTTGTTAGTTATAGTATGTTAAAGATTTCGCAAAAATGGTGTCAAAGCCCTCTTTAAAAATTCATATCTCTGTTAATTTTTATCACAGAATAATAAAATAGGACTTATTTTAAAGGGGAAGGTTGTCGCAAAATAAGAAAAATACCAATAAAATTTATCCTTGATTTTTTTTTTTCAAGGATAACGATTTTGTCCTTTATCCTTGAATATCTCAAATTACCGATGATTTTTTTTTTTATTTTTTTATATTTTGTGTATTATACTGTTCTTCAAAACATATCAAAAAATCAACTTGGGATCGCAATGGGATCGGGGTAAAAAAATAGAAGAACATCAGTGGTTCTCAATTATTTCATGGAAAAGTTACAATTATTTTGATTACTTACGAGTACTCGTATGTAAAGAGGATTTAATTTTATGATACTCCATTTATGGCCAGCTGTTAAAATCATAAATTTAAGATAGTTTAGTTCAATAATAACTTAATTGAGCAACTAATTGTGAGTGTTTAAATAAATTTATCCCATAAACCATTAAATTTAAAATAACAAGAATTATCTCATTTGGAATGTCTTACTAACCAGAAAATAATAGGTAGGCAGGTAAGGCAATAAAAAAATGAATATCAATTAAATGTCCTTTTTTGGTAGGTATGTATATAAATATGGGCTTACCTCAAATACAATTCAGTCGTGCTTGCAGTATTAAGAAGACAAAATCTAATTTATTATTTTACAAATCATGAATAAAATTAACTGGTCAAAATCGCGTTGCTGTAATCCTTTTGGAGAATCAATACATTGGCCCAAAAAAAAATCGGATTTACGACCTGTGCAATCATGAATGATTTCTAGAGTACCAGCGATGACTTCAGCAGGGAAAATTTGCTCTTCCTGTAGAAAAAGGTATAAATTGCTACCAGGAACATCAACGGAGATTACTGATGATGATATGTTCGACCAGGAAGAAGAACCTTTCTCTTTGGATACAGATGAGGAGCCCGGCGACGATGAAGCGCTACACCAAAGTTTCATCAGTAAGGAAGCCGCATTAAACTCATTAAATGAATGTCTTCGATATTTAGGAGAAGAACCTTTCGACAAAAGACGATTTACCAGAGAAAACTACATCCGGAAAAAGCTTGAAGATGTGAAAAGAATCGTATTAAAAAAAATTTTTGGACTAGAAGATCAAAAGGGCCAACCACGAGAGGACGAGATGATTGACAGATTGAGGACTGAATATTCAACCGCCAGTGAGAAGAATATCAAGCAATTTATTTTATCTGTAAGTCCTGATAAATGGACTAGAAAAAGAACTTGTGAGGAATTTCCCGGAACATCTTCGTATGCAGTTCGAAAATACAAACGGACATTAGATTCTGAAGGAGATGTACATATCCCGCACCGGAGAAGCCTTACTTCCGATATTATCACGACAGTGGAAGACTTCTACAGTAAGGATAATATAAGTCGAGTCATGCCTGGTAAAAAGGATTTTATTGCAATTAAAATAGACGGCAAGAAAAATCACGTCCAAAAACGTTTGGTTTTGGGGAATTTGAAGGAAGTGTACCAGCACTTTAAGGAAACTTATCCTGAACTGAAAATAGGATTTTCCAAATTTGCTTCCCTACGACCCAAGTACTGTGTTTTGGCTGGATCTCCTGGAACATATTCGGTGTGTGTGTGTCATCCATCAAAATGTAAGGCTTATGATGGAAGGTTGCGGTATTAAATATTTTACTGCAAATGAAGATACTCGAATTTACGACTACCGGTCGTGCCTTGCTGTTGGAATATGCAATCCTCCCAATATTGGTTGCTTTTTAAACCAATGTATCGAATGTCCAGGATATGAAAAAGTAAAAGAACTTTTAATAATTTCTCAACTAAGAAAATTTCGAGGGAAAAAATTTTATCCTCTTAATCAATTTTTATTTTGAACAATAGTAGTAATCGTAATATTATTAACCTGAATTGGAGCTCGCCCAGTAGAAGAGCCCTATGTTATTACAGGACAAATTTTAACAGTAATATATTTTTTATACTAAATATATACATTATGTTGAATCTTTTATTAATTTTTTATGTTTCTACTTGTTCAAATATTATTATTCAATGTCAAATCATTTTAAATTTAGTTACTGTTGCCTGGAATGAATAGCATTAATAAAATACTCCGTAGAAATTGTAATTTTCTAAACCAAATTTAATTTTTTTAATATATTATACATATTATAAAACATTAATATTTTTAATGAAATAGTTGCTCAATTAAATTATTATTGAACTAAACTATCTTAAATTTATTTTAATAGCTGGCCATAAATCGAGTATCATAAAATTAAATCCTCTTTACATACGAGTACTCGTAAGTAATCAAAATAATTGAAATAATTGAGAACCACTGATGTTCTTCTATTTTTTTACCCCGATCCCATTGCGATCCCAAGTTGATTTTTTGATATGTTTTGAAGAACAGTATAATACACAAAATATAAAAAAAAAAAAAAAAAAATCATCGGTAATTTGAGATATTCAAGGATAAAGGACAAAATCGTTATCCTTGAAAAAAAAAATCAAGGATAAATTTTATTGGTATTTTTCTTATTTTGCGACAACCTTCCCCTTTAAAATAAGTCCTATTTTATTATTCTGTGATAAAAATTAACAGAGATGAATTTTCAAAGAGGTCTTTGACACCATTTTTGCAAAATCTTTAACATACTATAACTAACAAAAAAAATGAGATAGAAAAAAAAAATTGAAATCATATTTTTTTTTTCACTAGTTCTTCAAGCAAAAAAATTTTCAAATGAATCGGCGATGGTAAGGTCACAAAATTTTTATACTCTAGATCAGGGGTGTCCAATCTTTTCGCTGTGAGGGCCAGTTTGGGATTTAAATCCACTTGCGGGGGCCAAGTAAATACCTATGTTAATTAAAAATCTTATTAAGTAAAGCAGCATTGCATTTTATTTTTTTTACAGTAAAATACAGATACAACAATAAACATTAATGGGAATGATGGAACTGTGTTTTTTCCTGGAGTGTTTCATCAAAGTTGGGATTAATATCTGAAACACCAATTATTAGCAATGATTGCAAATGATCATCCGATAAATTTGCCCTGTGTTTAGATTTCAGATACTTCATCCTGGAAAAAGTTTGTTCACATACATAGGTAGTGCCAAACATAGAAATAAATTTACAAGCAAATTGCTTTAAATTTGGAAACTCTTTTGCGTCCAAAAATTTGTAAAAATCAATCAAATTTCCTTCCTTGTATTTATCCTTGATTTGATCGTTAGCTTGAAGATCAATTATTTCCATTTGAAACTGGCTTGGAACGTCGGCAACATTGCAGTCAAATGGATTCTGAAACAGACGAATTTCCTTTGAATTTATGTCAAGATCAGAAAATCGCTTTTAAAATTGTTGTTTTAAATCCGCGATGACTTTTACTGCATATCTGGTGGGAAATTGTTCCTCGGTTTTTGTATTGAATTCTTCACAGCACGTGAAATGAGTAAAATTACTTTCATTTATCTGACTTTCGAGCAATATCAGCTTTGCTCTGAATGCTTTGATTTGCGCGAATAAATCACAAATTAAGTTGTTTTTACCTTGGAGCTTTAAATTCAAGTTATTCACGTGTGTCACGATATCTGCAAAAAAAGCTAACTTCCAGAGCCACTCAGCATCCGATAAAAGCGGTTCAGGGTGATTTTTCTCCACAAGAAAAAAATCAATTTCATTTCTGAGCTTGAAGAACTGCAATAACACTTTTCCACAGCTAAGCCATCGAACTGCAGTATAATATGACAAGTCAACAGACTTGGATTCAATTTGTTCGAGAAAAGATCGGAATTGGCGATGGTTGAGTGCATGTGATCGAATAAAATTTATGACAGAAACAACTGGTTTCAAAACGCAGCTCATGTCGATATGTTTTACACATAGAGCTTGTTGGTGGATGATACAGTGCAGAAAAATTGGTGCTGATGCTCCGGCACATTCACAAGCTTTTCTTATTTGCCCAACCACCCCGATATTTGCACCAGACATGTTTCTTCCTCCGTCAATTGTCACACCTTGGAGTCGATTCCAGTCCAAGCTAAATTTTTCCAACGTGTTTTGTACTTCCTTGAAAATATCTGCTCCAGTTGTAGTGCCGTGCATGCTGTTAACAGATACTAATTCTTGTGTGACATTAACTTCGTCGTCAACTCCACGAACAAAAACTAAAAGTTGTGAGGTGTCACTAATATCAGTTGATTCATCCATCGCGAGAGAATAATGACTGAATCGCTGTGCTTTCCCAGTAACCTGGTGGAGAATATTATTTCCAATATCGTCAATTCGACGAGCAACAGTATTACGGGATAGACTGATCATTCTGAAAAGTTTCAACTTTTCTGGACATAATTCCCCAACAGCTTCCATCAGGCATTCTTTAACGATGTTTCCATCCATGAAGGGTTTTCCTTTCTTCCCCAACAAATAAGCGACTTTCATGCTAACTAATGTCAATTTTTCGTTTTCTGAGTTTGCCTTCTTAAATAGATTTTGCTGAGAAGACAAACTACGACAAATTTTTTCAAATTTTTCAATACGCTGCTTATCCTTAAATTGTGAGTAGACTGTAGCATGTTTTGTGTCATAATGTCGACGTAAATTATACTCCTTTATTACAGCAACAGTGTCATTGCAAATTACACATACAGCTTTGCCATTCTTTGACTGCGATTGCACAAAGAAGTATTTGATTCCCCATTCTTCTTTAAAAACGCGGCACTCGTCATCAACTTTTCTTTTTTTTCCTTCCATGTTCAACTTTAAAAAATAATATTAACTTAATAATTAATTTGTAATATATTAAATATAAATTTATATACCAATTTGAAAATGAGTCACGCACAACAGAACACAATAGAAAAAAATCCCAAGATCAACTGCTCTATCTAGTCTCAGTAAATTACACGAATTAGTAGACTCACAAAAGATATTTAGTGAGTTATGCTGCTTTTGCGCATTTACCCTTTGAGCAGGCAAGTAAATGGAGTTGACGCCAGTGAAGTCAAGAACATTTGTCGGCATATGGAGTAGTGTTAGGTAGAGAGACAGTCGCTATGATCCGATCCCAATAGGGAAAAAATGAGCGCGCCAGGCCTTCTGGCCTTCATGTTACACAATACACTGATACCTCGATATACGGCCTAGATACGTTCCGAGAAAGTTGGTCGTAAAGCGAAATCGCCGTATAACGAATGAATAGTTTTAAGTTATAAATCAACAGAATTTCTTAGAGTATTTTCCAAAAACAGGCGGTATAATGAAAATTTTGGGCCGTAAAACGAAAAAGTGCCAGAATTGTAAAGGGTCGTTGTAGCGAAATGCCGTAAAAAGAGCGGCCGTATAGTGAGGTATGAGTGTACAATTTTGTGTAGTAGTGTCCGTTTCGTATTTATGTTGTTGGCTGAGTTTAGAAAATAAATTCTGTTTAATTTAATTTCATAGGCTTGAATAAAAAAGAAAAGAAATGCTCCTTTCTCTTTTCGAAACGCAATTCTTTCACTTCCTGTTGATGAATTTTCTTCCCAAGTTTGTATGAGGTACCTTAGCGTTCATTCTCACAATTTTCAAAAACCGTGGCGGGCCGGATAAAATCACCTGACGGGCCGGGTTTGGCCCGCGGGCCGTAGTTTGGACACCTCTGCTCTAGATGAACATATAGAGTATTATAAGTTTAATCCAGCCCGAAAAGTTTGTAACGCATAGAACCGAGCCTCGGACGAAAAAAAGTTGTATATTATTTTGTGTTTATTTTTGGCCAAAACCCCCAAATCCGTTTGCTGTCCGTCCGTCCGTCCGTCCGTCCGTCCGTCCGTCCGTCCGTCCGTCCGTCCGTCCGTTAGCACGATAACTCAAGAACGCGTTGACCTATAAAGTTGAAATTTTGTCACAACTTGTAAAATGGAAAAAGTAAGGCTAAGTTCGTTAATGGGCGATATTCTTCCAATCCTTCGGGTACCTCCCATACAAGAGTCCTTGAAACACGTTTTCCCAGTTATTGCTCGAATGCTTCAAGTTAAGAACTTGAAATCTTGCATACGTATTGTTTAAAATGTTTGAATTGAACGTTCCGAATATGATGCAAATCGAATGAGTCCTTCGTGTAGCAGCCTAGAAAAGTCCCTCAAAAATGTATGCTTTGTACTGAATTCACTATAACTCCAGAACGAGTTAGAGCAGGAATTAAAAATTTTACAGGAATTAGTTTTATACCAAAACCAAGACGGAGTTCATTAATTAGCGCCATCCGTTGACTCCTTCGGGTAGCTGTCATACAAAAGTCCTTAATAAACATATTCACCAATATTGCACGATAAGTTTAGAAAGCTTTCATTTACGACTTTGAAATTTTACAAACATTAATTTTATAATAGTCGCAGCTGAAACTATCAATATGAAAAATATCCCATGAGTCCTTCGTGTAGTTGCCATACAAAAATTCTGTAAAATGTTCTAACTTACTTTATGGAACTCACTATAAATCAAAAAATCTGCCAACAGTCTGGGCGCAACTGTATTATTTTTCCGGCAGAAGTTCAGAACGCATTCAATTCGGAGATGCGATGTATGTTACTATGTGACTGAAAACCTAACAAAAAGTTCGGGAAGCGGTTAGAAAAGGGTGTAACATGGGTCATTCCATGAAAAATCGCAAAAGTTGTGACCTTACCATCGCCGATTCTTTAGAAAATTTTTTTAATTGAAGAACTAGTGAAAAAAAAATATAATTTCAATTTTTTTTTTCTAACTCATTTTTTTTGTTAGTTATAGTATGTTAAAGATTTCGCAAAAATGGTGTCAAAGCCCTCTTTAAGAATTCATATCTCTGTTAATTTTTATCACTGAATAATAAAATAGGACTTATTTTAAAGGGGAAGGTTGTCGCAAAATAAGAAAAATACCAATAAAATTTATCCTTGATTTTTTTTTTTCAAGGATAACGATTTTGTCCTTTATCCTTGAATATCTCAAATTACCGATGATTTTTTTTTTTATTTTTTTATATTTTGTGTATTATACTGTTCTTCAAAACATATCAAAAAATCAACTTGGGATCGCAATGGGATCGGGGTAAAAAAATAGAAGAACATCAGTGGTTCTCAATTATTTCATGGAAAAGTTACAATTATTTTGATTACTTACGAGTACTCGTATGTAAAGAGGATTTAATTTTATGATACTCCATTTATGGCCAGCTGTTAAAATCATAAATTTAAGATAGTTTAGTTCAATAATAACTTAATTGAGCAACTAATTGTGAGTGTTTAAATAAATTTATCCCATAAACCATTAAATTTAAAATAACAAGAATTATCTCATTTGGAATGTCTTACTAACCAGAAAATAATAGGTAGGCAGGTAAGGCAATAAAAAAATGAATATCAATTAAATGTCCTTTTTTGGTAGGTATGTATATAAATATGGGCTTACCTCAAATACAATTCAGTCGTGCTTGCAGTATTAAGAAGACAAAATCTAATTTATTATTTTACAAATCATGAATAAAATTAACTGGTCAAAATCGCGTTGCTGTAATCCTTTTGGAGAATCAATACATTGGCCCAAAAAAAAATCGGATTTACGACCTGTGCAATCATGAATGATTTCTAGAGTACCAGCGATGACTTCAGCAGGGAAAATTTGCTCTTCCTGTAGAAAAAGGGTTAAATTGCTACCAGGAACATCAACGGAGATTACTGATGATGATATGTTCGACCAGGAAGAAGAACCTTTCTCTTTGGATACAGATGAGGAGCCCGGCGACGATGAAGCGCTACACCAAAGTTTCATCAGTAAGGAAGCCGCATTAAACTCATTAAATGAATGTCTTCGATATTTAGGAGAAGAACCTTTCGACAAAAGACGATTTACCAGAGAAAACTACATCCGGAAAAAGCTTGAAGATGTGAAAAGAATCGTATTAAAAAAAATTTTTGGACTAGAAGATCAAAAGGGCCAACCACGAGAGGACGAGATGATTGACAGATTGAGGACTGAATATTCAACCGCCAGTGAGAAGAATATCAAGCAATTTATTTTATCTGTAAGTCCTGATAAATGGACTAGAAAAAGAACTTGTGAGGAATTTCCCGGAACATCTTCGTATGCAGTTCGAAAATACAAACGGACATTAGATTCTGAGGGAGATGTACATATCCCGCACCGGAGAAGCCTTACTTCCGATATTATCACGACAGTGGAAGACTTCTACAGTAAGGATAATATAAGTCGAGTCATGCCTGGTAAAAAGGATTTTATTGCAATTAAAATAGACGGCAAGAAAAATCACGTCCAAAAACGTTTGGTTTTGGGGAATTTGAAGGAAGTGTACCAGCACTTTAAGGAAACTTATCCTGAACTGAAAATAGGATTTTCCAAATTTGCTTCCCTACGACCCAAATACTGTGTTTTGGCTGGATCTCCTGGAACATATTCGGTGTGTGTGTGTGTCATCCATCAAAATGTAAGGCTTATGATGGAAGGTTGCGGTATTAAATATTTTACTGCAAATGAAGATACTCGAATTTACGACTACCGGTCGTGCCTTGCTGTTGGAATATGCAATCCTCCCAATATTGGTTGCTTTTTAAACCAATGTATCGAATGTCCAGGATATGAAAAAGTAAAAGAACTTTTAATAATTTCTCAACTAAGAAAATTTCGAGGGATTCAATTTTATCCTCTTAATCAATTTTTATTTTGAACAATAGTAGTAATCGTAATATTATTAACCTGAATTGGAGCTCGCCCAGTAGAAGAGCCCTATGTTATTACAGGACAAATTTTAACAGTAATATATTTTTTATACTAAATATATACATTATGTTGAATCTTTTATTAATTTTTTATGTTTCTACTTGTTCAAATATTATTATTCAATGTCAAATCATTTTAAATTTAGTTACTGTTGCCTGGAATGAATAGCATTAATAAAATACTCCGTAGAAATTGTAATTTTCTAAACCAAATTTAATTTTTTTAATATATTATACATATTATAAAACATTAATATTTTTAATGAAATAGTTGCTCAATTAAATTATTATTGAACTAAACTATCTTAAATTTATTTTAATAGCTGGCCATAAATCTAGTATCATAAAATTAAATCCTCTTTACATACGAGTACTCGTAAGTAATCAAAATAATTGAAATAATTGAGAACCACTGATGTTCTTCTATTTTTTTACCCCGATCCCATTGCGATCCCAAGTTGATTTTTTGATATGTTTTGAAGAACAGTATAATACACAAAATATAAAAAAAAAAAAAAAAAAATCATCGGTAATTTGAGATATTCAAGGATAAAGGACAAAATCGTTATCCTTGAAAAAAAAAAATTAAGGATAAATTTTATTGGTATTTTTCTTATTTTGCGACAACCTTCCCCTTTAAAATAAGTCCTATTTTATTATTCTGTGATAAAAATTAACAGAGATATGAATTTTCAAAGAGGTCTTTGACACCATTTTTGCAAAATTTTTAACATACTATAACTAACAAAAAAAATGAGATAGAAAAAAAAAATTGAAATCATATTATTTTTTTCACTAGTTCTTCAAGCAAAAAAATTTTCAAATGAATCGGCGATGGTAAGGTCACAAAATTGGCCTTTTTTTGCGATTTTTCATGGAATGACCCACATATGAATTAAATAATTGGGTCATATTCCGGGATGCGGTCTAAAGGTTGAAAAAACCAAAACTTAAAAATAGGTGATTATTAAACAAGCCTGGGGAAGTGAAAAGATATTCGATATCTGATCAGACCTGAGAAACATGGTGGAATTCATGAAAAAGTATACAACCAGTTTACACCCTCTTTGGGGTCGAATTTCAAAAAATCTTGAAAACACTTTCCAGGTATTCACATGAAGAATCCGTAGAAAAAAAATGAACTCAATATTTCGAAAGACCTAGTAGATATGACGAAAATCGTGAAAATATATGCATTTTATACTTACCGATATTTTTTTTTGCCCCCCCCCCCTTCTGAACGCCATTGAATATTCAAATTTTTTTTTATCAGAATTACTTTTCTAGTTAATTTACATATACGTACCAAGTTTCAACTTCTTAGCATAAGCCGTTCTAAAGTTAGGAAAAACACCCCCCACCACCGTACCATACTACCCCTAAAAAAAATTTTATTTTTCCACCATGCCACTACTATAGCTCTATCTAAATACCAAATTTCAGCTTCCTATCATTATAGATTCTTAAGATATAAGCATCGAAACTTTTTCTTTCTCACCCTTCCCCACCCTCACCCTCTACACCCATACCCCCAAACTTTTTTTTCCTACTACGGTTCTATTAGGCCTACTTCTGGTAAAAATTTGAAGCAACCATCTTACACTGTTATTGAGATATGAAACGTGTGATTTCTGAAAAATTCTTATCCCCTCCACTTACGTACTCCCCCGCCCCCTTCAAAGATTTTACTTTGAGCAATCTTTATTTATCAAGCTTTGTATCCAAACCGAATTTTGTTTTTCTGGTGCCACTGGTTTGGGAGATATTGTAATGTTAAGTATTTCAACCCCCACCCCCGTACGTCACTACCCCCTCCCAAAAATTTTGTTTCAATCTATTCTCCTAGTATAACTACAGATATTTGTTAAGTTTTAGTTGCTTGCTATTAACGGTTTAGGAGATATGGATTTTAGAATGTGTCGATCTCGACTTTTTTGCGTTTCGGACGCATTGCTTCCCCCTCCACTCCCACACCCCTTCACCAATATCTGTTTTCTTTTTTGCAAATGGGTCCATTATCAAAGCTCTATAGAAATTCTAAGTTTCAGCCTCCTAACACAAGCGGTTCCTGAGATCTAGAAACCTAAATTTTTCGTCTAAAACGCTTACCCCGCCTTCCCCCTTACACCTCCTCCCCTGAAAATAATGTCAATTCAAGGGGTCCACCAAGTCTATTCTTACAAAAAATTTTAATTTAAAAAAATTTTGAGTTCAGCAAATTTTTTTTTTTTAAAAATCGATAACAATACTGTATTATAAATAATACAGTAAAAATCGACCACCATACAAAAGTTTCTACCTGTAAGTAAAAGGTCATGTAATAATTGCTTGTATCCTCATTCTTTTGATATATTTCCAACTAAAATATAAATCGGAGTTCAGTATTTCATCTAGAGTATCATACGATTGGCTTGCAGCCGATCGTGACTGCGTTATGTTTTTCTAGGAATAGACTGGGTAGACCCCTTGAATTGACATTATTTTATGTGAGGGGGAAGGTGGGGAAGCGCTTTAGAAGAGACTGAAACTTGGAATTTCTATAAAGCTTTGATAGTGGACCCATTTGCAAAAAAATCGATGATATGGGTGAAGGGGTGTGGGAGTGGAGGGGGAAATAATGCGTCCGAAACGCAAAAAAAGTCGAGATCGACTCATTCCAAAATCTATATCTCCTAAACCGTTAGTAGCAAGCAATTAAAACTTAACAAATATCTGTAGTTATACTAGGAGAGTACATTGAAACAAAATTTTTGGGTGGGGGTAGTGGCGTACGGGGGTGATGGTTGAAATACTTAATATTACGATATCTCCCAAACCAGTGGCACCAGAAAAACAAAATTCGGTTTGGATATAAAGCTTGATACATAAAGATTGCTCAAAGTAAAATCTTTGAAGGGGGCGGGGGAGTATGTAAGTGGAGGGGATAAGAATTTTTCGAAAATAACACGTTTCATATCTCAATAACAGTGTAAGATGGATGCTTCCAATATTTACCAGAAGTAGGCCTAAAAGAACCCTGTGGGTGTAGAGGGTGAGGGTGGGGAAGGGTGAGAAAGAAAAAGTTCCCGATGCTTATATCTTAAGAATCTATAATGATAGGAAGCTGAAACTTGGTATTTAGATAGAGCTATAGTAGTGGTATGGTGGAAAAATAAAATTTTTTTTAGGGGTAGTATGGTACGGTGATTGGGGGTGTTTTTCCTAACTTTAGAAGGGCTTATGCTAAGAAGTTGAAACTTAGTACTTATATGTAATCTAACTAGAAAAGTAATTCTGATAAAAAAAAATCGAATATTCATTGGCGTTCAGAAGGGGGGGCAAAAAAAAAAAATATCAGTGAATATAAAATGCATATATTTTCACGATTTTCGTCATATGTACTAGGTCTTTCGAAAAGTTGAATTCATTTTTATTCTACGGATTCTTCATATAAATACCTAGAATGCGTTTTCAAGATTTTTTGAAATTCGACCCCTAAGAGGGTGTAAACTGGTTGTATACTTTTACATGAATTCCACCATGTTTTTCAGGTCTGATCAGATATCGAATATCTTTTCACTTCCCCAGGCTTGTTTAATAATCACCTATTTTTAAGTTTTGTTTTTTTCAACCTCTAGACCGCATTCCGGAATATGACCCAATTATTTAATTCATATGTTACACCCTTTTCTAACCGCTTCCCGAACTTTTTGTTTGGTTTTCAGTCACATAGTAACATACACCGCATCCCCGAATTGAACGCGTTCTGAACGTCTGCCGGAAAAATAATAAAGTTGCGCCCAGACTGTTGGCAGTTTTTTTTGTTTATAACAACTTAGCTATTTATTGAATTTTTTATAGCAAAGTTTTTTAATAGATATGCATTTTGTAGAGAACAACATCCAATATGAAAAGAACTTCTTTGTGTATCAGGATTTTCCTTTTTCAGCGTCTTGAGATTGGGTAAACCAAAACTATTCAAGTCGAATACCTGAACAACAATACTGTTTAATAAGTTTTCAAGCCAGATTTTCTTTTTCAATCCTTTAACGTTTATTATAGTATTTTCCATGTCGAGTAGTAAATATTGTTTCAGGTCATAAAATGAAGTTTTACCACCACCATTCCATTTGAATCCGTGATGATTTTCATTTAAACATTGTGCTTGATGTTTCAGATTATCTGGAAGCGGTTTAAAGTTGTACGGTGGTTTCATTATAAAATGTTGATGATGATGAATGTTTTCATCGAGTTGTACTATAGTCAATTCTTTAACAATAAATTTATTTTGTGGTCCTCTAAAGCCTTGCATATCGAAAACAACATCCATCGTGGTTGACAATCTATCTCAAACTGAATAGTGTTCCTTTTTTACACAAGTTTTTGAACTGAGCTAGTTAGAGGATTATACTCGATTATGCGATCGTGAAGCAATAAGCAATAGGCTGTTGTTAATGTTGGTATATCTGCTGATGTTTTAATTTCTACACGAATATCCACTGAGCCCGCTTTTATAGTTTCATTTTGACGTGAACAGTAAATTACTATAATTGGAGCATCTTTCTTGTATTCCGTTCGCGAAAGTAATGGCTGTGCTTGGACATCATAATAAGATTGTTGAAAATTGCTATACATATCATATAATATAGCATATCGATCACGTTGAAATTTAATATTTAAATCATCATATGGATACGATGTGAGATGATTGTGAGTTCGCAATGATCAAATTTGCTTGCATCCTTATCCTTTTGATTTTTTCGATTTGTCTGCAAAGCTATAAACATATATCGTGGGTTTTCCAGTTGACTTGTGATTTTAACGCTCCACACATGATCGGTTGTTATTGGTAAAACTGGATAATCATATAAATCCCAATTTCAAAAACACATTTGAACTGCTTATCCAGACTCAATATTTTTCAGCATTTTGAATTTTTCAGAACCATCTAAGGTTATGTGAAGCACTTTCCATTGTAGTTTAAAAATTTTGAATTGTACATCATCAGTGGGTGATAGAAATGCGTTTTCGTCGGTTCTTGTGCGAACTAAAATTAGTTCATGTTTGGCGTTTACAATAATCTTTTTATAATCCTCGGCAAGTCCCAAGAGTTTTCGCAAAGGTAAACTAAAGTTGAAGTAGCTATTAGAGGGTGTTATTAACTCGTTCGGTGACCAGCCTCCATTATACAACATTTTACTCTCGTTCTCATTCAACGATATGTAGTTCTTCATTGTTGAAGTTATTCCAACATTTTTATTTCGATTGATTTTTACTCCATTTAGTTCATATCTAGTCTCGTCGAATAGAAAGGCTATGGTATTATTGGATAGTTTTGAAGTTGTTGATGTAGTTCCATCTGCTTTAGTTAAAACACCTTCAATATAAATAAAACTCTGACTTGGTAAAACACACAAGTCCTGCTGCTGTAGAGATATTCTGATTTCGTCGCTAGAGTTATATGATGTTAAAAACGGAGAGTAGCTGAGATACTCAATTTTAGAAATACTTTTATCATAGCTAGTCTGGGTGGCTTAGTGGCTAAAGCACTTGCCTTCGGTGCACCTGGTTCCAGGTTCGAATCTGCTTGGCGACAAGTAAGTTTCGAAAATGGGATTCGGTGCCGGACTACCAGTTCACTCAGCTGTAAATGAGTACCTGAGTTAAAATCGGGGTAATAATCACGGACGAGCGTATAGTTGACCACTTCACCTCCAAGTGTTCCGTTGGTCTCGCAATGAAGTAACTCTAGCATTACTTCAAGGCCTAGGCCCGATTTGGGCTGTTGCGCCATTGATTATTATTATGATTATTATCACTATTATATACCAACATTCTGGGGCATTAAATGAAGTCTAATGGTTATGGTTTCTCCTTTAAAGTTTATTAGATCTCCGTCTTGATCAACAAGTTTAAGAGTTAACGTACTTATTCGCTTGACGTTTATCGGCAAATAGATTACATTCTTAGGAACCTCGACTATTTTATAGCCTGGCCCCACTTCAGGTGAGAATTCATTGAATGTGATAATATATTATTGATGTTCTAGTTTCCAACTTTACTGCATCCAATTTGAATAACGTGAACTTTACTTATGTTTACAGGTAAATCTGAGTAATTTTTCACATTGATGGCTAATTCTCGTTTATCGAATCCTAGCAATTGTCCAATAGTTCTCTCTCTAATAAAGAAAATGGGGACACTTGTCTTAATTTCGCTCTTTAGAGTATTATTATTTGCCAGTATTATGAGATTTATTCCGCTGTTAATCTTTGCTATTTCCTTATACAAGTAGTTGGCAATATCATCGATTTCATACGATCCGATAGGAAACTCTATAACATGTTTTCCTATGTGAAATAAATTATTCTTTCATCAACATTCGGTATAGAATTATACGTTTGGAAATCAACTAGTCCACAAACATAGTCGTCGTGCAAGTCTATTAGTGGAAAATACTCTGTTGTAAGTATATGTATATGTGTTACCGCTCAACGTTAATGTGTAAGCCATGATAGCAAATAATACAATGAAAGAACTTTTAAAAAATATTTATTTATGTACTAAATTTATATACGATTCGTAGTTTTGATATGTATTATAGTTGTATTTTATGTTATCTCCTAAATAGTTTATTAATTCGACAAGAGTGGTAGATTTCCAAAACTATCAGAGTACTCGATATGATTTTTACTTCATTATTTTAATAATAAAGTATTGTGTTACCGTTGGTTTGTTAGGTAAGTCTAGTAACACTAAATTACAAAGGATTTATGCATGACTGGCAGCACTTTTAAATTATTGACAGCAGATTGAACTCATGTCCGTTTCAACTTCAGATTAGTTTTATCTGTGAGTGGAAGCGGACCTGTTTAAGGAGGTGAGTGGTTGCTGTGTTTTGTTGGTCGAGTGTTTGCCTATTGTGTTTGTCACAAGAGGAGGTGTTGTGTTTGTCACGGCACGAGTGTAGTTTAGGCGCGTTTGTCGCCACAAGTTCAAGTGAGTGTGTGCGTCACGAGTTTGTCTCGTGTCGCCCCCGATCGGGTTAATTTGGATCGTGTTGGTCATGATCGGTGTATGTGTGTGTGTGTGTGGTAACCACTCCTGAGTCTGTGACTCACCATTTGTTTATTTTACAGACGATGATGAGTGAACCGAGGGAAAAGGGACGGAAACTGACGGGACCGTGGTAATTTTGCAGTTAAATGGTGTTTTAGTTTGTGTAGCCATTTTGTAAACCGTTTAATAAATAATTTGAATTTTAAAATAAAAACAGTTAATAATTGTTATCGACTTTTAAAAAAAAAAATTTGCTACCCTGAAAATTTTTTCTTATACGTTTTATGACTAATAAACGCCAAAAAAGCAATAAAAATTTTCAGTCCGTCTGTGCGCCGTACGCCGTACGCAAACTCGTTTGAGAAATTATAAATACTGAGAGAGCAGATTGAAACAAAAATTTTTGGTAGGGCTGACGGCGTGCGGGGGTGGGGGTTGAAATAGTAAAGATTACGATATCTCACAAACCAATTGCACCAGAAAAACAAAATTCGGTTTGGGTATAAAGCTTGATAAATAAAGATTGCTCAAAGTAAAATCTTTGAAGGGGCCGGGGGAGCATAGAATAAAAAATATCACTTTCCATATCTCAATAACAGTGTAAGATAGATGTTTCAAATTTCAAAAAGTAGGCCCAATAAAACCTTAGTAGGGAAAAATAAATTTAAAGATTGGGATGTAGAGGGTGAGGGTGGGGAAGGGTGAGAAGGAAAAAGTTCCGATGCTTATATCTTAAGAACTTGTAATGATATAAACCTTAAACTTCGTATTTAGATAGAATTATATTAGTGGCATAGTGAAAAAATAAAATTTTTTGTAGGGGTAGTATGGTGCGAGGGTGGGGGTGTTTTTCCTAACTTTTGAACGGCTTATGCTAAAAAGTTGAAACTCGGTACGTATATGTAAATGAACTAGAAAAGTAATTCTGATAAAAAAAATTTCAATATTCATTGGGGTTCAGAAGGGGGGGAGGGGCAGAAAAAAATTTCAGTAAATATAAAATTCATACATTTTCACGATTTTCGTCATATCTACTAGGTCTTTCGAAATATTGAATTCATTTTATTCTACGTATTCTTAATTTGAATACCTAGATAGTGTTCTTAATTTTTTTTGAAATTCGACCCCTAAGGGGGTGTAAAGTGGTTGTATACTTTTTCATAAATTCCACCATATCTCTCAGGTCTTATCAGATATCGAATATCTTTTCACTTCCACGGGCTTGTTTAATAATCACCTATTTTTAAGTTTTTTCTTTTTCAACCTCTAGACCGCATCCCGGAATATGACCCAATTATATAATTCATATATTACACTCAACCGTTTCCCGAACTTTTTGTTAGGTTTTCAGTCACATAGTAAGATACACCGCATCACCGAATTAAACACGTTCCGAACTTCTGCCGGAAAAATAATAAAGTTGCGCCCAGACTGTTGGCAGATTTTTTTTCTTATCATACGCTTCCCAATGTGTGCCAGGTCCTTCCATTGACTCCAAATTAACAATTTCACTTTCATTTTTCTTAGGTTTCCTCGGTAGGGTATTCCGCATAAAAACACCTCTGAAATCAGGAAGGAACTTTCCAAATTTACGTAAATCATTTTCATTCAATGGTCTCTTGGGTAGCGTTCTTAAAAGTTTTTTTGGCTGAGGATTTAAGTACAGTCCTAATCCTTTCCTATACGGTTTCAAGTAGAGTCCACGACCTACAGTTATCTGCTCCATTTTCTGATTATGTCGTTTCTGCTCCTATAACGTTGTCTTTGCATCTTTAGCATCGTTAACAGCATAAGCTATTCCTGCAGCTCCACCCGCTAATGCTCCTACAGCTGGCAAGCCCGCAAAAAGTGGGACCAAGAATGGTGGGACTCCACCAACTTTAGGAATGGGAATAATTCTAGGAGTTTTAACGTCTTTATTGTTTTTAATTATACTCTTTGCAGTACTCAATGCTAATTTAATAGCAGCTTTCATACTTTCAGGTTTCATTTTTTGAGAACATTTCGAGCTGAAAGAACAGCCGTTCTAAATCTTGGTTTACCCAATCCGAATTTAACTTTAGCTTTCATTATATTTGTTACAAGTAATGCGTGCGTGAGTAGTATGGATATGGCGTTTCAGAATCAACGGTGGAGATGGTGGAAGTTTTTGTATGGATGACGTCATAGTCTTGTATGAAGCTGGTAAGGAATTTACACCGCCAAGCTTTTTTGACGGTGGAGCTTTTTTAAGATGATTTTTTCCGTTGCACAAAATTGGGCGTTTTTTTCAGGGCTTTGAGCTTTTTGGTTTCTCGGTTGTTGTCGAGGCTTTGAGCTTTTCGGTTTTTCATTTGTTGTCGCGGCTTAGACTATCCGGGGGCTTAGACTATCTGAGGGCTTAGACTATCCGGGTCTTAGGTTAGCGGGGAGCTGAGGCTTATGGAAACTTAGGCTATCCGTATAATACTTGTAAATGCTAACTTTAGTTATTTGTCTCAGGCTCATGTTCTGTGTGACAATAACAAGACAGGCTCAGCTAATTGCCTTTAACAGAGTAATATATTATATATATTATTGTTTTTCTGGTGCAATTGGTTTGTGAGATATCGTAATTTTTACTATTTCAACCCCCACCCCCGCACGCCACTACCCCAAAAAAAAATCTTAATTCAATCTACTCTCCTAGTATACCTACAGATATTTGTTAAGTTTTAATTGCTTGCCGTTAACGGTTTAAGAGATATGGATTTTAGAATGTGTCGATAACGGAATTTTTGCGTTTCGGACGCATTATTTCCCCCTCCACTCCCACACCCCTTCACCCATATCTGCAATTTTTTTGCAAATGGGTCCACTATCAAAGCTCTATAGAAATTCTAAGTTTCAGCCTCCTACCAAAAGCGGTTGCTGAGATCTAGAAACCAAAATTTTTCGTCTAAAACGCTTCCCCCACCTCAATTTAATAGCTCATAGGGTTTGGGACTATAATTCCTCAAACGAGTGTTAACGTGTTCGGATTTGAGAAGGAGGGAAATGCTATAGTTGGACCATACTATGCAAGGAAAGAGGAAAGACTTACACATATAAAAATGTTATTACTGCAAGACGAAGAAAAATCACATTACGTTTGGATCAAACACATGTCAAGGTATATTATTATATATTCCTTTTTAAAATTATATTTAAATTTTATGTTTCTTCTACAGATTGATCAAAAGTCAACTCACACTACATGAACATCAAATTTATATGTGTAACACATGTCTGCGGCATTTCTATCAACAAGAAACTCTCGATCTACGTAAGCCGGAATGTAGCAGATTAGTAACGAAAATGCGAACTCCGGAAAAGTCGTTATTATCATTCACCGAGCATCAACGGAAATTAGATGTTCCATTCGTTATATATGCTGATTTCGAGTGTATCCTGAAAAGTGTGGATACGTGTTCACCAGATCCTTCGACCTCATCAACGACATCAATTCAGGAACATGTACCGTGCGCATTTAGCTATTATATAAGGTTTCCTACAACAATGCACATAATCAACACCGCATATATAAAGGAATTGATTCAGCTTGTAAGTTTGTAGAATATTTAGTTAAGGATATCAAAAATATTTATTATAATTTTGTATCAAGAGTTGTCTGAACGAAAATTTCAAAACGAGAGAAGTATTTGCCATATATGCAAAAAAGAATTAGATAATAATCGTGTCGTGGATCACTGTCATTTAACGGGAAAATATAGAGGTCCAGCACATTCAGAGTGCAACTAAAAGTTCTGAGTTCCTAAATTCTTCCCAACATTCTTCCATAACTTTTCCGGATATGATAGCCATTTGTTTGTGAAAGAACTTTCATCTATTCCCAGCGATGTTAACGTAATTCCTCTTAACAAAGAACTTTATGTATCGCTGTCAGAAAGAATTTTTGTAACTGAGACTGATTCAATTGAATTGAGATTTGTAGATTCATTCCGGTTTATGTCATCTAGCTTAGAATCATTAGCTAAGAACCTATCTACGGACGACTTTAAAATTGTTCGATCAATATTTGAAAATGATGAAGAGTTCAAGCTAGTTACTAGAAAAGGCGTATTTCCTTATGAATATTTAAATTCGTTTGAACGATTGAATGAGTCTCAGCTTCCATCTCGAGATAAATTTTATATCCAATTAACCGATACAGAATGTTCCGAAGAGGACTACAATCACGATCTGAACGTATGGGAAAAGTTCAATTGTTAGACCCTTGAAGATTATATTGAACCAGTGGCGGCCCTTAGGGGAGGGGGGTGCCATGCCCCCCCCCCCCTAACAGGTTTGTCACCCGTGATTATTTTAACATGTCTGCTTTAAATAAAAATAATATGAGACTTTTAGATTAATAGATACACTTAATACAGTATAGTACACTTAATAAAGTATAATACAATTAAATCTGATTTTTTCTTATGCCTTTCTTTCTTCTTCTTTTGTCTTTTGTCTCCTAATTGAAAAGAAGACTGTACTAATTAAAAATATTTTAATCGGAGAGTAATAAAATTTCTAATTTAATATATAATCAATATTTGGGTTTAGTTTTTAGGTACTGCTCGAAACTAATTTTGAAAAATTTGGATTTGGATTATGCTTGGACAATTTTCATTATGTGTTCTAATAATTTTCCTATATTTGGATAAATTTGAAATCTACTCAGGTAAAAAGCTAATCACTCAATTTAACAATTTTTAATTTTTTCACAACACCCATCGTAATGGCTCGAACAAGTGTAAAAAAACACGTTTTAAGTTTCATCTCGAAAATATATGAGTAATACGTGCCTCAAGAACCTCAAAGAAACCAAAATTGAATATGTGAAGGATTCCGTAAAAACCCAAGATATCGACATAGGGTCTATATAGTATCATTCTGTGGATGAAATAACTCTAAATATATAGGTGGTTGGTGCACTATCGAAGATGCCATCTATGCTTAAATTCAGAAATTGAAGTTTTTCTTGAAAAGTAAATTTTTGTTCGTAACTTTGTAACGGCAAACGATACGAAGCTTGTGACATCAGTAGATGATCAATGTTATGAGGAAAAAAAAAAGTCCTTCAGTAAGGTCGAAAATGATGATTTTTAACATTTTATCACTACTTCATAATAGCTTTTATGTCATACTTAGTGAAGGACTTTCTGAACCGTTTTCTCTTTCTATAACATAATATTGAGCATTAGAAAACAGATATTTTTGTCCACGATACCAGCTTCGTATTATTAACCATTATCAAAATACAGTCGAAACCGATTGAATATGAAAAACTTCACTTTATCATTACGACCATTAGATGGTATTTCCAATGGTAGATAACCCATATACGAGTATATAAAATTACAATCATCCCCAGATTAATATTATTTGGCCGTTTTGTCAATACATCAGGACTCATTTTTCGGAATCTCAAAATTATTTTTTTCTGATCTGGGTGAAACTTAAAACATATATTTTTTACACTAATTAGGACCATAATAAGAAGTACTATAGGTACTGCGAAAAAAATCTCTTGACAAAAAATTTTTCAATACAAATAATAGTCACTACACAGCTCTAAAATTATCTTTCACTTGTATAAAATATTATAAAATTGCATGATAATGCAACCTTTCGACTTTTGTTCATTCCATTTAAATTTTCTCCTTTCCAAACACGATAGCGAAAAAACAGTAGAATTGTACTGAGAAAAAAATCTTATCTACGAAAAGCGTGTACACGGGGCGACGTCTCTACAATAAATTCTCTCATCATAGGGTGCCCGTAGTGAAAATTTAAGTAGTGCATTTCGTAAAAAACTACATGTCGTGTCCACGCGCTACACTCTTTTGGCTCGCCGAGATATTGAGAATAGAGCACGATTTGGCATTTGAAATTGGTTTGCTAAGTTGAGGTGATTTATGTAAATTAATTAATTAATTGCGATGAAACTTTGGTGATTTGTTGAAGGCACCCCCGCGAAGGCTTCTGCATTAACAATTGGTGGTTCGAGAGTTATTTCAACATTTGAGTGTATTTCATATAGTTTAGCTGCAGTTTGTTCGTTTTCGGTGTATTAGTTATGGATGGTGATAGAGGATGGATTATGTAGGATAAAGGGTGGATGATGGATTATGGAGGATGGCGGATGGAGGATCGATGATGGATTATGGAGGATGAAGGGTGAATGATGGATTGTGGCGGATGGATTACGGCGGATGGAGTATGGATGATAGCAGGTAGAGGATGGGGATAGAGATAGAGGAAAGAGCATAAAAAAGGTTGAATATGGATATGCTGGTGCCATGCGAAATGCGATTTTAAAGTCCAGCTGACATCGAAATGGTAAACAAATTCTACTTTTTTAAACTGCTATATCTTTAACTTTCAGGTCAAGCGGAGAGTTTTGTAAAATGAAGGTTAAAAGTGGATATACCATTAAGGAAAAATATAAATTTTTAATTTTGGATCTTAGTCTCCTCTTAAACTTTTACCGAAAATAATAAAGGAAAATCTACATGCACACTCTATGACTTTATCCCCAACTATTATAGAAATCGCAGTTCACTATTTCAATTAGTTCGAAAGATATTGCAATTCAATGTTTTTTTAATATTTTGTATCATAGTTGTACAGAAATTCCAAGTTCCAGCCTCCTACCATAAGCGGTTGCTGAGATCTATAAATCAAAATTGTTCGTCTAATACACTCCTTTTACCTCCATCATCATACCACAACCCCTCAAAAAAAGGAGCTGAATATTTTACTCATCAAATAAAACAGGAATAATGTGTAGAGCATCTGATTATTCAACGCGTTGAATAGGTTTTAGAGTCGATGTAGACCGCTCGATTAAATTAGAAAGTTCCGTCTACACGACAGAGAAATTTTAGTACAGAAATTTCGTATAAAGGAAATTTATTTCTCACTATGTGGTGTGTACACGTATTTTGCGAGAATTTTCTATAACTCTATTGTTTTTTCTCTATCGTGGACACTTAGCTTTACAAGATAAATTATTTGCTTCATCATCATAACCGTTGTAAGACAAATATTTTTTAGAGCGTTGTAAACGCTTTTCTAGATTTCAAAATCTACTTCGGAAAAAAAAGAACACGAAATGTTTTGACGTAGTTAGGTTCCAATGATGGAGTAAAATAGGGAATCACAGTTTTAGACCAAAATTTGATATGGCGTGTGCCCGAAATATGGAATTTTCTGTTTTGTCGATTTGTAGCCGTATTTTGCATTTCTCGCTAAAAATGGTTAGAACCAAATTTATAGAAAATTAAATTCTCTATCTCATTTATCTGAACAACTTTTTTGTGAAATCGTTATATATTGCGTTATTAAGCGTAAAGTGGAAAAAATTAGGAGATTGTCCCAGTTTTTTAAACTTTTCGACCATTTTTTTTAAAAAATGGATGACATATTTACATGGCAAAGTTGTAAAGGACTAAATTCTCTACAACGGAAAAAATCTCCGTGCTCCGGCTCGTGAGCACGGTAAACACACTGGCATGGCGAAATATGTAGCGTAAATACGTGCACAAATGCCCCTCGTTTTCTTCAGTGCACATATTTCGTCTGACTGGATCAGATGGTTGAAAAGTTTAAAAAACTGGGACAATCTTTTTATTTTTAGATTGCCAAAATCAGAATTTTCATTATAATTTTTCAAGTGCAAAAGCCACTCTGATGATGATGTTAATGAACCATCGTGAATAAGTGTTTCTTTTCACAAACTTCACAGTTCTTGCAGATACCACGTTTTAGGCGTTGCTTTATAACAAATCTACAATAATCGGCCTTATCGGAGAGAGTGTGCGATGCTTCTTGCAGTATATTGTCAACAACAGTATCATTTGCAGTTACTAAATATTGCAAAGAATTTAAATCATTTGAATCACTAGTATTAGCCGAAACATTACTTTCGTTATGAAATGTTGAAGAATAATCGATAATAGCGTCCCAATCCATATCAAGCATTTGATCAGTATCTTCCTCACAATTTGCGAAAAAAAAAGAATTGATAAATTTCACTGATACTACTCGTCCTAACAGGTCGTTAAATTCTGATAATGTGGGAGCAGCTTTTTCTCTGATCTGATTTTACTTAATAGATTTTCAACGGGATCTGAGCTTACGTTACTTGGGCAAAAATATTCCCAATTATTGAAATGGCTAAACACATCTTCTGCAAACTGCAAAATGCCTTGAATAGTCTGCATAAAAGTGTTAATGCAATTAATTTTGATTCCTTTTTTTGGAACAATGAAACTACATTTTGATATATAAGATAGTGCTTCGAATAATATATTTCGCGGTAGATTATTGATGGTCAGTGCACAATTGTAGGTGTTTTTTATAAAGCGCATTTTACTATTGCAGCTGTCAAATAATCTATTTAGAAATTCTGTCAATTGGACGGTTGGATTTATATTTTCCATAACTTCTTTACTAAACATTCCTAACTGATTGATGGTTCTCATACCCGCAACTGTACTGCCACTAAATATTTGTACTGCGTACGTGACCTTCATTTTATCGAACGTATTAAGGAGTTTTGGACATACTCTTGTTGATGATTTTGGTCAAAGTTATAAAGTTCCTGTATAACCGCCCATTTGGCTATTCCCTTATTCTCAATTTGTTAATCATACTTCATGAGGTTGCTTCCGAATGTTTTTAAAATATGCGGAATATCATATAAACAGAATTTATTTTTATTATTCTTAAAAAAGGATGGCTTGTCTGACGAAACACCTAAATTTTTATAAAGCTTTTGATTTGTAGTTGCTTGATCACAAGAGAGAGCTTTGTGGAGAAGATACCACTCGTAGGAGTATCATCCAATCTACCCATTAACAAAATTTTTACTGAATATTTCTACGGGTTTGTGAGCTACGCGCATACAATCGTACCCTTAAGGAACTTTATTATTTTTCCGATAGAAGCTCGGAACGCGTTCAATTCTAAGATGCGGTGTAGGTTACTATGTGACTGAAAAACTTAATATGATCATATTCCAGGATGCGGTCTAGTGGTTGAAAAAGGGAAAAACCTAAAAATAGGTGATTATTAAACATATTCGATATCTGTAGCTCGGTTCTGTAACTTTTAGTGAGAAATGAATCGGCTATGACGTACTACGAAATTCTCACACGTACTTCTCACCTGGAAATGAAAACCGTTTCTGTAATCGCACATGAGAACGATTATGATAGTTCTCATCGTTCCAATCTACTGTGGAAAATTTCCAATGGAATTTAAATGGTGTTTGCATAGAATTTAAATTTAAGGCCCGTATTATTTACCTCAGGTTATTTTCGCCTGAATCAGCTATTAGCTTATCTGGGATATTAGCTTTGATCATTAGTTAATTTCTCTGGGTATAAATGCGTATTATTTCCCTCATAGGTCGGTTTATCTAAGCAGGTGGTTTTCTTTTTTTTCCATTCAAATGTAAAACATTTATTAACTATTTACAGAATGTGATATTTTTCTTTTCTGTGAAAATTTTAATTTGTATTTCAGGAAAAATTATCATTCCTGTCTGGGATTTTATCATGGTTGGCAAGCTAGGGGCAGTACAAACTATGTGTATGATGCGCAGGTTACACGTTTAACAAGAATCATTCGATTCCTATAGTTTTCTGAGTGTGTGCTTTCAGGTGATTGGATTTTACTGTGCGTTCAGTCGATTGAAGAATTTCAACTCCCGAACTCTTGCAGCTATTTAATTTAAATTTATTTGTAGTGTAGATTAAATGGACCTCTTCAAGTGAAGACTTTTTCGTAGCGAAAGATTGCTACGAGGAAGGGGGGGGAGAGCGGTGGCGTTTTAGACGAAAAGCTTTGGTTTCTATATTTCAGGAACCGCTCACGCTAGGAAGCTGAAACTCGGAACTTACATGATATTGTACCCATTTGCAATAACAAATTTTATATGATTTAAGAGGGTCGAAAGTTCGGAGACAAAAAAATGGTTAATGGTTAATGTCACAAAATTGTAACTTGATATTTGCTTATAGACTAGAAACTAGACGAATAGATCGAAAATAGTTTTTTGAGAGTTGTTAGTGGCGTGGGCAAGTGGTAAAAAACATTTCATTGCGATGTCCCACGAACCAGTAAGACCAGTAAGATCAGAAAAAATTAATAACTGATATTATACTACGGCTTGGATACCTCCTACCACGGGGAGCACAATGGACGAACAATAACGTGTAAGTGAAGGAGGATAACTGCATCACCACCCCTTATACCATACCATACCATAGACCTCGTCCGGAGTATGACCCAATTTTGTAATTCATAAATATTATATGTGGCAGCGACGCAAGTATTCTAGCGCGGCACCATTTAAACCTCTTTCCGAATTTTTTTTAGGTCTTCAGTCACACAATAACGTACACCTCGTCGCAGAGTTCTGGGCTTCTACACAAAAATAATAAAATTGCACCCAGATTGTTGGGAGATTTTTCAGCTATTGTTATTTTCACTAGCTGCAAGCAGCGTGAAAATCGGCTCACTATAAGTGAGAATCAACTCACTATCTTTGCTTACAGAAACATTGTTCTCACATGTTTCCACGATTATTCCAGTGTATGACGTCAATTACGGTGATTTCTCATTAGGTGAGGATACAGACACAAAATTGCATGAGTTCGTTCTCACTATGACGTTTTGGTGGGAAATTTCTCACTCATGTGTTACAGAACCGAGCTACAGATATCGAATATCTTTTCACTTCCACGGGCTTGTTTAATAAACACCTATTTACAAGTTTTTTTTTCTTTTTCAGCCCCTAGACTGCATCCCGGAATATGACACAACTATGTTATTCATATGTTACGCCCTATTCTAACCACTTCGCGAACTTTTTGTTAGGTTTTCAGTCACAAAGTAATCTACGCCGCGTCTCAGAACGCGTTTTAAACTTCTGCCGCAAAAATAATAAAGTTGCGCCCAGACTGTTGGCAGATATTTTTTAATGTTATACATCCGGTCCGAATGAAAAATTTGACGTTTATAGCTTTTAATGACACTGATTTTGCAATATTCTTCGCTTTCACTCTATCTCATTTTCTTTTGCCTTATCTATCGTGACATGTGACATGTCCATACTCGAAATACGTCCGCCTTTCGATTTTAATTGTCAATTCAAAAATGCGCGATCATTTTGATGGAACTATAACCGAAATTTATTGCTGTATGTTACTTCATGAACTTCTTAATTTTATTGATATAGTGCCGGCGTAGAGTTTTTTATAATAGCCGGCGTATTATTGGCTTTTGTCGGCTTTTGAATCAAAGCATATGCATATAACACACTATACGAATTTCCAGACTAAAAATATTGATCACTGCATACTAAATTGGTAGTCTGAAGATTGTATTACACGTACATTGTTTTGTACCTTATAATATTTATGTATGATTGATATATGACACAATCATTTCTTTGATTTCGATAATTCCCATAATGCCTAGAGGAGACATAATTCTCAAACAGACGGTATGTCTTCAGATATCATCATTATTATAAGAGAAATAATCAGCAGTCAGCATGTCTACCGTACTTCGTAGTAAACTGTCGGCAATAGTGAATTACAAAGAAATTTTAGGAAGACATAAATTATTTTATTTTAAGCGGCTACCTAATTTCATTCCAGACAAATGCTAATGTAAATTACCCAACATTATAGAGGATTGTAGATGTGGAGGACGTTCTGCAATCCCGATCCACCGCGTTCTTTGTGGACTTATTGTATTTTATTACAGAGGAAGTGAGCTACATGACATTTTATATGAAAAGTTACAGTTAGTTATAGTACAGATACAAAAAGACGAACTAGATCTTGGGAACCACTTATGCTAGAAGGCTGAAACTTTAAACTTACCTTTGTAGGTACACACTATTGAAGAACAATGATCATTAGAACAATAATTTGGGGAAAAAAACCAGCAATTTATTGCAGCTGCTGTTGATAAAGGTGATGGTGGGAGGTGGTAGAAATATAAACATTTAGATTTTAATTTTTCATGAAAAGTATATCAAGGTTTTATAATATTTTTTTTATGTACATATAGTATGTTGGTACGTTATATGCGACTACAAAATTCTTTGTTTTTAGATTTCCTTATTGTTCGTGTTTGTACATACTCTGAAACGCGCTACCTGATCTCGAAGCTGGACCATACTCTCGTTGAACTGCAGCTGCTACTGAACCAGCATCGCTCTTATTCAAATTCTTTCACTAAAGTTAAATCGAATCAATTCTGTGGGTTTTTAATTGGCAATCGCAACATTTGGTCGTCGATCCGGATATATTGATACGATAATCATCCTCATATGGTTCAATATATGAAAAATTGAATTTTTTAACATTAACTGTGCATATTAGTATTAGTGCGCGTGGGTTTAGATGAGTGTGTACATATATACGTCAAGCCAGTGTGCGTGATCGTGTTTCAAAATTGGCTCTCAACTCGTATTGCATAGCATAGCCGTGTTCCAGAAGATCTCACTGTTCCCAGTCGGTTCTTGGTATAAGCGTCAAACAAGTTTGCATGATCGCGTGCGAAACTGTAATACTTATATTACATTGAACTTGACCATAGCGAAAGGTCGTGTCCTATAGCGGAATACATACTTTTTTGTACATTGAAACTGCCGATGTAGTGCATATTACTCTGTACGGTACCTACGTAAGTTTTCGTCCAATCATGACAACCGAGTCTAGCACCGAACGGCAAAGTTGTTCTCAATATGACCCGAGGTGCCTGTCAAGCTAGACTCGAAAATCTCGAGAAGTATTGGTCGACCATTCGAAGTACGCATAATGAAATTCTTGACATTGCCCAAGACTCCGATAAAACTCTAAATTACCTGAAAGATGACCATTCAAATCTAGCGGAGAACGCTTATCTTCTCGAAAAAGAAAAGTTTCTCGATAACTTGGAGTCGTTCAATAAACCACAAGACGTCACTTCAAATTCCTTTTCAATGTCCAATGATAATCACTTTCATCATCATCTTCCCAAAATTGAACCCCCAAAATTCAGCGGTCGATATCAAGATTGGCCTAATTTTCGGGATCTTTTAAATTCACTAGTCACATCTAATTCGACCATTACAAACGTCGAACGTTTGTATTATCTGAAATTGAGCTTGAAAGACGAACCGGCACAATTACTAAATAATATAGCCACTACCTCAGACCATTTCACAAGAGCATGGAATATACTTTTGGAGCGATATGACAATAAGCGATTGTTGATATCTGCACAAATAGCTTCACTCTGTAACATAGAACCCATGGCCAAGAAATCTGCTTTGGATTTAAAACGCGTTTATAATGATACGACTGATGCAATTGGAGCTCTTAAGGCTCATGGGCGTCCAATCGATAGTTGGGACGATTGGTTAGTTTATATAACCGTCCAAAGACTCGATAATCAATCGCGTCGATCCTGGGAAACCCCACTTGGAGCAGCAACTGATCCACCAACTTTCGAAGCACTTAAGATTTTCTTACTGACTCGAATTCGGATACTGAAGTCTCTTGATCATACTGATCGACAACGTCTTTCATCGAAAGCCGATCAACCAAAATCATCGGGAAACAAATCAGTGTGGTCTATCAAAGCTCTCCCTACTACCCAGCCGTCGAATACAACCAAGAAGCCTTCATCAAACAATTGTTCATTCTGCCAACAGAAACACTATCTTGCATTCTGTAAAATGTTCAGTAAATCAGCGGAAGGAGTTTTTAACAAGTAATCATTTTTGCCTTAATTGCCTTGGTAGACATTTACTGAAAGACTGTCGCTCTAATAAAGTTTGTCGTGAATGGATGGATCCTTACGGGTCTAACAACTCCTACCTCTAGCACCAAAATCATTACTGATCAACTTACACCTAGACCCATCATCAGCTTGCCATGTACGCTCACTCAGGAATCATCTCCCTTATTGGTACGCTTTTGGGTGCGACAGAGGAGGAGACTCAATGCGAAGAACACTTTCTGTCTACTCATTCAAGGGACAAAACAGGACGTTATATAGTGCGTCTACCATTCAAATCTGACGTTCACGGTTTTGGCGACTCTCGCACTCCAGCCAAACTTATGCTGCAAAAAATGGAACGCAGATTTTCTCTTATTCAGTGAGTATCTTACTTTGGGTCACATGGAGTTAACTGAAATCGCTAGAAAACCCAATACGTGCTTCTACTTACCACATCATGGCGTTTTCAAGGAGACCAGCACGACCACTAAGTTGAGAGTCGTGTTCAACGGTTCACAGCGCAAATCAATTGGGACTTCCCTAAACGACTATCTGCACATCGGACCGAAACTTCAACCAGACCTTTCGGATATCTTACTTCGTTGGCGCATGTTTTCGGTAGTCTTCTCTACGGATATCGAAAAGATGTTTCGACAAATCGCCGTCCATCAGGATGATCAGAATTATCAGCGGATCCTTTGGCGTTCAACTGATAACGCATCTATCTCAGAGTTTCGCCTAAGAACGGATCCATATGGACTTGCATCAGCTCCATATCTTGCGTTGCGTACTTTGAAGCAGCTATCGCAAGACGAGAGTCATCGTTATCCTCGCGCAGCCTTGGCATTGGACGAGAACACTTACGTTGACGATATTCTCTCAGGAGCTGGCGACATCAACTCGGCTCTCGCTCTTCAACAAGAAATTATCGATCTGCTTACTGCAGGCGGATTTCCACTGAGAAAATGGGTATCGAACGACGAACGACTACTTTCATCTCTTCCGCAAGATTTGACCGCATCATCGCAATCAAGGACTTGGCACCAAGAGCCTGAATACCATATGCTCGGGCTTATCTGGCAACCTGATGCGGATTCTTTTATATTTCGAGCACGTCTATCACAACTTAGCAAACCCATGACAAAGAGGACAATGTTAACAACAATATCAAAGCTCTTTGACCCGCTGGATTGGCTAGCCCCAATAACCATCGAGCATTAAGTATTTATGCAGAGACTCTGGACATTAGGCGTTGGATGGGATGATGTGTTACCACAAAATGCGATCTCACGGTGGCAAGAGCTCTATGCTAATCTACAAGAAATAGAGGAAATCCTTATACCACGTTGGTTGGGATTTTCTCACGGCTTGCAGTTCGTGGAGATGCATGGATTTGCAGATGTATCAATTTCTGCTTCTGCTGCAGCTCTCTACTTGCGCGTTTGCACCGCAGACGGAGACATACGCATTACGTTGATATCTTCAAAAACTAAAGTCGCTCCGTTGAAACCAGTTGCGATACCTCACTTGGAGCTTCGTGCCGCGTTTCTACTAGCCAAACTGGCAGCTCAAGTTCGTCAAACGCTCTCACTTCAGTCGACACCATTACATTTATGGTCAGACAGCACAACAACACTAGCTTGGATTAAATCAACACCATCAAGCAAAACTTACGTAGCAAACCGAGTAGCTGGTATACAAGGTGCAGCACCTGAAGCTATCTGGCATCACATCGCTGGCGTTGATAATCCCGCCGATTGTGCCACTCGTGGATTAACGGCTCTTCAACTCAATAAATTCGCATTATGGTGGAGAGGACAGGAGCGGTTATCAAATTCACCTCTATCATGGCCAACGTTTGAACCACCTTCCCCACATGAGGATTCCTTGGATGGACGTGTAGTTGTCCTTAAAAGGACAATTCACAAACCTCCACCTTGGGAATTATTCGCTTCATCAGCCTCAAGTTTATCTAAACTAAACTATTGCTTGGTGTCGATTAGCTCGTCGCTTTTGAATGAGGAACGAACAACAATCTACGCAATACCTCGTTCACACACATATTCTCTCTCCACTAGAGTTGGAAGCTGCCAGAATCTATTAGATAAAAACATTTTAACACGCTTTCATCTCCTCTGAGATGGCACAGCTTACTTCATCCAAACCCTGCCAGCTCAAGAGGAGCTCATTACTTTCTCTCAATCCGTTAATAGGTGAGAGAGGTCTAATTCGTGTCGGTGGTCGCTTAAAGCATGCTATTCTCGATCCAGATGAGAAGAATCCCATAATTTTGCCGCGAGATGCACCTATCACGAAATTGATTATTGATTCCTGCCATCGAAAGGTATTACATGGTGGTACACCATTGACTCTTGGAACACTCAGGCGTCAATATTGGATTCCACGAGGACGTCAAGCTGTCAAGGCTTAAGCCTCTACTTGCTCTCAGCAGATGGGAAGGTTACCGCCTTTAAGGGTGCAGCGAAGTCGTCCCTTTCTGCATAGCTGTGTGGATTATGCAGGACCAATTGATCTACGTACCAGTCCTGGACGTGGACACAAGTCTCAAAAGGGTTACATTGCAGTTTTTGCTTGTATGGCTACTCGCGCTGCATTTCAGAGATTTACGTCTCGTCGGGAGTTCCTTTTTTTTTTTTTAAGGATACTGAACTGGACTTAGGTGGCTAGCCTTTAATACACTGTAGTGTACAGTCCAGTCAGCTTAGAGATGGGAGGTCAGAAATCGGGCCGGGTATGGTAGTGTACTAGATGGTGTTAATAATTTTGAGTGCTGTTTTGGCAATGATGTGATCTGCCAGAACAGCAATGTTGCCTATAACAAATCAACTACTGTCTAGTATCTCTGCTGGTGTCAGTTAATCTGATAGGAATGAAAACAGAACTCATCTGCTCAGTGTTAAATCCTTTAGTAGTGATCCTATCATACATTCCGCACTGTTCAATTTCAAAGCCAATAGCATCTGCAAAATTCTTATAAATATTTATGCGTAGAGTGGGAATTGAACCCACGACATCGCGTTTACAAGCCTACACCTGGCACCTGGCAAGCCTACACCTGGCACCCTTGTACCATAACTAGCGACAATGGTACAAGCTTCGTTGGAGCAGATGTTGAGCTACGAAGACTCTTTACAATTGCATCGAAACAATCAACAATCATCGCAGATGCAGTTGCCAGAGATGGTACTACCTGTTGCTTCAATCCTCCTGGTGCGCCACACTTTGGCGGACTGTGGGAGGCCGCTATTAAATTGACTAAGCATCGTCTCAAGCGAGTCATCGGTACTGCTACACTTACATTTGAGGAGCTGTCTACATTTTTGAGTCAAGTCGAAGCATGCTTGAACTCTCAGCCACTTCAACCCTTATCAGATGACCCATCCGATTTATCACCGCTTACACCCGCGCACTTTCTGATCAGAGCGCCTCTTAAATCAGTGCCTGAACCTTCACTGTTGAATCTAAAAGTCCCCCTATGCAATAGGTGGTGACTGATTCAAAAAACGAGGGATGATTTCTGGCATCGGTGGATAATAGAATACCTGCAATCATTACAAAGTCATCCAAAGTGGCGTCATCCCCAACCATCAGTTAAAGTAGGAGATTTAGCGATTCTGAAGAATGAGAATCTCCCTCCTGCAAAGTGGGCTCTTTGCAGAGTAACCGAAATCCATCCAGGTGATAATGGACCAATTCGGGTCGTTACAGTACGTACTGCTACATCAACTCTTAAACGACCAATTGTCAAACTGTGTCTACTACCACGCACGGTTACTGACCCTCATAAGAATTCGTTACCATCAACATAATTTTCAGTTTCACATACGTCACGGCGGACGGAGAGGTCCAACTACATTGCCATTATCGGTCCACAATGAACCGAAGCGGGCGGAAATGTTCGTGTTTATACATACTCTATAGAATGTGTTAATGAAGCATCTAGATTGCGCAGGATCCTCGCCAAGGACCCTAGTGTTCCTGGGTACTTGAGGAGGAGCGACGGAACCTGGACGGAATCGAGTCAGGAAAGTCTAGATCTGCTTATGGAGGCACACTTCCCAGGGTGTATCTCGGAGGTTGAGAACACCTCTCGGATAGATCTCCCTGTGGCGGACGCTGCCATTGTGAATCGGACAATCTCTCTTGAAAAAGTAAGGTGTGCGGTAATGTCCTTCTCTCCCTTTAAGTCTCCGGGAGTGGACGGTCTGGTGCCCATTATGCTGCAGAAGACCATGCCTCTTATTGGTCCTTCCTTGGTGAGGATCTTTAGAAGTTGTCTAGCTCTCGGGTATGTCCCGAAGATGTGGCGTGAAGTCAGGGTGATCTTTATTCCCAAGGCTGGTAACCCAAGCCACACCCTGGCTAAGGACTTAAGACCCATTAGTCTTTCATCGTTTTTGCTGAAAACAATGGAGAGATTGATGAATTATTATCTCAGATGTGTTCTGGACGCGAGAGGCTTCTCCGCTTCTCAGCACGCCTATATGAAGGGAAAATCTGTCGAAACGGCCTTGCATGAGGTCGTCTCAACGGTAGAAGAATCTCTGAATGTTAAAGAGTATACTCTAGCAGCGTTTCTGGATATTGAGGGTGCCTTCAATAACGTGGAGACAAGCGCGATCGCGAGGGCATTGAATAGATTGGGTGTTGGCTCATTCGTTTCGGGCTGGATTGTTTTGATGCTGGGGGATAGAATTATAAACTCCTCTCTGGGGGACGGTTTTGGTAGAATGAAAGCAACACGGGGAACCCTACAGGGTGGGGTGCTTTTTCTGTACTGCTGTGGGTCCTAGTGGTTGACGAAATCTTGCATGATCTATCTTTGACCGGAGTCAAGGTGGTTGCATACGCAGATGATATCGTTCTGATGGTGAGAGGAAAGTTCCTGGACACATTGAGCGATCTACTAGAAGTTGGGCTCAAATCATTGAGCAGGTGGGCTGGTAACGTCTCAACATCAATCCGGAGAAAACCGACCTAATCCTCTTTACGAGGAAAAAAGACCGAGAATTCAGGCTCCCACGCTTGAATGGCGTTACCATCCCGCTCTCACATTGTGTGAAGTACTTAGGTATCTATCTTCATCCTAGGCTGAACTGGAAACTTACGATTAACGACAGGATCAAGAAGGCATCGAATGCTTACTATGCTTGTCAGATAATGGTAGAGAAAACCTGGGGCCTCAATCCGAGGATAGTACACTGGCTGTACATCACGGTAGTTAGACCTGTTCTTACTTACGGGTCCCTGGTGTGGTGGCACTCTTTGGAAGTTGGGCGCCATGAATAGAATTCAAAGAATGGCACTCATTGGTATCACTGGGGCCTTACGTACCACGGCCCCGCAGGTTCTGGAAGTAATGCTGCACGTGATCCCGTTGAAAATAGCGTTTAAATCAATAGCGGTAAAGGGGGCTTTGCGTCTCCGCGAGGCAGGCTATTGGTTGGGCGGCAGTGTGGGTCACTCCAGGATCTTCGCCATGCCGGAGCACACCGACTACAGGACTCCCTCTTGTAGTTTTGAACATTCCTATGTGGTAAATATTCTCACCAGGCTGGAGTGGCGATCTGGGAGCACCGCCTCAGACACGGTGGCTATATACACTGATGGCTCAAGGACAGAAAGCGGCACGGGTGCGGGAGTGTACTCTTGTGATCTCGACATTATGGAATCGTTTAGGCTACCGGATAGCTCGAGCGTGTTTCAGGCCGAGATTTATGCGCTGACAAAAGCAGCGGAAATAATTGTGCGAAAACAGTGCGCGAATGGTACAATAACCATTTATGTTGACAGCCAAGCTGCCATCAAGGCTGTTGAGGCGCATATTACTAAGTCTAGGCTTGTGGAGGAATGCAAAAGAATATTACAGATAGTGGGTATGAATAACAACCTGAGGATCTCCTGGATTCCTGGTCACAGTGATTTCCCTGGAAACGAAAAGGCAGACGAGCTTGCCAGAAGGGGTTGGGAGATGAGCATGGAGCTCGCCGATGAATCGGTTCTTTGTCCGATTGAGTGTGTAAAGGGAATGATTGATACTGAAGTGCTCAGACAGATGGAGGCTACATGGGTGAATCTCTCGGGATGCCGGCAAGCAAGAATCTGCTGGCCGAAACTCGATAGGAGGAACTCTAGCTTCATTTTGTCTCTGGGCAGGGACATGTGCAGACAACTTGTGGGGGTCCTGACGGGACACTGTCCCTTTGGTGTACACGGAGAAAGATTAGGAATACCAATGGCGGACCTATGCCGCTATGGTGGTGAGAACATTGAACCGACCCTGGAGCATCTGGTGTGTGAATGCGAAAGTCTGGCACGTACCAGATATCGGTACTTGGGGAAATTCTCCTTAACCGATCTATCAGAACTTGCGATGATTCATCTATGGAGAACTTCTCTCTTCATAAGGAAGAGTAATATTTGGAATCAGTAGTCTAGATTCCGGTTATTAATACGAGGGGACCACAATGGATCCGCAGTGATCTCTCGTGATGGACTGTGCAATGTGCTTCAATCCACCCTTCTCAACCTAACCTAACCTATACATACTCTGAAACGCGCTACCTGATCTCGAAGCTGGACCATACTCTCGTTGAAGTGCAGTTGCTACTGAACCACCGCCGCGCCAGCATCGCTGTTATTTACATTCTTTTAAAAAAGTTAAATCGAATCAATTGTGTGTGTTTTTAATTGGCAATCGCAACACTTATCATTGTTAAAAGTTGCAAACTGATTGTTTCAAATCTATTCCGTACACAAAGTTAGAAAAAGCAATCAAAGATAAGATTGGGGAGGGAAAACCAAATCCCCCCCATGCGCATGGGCTTGCTGACCAGACCTGAGAGATATAACAGAATTTATGAAAAGTATACAGCTACTCTACACCACCTTGGGGGGTCGAATTTCAAAAATTTTTGAAAAAACTATATTGACAGGTCTCGACATTTCCCACATATTAAAAATAAAAAGTTCTGGAATAAAAGGATTTCTTGAGAAATTAAATTGGGGCTCATTACTGGATCAACAATCTTATATTTTTATTTTAATAATCCATGGTGGGGCTCACTTCTGTGTTAATGGAAAATATATAGCGTTCCACTATTGAGCCCTGTGATATTTTATAGTCTAAATGAAATCGATATAAAGTGTCCCGTTCTCCGTGCACAACTTTGTAAGGGTTTATTCCTTGATATCTTTTGAGACATAAATTGCCCTAACGGGAATCGAATTACCTTTCATTTGATGTAAAAGTTTAAATTTTAACTATACCCGATCTTGAGATATTTACTTTAAAACGTAAATTTTTCTACTTAAACTCCATTATAAAATTGCCATATTACTTTTATTTTTTATGTGCTATATTATTACCTACAAAAGCTGCATACACACATATGAATGAGTTACGTTATACTATTTTGGAAGTAATAGGCGAAAATACATATCGCTTAATAATTAAATATGACAAAAAGTGGTCCCCATTTAAAAACCAGCTTATGTTGTTGGGTCTACTTAAGAATTTCTATTGCCCATTTATTTATATTTTAAGCATCGAGAAAATCTATGAAAAGGGGCTATCAAGCAACAGTGGCCTAACCCACAAAGCCATGAAAACTGAAAAAATGATTTTTCTAGAATCTACGAGGGGCAGTCAGAAAGTAAGTGTAAGGGTCCGATTAGGGGAGGAAGGAGTGGTCAAAACAAAAAAACAAGGTCATTTTCGGAAAATTCAGACACTTTTTTATTTTTCTACAAAGTCGCCATCTCTCTGTTTTGCGTTCAAATTTTTAAAGTACGCTCTGACTGCTTCGGTGATGCCATCAGTTGTGTCGAATCGTATGCCGACAAACGCTGTTTTCATCGCCGGGAAAAGGTGGAAATCACTTGAGGCCAAGTCAGGGGAATAAGGAGGATGCTCAAAAACGTCCCATTTAAATGAGGCCAATTTTTCTTCGGTTAAACGTATCACATTACGCGGTTCACATTTGGACGCTACTTCTATCGGCGTCTCCATTTGAAATCAAGGCATAATGCTCATCTATGGAGCGTGTCAGGACAATCCACTAGTGGCACGATCGCTGGATCACCAGATATACTATATCCTAATCGACAGACAGCTGATAGAAGAGTATTTCAATACGTTCACAGAAGGATTCGGGAAACGGGCAGCATTAAGACTGTTGTGAACGGAGGCCTTGGAGTGGTTATTTCGACTTAAAAAAGTCAAGATAACCGAAGGGAAGGTTAAGGATCGGAAAAGAGGGTCCGCCTACGTCCGAATTGGTGGCTGAAACGCAAATTGGAGCGACGTGCTTGCTGGCTTCCGGGCTAGCTGTGGCTGTGGGGGAGGGGGTACGTTCTTCGCGTTTCAGGCCATTAAACCCTTGGCCTGAACAACAAAAATGTCATGCCAACTTACCAGGGTGATAAAATTGGGATAAGACTCCCAATCGGTCATGAGAGACCGAGAAAACTCCTATCAACTCGACAGGCGCTGGTATTGTGCGCCGTCTAGCCCACCCTACCATAGCCATATCGGTCCTGAATTTAAATAATCAGATATGGCCCCTAGAGAGAGGTATAAGTGGGACGGAAGGTCTTCAAACGAGAAGATCCATCCCTTAGGCTTTCTACTCAGCCATGCTATTAAAAATATTTACCAAAAAAATAAACGAATAACAAAACAAAAAAGAATAAAATAAGAAAACAAGGGAAGAAATAATATTAAAAGATCTACCTTTTTTCCGCTCACGACATTTTCATGCTTTCGGCATATGCATTATAGGTATTTTATTTTAATTTTTATTATATACCATATATGTCCAAGTCTGTTTCTGTCTCGTTCACTCATGTCATATTTTTTTTTAATTTTTAGTTTAAATTTATTTTTAATTTAATTCGTTGTTTTTGTTTATATTTTATTTTAAAGGTAATTTAAATTTATGTACTTTCCATTTCACACATTTCATACGTTTCCTCTTTAATTCTATTTAATTTCTATCACTTTTCTAAAATTTCACCTTCACTTAGGCACTCTATTTTCTAAACTATTTTATTCTACACCCGTGCGCGCTTATAGCTAAAACTTCACTCCATTTTCTAGTAACTTATTTCTAAAATGTAGCCCTCTATTTCCTTAAATTCTATTTTTCTCCTTTTTTCCCATTTCTAATTAAAATTTTATATCCACCTCCATCTTTTTTTCCCCGAGCTGTCAGACTCCTTGAAAACCCCCACTGAACCTAAATTTTTATGTGGATCACGTGTGGATTCACAATAATGCCAACTGCATAGTTTGCCAATCCACAAAAATTAATTCACAGATGGCACAACAACATAGACTGATCGCAGTTGTCCACAACGCCGAACAGGCTAAAAAAGGCAGCTGTGAGCTCCTTCTGCGTCTCATGCTCACGACTGCAGCGACCGGGCACTATCGAAGTTTGTCACTCGCTCCAGTTACTGACGAAGGTCTTTCGAGTTGTATACTCCCACACGTTTGCCTCCGAGATCTTCTAGCTCATATTGCGAGTTGCCTAGCACACGATGAATCCTGCACTTCAGGAACTTTTTGGCAAGTTTGGCGTTATAATTGTGTGCTGCTGTGGACAGGGTAAAGTTTCTTCTGTACACTTCCTGTCCTTCTCTAAATTGAGTTTGAGCCGTACGCATATTATAACGCCTACTGCTGTTCTCGTGTGCGACCTAAATATTCGCCTGTGCCAGTTGCCTCACGATAGGAGTACCTTCTCTGGGACTCAATTGCAAGTCTGCATCACCTAGCGCTTTCAAACGATGCATACGATGCAATACGTTTACAGAAGTATTCGGGAAACGGGCAGCATTAAGGCTGTTGTGAACGGAGGCCTTGGAGTGGTTATTTCGACTTAAAAAAGTCAAAATAACCGAAGGGAAGGTTAAGGATTCGCGTTTCTTGGCCTGAACAACAAAAATGTCATGCCAACTTACCAGGGTGATAAAATTGGGATAAGACTCCCAATCGGTCATGAGAGACCGAGAAAACTCATATCAACTCGACAGGCGCTGGTATTGTGCGCCGTCTAGCCCACCCTACCATAGCCATATCGGTCCTGAATTTAAATAATCAGATATGGCCCCTAGAGAGAGGTATAAGTGGGACGGAAGGTCTTCAAACGAGAAGATCCATCCCTTAGGCTTTCTACTCAGCCATGCTTTTAAAAGTATTCACCAAAAAAACAAACGAATAACAAAACCATAACATTAAAATAAGAAAGGAAGAGAGGAGATAATATTAACAGATTTACCTTTTTTTTCCGCTCACGACATTTTCATGCTTTCCGCATATGTATTATAGGTATTTTATTTTAATTTTTATTATATACCATATATGTCCAAGTCTGTTTCTGTCTCGTTCAGTCATGTCATATTTTTTTTTAATTTTTAATTTAAATTTATTTTAATTAAATTCGTTGTTTTGGTTTATATTTTATTTAAAAGGTAATTTAAATTTATGTACTTTCCATTTCACACATTTCATACGTTTCCTCTTTAATTCTATTTCATTTCTATCACTTTTCTAAAATTTCACCTTCACTTAGGCACTCTATTTTCTAAACTATTTTATTCTACACCCGTGCGCGCTTATAGCTAAAACTTCACTCCATTTTCTAGTAACTTATTTCTAAAATGTAGCCCTCTATTTCCTTAAATTCTATTTTTCTCCTTTTTTCCCATTTCTGCTTTAAATTTTATATCTACCTCCATCTTTTTTTCCCCGAGCTGTCAGACTGCCGTAATTCTTCTTAGGGGATGAAGGATAGGAAATTTTGTCAGATGGTCAAGGACAACAAAGATAGCAATTTTCCCACTTTTGGTCCTAGGGTATGGTCCTAAACATCAATGTATAAATGTTGAAAGGGCTTCTGTGTTCTGAATTCATCTCCCATTGCAGCTCTAAGTGGACGATTCGGGGACTTGAGCAATCGCAGTAGGCGCCAAGCTTAATGGAATCCAAGGTTTCCAGGCACGATCCTCTGTGATTTGGTCACCATTACCTCCTCTGTACGCTTGTACACGAAGCCATCTCTAATTCATACGTCAGGAAGCCGAGGGGCGTTTGCCTCCACAGTTGACTTCAGATCCTGATATTCTTGATTCTGAAACTCTGAAGAGTTCAAGTCAACCATGGATGCAACGTCGATCAGCGCATTTAATCCGTCCTCGTATACACGAGAGAGGGCATCGGGTACAATATTCAGGCTCCCACGACGATATTCAATCACGAAGTCGAATCCTTGCAACTTCAAGCTCCAGCGAGCCAAACGTCCACTGAGATCTCTTTGAGACATCAGCCATTTCAGACTCGCATGATCCGTTATAATCTTAAACGCTGTCCCTTCCACGTACGCTCTGAATTTTTTCACGCTCAACACAGCGGCGTAGCATTCAAGCTCGGTAACACTGTAATTGCGTTGAGCGGAATTGAGCTTCTGGGACATAAAAGCAATAGGAGATTCCGATCCATCATCATTCTCCTGGAAAATAACACTCCCCACCCAGATTTGCTAACATCACATTGTATCACGAAGGGTCGAGTGAAGTCTGGATTTACCGGTACAGGGGCTGCGGTTAACTTGGCCTTCACAGACTGAAATGCAGTTTCTGCTTCAGAAGTCCAAGTAAATCGGTCGGCCTTTTTCAGTGTGTCTGAGATCGGTGACACAACAGCTGCAAAGTTGAGTATGAAGCGTCGATACCAACCAGCCATACCAAGAAAGCGTCGAACATGACGTGCGGATTTTGGTGAAGGGTAATCGACTATGGCCGAGACTTTTTCTGGGTCTGTCTTCAGGCCTCCATCTCCAACAATGTATCCAAGATACTTCACTTCTTTCAGACAAAACTTACTTTTTCCCACATTGATTGTAAGTCCAGCCTTCACTAGACATTCGGCAACTTCCGCCAACAAAACCAAATGGGAATTGAAATCTTCCGAGATCAACAATAAATCGTCCAAGTAAACAAATACTTGGTCCTTCAGTTCAGGTAAAATAACACGATCCATCAAACGGCACATGCGTTGGGGTGCATTGCACAATCCAAATGGCATCCGGGTAAAATGATAAAGAGGTTGTCCGGGAATGGTAAACGCCGTCATTTCACGGGACTTAGTCTCGAGAGGAGTCTGCCAAAATGCGTCCTTCAGGTCAAGACTGGTTATGAAGTTAGCTCGTGGTAATCGACTTAGAATTCCGTCGATATGTGGAAGTAGATAAGCATCCTTTTTCGTCACAGTATTTACCTTTCGAGAATCCAAACATAACCGGACTTTCCCTGGTTTCCTCACGAGTACTACCGGCAAACTCCACGCACTCAAACTAGTCTCTATCACTCCCATTGCCAGCATACGATCGACCTCGCCATACATGAGGTTTTGAATCGCAGGCGATACTCGGTAGTGTCGTTGTTTGATAGGGCGCGCTTCTCCTACGTCGATTTCGTGTTCGAGAACGTTTGTCCTTCCCAAACCATGAAGTTCGAAAGAAGGGAACTTGGACTTTACGTTCTCTAGACGTTCAACATCTTTACTCGTTAAAGAGTGCATCGCAGTAGCATTATGTTGCGAAGAGGTGGTTGGTGTGTTGACACAACTGATGATGGATGGAGCAAGATTGAAGGCTCGCCAGAAATCTACCCCAAGATATAACTCCTGAGATAGACTTGTTACGATGTAAAGGGTAATAGGTTGTGTAACTCCACGAAATTTAATTTCGGTCGTCACACTTCCCACCACCCTCAGTGAAGCACCCTCAGCTGTCTTCACCTCATGGCAAATCGGCTTCCAATGCACTTGCGCTCGCTCAAGGCGTTCTAATGCATTGGCTCCTAGGCAACTAATGCTCGCACCACTGTCTAAAAGACCTTTAACGTTTACATTGAAAAGGGAGACCATAGCATAGGGACGTACGTCAAAAGGTTCAGAGATAAAAGTCGACATTACTGCCTTCTTTCTCTCACGAACTTTACGCCAAAATGCGCGTAAACGTAAAATCGCCTTTTTAGGAGTTGGAACAGGAGAAGGTTGAAATGTGGAACAAGAAGAAATATTAATAAGAGGGGATTTTGAATCGTTAAAAATCCTGTCGCGTGCCTCCATGTACTCCTTCAGTCTTACATGGTAAGGCTTCCGAGGTACAGGTGCTTTGCGAACAGAATGTAAGGAATTGGAAAGAATTACGACTGAATGAGACTCAGTCGTGGCAGTTGTCAAATCCGATGTGGTGGTCAGGTCCGGTGAATTTGACCTGACGGGTGTTGTGTCATCATCACCACAAGTTGCGGAGATCGAAGAGTCTCCTACGTTTTGGGTGGCAGATTTGGGTTGCTCCGAAAAGGATGGGAATTTCCCGAAGTAGATTGTTCCGTTCCGGAGTTTTCCCGATTGCAAAGAGCACAATGCGGTCGCAAAACGTCTTTTGTTCCGCAGCCATAGCAGAAAATTCCCCTGGGAGCTTCTGCACATAGTCGGTAACTGTGACCTAAACGCTCACAGCTCCAACATTTTAGTGGAGCCCCAGATGTAATCTCCGCCATGGCTTCGGAACCATCGCGCTCGTCACAAGCCTCTGTAGGAGGCTCCACGACTCGTGCAACTCGTGTATGACTCAAGTAACCGTATCGGGTGGATCGTCGTATATCTTCGACTCTACTCACAATCTGTCGAAGACGGTCAAGAGACCAAATTTGTTGCAGGCAAATTTGCTGCTGCGTGTTTGGCAACAAATTTCCCCGCACCAGCTCCACGAACTCTCCGTCGTGCATCGGACTTTACAGCAGATCCCGGAGCTCACACAAGTCCTGCTCGAACATCTGATAGGACTCGCTTGGGACCTGACGTCTGCAGTCTAATGTCCCAGTCACTCGATCGCACACCCCACGTCTGCAAAAATGCAGGTTTTAATGCCGCCCAAGTTGGTCTTGAATTGGACCTATGCCAGGTCCAGAACCAACTGTTTGGACGGCTATCTAGCAGCATAAAAAAGCTTCGTGCGAGCAAGTCCATATCTGCGCTCAGCTCGCTGGTCGCAAGAGCCTCGGCGCGATAAGTCAACTCTTCCGCACGCAACACGTTAGCGTCTCCATTAAATTTTATACGCCATGTCCGTATGGGACTTGCAGTGTTGCGGCGTCTATTATTTTGTCCGGTGCTCCTTCGATCAGCGAACTGAGCGGCTGGATAATGTGGAAGCTGAGCCACCGGATTTTGTAGTGGCTGAGCAACCGGATAATGCGGTGGCTGAGCCCTCTCAGATGCTCGAGCAGTACCCGTTTTTCTGGAGGTGCAATCCGTCGATCGTGAACGATCGCTGTGTGAATCTCGAAATTGATGAGATCGCTCCTCCCTCAGTAACGTGCGAATCAGTTGAGTGATCTCATCAACTCCAAGATTCACACGAGCTTGCGCTGTCGTCATAGATGGTTGTGGTAGTGGTCGGTTCGACGGTGGTAGTGGTCGGTTCGACGGTGGTAGTAAACCCCTCCCATGGTCGGTTCCGTCCGGAGCGTAGAAGGCTTGACCTCCGCCCAGCTCTTGTGGAGGATCAAAATTTAACTCCCTAAGGAGAGAAACCCCATCTTTTTGAAGCTGTGGGGCCGTTAACTGAGCCCTGCTTCTTGTCAACGGTCCAGTGGTGGCTACCGCTCCCCCTACACCCTGGACAGATCAGTAGCCCAACTTGTCCAGATCTTTACGACAAGTGGGACAGCTCTCTTTTTCCTTCAACCACTCCTCTATGCACCGCTCGTGGAAACGGTGTCCACATTTAGTGAGCACCTCATGAAGAATATCATGAAGAAGAAAATCCTCCCTCAAGTCTGGCGTTCGTGGTAGTGGCATTTTTCACTGAAAAAATAAACTAAAGACGGAAATCTAAGCGAGAAAAAAATATAATAATAATCCAATAAATAACCTACACTATTATATAAATATTGCAATTAAATACCAATATTGCAACTAAATATATGAGCCGTTGTATTTGAAAGTGGAATAAGTCCATTTTGAAAAAAATATTTTTTGTGACATTGTAACATTATTCTATACGACACGAAGCAACTTTCTGAGAATCTGTTGATGCAATTGTTTCATCACACTTTTAACAAATACCAGTAAATTTTTCTGAAAGATGGCATAAATATTTTTAAACATGTAAAAACGTAAGCCGTTAAGCATGTCGATTTAAAAACAAAATGGACTTATTGCACTTTAAAATCAACGGCTCATACATGCCTAATAATAAATAACGTTCTAATATAAATTAACCTACCACAACCAAAAACTAAATTAACTAAACCTACTAAATTCAAGCTAATATAATAACAACTAAATATAAGTAATATAAATTCAACACTTAAACTTAACAAAAATTACTAAGCAATAATAATACCTATAAAATATCTCTCAAATTTTAATAATAAATATGGAGATAATTAACTAATGCTACAAACTATACGAAAATAAAGGGAATATTACCGATTAGAACAAAAAAAAAATTATGTTAAAGTAAGACTTAAAGAAAATGTAATAACATATAAATAATTCCTAACTAATAATACCATGCAAAAAGAAAAAAAAATATGAATAAATTAAGAAAACGGAAAAATTTAACCTAACATACGAAACAATAAAGCCTGTACTAAATCTCTACATGGGTAAATCAATAACAAAAAAAAATTTTCCTCAAACTAAGAGACGTAGTTAAAATAAAGTTAAACAAAGCAAAAGAAATAATAAAATATGATAGGTGTGAGTGTATCAAAGTAATCGCATTTAAAATCAAACAAACACCGCGACTTTCAAATCAAAATTTGATAGCAAAAGAAGAAAATATAACAAATATCGCAATCCAAATACATGAATAGGAAAGCCAAAAGAAATCAGCAAACGCAAAAATCAAAACAAAACAAATCGAAGCAAAGCCAAATTTAGGCAAATAGCAAAACAAAAAATTGCAAAACAAAGCCAAATGCAAGAATCAAAATCAATTTATCAATGGAAAAAAGATTCCATTATAGCAAAATAAAAATCAGAACGTGATGGATCTTCTTGCTATCCACCTCCCTAACCTCATCCTCTCTCCTGCTAGGTCGAGTTGAAAGGCAAATCTCAGTCTCTTCAACTTCAAGGGAAAATTGGAAGTGAGAAAAATATATCAAAAAAAAAATGGGATAAAACAAAAGCAAAAAAAAAATTAAATACTAACATGAAAAATAAATTGAAAATTTGTCCTAAGACTTAAAAATTAAAAAAAAAAACATACTACATAATTTAATTTAATTTTACGTTATAGGACCTCTTAAAGGATGGAATAAGGAAATTAGGAACTCTTTTAAAGACTTCAGTATTGACTTCTCCTCACCAATCCAAAACATATATTGCAGGTAGTCTGCCCAATCGTCTGACGACTTGGCCGCTAAGTCAAGGCAAGCCCAGCTTTCAAAAGGGTACCTACAATACATCAGTTAGATGGGTCTTGAAGACCCTACTTAACCCATAACAAGTCCAACTCGAACCCATAGATAGAGAAGGCTTCCCCTTCACATGGAATTCTGATGGCGCCTGAAGGTTGCCAACAGAAAACTGTCAATATGAAGGTTTCACAATTTCCAGCTGAAAATTCGAACCACACCAGAAATAGGTGAAGTAACAATAGAGCTTGTTCACTGTACTTGTAGGTGCTACCAGCCAAAGTTTAAGTCCATTTGATGTGACAATTTTTTATGCGGCATTTTTCCGACTCTCGCATATTGTCGCATCACGCGTTGTGAACTACGCGTCAGTTTGGCAAGCCCCACTTTGGGTGCCATTTTGTTGTGAACGGAGGCCTTGGATTGGTTATTTCGACTTAAAAAAGTCAAAATAACCGAAGGGAAGGTTGAGGATTGGGAAAGAGGGGTCCAATTCCGTCTACGTCCAAATTGTTGGCTAAAATGCAAACTGGAGCGACGTGCTTGCTGGCTTCCGGGCTAGCTGCGGATGTGGGGGGATACGTTGTTTGCGTTTCAGGCCATTAAACCCTTGGCCTGTACAACAAAAATTTCATGCCAACTTACCCAAGTGATAAAATTGGGATAAGATTCCCAATCGGTCATGAGAGACCGAGAAACTCCTACCAACTCGACAGGCGCTGGTATTGTGCGCCGTCTAGCCCACCCTACCATAGCCATATCGGACCTGAATTTAAATAATCAGATATGGCCCCTAGAGAGAGGTATAAGTGGGACGGAAGGTTTTCAAACGAGAAGATCCATCCCTTAGACTTTCTACTCCTCTTTAATTCTATTTAATTTCTATCACTTTTCTAAAATTTCACCTCCATTTTCTTCGCCTCGCTCGCAATATTCACTGAACTTCACTTAGGCACTCTATTTTCTTAACTATTTTATTCTACACCCGTGCGCGCTTATAGCTAAAACTTCACTCCATTTTCTAGTAACTAATTTCTAAAATGTAGCCCTCTATTTCCTTAAATTCTATTTTTCTCCTTTTCTCCCATTTCTACTTAAAATTCTATATCCACCTCCACCTTTTTTTTCCCCCGAGCTGTCAGACTCCTTGAAAACCCCCACTGAACCTAAATTTTTGTGTGGATCACGTGTAGATTCACAATAATGCCAAACGCATAGTTTGCCAATCCACAAAAATTAATTCACAGATGGCACAAAAACATAGACTGATCGCCGTTGTCCACAACGCCAAACAGGCTAAAAAAGGCAGCTGTGAGCTCCGTCTGCGTCTCATGCTCACGACTGCAGTGACCGGGCACAATCGGAGTTTGTCACTCGTTCCAGTTACTGACGAAGGTCTTTCGAGTGGTATACTTCCACACGTTTGCCTCCGAGATCTTCTAGCTCATATCGCGAGTTACCTAGCACACGACGAATCATGCACTGCAGGAACTTTTTGGCAAGTTTGGCGTTATAATTGTGTGCCGCTGTGGAGATGGTAAGGTTTCTTCTGTACACTTCCTGTCCTTCTCTAAATTGAGTTTGAGCCGTAAGCATATTATAACGCCTACTGCTGTTCTCGTGTGCGACCTGAATATTCGACTGTGCCAGTTGCCTCACGATAGGAGTACCTTCTCTGGGACTCAATTGCAAGTCTGCATCACCTAGCGCTTTCAAACGATGCAACAGCGCATAGTCATCCCCATTGGACATCATGTGGGATCCAAACAATCGGAGTAGGCGCCAAGCTTGATGGAATCCAAGGTTTCCAGGCACGATCCTCTGTGATTGGGTCACCATTATCTCCTCTGTCCGCTTGTACACGAAGCCATCTTTAATTCATACGTCAGGAAGCCGAGGGGCGTTTGCCTCCACAGTTGACTTCAGATCCTGATATTCTTGATTCTGAAACTCTGAAGAGTTCAAGTCAACCATGGATGCAACGTCGATCAGCGCATTTAATCCGTCCTCGTATACGCGAGAGAGGGCATCGGGTACAATATTCAGGCTCCCACGACGATGTTCAATCACGAAGTCGAATCCTTGCAACTTCAAACTCCAGCGAGCCAAACGTCCACTGAGATCTTTTTGAGACATCAGCCATTTGAGACTCGCATGATCCGTTATAATCTTAAACTCTGTCCCTTCCACGTACGCTCTGAATTTTTTCACGCTCAACACAGCGGCGTAGCATTCAAGCTCGGTAACACTGTAATTGCGTTGAGCGGAATTGAGCTTCTGGGACATAAAAGCAATAGGAGATTCCGATCCATCATCATTCTCCTGGAAAATAACACTCCCCACCCCAGATTTGCTAGCATCACATTGTATCACGAAGGGTCGAGTGAAGTCTGGATTTACCAGTACAGGGGCTGCGGTTAACTTGGCCTTTACTTTTCTGCTTCAGAAGTCCAAGTAAATCGGTCGGCCTTTTTCAGCGTGTCTGAGATCGGTGACACAACAGCTGCAAAGTTGAGTATGAAGCGTCGATACCAACCAGCCATACCAAGAAAGCGTCGAACATGACGTGCGGATTTTGGTGAAGGGTAATCGACTATGGCCGAGACTTTTTCTGGGTCTGTCTTCAGGCCTCCATCTCCAACAATGTATCCAAGATACTTCACTTCTTTCAGACAAAACTTACTTTTTCCCACATTGATTGTAAGTCCAGCCTTCACTAGACATTTGGCAACTTCCGCCAACAAAACCAAATGGGAATTGAAATCTTCCGAGATCAACAATCAATCGTCCAAGTAAACAAATACTTGGTCCTTCAGTTCGGGTAAAATAACACGATCCATCAAACGGCACATGCGTTGGGGTGCATTCACAATCCAAATGGCATCCGGGTAAAATGATAAAGAGGTCGTCCGGGAATGGTAAACGCCGTCATTTCACGGGACTTAGTCTCGAGAGGAATCTGCCAAAATGCGTCCTTCAGGTCAAGACTGGTTATGAAGTTAGCTCGTGGTAATCGACTAAGAATTCCGTCGATATGTGGAAGTAGATATGCATCCTTTCTCGTCACAGTATTTACCTTTCGAGAATCCAAACATATCCGGACTTTCCCTGGTTTCCTCACGAGTACTACCGGCGAACTCCACGCACTCAAACTAGTCTCTATCACTCCCATTGCCAGCATACGATCGACCTCGGCATACATGAGGTTTTGAATCGCAGGCGATACTGGGTGGTGTCGTTGTTTGATAGGGCGCTCTTCTCCTACGTCGATTTCGTGTTCGAGAACGTTTGTCCTTCCCAAACCATGAAGTTCGAAAGAAGGGAACTTGGACTTTACGTTCTCTAGACGTTCAATATCTTTACTCGTTAAAGAGTGCATCGCAGTAGCATTATGTTGCGAAGAGGTGGTTGGTGTGTTGACACAACTGATGATGGATGGAGCAAGATTGAAGGCTCACCAGAAATCTACCCCAAGATATTACTCCTGAGATAAGCTTGTTACGATGTAAAGGGTAATAGGTTGTGTAACTCCACGAAATTTAATTTCGGTCGTCACACTTCCCACCACCCTCAGTGAAGCACCCTCAGCTGTCTTCACCTCATGGCAAATCGGCTTCCAATGCACTTGCGCTCGCTCAAGGCGTTCTAATGCATTGGCTCCAAGGCAACTATTGCTCGCACCACTGTCTAAAAGACACGTTTACATTGAAAAGGGAGACCATAGCATAGGGACGTACGTCAAAAGGTTCAGAGATAATAGTCGACATTACTGCCTTCTTTCTCTCACGAACTTTACGCCAAAATGCGCGTAAACGTAAAATCGCCTTTTTAGGAGTTGGAACAGGAGAAGGTTGAAATGTGGAACAAGAAGAAATATTAATAAGAGGGGATTTTGAATCGTTAAAAATCCTGTCGCGTGCCTCCATGTACTCCTTCAGTCTTGCATGGTAAGGCTTCCGAGTGACCTAAACGCTCACAGTTCCAACATTTTAATGGAGCCCCAGATGTAATCTCCGCCATGGCTTCGGAACCATCGCGCTCGTCACAAACCTCTGTAGGAGGCTCCACGACTCGTGCAACTCGTGTATGACTCAAGTAACCGTATCGGGTGGATCGTCGTATATCTTCGACTCTACTCACAATCTGTCGAAGACGGTCAAGAGACCAAATTTGTTGCAGGCAAATTTGCTGCTGCGTGTTTGGCAACAAATTTCCCCGCACCAGCTCTACGAACTCTCCGTCATGCATCGGACTTTACAGCAGATTCCGGAGCTCACACAAGTCCTGCTCGAACATCTGATAGGACTCGCTTGGGACCTGACGTCTGGCTAACATTTGCCGTCTAATGTCCCAGTCACTCGCTCGCACACCCCACGTCTGCAAAAATGCAGGTTTTAATGCCGCCCAAGTTGGTCTTGAATTGGACCTATGCCAGGTCCAGAACCAACTGTTTGGACGGCCATCTAGCAGCATATAAAAGCTTCGTGCGAGCAAGTCCATATCTGCGCTCAGCTCGCTGGTCGCAAGAGCCTCGGCGCGATAAGTCAACTCTTCCGCACGCAACACGTTAGCGTTAGTGGCCTTTTTCACTGAAAAAATAAACTAAAGACGGAAATCTAAGCGAGAAAAAAATATAATAATAATCCAATAAACAACCTACACTATTATATAAATATTGCAATTAAATACCAATATTGCAACTAAATATATGAGCCGTTGTATTTGAAAGTGGAATAAGTCCATTTTGAAAAAAATATTTTTTGTGACATTGTAACATTATTCTATACGACACGAAGCAACTTTCTGAGAATCTGTTGATGCAATTGTTTCATCACACTTTTAACAAATACCAGTAAATTTTTCTGAAAGATGGCATAAATATTTTTAAACATGTAAAAACGTAAGCCGTTAAGCATGTCGATTTAAAAACAAAATGGACTTATTGCACTTTAAAATCAACGGCTCATATATGCCTAATAATAAATAACGTTCTAATATAAATTAACCTACCACAACCAAAAACTAAACTAACTAAACCTACTTAATTTAAGCTAATATAATAACAACTAAATGTAAGTAGTTATTAGATTTTTCGTGGTAAGCTACCACAGAAGCTATTATGATTAGGAGTTAGTTATTCTTTCCGGTGTCAGTGGAGTGAAACTCCAACACGGAGTCCCCGACTGTGGACTAACCGCTATCCCTGAGGATATGACAAATTTGGAAAGAAACTTCACTGGTGAAGCCAGTTCATCATAAGATTGTGTTGGACTAGGTCCGAAGGAGCTGTTTCATCATCGGAGGGCATAGACTCTTCAGAAGGTGTATTCTTGCCTACTAACCGAAACACCTTGACAGCTGGTGGGATCGCTGAGGTAAATTCTATATAGCCACATCCCATTCCAAATTTATTACCGAGAAGAATGTAATGGTCAAGAATGGCGTTCTCTACCTTAGGCTAAAGGCGTGTATTTTGAGAAGCTTTTTTCTCTTGATTTCGGCTATTCTCTGGTTGTAACCCTGGATATGGAAATATAAGTAATATAAATTCAACACCTAAATCTAAAAAAAACTAAACTAAGAAAACTATTATAAACTTAACAAAAATTACTAAGCAATAATAATACCTATAAAATATCTCTCAAATTTTAATAATAAATATGGAGATAGTTAACTAATGCTACAAACTATACGAAAATATAGGGAGTATTACCTATTAGAACAAAAAAAAATTATGCTAAAGTAAGACTTGAAGAAAAGAAAAAAAAATATGAATAAATTAAGAAAACGGAAATATTTAACCTAACATGCGAAACAATAAGGCCTGTTCTAAATCTCTACATAGGTAAATCAATAACAAAAAAAATATTCCTCAAACTAAGAGACGTAGTTAAAATAAAGTTAAACAAAGCAAAAGAAAAAAATAGAATATGAAAGGTGCGAGTGTATCAAAGTAATCGCATTTAAAACCAAACAAACACCGCGACTTTCAAATCAAAATTTGATAGCAAAAGAAGAGAATATAACAAATATCGCAATCCAAATACATGAACTCCGCCATAGCCGGTCGCAAGCCCAGGTTGAGATAAGGAGGAGCGGGTGAACACATCCTGAATGGCCAGGAACACCAGTGCGTCTCAGGAAGTAGGTCTAAAAACCGGTGTAGTTGGACTCGCGGCATAGCTGTGAGAACTCCAGCACACCATAACTGAAAGTTGTTCACACGTCTATGTACTATAGACCTGGTCCTCCAGGTTGGGGGTTGGGCGATGGGTTAACATCCCATCCCCGGAAAAAAAACCTATTGTTCCGAAAGCAGGACTACAGCCTCGGAAAAGATTGGATCAACGGCAACGACTCTGGCAACGCATTAAGGACTACTCTTTTGGATCTTGGAACGTTCGCTCCCTTTACAGAACAGGTGCACTGCGAGCGCTTCTTCAAGAAGTTTCAGGATACAACATCAACATTCTGGCGGTCCAAGAAACGAGATGGCTTGGCAGTGAGGTTAATGACTTGCGGACACACACAATACTAACCAGAAAAGCTTCGGGAAGCAGGGAATTTGGAGTAGCTTTCGTGGTAGATACCAAATTTAAGAACTTAATCACCGACTTCAAACCCGTAAACGAAAGATTGTGTGCGATCCGCATAAAAACAAAATTTTTCAATGTATGGCTGATAAACTGTCATGCTCCAACAGAGGAAAAGGATGACGCAGTGAAGGACATTTTTTACAACACCCTAGAACAAACATTTGACTCTTTACCATCTAACGACATAAAGATACTTCTAGGAGACTTCAATGCTAAAGTTGGACAAGAGGAGACACATAGAGGAACCACAGGAAGGCACAGTCTCCATAACACCACCAATGACAATGGACAACGTCTAATCGACTTCGCTACCAGCAAAAACTTAGTTGTAAGCTCAACATGCTTCCCCCATCGCAACATTCATAAAAGAACGTGGTCATCTCCGGATGGTCGCACTTTCAATCAAATTGACCACGTTCTGATCGAGAGAAGGGCTGCGACCAGCATTCTAGATGTAAGATCTTTTCGCGGAGCAAACTGCGACTCCGACCACTATCTCGTAAAAGTGAAATATCGATGTCGAGTGGCATTATGCGGGTACTCCAAAAAGGGTAGGACACCCAAATTTGACATCGATAAACTAAAGGACGAGACTGTCGCGTCAGCCTATAAGTCAGCGCTACAAAATCACTTTGAAGCATCACGAACTGACGAAGTAACAACCATCGATCAAGAGTGGACACAGTTGAGAGATGGAATCAGAACGACAGCAGAAAAGATCATTGGATTAAAACCCCAGCAGAAACATAATGACTGGTTCGATGATGAGTGTAGTGACGCAATAACGAAAAAGAATGAAGCTTACAAGGCGTACATTGAAAGACCGACGAGAGCCAAAAAGGAAGGATACGACGAGCTTAGGCGATTATCAAACAAAATCTGCAGACGAAAGAAACGAAAACGCAACAATGACATAATTATAAACCTAAATACTGACATGAAGTCACATAATCTAGGATCCGCATATACTGCCGTCAAACAAATAAGACAAGGCTATAAGCCACGAACAAACCTCTGTAAAGACAAGGAAGGAAATATCCTTAGTGACGCAGAACAAATTAAACAAAGATGGGTTGAATACTTTAAAAAGCTGCTGAACCCTAACAAAGTGACGACCACCGACCCAATTATAACATCAAGTGCATCATCGGATGAACAGATATCAACTACGGTACCCACTATTGGAGAAGTGGAAGCAGCCCTGCGTGACCAAAAAATACATAAATCACCCGGAGTCGATGCAATACCAGCAGAGCTCCTAAAGGGAGGTGGTCCGTACCTCGCCAATCTCCTACACAAAATCGGGACAAAAATTTGGATTGAAGAAAAAATACCCGACGACTGGCGCCAGAGCATTATATGTCCAATCTACAAGAAAGGAGATAAACTGCGATGTGAAAATTACAGAGGCATATCATTGTTGTGTACGTCCTACAAAATACTGACGAAAGTAATTCATAATCGTTTAAAGCCTTATACAGAAAGTATTATCGGCGAATACCAAGGTGGTTTCAGAACCGGACGATCTACTATTGACCAGATATTCTCAGTCAAACAAGTGCTAGAAAAATGCTGGGAGTATAACATTGACGTGCACCAGATCTTCGTGGACTTCAAACAGGCATACGATAGTATAGATCGTAATGTACTATATAAAATAATGCTCGACTTTGGAATCCCATCAAAACTCGTCCGATTAACAAAAATGACCATGACTGACACTGAATCCCAAGTAAGGATACAAAACGAGCTAACCCAAAGCTTCCGAACAGAATCCGCCCTGAAGCAGGGAGATGGACTCGCTCCCATGCTCTTCAACCTTGCCCTGGAATATGTCATCAGAAAGGTACCCGTTGATACCAGAAGTACCCTACTAATCAAGTCCACTCAACTAGTGGTGTACGCGGATGACGTAAGCATCATGGCCAGATCTGTTCCAGACGCAAAGGAAATCTTCCACTGTCTAGACTCAGCAGCAAAGGAGGTCGGGCTAAGGGTCAATGAGAGTAAGACCAAGTTCATGACCCAAACAAGAAGAAACGCGCCAGCTAGACAAAATATGACCTTGGGGGACTACAACCTGGAGAATGTGGATCATTTCTCATACTTGGGATCACACCTTGTAAGAGACGGCAACGAACGGGACGAAGTAAATCAACGGATCACACTAGCAAATAAGGCATATTTCACGGTTCTCCCGATCTTAAAATCGAAAAAAGTGCACAGGCTGAGCAAACTTCGCATATACAAGACCATAATAAGACCTGTGCTACTATATGCAAGAGAAACGTGGACTCTCACCCAAGCGTCTGAAAAATCAATAGACGCTTTTGAACGACGAATTCTTCGAAGAATTTTGGGACCAGTAAGAGAAGGCACTGAATGGCGTATTCGGTACAACAACGAGTTGTATAACATTTATGACGACCCAGCCGCATCGACTCTTATAAAATTCCGTAAGCTGCAATGGGCAGGTCATGTGGAGCGAATGGAGGACGGAAGAATTCCCAAGCGCACATTGAAAGGTACAGCCCATGGCAAGCGACCGGTGGGAAAACCGCGAAAAAGATACGAGGATTCAGTTGACGCAGATTGCAAATCGCTTCTTAGATGCACAAACTGGAGGACGCGGGCGCTGAACCGAGATGACTTCAGACAATGTATCCTGCAGGCCCTGGCCCGATTGGGGCTGTCGCGCCATTGATGATGAAATACATGAATAGGAAAGCCAAAAGAAATCAGCAAACGCAAAAATCAAAACAAAACAAATCGAAGCAAAGCCAAATTTAGGCAAATAGCAAAACAAAAAATTACAAAACAAAGCCAAATGCAAGAATCAAAATCAATTTATCAATGGCAAAAAGATTCCATTATAGCAAAATAAAAATCAGAACGTGATGGATCTTCTCGCTATCCACCTCCCTAACCTCATCCTCTCTCCTGCTAGGTCGAGTTGAAAGGCAAATCTCAGTCTCTTCAACTTCAAGGGAAAATTGGAAGTGAGAAAAATATATCAAAAAAAAAAAAAGGGATAAGACAAAAGCAAAAAAAAAATTAAATACTAACATGAAAAATAAATTGAAAATTTGTCCTAAGACTTAAAAATTAAAAAAAAACATACTACATAATTTAATTTAATTTTACGTTATAGGACCTCTTAAAGGATGGAATAAGGAAATTAGGAACTCTTTTGAAGACTTCAGTATTGACTTCTCCTCACCAATCCAAAACATATATTGCAGGTAGTCTGCCCAATCGTCTGACGACTTGGCCGCTAAGTCAAGGCAAGCCCAGCTTTCAAAAGGGTACCTACAATACATCAGTTAGATGGGTCTTGAAGACCCTACTTAACCCATAACAAGTCCAACTCGAACCCATAGATAGAGAAGGCTTCCCCTTCACATGGAATTCTGATGGCGCCTGAAGGCTGCCAACAGAAAACTGTCAATATGAAGGTTTCACAATTTCCAGCTGAAAATTCGAACCACACCAGAAATAGGTGAAGTAACAAAAGAGCTTGTTCACTGTACTTGTAGGTGCTACCAGCCAAAGTTTAAGTCCATTTGATATGACAATTTTTTATGCGGCATTTTTCCGACTCTCGCATATTGTCGCATCACGCGTTGTGAACTACGCGCCGGTTTGGCTAGCACCACGTTGGGCGCCATTTTGTTGTGAACGGAGGCCTTGGATTGGTTATTTCGACTTAAAAAAGTCAAAATAACCGAAGGGAAGGTTGAGGATTGGGAAAGAGGGGTCCAATTCCGCCTGCGTCCAAATTGTTGAACGCAAACTGGAGCGACGTGCTTGCTGGCTTCCGGGCTAGCTGCGGCTGTGGGGGGGGGGTACGTTGTTCGCGTTTCAGGCCATTAAGCCCTTGGCCTGTTCAACAAAAATTTCACACCGACTTACCCAAGTGATAAAATTGGGATAAGATTCCCAATCGGTCATGAGAGACCGAGAAACTCCTACCAACTCGACAGGCGCTGGTATTGTGCGCCGTCTAGCCCACCCTACCATAGCCATATCGGTTCTGAATTTAAATAATCAGATATGGCCCCTAGAGAGAGGTATAAGTGGGACGGAAGGTCTTCAAACGAGAAGATCCATCCCTTAGACTTTCTACTCCTCTTTAATTCTATTTAATTTCTATCACTTTTCTAAAATTTCACCTCCATTTTCTTCGCCTCGCTCGCAATATTCACTGAACTTCACTTATTCACTCTATTTTCTAAACTATTTTATTCTACACCCGTGCGCGCTTATAGCTAAAACTTCACTCCATTTTCTAGTAACTTATTTCTAAAATGTAGCCCTCTATTTCCTTAAATTCTATTTTTCTTCTTTTTTCCCATTTCTACTTTAAACTCTATATCCACCTCCATCTTTTTTTCCCCGAGCTGTCAGACTCCTTGAAAACCCCCACTGAATCTAAATTTTTGTGTGGATCACATGTGGATTCACAATAATGCCAACCGCATAGTTTGCCGATCCACAAAAATTAATTCACAGATGGCACAACAACATAGACTGATCGCCGTTGCCCACAACGCCGAACAGGCTAAAAAAGGCAGCTGTGAGCTCCGTCTGCGTCTCATGCTCACGACTGCAGTGACCGGGCACTATCGGAGTTTGTCACTCGCTCCAGTTACTGACGAAGGTCTTTCGAGTGGTATACTCCCACACGTTTGCCTCCGAGATCTTCTAGCTCATATCGCGAGTTGCCTAGCACACGACGAATCCTGCACTTCAGGAACTTTTTGGCAAGTTTGGCGTTATAATTGTGTGCTGCTGTGGACAGGGTAAGGTTTCTTCTGTACACTTCCTGTCCTTCTCTAAATTGAGTTTGAGCCGTACGCATATTATAACGCCTACTGCTGTTCTCGGGTGCGACCTGAATATTCGCCTGTGCCAGTTGCCTCACGATAGGAGTACCTTCTCTGGGACTCAATTGCAAGTCTGCATCACCTTGCGCTTTCAAACGATGAAACAGCGTGTAGTCATCCCCATGCGACATCATGTGGGATCCAAACGAAACCTGATAGGGCAAAAACTTAGTAGCTTGGTGAATCGAACTCCGAAGAGAAAATCCCATTTTGCTTAAGTCTTCGTCCCATCGAGTCTGATCCTCCACGATGAACGCACGGAGTCCAGCTAAAACAGAACGGTTGACTCGCTCTGAAGCATTCGCTTGAGGCGAGTATTTTGGGGTATATAGGTGTTAAGCCTCATACTTAGAAAGCATGGAGTTAAATGTCGCTGGCTTGAACTGAGACCCATTGTCGGAAAGAATTGTCTCGGGTGTACCAAACATATGGAAGACATCCCTCTCCAAAGACATCGTAATCTCACCAGCCGTAATTCTTCTTAGGGGATGAAGGATAGGAAATTTTGTCAGATGGTCAAGGACAACAAGGATAGCAATTTTCCCACTTTTGGTCCTAGGGTATGGTCCCTAACATCAATGTATAAATGTTGAAAGGGCTTCTGTGTTCTGAATTCATCTCCCATTGCAGCTCTAAGTGGACGATTCGGGGACTTGAGCAATCGCAGTAGGCGCCAAGCTTGATGGAATCCAAGGTTTCCAGGCACGATCCTTTGTGATTGGGTCACCATTACCTTTTCTGTACGCTTGTACACGAAGCCATCTCTAATTCATACGTCAGGAAGCCGAAGGGCGTTTGCCTCCACAGTTGACTTCGGATCCTGATATTCTTGATTCTGAAACTCTGAAGAGTTCAAGTCAACCATGGATGCAACGTCGATCAGCGCATTTAATCCGTCCTCGTATACGCGAGAGAGGGCATCGGGTATAATATTCAGGCTCGCACGACGATGTTCAATCACAAAGTCGAATCCTTGCAACTTCAAACTCCAGCGAGCCAAACGTCCACTGAGATCTTTTTGAGACATCAGCCATTTGAGACTCGCATGATCCGTTATAATCTTGAACGCTGTCCCTTCCACGTATGGTCTGAATTTTTTCACGCTCAACACAGCGGCGTAGCATTCAAGCTCGGTAACACTGTAATTGCGTTGAGCGGAATTGAGCTTCTGGGACATAAAAGCAATAGGAGATTCCGATCCATCATCATTCTCCTGGAAAATAACACTCCCCACCCCAGATTTGCTAGCATCACATTGTATCACGAAGGGTCGAGTGAAGTCTGGATTTACCAGTACAGGGGCTGCGGTTAACTTGGCCTTTACAGACTGAAATGCAGTTTCTGCTTCAGAAGTCCAAGTAAATCGGTCGGCCTTTTTCAGCGTGTCTGAGATCGGTGACACAACAGCTGCAAAGTTGAGTATGAAGCGTCGATACCAACCAGCCATACCAAGAAAGCGTCGAACTTGACGTGCGGATTTTGGTGAAGGGTAATCGACTATGGCCGAGACTTTTTCTGGGTCTGTCTTCAGGCCTCCATCTCCAACAATGTATCCAAGATACTTCACTTCTTTCAGACAAAACTTACTTTTTCCCACATTGATTGTAAGTCCAGCCTTCACTAGACATTCGGCAACTTCCGCCAACAAAACCAAATGGGAATTGAAATCTTCCGAGATCAACAATAAATCGTCCAAGTAAACAAATACTTGGTCCTTCAGTTCGGGTAAAATAACACGATCCATCAAACGGCACATGCGTTGGGGTGCATTGCACAATCCAAATGGCATCCGGGTAAAATGATAAAGAGGTTGTCCGGGAATGGTAAACGCCGTCATTTCACGGGACTTAGTCTCGAGAGGAGTCTGCCAAAATGCGTCCTTCAGGTCAAGACTGGTTATGAAGTTAGCTCGTGGTAATCGACTAAGAATTCCGTCGATATGTGGAAGTAGATATGCATCCTTTCTCGTCACAGTATTTACCTTTCGAGAATCCAAACATAACCGGACTTTCCCTGGTTTCCTCACGAGTACTACCGGCAAACTCCACGCACTCAAACTAGTCTCTATCACTCCCATTGCCAGCATACGATTGACCTCGCCATACATGAGGTTTTGAATCGCAGGCAATACTGGGTAGTGTCGTTGTTTGATAGGGCGCGCTTCTCCTACGTCGATTTCGTGTTCGAGAACGTTTGTCCTTCCCAAACCATGAAGTTCGAAAGAAGGGAACTTGGACTTTACGTTCTCTAGACGTTCAACATCTTTACTCGTTAAAGAGTGCATCGCATTAGCATTATGTTGCGAAGAGGTGGTTGGTGTGTTGACACAACTGATGATGGATGGAGCAAGATTGAAGGCTCGCCAGAAATCTACCCCAAGATATAACTCCTGAGATAGACTTGTTTCGATGTAAAGGGTAATAGGTTGTGTAACTCCACGAAATTTAATTTCGGTCGTCACACTTCTTACCACCCTCAGTGAAGCACCATCAGCTGTCTTCACCTCATGGCAAATCGGCTTCCAATGCACTTGCGCTCGCTCAAGGCGTTCTAATGCATTGGCTCCTAGGCAACTAATGCTCGCACCACTGTCTAAAAGACCTTTAACGTTTACATTGAAAAGGGAGACCATAGCATAGGGACGTACGTCAAAAGGTTCAGAGATAATAGTCGACATTACTGCCTTCTTTCTCTCACGAACTTTACGCCAAAATGCGCGTAAACGTAAAATCGCCTTTTTAGGAGTTGGAACAGGAGAAGGTTGAAATGTGGAACAAGAAGAAATATTGATAAGAGGGGATTTTGAATCGTTAAAAATCCTGTCGCGTGCCTCCATGTACTCCTTCAGTCTTACATGGTAAGGCTTCCGAGGTACAGGTGCTTTGCGAACAGAATGTAAGGAATTGGAAAGAATTACGACTGAATGAGACTCAGTCGTGGCAGTTGTCAAATCCGATGTGGTGGTCAGGTCCGGTGTATTTGACCTGACGGGTGTTGTGTCATCATCACCACAAGTTGCGGAGATCGAAGAGTCTCCTACGTTTTGGGTGGCTGATTTGGGTTGTTCCGAAAAGGATGGGAATTTCCCGAAGTAGATTGTTCCGTTCCGGAGTTTTCTCGATTGCAAAGAGCACAATGCGGTCGCAAAACGTCTTTTGTTCCGCAGCCATAGCAGAAAATTCCCCTGGGAGCTTCTGCACATAGTCGGTAACTGTGACCTAAACGCTCACAGCTCCAACATTTTAGTGGAGCCCCAGATGTAATCTCCGCCATGGCTTCGGAACCATCGCGCTCGTCACAAACCTCTGTAGGAGGCTCCACGACTCGTGCAACTCGTGTATGACTCAAGTAACCGTATCGGGTGGATCGTCGTATATCTTCGACTCTACTCACAATCTGTCGAAGACGGTCAAGAGACCAAATTTGTTGCAGGCAAATTTGCTGCTGCGTGTTTGGCAACAAATTTCCCCGTACCAGCTCCACGAACTCTCCGTCGTGCATCGGACTTTACAGCAGATTCCGGAGCTCACACAAGTCCTGCTCGAACATCTGATAGGACTCGCTTGGGACCTGACGTCTGGCTAACATTTGCCGTCTAATGTCCCAGTCACTCGCTCGCATACCCCACGTCTGCAAAAATGCAGGTTTTAATGCCGCCCAAGTTGGTCTTGAATTGGACCTATGCCAGGTCCAGAACCAACTGTTTGGACGGCCATCTAGCAGCATATAAAAGCTTCGTGCGAGCAAGTCCATATCTGCGCTCAGCTCGCTGGTCGCAAGAGCCTCGGCGCGATAAGTCAACTCTTCCGCACGCAACACGTTAGCGTCTCCATTAAATTGTATACGCCATGTCAGTATGGGACTTGCAGTGTTGCGGCGTCTATTATTTTGTCCGGTGCTCCTTCGATCAGCGAACTGAGCGGCCGGATAATGTGGAAGCAGAGCCACCGGATTTTGTAGTGGCTGAGCAACCGGATAATGCGGTGGCTGAGCCCTCTCAGATGCTCGAGCAGTACCCATTTTTCTGAAGGCGCAACCCGTCGATCGTGAACGATCGCTGTGTGAATCTCGAAATTGATGAGATCGCTCCTCCCTCAGTAACGTGCGAATCAGTTGAGTGATCTCATCAACTCCAAGATTCACACGAGCCTGCGCTGTCGTCATCGGTGGTTGTGGTACTGGTCGGTTCGACGGTGGTAGTGTTCGGTTCGACGGTGGTAGTGGTCGGTTCGACGGTGGTAGTAAACCCCTCCCATGGTCGGTTCCGTCCGGAGCGTAGAAGGCTTGACCTCCGCCCAGCTTGTAACGACTCGAATTGCTGGGGTAGGCTCATCGGGCGCCAGGGGTTCGTTACAAACATTTCTTGTTTTGACTTCAACTATTTTATTATATAAAGGTTATAATTCATTATATAATTCGGTAAATTTAATAAGTATTTGGTATTATTTGTCTCATACGCTTCGGTTTTCCTCGGTCCTATAACGTCTCTGACTTCGTTATCCTCTCGTTGCTGCTCGGCTCGGTACTTCTCGGTTGCTTTGCGTTGTTTTGTGCGTTTCTTGCGGCATTTGCTACGCCGCATTGCGCTGACTGGCGTCGTTCCGTTTGTCTATGGTCCTCACAAGTTCGATGTTGCTCGCTTGACTCGGCATCCTCCCGCTTTGCTTCTTGTTCCTCTGTGTTGCCTCGACCCCTCCTGTCTACGACCCTTGGTGTCGCCTGGCGCTTCTTGTTCCTCTGTGTTACCTCGACCCCTCCTGTCTACGTCCCTTGGTGTCGCCTGGCGCTTCTTGTGCTCAATGTCTTCGACATCCCCTGTCTACGGCGCTCCTGGTGCATTGCGGTGCTTGCCTTCTTCTTGCGATTGTTTCCCGTAGTTCTGGCGTTGTTCGTCGTACTGTCCGTGGCTGATTGTAGCTCGGCTCTTGGCACGCCTCTGCTTGCCTTCCTTCGGTCTCTGTGCGCCATCTCATGCTTGTGTCCTTTTACGTTACGTCCTTTCCGGTCCAACTTGTGTTGTGTTGCGTTGTTCTGCGTGTCGTTGTTCTGCGCGTTGCGTTGCTCTGTTGCCCTACGTGTTTTGTTACTCTATACGGGCGTAGCTTCCTTCGATGTCTTGATCTGTGCGTACCGTCACTCTGTGCGTTGCTGCGTTGCGTTGCTCTGCGTGCTATGTTACTCTGTACGTGCGTAGCTTCGCTCGTTGCCCTGCTCTGTGCGTACCGTTGCTCTGGAGGTTGCGCGACTCTGTGCGCGCTCTGCTCTGTGTGTTGCTTCTGTTGTGTCGTTCTGCGTTGTTCTGCGTGTCGTCGCTCCGTGCGTGTCGTTGCTCTCTGTGTCGTTGCTCTCTGTGTCGTTGCTCGGAGTGTCGCGTTGTGTTGCGTTGCTCTGTGTTGCTCTGTGCGTTGCTTTGCTCTGTGCGTTGCCGCGTTGCTCTGTGTGTCGAAGTTCTGCGCGTTGCATTACTCTGTGCGTCGTCGTTGCTCTGTGCGTTATTTGCTCTGAGTGTCGTTGCTGCGTTGCTTTGCGCGTTTCGTGTGCCGTCGTTGCGTTGCTCTGTGCGTGGCGTTGCGTTGTCCTGTGCGCGGCGCTGCTCATGGTGCAGCGTTACTCTGCTGACCTGCGCTTCGTTGTGCGTCGTCGTGGCGTTGCGCTGCCCTTTGTCCTGAGCGCTGTGCTGCGTTGTGCGTCGTCGTGCCGTTGCGTTGCTCCATGCGTTGCGTAGCGGTGCTTCCTCCGGACCTCGGTTACGCGGGCCTTCTTCGTCGCTGCCTCGTTGTTGCGTCGTCAGGGTCCCGCTGCGTCGTCTGCGTTGTCCTCGGTGCCGCTCGTCTGGTGCTCACTGTGTCGCTGCTTTGCCTGGCCCTCCGTCGCTTGCGCTGGCTGAGTTTGGCTCCGTGTGTGTATCTTCACGGTAACCGGTTGGCCGTTCTATATTTTAGGCGAACTCACAAGAGCCACAGACCCTAAATAGATTGGCATGGCCGGGGCAAGCCGTACTCTACCGTCGAGACTTTCGAGACTATGTTTGGCGAACTCACAAGAGCCACAGACCCAAGCCATAGGTCGATTTCTCGGGCATGGCGTTAGTTTTCACTTTGGGAGGAGTTTTTAGGCTCGACCCGCGGCTACTAACTACGCCGCCAACTAGACAATTTGTGTTCGATCGTTTTGGACTATATACGGACCAGAACATGCACTGGCTGCGAATTATATCGCATATGTAAAAAAATACATGAAGTTCATATTATACCATGCTTTTCGGTATTTTCGTTTCTTAACATGGTCGTTGTTGTAAGCGGAAATTTACCCTAAGATTTCCGTCCTTACAAGCTCTTGTGGAGGATCAAAATTTAACTCCCTAAGGAGAGAAACCCCATCTTTTTGAAGCTGTGGGACCGTTGACTGAGCCCTGCTTCTTGTCAACGGTCCAGTGGTGGCTACCGCTCCTCCTACTCCCCGGACAGACCAGTAGCCCGACTTGTCCAGATCTTTACGACAAATGGGACAGCTCTCTTTTTCCTTCAGCCACTCCTCTATGCACCGCTCGTGGAAACGGTGTCCACATTTAGTGAGCACCTCATGAAGAATACCATGAAGAAGAATATCCTCCCTCAAGTCTGGCGTTCGTGGTAGTGGCATTTTTCACCGAAAAAATAAACTAAAGACGGAAATACTAAGATGAAAAATAAATTGAAAATTTGTCCTAAGACTTAAAAATTTTAAAAAAAATACGCTACATAACTTAATTTAATTTTACGTTATAGGACCTCTTAAGGGATTGAATAAGGAAATAAGGAACTCTTTTAAAGACTTCTCCTCACCAATCCAAAACATATATTGCAGGTAGTCTGCCCAATCGTCTGACGACTTGGCCGCTAAGTCAAGGCAAGCCCAGTTTTCAAAAGGGTACCTGCAATACATCAGTTAGATGGGTCTTGAAGACCCTACTTAACCCATAACAAGTCCAACTTGAACCCATAGATAGAGAAGGCTTCTCTTCATATGGAATTCTGATGGCGCCTGAAGGTTGCCAACAGAAAACTGTCAATATGAAGGTTTCACAATTTCCAGCTGAAAATTCGAACCACACCAGAAATAGGTGAAGTAACAAAAGAGCTTGTTCACTGTACTTGTAGGTGCTACCAGCCAAAGTTTAAGTCCATTTGACATGACAATTTTTTATGCGGCATTTTTCCGACTCTCGCATATTGTCGCATCACGCGTTGTGAACTACGCGCCGGTTTGGCTAGCACCACGTTGGGCGCCATTTTGTTGTGAACTTAGGTCTTGGATTGGTTATTTCGACTTAAAAAAGTCAAAATAACCGAAGGGAAAGTTGAGGATGGGGAAAGAGGGGTCCAATTCCGCCTGTGTCCAAATTGTTGGCTAAAACGCAAACTGGAGCGACGTGCTTGCTGGCTTCCGGGCTAGCTGCGGCTGTGGGGGGGTACGTTGTTCGCGTTTCAGGCCATTAAGCCCTTGGCCTGTACAACAAAAATTTCACGCCGACTTACCCAAGTGATAAAATTGGGATAAGATTCCTAATCGGTCATGAGAGACCGAGAAAACTCTTATCAACTCGACAGGCGCTGGTATTGTGCGCCGTCTAGCCCACCCTACCATAGCCATATCGGTCCTGAATTTAAATAATCAGATATGGCCCCTAGAGAGAGGTATAAGTGGGACGGAAGGTCTTCAAACGAGAAGATCCATCCCTTAGACTTTCTACTCAGCCATGCTTTTAAAAATATTCACCAAAAAAACAAACGAATAACAAAACCAAAACAATAAAATAAGAAAAGAAGAAAGGAGATATTATTAAAAGATTTACTTTTTTTTCCGCTCACGACATTTTCATGCTTTCCGCATATGTATTATAGGTATTTTATTTTAATTTTTATTATATATATGTCCAAGTCTGTTTCTGTCTCGTTCAGTCATGTCATATTTTTTTTAATTTTTAATTTAAGTTTATTTTAAATTTAATTCGTTGTTTTGGCTTATATTTTATTTTAAATGTAATTTTAAAGTACGTAGGTACTTTCCATTTCACAGATTTCATACGTTTCCTCTTAAATTCTATTTAATTTCTATCACTTTTCTAAAATTTCACCTCCATTTTCTTCGCCTCGCTCGCAATATTCACTGAACTTCACTTATTCACTCTATTTTCTAAACTATTTTATTCTACACCCGTGCGCGCTTATAGCTAAAACTTCACTCCAACTCCATTTTCTAGTAACTTATTTCTAAAATGTAGCCCTCTATTTCCTTAAATTCTATTTTTCTTCTTTTTTCCCATTTCTACTTTAAACTCTATATCCACCTCCATCTTTTTTTCCCCGAGCTTTCAGACTCCTTGAAAACCCCCACTGAATCTAAATTTTTGTGTGGATCACGTGTGGATTCACAATAATGCCAACCGCATAGTTTGCCGATCCAAAAAAATTAATTCACAGATGGCACAACAACATAGACTGATCGCCGTTGCCCACAACGCCGAACAGGCTAAAAAAGGCAGCTGTGAGCTCCGTCTGCGTCTCATGCTCACGACTGCAGTGACCGGGCACTATCGGAGTTTGTCACTCGCTCCAGTTACTGACGAAAGTCTTTCGAGTGGTATACTCCCACACGTTTGCCTCCGAGATCTTCTAGCTCATATCGCGAGTTGCCTAGCACACGACGAATCCTGCACTTCAGGAACTTTTTGGCAAGTTTGGCGTTATAATTGTGTGCTGCTGTGGACAGGGTAAGGTTTCTTCTGTACACTTCCTGTCCTTCTCTAAATTGAGTTTGAGCCGTAGCCATATTATAACGCCTACTGCTGTTCTCGTGTGCGACCTGAATATTCGCCTGTGCCAGTTGCCTCACGATAGGAGTACCTTCTCTGGGACTCAATTGCAAGCCTGCATCACCTAGCGCTTTCAAACGATGAAACAGCGTGTAGTCATCCCCATGCGACATCATGTGGGATCCAAACGAAACCTGATAGGGCGAAAACTTAGTGGCTTGGTGAATCGAACTCCGAAGAGAAAATCCTATTTTGCTTAAGTCTTCGTCCCATCGAGTCTGATCCTCCACGATGAACGCACGGAGTCCAGCTAAAACAGAACGGTTGACTCGTTCTGAAGCATTCGCTTGAGGCGCATATTTTAGGGTATATAGGTGTTTAGCTTAGAAAGCATGGAGTTAAATGTCGCTGACTTGAACTGAGACCCATTGTCGGAAAGAATTGTCTCGGGTGTACCAAACATATGGAAGACATCCCTCTCAAAAAACGTCGTAATCTCACCCGCCGTAATTCTTCTTAGGGGATGAAGGATAGGAAATTTTGTCAGATGGTCAAGGACAACAAGGATAGCAATTTTCCCACTTTTGGTCCTAGGGTATGGTCCTAAATATCAATGTATAAATGTTGGAAGAGCTTCTGTGTTCTGAATTCATCTCCCATTGCAGCTCTAAGTGGACGATTCGGGGACTTTGTTTCTTTACAATTCTGACACGAAAGAACGAAATCGCGGACTTGTATAGACATACTGGGCCAATACAAGTAACGTCTAATGCACTCTAGCGTTTTGGCGAACCCACCGTGAACCGTGGTATCTGCTTCATGGGCCTGAGCAATCGCAGTAGGCGCCAAGCTTGATGGAATCCAAGGTTTCCAGGCACGATCCTCTGTGATTGGGTCACCATTATCTCCTCTGTACGCTTGTACACGAAGCCATCTTTAATTCATACGTCAGGAAGCCGAGGGGCGTTTGCCTCCACAGTTGACTTCAGATCCTGATATTTTTGATTCTGAAACTCTGAAGAGTTCAAGTCAACCATGGGTGCAACGTCGATCAGCGCATTTAATCCGTCCTCGTATACGCGAGAGAGGGCATCGGGTACAATATTCAGGCTCGCACGACGATGTTCAATCACGAAGTCGAATCCTTGCAACTTCAAGCTCCAGCGAGCCAAACGTCCACTGAGATCTTTTTGAGACATCAGCCATTTGAGACTCGCATGATCCGTTATAATCTTAAACGCTGTCCCTTCCACGTACGCTCTGAATTTTTTCACGCTCAACACAGCGGCGTAGCATTCAAGCTCGGTAACACTGTAATTGCGTTGAGCGGAATTGAGCTTCTGGGACATAAAAGCAAAAGGAGATTCCGATCCCTCATCATTCTCCAGGAAAATAACACTCCCCACCCCAGATTTGCTAACATCACATTGTATCACGAAGGGTCGAGTGAAGTCTGGATTTACCAGTATAGGGGCTGCGGTTAACTTGGCCTTCACAGACTGAAATGCAGTTTCTGCTTCAGAAGTCCAAGTAAATCGGTCGGCCTTTTTCAGTGTGTCTGAGATCGGTGACACAACAGCTGCAAAGTTGAGTATGAAGCGTCTATACCAACCAGCCATACCAAGAAAGCGTCGAACTTGACGTGCGGATTTTGGTGAAGGGTAATCGACTATGGCCGAGACTTTTTCTGGGTCTGTCTTCAGGCCTCCATCTCCAACAATGTATCCAAGATACTTCACTTCTTTCAGACAAAACTTACTTTTTCCCACATTGATTGTAAGTCCAGCCTTCACTAGACATTCGGCAACTTCCGCCAACAAAACCAAATGGGAATTGAAATCTTCCGAGATCAACAATAAATCGTCCAAGTAAACAAATACTTGGTCCTTCAGTTCGGGTAAAATAACACGATCCATCAAACGGCACATGCGTTGGGGTTGCATTGCACAATCCAAATGGCATCCGGGTAAAATGATAAAGAGGTTGTCCGGGAATGGTAAACGCCGTCATTTCACGGGACTTAGTCTCGAGAGGAGTCTGCCAAAATGCGTCCTTCAGGTCAAGACTGGTTATGAAGTTAGCTCGTGGTAATCGACTAAGAATTCAGTCGATATGTGGAAGTAGATATGCATCCTTTCTCGTCACAGTATTTACCTTTCGAGAATCCAAACATAACCGGACTTTCCCTGGTTTCCTCACGAGTACTACCGGCAAACTCCACGCACTCAAACTAGTCTCTATCACTCCCATTGCCAGCATACGATTGACCTCGCCATACATGAGGTTTTGAATCGCAGGCAATACTGGGTAGTGTCGTTGTTTGATAGGGCGCGCTTCTCCTACGTCGATTTCGTGTTCGAGAACGTTTGTCCTTCCTAAACCATGAAGTTCGAAAGAAGGGAACTTGGACTTTACGTTCTCTAGACGTTCAACATCTTTACTCGTTAAAGAGTGCATCGCAGTAGCATTATGTTGCGAAGAGGTGGTTGGTGTGTTGACACAACTGATGATGGATGGAGCAAGATTGAAGGCTCGCCAGAAATCTACCCCAAGATATAACTCCTGAGATAGACTTGTTACGATGTAAAGGGTAATAGGTTGTGTAACTCCACGAAATTTAATTTCGGTCGTCACACTTCCCACCACCCTAAGTGAAGCACCATCAGCTGTCTTCACCTCATGGCAATTCGGCTTCCAATGCACTTGCGCTCGCTCAAGGCGTTCTAATGCATTGGCTCCTAGGCAACTAATGCTCGCACCACTGTCTAAAAGACCTTTAACGTTTACATTGAAAAGGGAGACCATAGCATAGGGACGTACGTCAAAAGGTTCAGAGATTAAAGTCGACATTACTGCCTTCTTTCTCTCACGAACTTTACGTCAAAATGCGCGTAAACGTAAAATCGCCTTTTTAGGAGTTGGAACAGGAGAAGGTTGAAATGTGGAACGAGAAGAAATATTAATAAGAGGGGATTTTGAATCGTTAAAAATCCTGTCGCGTGCCTCCATGTACTCCTTCAGTCTTACATGGTAAGGCTTCCGAGGTACAGGTGCTTTGCGAACAGAATGTAAGGAATTGGAAAGAATTACGACTGAATGAGACTCAGTCGTGGCAGTTGTCAAATCCGATGTGGTGGTCAGGTCCGGTGTATTTGACCTGACGGGTGTTGTGTCATCATCACCACAAGTTGCGGAGATCGAAGAGTCTCCTACGTTTTGGGTGGCTGATTTGGGTTGCTCCGAAAAGGATGGGAATTTCTCGAAGTAGATTGTTCCGTTCCGGAGTTTTCTCGATTGCAAAGAGCACAATGCGGTCGCAAAACATCTTTTGTTCCGCAGCCATAGCAGAAAATTCCCCTGGGAGCTTCTGCACATAGTCGGTAACTGTGACCTAAACGCTCACAGTTCCAACATTTTAGTGGAGCCCCAGATGTTATCTCCGCCATGGCTTCGGAACCATCGCGCTCGTCACAAACCTCTGTAGGAGGCTCCACGACTCGTGCAACTCGTGTATGACTCAAGTAACCGTATCGGGTGGATCGTCGTATATCTTCGACTCTACTCACAATCTGTCGAAGACGGTCAAGAGACCAAATTTGTTGCAGGCAAATTTGCTGCTGCGTGTTTGGCAACAAATTTCCCCGCACCAGCTCCATGAACTCTCCGTCGTGCATCGGACTTTACAGCAGATTCCGGAGCTCACACAAGTCCTGCTCGAACATCTTATAGGACTCACTTGGGACCTGACGTCTGGCTAACATTTGCCGTCTAATGTCCCAGTCACTCGCTCGCATACCCCACGTCTGCAAAAATGCAGGTTTTAATGCCGCCCAAGTTGGTCTTGAATTGGACCTCTGCCAGGTCCAGAACCAACTGTTTGGACGGCCATCTAGCAGCATATAAAAGCTTCGTGCGAGCAAGTCCATATCTGCGCTCAGCTCGCTGGTCGCAAGAGCCTCGGCGCGATAAGTCAACTCTTCCGCACGCAACACGTTAGCGTCTCCATTAAATTGTATACGCCATGTCCGTATGGGACTTGCAGTGTTGCGGCGTCTATTATTTTGTCCGGTGCTCCTTCGATCAGCGAACTGAGCGGCCGGATAATGTGGAAGCAGAGCCACCGGATTTTGTAGTGGCTGAGCAATCGGATAATGCGGTGGCTGAGCCCTCTCAGATGCTCGAGCAGTACCCGTTTTTGTGTGGTCGGTTCGACGGTGGTAGTGGTCGGTTCGACGGTGGTAGTAAACCCCTCCCATGGTCGGTTCCGTCCGGAGCGTAGAAGGCTTGACCTCCGCCCAGCTCTTGTGGAGGATCAAAATTTAACTTCCTAAGGAGAGAAACCCCATCTTTTTGAAGCTGTGGGACCGTTAACTGAGCCCTGCTTCTTGTCAACGGTCCAGTGGTGGCTACCGCTCCCCCTACTCCCCGGACAGACCAGTAGCCCGACTTGTCCAGATCTTTACGACAAGTGGGACAGCTCTCTTTTTCCTTCAACCACTCCTCTATGCACCGCTCGTGGAAACGGTGTCCACATTTAGTGAGCACCTCATGAAGAATACCATGAAGAAGAATATCCTCCCTCAAGTCTGGCGTTCGTGGTAGTGGCATTTTTCACCGAAAAAATAAACTAAAGACGGAAATACTAAGATGAAAAATAAATTGAAAATTTGTCCTAAGACTTAAAAATTTAAAAAAAAATACACTACATAACTTAATTTAATTTTACGTTATAGGACCTCTTAAGGGATTGAATAAGGAAATAAGGAACTCTTTTAAAGACTTCTCCTCACCAATCCAAAACATATATTGCAGGTAGTCTGCCCAATCGTCTGACGACTTGGCCGCTAAGTCAAGGCAAGCCCAGTTTTCAAAAGGGTACCTACAATACATCAGTTAGATGGGTCTAGAAGACCCTACTTAACCCATAACAAGTCCAACTTGAACCCATAGATAGAGAAGGCTTCCCCTTCATATGGAATTCTGATGGCGCCTCAAGGTTGCCAACAGAAAACTGTCAATATGAAGGTTTCACAATTTCCAGCTGAAAATTCGAACCACACCAGAAATAGGTGAAGTAACAAAAGAGTTTGTTCACTGTACTTGTAGGTGCTACCAGACAAAGTTTAAGTCCATTTGATATGACAATTTTTTATGCGGCATTTTTCCGACTCTCGCATATTGTCGCATCACACGTTGTGAACTACGCGCCGGTTTGGCTAGCACCACGTTGGGCGCCATTTTGTTGTGAACTTAGGTCTTGGATTGGTTATTTCGACTTAAAAAAGTCAAAATAACCGAAGGGAAGGTTGAGGATTGGGAAAGAGGGGTCCAATTCCGCCTGTGTCCAAATTGTTGGCTGAAACGCAAACTGGAGCGACGTGCTTGCTGGCTTCCGGGCTAGCTGCGGCTGTGGGGGGGTACGTTGTTCGCGTTTCAGGCCATTAAGCCCTTGGCCTGTACAACAAAAATTTCACGCCGACTTACCCAAGTGATAAAATTGGGATAAGATTCCTAATCGGTCATGAGAGACCGAGAAAACTCTTATCAACTCGACAGGCGCTGGTATTGTGCGCCGTCTAGCCCACCCTACCATAGCCATATCGGTCCTGAATTTAAATAATCAGATATGGCCCCTAGAGAGAGGTATAAGTGGGACGGAAGGTCTTCAAACGAGAAGATCCATCCCTTAGACTTTCTACTCAGCCATGCTTTTAAAAATATTCACCAAAAAAACAAACGAATAACAAAACCAAAACAATAAAATAAGAAAAGAAGAAAGGAGATATTATTAAAAGATTTACTTTTTTTTCCGCTCACGACATTTTCATGCTTTCCGCATATGTATTATAGGTATTTTATTTTAATTTTTATTATATATATGTCCAAGTCTGTTTCTGTCTCGTTCAGTCATGTCATATTTTTTTTAATTTTTAATTTAAGTTTATTTTAAATTTAATTCGTTGTTTTGGCTTATATTTTATTTTAAATGTAATTTTAAAGTACGTAGGTACTTTCCATTTCACAGATTTCATACGTTTCCTCTTAAATTCTATTTAATTTCTATCACTTTTCTAAAATTTCACCTCCATTTTCTTCGCCTCGCTCGCAATATTCACTGAACTTCACTTATTCACTCTATTTTCTAAACTATTTTATTCTACACCCGTGCGCGCTTATAGCTAAAACTTCACTCCAACTCCATTTTCTAGTAACTTATTTCTAAAATGTAGCCCTCTATTTCCTTAAATTCTATTTTTCTTCTTTTTTCCCATTTCTACTTTAAACTCTATATCCACCTCCATCTTTTTTTCCCCGAGCTGTCAGACTCCTTGAAAACCCCCACTGAATCTAAATTTTTGTGTGGATCACGTGTGGATTCACAATAATGCCAACCGCATAGTTTGCCGATCCAAAAAAATTAATTCACAGATGGCACAACAACATAGACTGATCGCCGTTGCCCACAACGCCGAACAGGCTAAAAAAGGCAGCTGTGAGCTCCGTCTGCGTCTCATGCTCACGACTGCAGTGACCGGGCACTATCGGAGTTTGTCACTCGCTCCAGTTACTGACGAAAGTCTTTCGAGTGGTATACTCCCACACGTTTGCCTCCGAGATCTTCTAGCTCATATCGCGAGTTGCCTAGCACACGACGAATCCTGCACTTCAGGAACTTTTTGGCAAGTTTGGCGTTATAATTGTGTGCTGCTGTGGACAGGGTAAGGTTTCTTCTGTACACTTCCTGTCCTTCTCTAAATTGAGTTTGAGCCGTAGCCATATTATAACGCCTACTGCTGTTCTCGTGTGCGACCTGAATATTCGCCTGTGCCAGTTGCCTCACGATAGGAGTACCTTCTCTGGGACTCAATTGCAAGCCTGCATCACCTAGCGCTTTCAAACGATGAAACAGCGTGTAGTCATCCCCATGCGACATCATGTGGGATCCAAACGAAACCTGATAGGGCGAAAACTTAGTGGCTTGGTGAATCGAACTCCGAAGAGAAAATCCTATTTTGCTTAAGTCTTCGTCCCATCGAGTCTGATCCTCCACGATGAACGCACGGAGTCCAGCTAAAACAGAACGGTTGACTCGTTCTGAAGCATTCGCTTGAGGCGCATATTTTAGGGTATATAGGTGTTTAGCTTAGAAAGCATGGAGTTAAATGTCGCTGACTTGAACTGAGACCCATTGTCGGAAAGAATTGTCTCGGGTGTACCAAACATATGGAAGACATCCCTCTCAAAAAACGTCGTAATCTCACCCGCCGTAATTCTTCTTAGGGGATGAAGGATAGGAAATTTTGTCAGATGGTCAAGGACAACAAGGATAGCAATTTTCCCACTTTTGGTTCTAGGGTATGGTCCTAAATATCAATGTATAAATGTTGGAAGAGCTTCTGTGTTCTGAATTCATCTCCCATTGCAGCTCTAAGTGGACGATTCGGGGACTTTGTTTCTTTACAATTCTGACACGAAAGAACGAAATCGCGGACTTGTATAGACATACTGGGCCAATACAAGTAACGTCTAATGCACTCTAGCGTTTTGGCGAACCCACCGTGAACCGTGGTATCTGCTTCATGGGCCTGAGCAATCGCAGTAGGCGCCAAGCTTGATGGAATCCAAGGTTTCCAGGCACGATCCTCTGTGATTGGGTCACCATTATCTCCTCTGTACGCTTGTACACGAAGCCATCTTTAATTCATACGTCAGGAAGCCGAGGGGCGTTTGCCTCCACAGTTGACTTCAGATCCTGATATTTTTGATTCTGAAACTCTGAAGAGTTCAAGTCAACCATGGGTGCAACGTCGATCAGCGCATTTAATCCGTCCTCGTATACGCGAGAGAGGGCATCGGGTACAATATTCAGGCTCGCACGACGATGTTCAATCACGAAGTCGAATCCTTGCAACTTCAAGCTCCAGCGAGCCAAACGTCCACTGAGATCTTTTTGAGACATCAGCCATTTGAGACTCGCATGATCCGTTATAATCTTAAACGCTGTCCCTTCCACGTACGCTCTGAATTTTTTCACGCTCAACACAGCGGCGTAGCATTCAAGCTCGGTAACACTGTAATTGCGTTGAGCGGAATTGAGCTTCTGGGACATAAAAGCAAAAGGAGATTCCGATCCCTCATCATTCTCCAGGAAAATAACACTCCCCACCCCAGATTTGCTAACATCACATTGTATCACGAAGGGTCGAGTGAAGTCTGGATTTACCAGTATAGGGGCTGCGGTTAACTTGGCCTTCACAGACTGAAATGCAGTTTCTGCTTCAGAAGTCCAAGTAAATCGGTCGGCCTTTTTCAGTGTGTCTGAGATCGGTGACACAACAGCTGCAAAGTTGAGTATGAAGCGTCGATACCAACCAGCCATACCAAGAAAGCGTCGAACTTGACGTGCGGATTTTGGTGAAGGGTAATCGACTATGGCCGAGACTTTTTCTGGGTCTGTCTTCAGGCCTCCATCTCCAACAATGTATCCAAGATACTTCACTTCTTTCAGACAAAACTTACTTTTTCCCACATTGATTGTAAGTCCAGCCTTCACTAGACATTCGGCAACTTCCGCCAACAAAACCAAATGGGAATTGAAATCTTCCGAGATCAACAATAAATCGTCCAAGTAAACAAATACTTGGTCCTTCAGTTCGGGTAAAATAACACGATCCATCAAACGGCACATGCGTTGGGGTGCATTGCACAATCCAAATGGCATCCGGGTAAAATGATAAAGAGGTTGTCCGGGAATGGTAAACGCCGTCATTTCACGGGACTTAGTCTCGAGAGGAGTCTGCCAAAATGCGTCCTTCAGGTCAAGACTGGTTATGAAGTTAGCTCGTGGTAATCTACTAAGAACTCCGTCGATATATGGAAGTAGATATGCATCCTTTTTCGTCACAGTATTTACCTTTCGAGAATCCAAACATAACCGGACTTTCCCTGGTTTCCTCACGAGTACTACCGGCAAACTCCACGCACTCAAACTAGTCTCTATCACTCCCATTGCCAGCATACGGTTGACCTCGCCATACATGAGGTTTTGAATCGCAGGCAATACTGGGTAGTGTCGTTGTTTGATAGGGCGCGCTTCTCCTACGTCGATTTCGTGTTCGAGAACGTTTGTCCTTCCTAAACCATGAAGTTCGAAAGAAGGGAACTTGGACTTTACGTTCTCTAGACGTTCAACATCTTTACTCGTTAAAGAGTGCATCGCAGTAGCATTATGTTGCGAAGAGGTGGTTGGTGTGTTGACACAACTGATGATGGATGGAGCAAGATTGAAGGCTCGCCAGAAATCTACCCCAAGATATAACTCCTGAGATAGACTTGTTTCGATGTAAAGGGTAATAGGTTGTGTAACTCCACGAAATTTAATTTCGGTCGTCACACTTCCCACCACCCTAAGTGAAGCACCATCAGCTGTCTTCACCTCATGGCAATTCGGCTTCCAATGCACTTGCGCTCGCTCAAGGCGTTCTAATGCATTGGCTCCTAGGCAACTAATGCTCGCACCACTGTCTAAAAGACCTTTAACGTTTACATTGAAAAGGGAGACCATAGCATAGGGACGTACGTCAAAAGGTTCAGAGATTAAAGTCGACATTACTGCCTTCTTTCTCTCACGAACTTTACGTCAAAATGCGCGTAAACGTAAAATCGCCTTTTTAGGAGTTGGAACAGGAGAAGGTTGAAATGTGGAACGAGAAGAAATATTAATAAGAGGGGATTTTGAATCGTTAAAAATCCTGTCGCGTGCCTCCATGTACTCCTTCAGTCTTACATGGTAAGGCTTCCGAGGTACAGGTGCTTTGCGAACAGAATGTAAGGAATTGGAAAGAATTACGACTGAATGAGACTCAGTCGTGGCAGTTGTCAAATCCGATGTGGTGGTCAGGTCCGGTGTATTTGACCTGACGGGTGTTGTGTCATCATCACCACAAGTTGCGGAGATCGAAGAGTCTCCTACGTTTTGGGTGGCTGATTTGGGTTGCTCCGAAAAGGATGGGAATTTCTCGAAGTAGATTGTTCCGTTCCGGAGTTTTCTCGATTGCAAAGAGCACAATGCGGTCGCAAAACGTCTTTTGTTCCGCAGCCATAGCAGAAAATTCCCCTGGGAGCTTCTGCACATAGTCGGTAACTGTGACCTAAACGCTCACAGTTCCAACATTTTAGTGGAGCCCCAGATGTTATCTCCGCCATGGCTTCGGAACCATCGCGCTCGTCACAAACCTCTGTAGGAGGCTCCACGACTCGTGCAACTCGTGTATGACTCAAGTAACCGTATCGGGTGGATCGTCGTATATCTTCGACTCTACTCACAATCTGTCGAAGACGGTCAAGAGACCAAATTTGTTGCAGGCAAATTTGCTGCTGCGTGTTTGGCAACAAATTTCCCCGCACCAGCTCCATGAACTCTCCGTCGTGCATCGGACTTTACAGCAGATTCCGGAGCTCACACAAGTCCTGCTCGAACATCTGATAGGACTCGCTTGGGACCTGACGTCTGGCTAACATTTGCCGTCTAATGTCCCAGTCACTCGCTCGCATACCCCACGTCTGCAAAAATGCAGGTTTTAATGCCGCCCAAGTTAGTCTTGAATTGGACCTCTGCCAGGTCCAGAACAACTGTTTGGACGGCCATCTAGCAGCATATAAAAGCTTCGTGCGAGCAAGTCCATATCTGCGCTCAGCTCGCTGGTCGCAAGAGCCTCGGCGCGATAAGTCAACTCTTCCGCACGCAACACGTTAGCGTCTCCATTAAATTGTATACGCCATGTCCGTATGGGACTTGCAGTGTTGCGGCGTCTATTATTTTGTCCGGTGCTCCTTCGATCAGCGAACTGAGCGGCCGGATAATGTGGAAGCAGAGCCACCGGATTTTGTAGTGGCTGAGCAATCGGATAATGCGGTGGCTGAGCCCTCTCAGATGCTCGAGCAGTACCCGTTTTTGTGTGGTCGGTTCGACGGTGGTAGTGGTCGGTTCGACGGTGGTAGTAAACCCCTCCCATGGTCGGTTCCGTCCGGAGCGTAGAAGGCTTGACCTCCGCCCAGCTCTTGTGGAGGATCAAAATTTAACTTCCTAAGGAGAGAAACCCCATCTTTTTGAAGCTGTGGGACCGTTAACTGAGCCCTGCTTCTTGTCAACGGTCCAGTGGTGGCTACCATTCCCCCTACTCCCCGGACAGACCAGTAGCCCGACTTGTCCAGATCTTTACGACAAGTGGGACAGCTCTCTTTTTCCTTCAACCACTCCTCTATGCACCGCTCGTGGAAACGGTGTCCACATTTAGTGAGCACCTCATGAAGAATACCATGAAGAAGAATATCCTCCCTCAAGTCCGGCGTTCGTGGTAGTGGCATTTTTCACTGAAAAAATAAACTAAAGACGGAAATACTAAGATGAAAAATAAATTGAAAATTTGTCCTAAGACTTAAAAATTTAAAAAAAAATACACTACATAACTTAATTTAATTTTACGTTATAGGACCTCTTAAGGGATTGAATAAGGAAATAAGGAACTCTTTTAAAGACTTCTCCTCACCAATCCAAAACATATATTGCAGGTAGTCTGCCCAATCGTCTGACGACTTGGCCGCTAAGTCAAGGCAAGCCCAGTTTTCAAAAGGGTACCTACAATACATCAGTTAGATGGGTCTAGAAGACCCTACTTAACCCATAACAAGTCCAACTTGAACCCATAGATAGAGAAGGCTTCCCCTTCATATGGAATTCTGATGGCGCCTCAAGGTTGCCAACAGAAAACTGTCAATATGAAGGTTTCACAATTTCCAGCTGAAAATTCGAACCACACCAGAAATAGGTGAAGTAACAAAAGAGTTTGTTCACTGTACTTGTAGGTGCTACCAGACAAAGTTTAAGTCCATTTGATATGACAATTTTTTATGCGGCATTTTTCCGACTCTCGCATATTGTCGCATCACACGTTGTGAACTACGCGCCGGTTTGGCTAGCACCACGTTGGGCGCCATTTTGTTGTGAACTTAGGTCTTGGATTGGTTATTTTGACTTAAAAAAGTCAAAATAACCGAAGGGAAGGTTGAGGATTGGGAAAGAGGGGTCCAATTCCGCCTGTGTCCAAATTGTTGGCTGAAACGCAAACTGGAGCGACGTGCTTGCTGGCTTCCGGGCTAGCTGCGGCTGTGGGGGGGTACGTTGTTCGCGTTTCAGGCCATTAAGCCCTTGGCCTGTACAACAAAAATTTCACGCCGACTTACCCAAGTGGTAAAATTGGGATAAGATTCCTAATCGGTCATGAGATACCGAGAAAACTCTTATCAACTCGACAGGCGCTGGTATTGTGCGCCGTCTAGCCCACCCTACCATAGCCATATCGGTCCTGAATTTAAATAATCAGATATGGCCCCTAGAGAGAGGTATAAGTGGGACGGAAGGTCTTCAAACGAGAAGATCCATCCCTTAGACTTTCTACTCAGCCATGCTTTTAAAAATATTCACCAAAAAAACAAACGAATAACAAAACCAAAACAATAAAATAAGAAAAGAAGAAAGGAGATATTATTAAAAGATTTACTTTTTTTTCCGCTCACGACACTTTCATGCTTTTCGCATATGTATTATAGGTATTTTATTTTAATTTTTATTATATATATGTCCAAGTCTGTTTCTGTCTCGTTCAGTCATGTCATATTTTTTTTAATTTTTAATTTAAGTTTATTTTAAATTTAATTCGTTGTTTTGGCTTATATTTTATTTTAAATGTAATTTTAAAGTACGTAGGTACTTTCCATTTCACAGATTTCATACGTTTCCTCTTAAATTCTATTTAATTTCTATCACTTTTCTAAAATTTCACCTCCATTTTCTTCGCCTCGCTCGCAATATTCACTGAACTTCACTTATTCACTCTATTTTCTAAACTATTTTATTCTACACCCGTGCGCGCTTATAGCTAAAACTTCACTCTATTTTCTAGTAACTTATTTCTAAAATGTAGCCCTCTATTTCCTTAAATTCTATTTTTCTTCTTTTTTCCCATTTCTACTTTAAACTCTATATCCACCTCCATCTTTTTTTCCTGAGCTGTCAGACTCCTTGAAAACCCCCACTGAACCTAAATTTTTGTGTGGATCACGTGTAGATTCACAATAATGCCAAACGCATAGTTTGCCAATCCACAAAAATTAATTCACAGATGGCACAACAACATAGACTGATCGCCGTTGTCCACAACGCCGAACAGGCTAAAAAAGGCAGCTGTGAGCTCCGTCTGCGTCTCATGCTCACGACTGCAGTGACCGGGCACTATCGGAGTTTGTCACTCGCTCCAGTTACTGACGAAGGTCTTTCGAGTGGTATACTCCCACACGCTTGCCTCCGAGATCTTCTAGCTCATATCGCGAGTTGCCTAGCACACGACGAATCCTGCACTTCAGGAACTTTTTGGCAAGTTTGGCGTTATAATTGTGTGCTGCTGTGGACAGGGTAAGGTTTCTTCTGTACACTTCCTGTCCTTCTCTAAATTGAGTTTGAGCCGTACGCATATTATAACGCCTACTGCTGTTCTCGTGTGCGACCTGAATATTCGCCTGTGCCAGTTGCCTCACGATAGGAGTACCTTCTCTGGGACTCAATTGCAAGTCTGCATCACCTAGCGCTTTCAAACGATGAAACAGCGCGTAGTCATCCCCATGCGACATCATGTGGGATCCAAACGAAACCTGATAGGGCGAAAACTTAGTGGCTTGGTGAATCGAACTCCGAAGAGAAAATCCTATTTTGCTTAAGTCTTCGTCCCATCGAGTCTGATCCTCCACGATGAACGCACGGAGTCCAGCTAAAACAGAACGGTTGACTCGTTCTGAAGAATTCGCTTGAGGCGAATATTTTAGGGTATATAGGTGTTTAGCCAAATACTTAGAAAGCATGGAGTTAAATGTCGCTGACTTGAACTGAGACCCATTGTCGGAAAGAATTGCCTCGGGTGTACCAAACATATGGAAGACATCCCTCTCAAAAAACGTCGTAATCTCACCCGCCGTAATTCTTCTTAGGGGATGAAGGATAGGAAATTTTGTCAGATGGTCAAGGACAACAAGGATAGCAATTTTCCCACTTTTGGGCCTAGGATATGGTCCTAAATATCAATGTATAAATGTTGAAAGAGCTTCTGTGTTCTGAATTCATCTCCCATTGCAGCTCTAAGTGGACGATTCGGGGACTTTGTTTCTTTACAATTCTGACACGAAAGAACGAAATCGCGGACTTGTATAGACATACCGGGCCAATACATGTAACGACTAATGCACTCTAGCGTTTTGGCGAACCCACCGTGAACCGTGGTATCTGCTTCATGGGCCTGAGCAATCGCAGTAGGCGCCAAGCTTGATGGAATCCAAGGTTTCCAGGCACGATCCTCTGTGATTGGGTCACCATTATCTCCTCTGTACGCTTGTACACGAAGCCATCTTTAATTCATACGTCAGGAAGCCGAGGGGCGTTTGCCTCCACAGTTGACTTCAGATCCTGATATTTTTGATTCTGAAACTCTGAAGAGTTCAAGTCAACCATGGGTGCAACGTCGATCAGCGCATTTAATCCGTCCTCGTATACGCGAGAGAGGGCATCGGGTACAATATTCAGGCTCGCACGACGATGTTCAATCACGAAGTCGAATCCTTGCAACTTCAAACTCCAGCGAGCCAAACGTCCACTGAGATCTTTTTGAGACATCAGCCATTTGAGACTCGCAGGATCCGTTATAATCTTAAACGCTGTCCCTTCCACGTACGCTCTGAATTTTTTCACGCTCAACACAGCGGCGTAGCATTCAAGCTCGGTAACACTGTAATTGCGTTGAGCGGAATTGAGCTTCTGGGACATAAAAGCATAAGGAGATTCCGATCCCTCATCATTCTCCTGGAAAATAACACTCCCCACCCCAGATTTGCTAACATCACATTGTATCACGAAGGGTCGAGTGAAGTCTGGATTTACCAGTATAGGGGCTGCGGTTAACTTGGCCTTCACAGACTGAAATGCAGTTTCTGCTTCAGAAGTCCAAGTAAATCGGTCGGCCTTTTTCAGCGTGTCTGAGATCGGTGACACAACAGCTGCAAAGTTGAGTATGAAGCGTCGATACCAACCAGCCATACCAAGAAAGCGTCGAACTTGACGTGCGGATTTTGGTGAAGGGTAATCGACTATGGCCGAGACTTTTTCTGGGTCTGTCTTCAGGCCTCCATCTCCAACAATGTATCCAAGATACTTCACTTCTTTCAGACAAAACTTACTTTTTCCCACATTGATTGTAAGTCCAGCCTTCACTAGACATTCGGCAACTTCCGCCAACAAAACCAAATGGGAATTGAAATCTTCCGAGATCAACAATCAATCGTCCAAGTAAACAAATACTTGGTCCTTCAGTTCGGGTAAAATAACACGATCCATCAAACGGCACATGCGTTGGGGTGCATTGCACAATCCAAATGGCATCCGGGTAAAATGATAAAGAGGTTGTCCGGGAATGGTAAACGCCGTCATTTCACGGGACTTAGTCTCGAGAGGAGTCTGCCAAAATGCGTCCTTCAGGTCAAGACTGGTTATGAAGTTAGCTCGTGGTAATCGACTAAGAATTCAGTCGATATGTGGAAGTAGATATGCATCCTTTTTCGTCACAGTATTTACCTTTCGAGAATCCAAACATAACCGGACTTTCCCTGGTTTCCTCACGAGTACTACCGGCAAACTCCACGCACTCAAACTAGTCTCTATCACTCCCATTGCCAGCATACGATTGACCTCGCCATACATGAGGTTTTGAATCGCAGGCAATACTGGGTAGTGTCGTTGTTTGATAGGGCGCGCTTCTCCTACGTCGATTTCGTGTTCGAGAACGTTTGTCCTTCCTAAACCATGAAGTTCGAAAGAAGGGAACTTGGACTTTACGTTCTCTAGACGTTCAACATCTTTACTCGTTAAAGAGTGCATCGCAGTAGCATTATGTTGCGAAGAGGTGGTTGGTGTGTTGACACAACTGATGATGGATGGAGCAAGATTGAAGGCTCGCCAGAAATCTACCCCAAGATATAACTCCTGAGATAGACTTGTTACGATGTAAAGGGTAATAGGTTGTGTAACTCCACGAAATTTAATTTCGGTCGTCACACTTCCCACCACCCTCAGTGAAGCACCATCAGCTGTCTTCACCTCATGGCAATTCGGCTTCCAATGCACTTGCGCTCGCTCAAGGCGTTCTAATGCATTGGCTCCTAGGCAACTAATGCTCGCACCACTGTCTAAAAGACCTTTAACGTTTACATTGAAAAGGGAGACCATAGCATAGGGACGTACGTCAAAAGGTTCAGAGATTAAAGTCGACATTACTGCCTTCTTTCTCTCACGAACTTTACGCCAAAATGCGCGTAAACGTAAAATCGCCTTTTTAGAAGTTGGAACAGGAGAAGGTTGAAATGTGGAACGAGAAGAAATATTAATAAGAGGGGATTTTGAATCGTTAAAAATCCTGTCGCGTGCCTCCATGTACTCCTTCAGTCTTACATGGTAAGGCTTCCGAGGTACAGGTGCTTTGCGAACAGAATGTAAGGAATTGGAAAGAGTTACGACTGAATGAGACTCAGTCGTGGCAGTTGTCAAATCTGATGTGGTGGTCAGGTCCGGTGTATTTCACCTGACTGGTGTTGTGTCATCATCACCACAAGTTGTGGAGATCGAAGAGTCTCCTACGTTTTGGGTGGCTGATTTGGGTTGCTCCAAAAAGGATGGGAATTTCCCGAAGTAGATTGTTCCGTTCCGGAGTTTTCCCGATTGCAAAGAGCACAATGCGGTCGCAAAACGTCTTTTGTTCCGCAGCCATAGCAGAAAATTCCCCTGGAAGCTTCTGCACATAGTCGGTAACTGTGACCTAAACGCTCACAGTTCCAACATTTTAGTGGAGCCCCAGATGTAATCTCCGCCATAGCTTCGGAACCATCGCGCTCGTCACAAGCGTCTGTAGGAGGCTCCACGACTCAAGTAACCGTATCGGGTGGATCGTCGTATATCTTCGACTCTACTCACAATCTGTCGAAGATGGTCAAGAGACCAAATTTGTTGCAGGCAAATTTGCTGCTGCGTGTTTGGCAACAAATTTCCCCGTACCAGCTCCACGAACTCTCCGTCGTGCATCGGACTTTACAGCAGATCCCGGAGCTCACACAAGTCCTGCTCGAACATCTGATAGGACTCGCTTGGGACCTGACGTCTGGCTAACATTTGCCGTCTAATGTCCCAGTCACTCGCTCGCATACCCCACGTCTGCAAAAATGCAGGTTTTAATGCCGCCCAAGTTGGTCTTGAATTGGACCTCTGCCAGGTCCAGAACCAACTGTTTGGACGGCTATCTAGCAGCATATAAAAGCTTCGTGCGAGCAAGTCCATATCTGCGCTCAGCTCGCTGGTCGCAAGAGACTCGGCGCTATAAATCAACTCTACCGCACGCAACACGTTAAAGTCCCCAATAAATTTTATACGCCATGTCCGTGTGGAACTTGCAGTGTTGCAGCGTCTATTATTTTGTCCGGTGCTTCTTCGATCAGTGAACTGAGCGGCCGGATAATGTGGAAGCTGAGCCACCGGATTTTGTAGTGGCTGAGCAACCGGATAATGCGGTGGCTGAGCCCTCTCAGATGCTCGAGCAGTACCTGTTTTTCTGGAGGTGCGATCCGTCGATCGTGAACGATCGCTGTGTGAATCTCGAAATTGATTAGATCGCTCCTCCCTCAGTAACGTGCGAATCAGTTGAGTGATCTCATCAACTCCAAGATTCACACGAGCCTGCGCTGTCGTCATCGGTGGTTGTGGTAGTGGTCGGTTCGACGGTGGTAGTGTTCGGTTCGACGGTGGTAGTGGTCGGTTCGACGGTGGTAGTGGTCGGTTCGACGGTGGTAGTAAACCCCTCCCATGGTCGGTTCCGTCCGGAGCGTAGAAGGCTTGACCTCCGCCCAGCTCTTGTGGAGGATCAAAATTTAACTCCCTAAGGAGAGAAACCCCATCTTTTTGAAGCTGTGGGACCGTTAACTGAGCCCTGCTTCTTGTCAACGGTCCAGTGGTGGCTACCGCTCCCCCTACTCCCCGGACAGACCAGTAGCCCGACTTGTCCAGATCTTTACGACAAGTGGGACAGCTCTCTTTTTCCTTCAACCACTCCTCTATGCACCGCTCGTGGAAACGGTGTCCACATTTAGTGAGCACCTCATGAAGAATACCATGAGGAAGAATATCCTCCCTCAAGTCTGGCGTTCGTGGTAGTGGCATTTTTCACCAAAAAAATAAACTAAAGACGGAAATACTAAGATGAAAAATAAATTGAAAATTTGTCCTAAGACTTAAAAATTTAAAAAAAAATACACTACATAACTTAATTTAATTTTACGTTGTAGGACCTCTTAAGGGATTGAATAAGGAAATAAGGAACTCTTTTAAAGACTTCTCCTCACCAATCCAAAACATATATTGCAGGTAGTCTGCCCAATCGTCTGACGACTTGGCCGCTAAGTCAAGGCAAGCCCAGTTTTCAAAAGGGTACCTACAATACATCAGTTAGATGGGTCTTGAAGACCCTACTTAACCCATAACAAGTCCAACTTGAACCCATAGATAGAGAAGGCTTCCCCTTCATATGGAATTCTGATGGCGCCTCAAGGTTGCCAACAGAAAACTGTCAATATGAAGGTTTCACAATTTCCAGCTGAAAATTCGAACCACACCAGAAATAGGTGAAGTAACAAAAGAGCTTGTTCACTGTACTTGTAGGTGCTACCAGACAAAGTTTAAGTCCATTTGATATGACAATTTTTTATGCGGCATTTTTCCGACTCTCGCATATTGTCGCATCACGCGTTGTGAACTACGCGCCGGTTTGGCTAGCACCACGTTGGGCGCCATTTTGTTGTGAACTTAGGTCTTGGATTGGTTATTTCGACTTAAAAAAGTCAAAATAACCGAAGGGAAGGTTGAGGATTGGGAAAGAGGGGTCCAATTCCGCCTGTGTCCAAATTGTTGGCTGAAACGCAAACTGGAGCGACGTGCTTGCTGGCTTCCGGGCTAGCTGCGGCTGTGGGGGGGTACGTTGTTCGCGTTTCAGGCCATTAAGCCCTTGGCCTGTACAACAAAAATTTCACGCCGACTTACCCAAGTGATAAAATTGGGATAAGATTCCTAATCGGTCATGAGATACCGAGAAAACTCTTATCAACTCGACAGGCGCTGGTATTGTGCGCCGTCTAGCCCACCCTACCATAGCCATATCGGTCCTGAATTTAAATAATCAGATATGGCCCCTAGAGAGAGGTATAAGTGGGACGGAAGGTCTTCAAACGAGAAGATCCATCCCTTAGACTTTCTACTCAGCCATGCTGTTAAAAATATTCACCAAAAAAACAAACGAATAACAAAACCAAAACAATAAAATAAGAAAAGAAGAAAGGAGATATTATTAAATGATTTACTTTTTTTTTCGCTCACGACATTTTCATGCTTTCCGCATATGTATTATAGGTATTTTATTTTAATTTTTATTATATATATGTCCAAGTCTGTTTCTGTCTCGTTCAGTCATGTCATATTTTTTTTAGTTTTTAATTTAAATTTATTTTAAATTTAATTCGTTGTTTTGGCTTATATTTTATTTTAAATGTAATTTTAATCTACGTACTTTCCATTTCACAGATTTCATACGTTTCCTCTTAAATTCTATTTAATTTCTATCACTTTTCTAAAATTTCACCTCCATTTTCTTCGCCTCGCTCGCAATATTCACTGAACTTCACTTATTCACTCTATTTTCTAAACTATTTTATTCTACACCCGTGCGCGCTTATAGCTAAAACTTCACTCCAACTCCATTTTCTAGTAACTTATTTCTAAAATGTAGCCCTCTATTTCCTTAAATTCTATTTTTCTTCTTTTTTCCCATTTCTACTTTAAACTCTATATCCACCTCCATCTTTTTTTCCCCGAGCTGTCAGACTCCTTGAAAACCCCCACTGAATCTAAATTTTTGTGTGGATCACGTGTGGATTCACAATAATGCCAACCGCATAGTTTGCCGATCCAAAAAAATTAATTAACAGATGGCACAACAACATAGACTGATCGCCGTTGCCCACAACGCCGAACAGGCTAAAAAAGGCAGCTGTGAGCTCCGTCTGCGTCTCATGCTCACGACTGCAGTGACCGGGCACTATCGGAGTTTGTCACTCGCTCCAGTTACTGACGAAAGTCTTTCGAGTGGTATACTCCCACACGCTTGCCTCCGAGATCTTCTAGCTCATATCGCGAGTTGCCTAGCACACGACGAATCCTGCACTTCAGGAACTTTTTGGCAAGTTTGGCGTTATAATTGTGTGCTGCTGTGGACAGGGTAAGGTTTCTTCTGTACACTTCCTGTCCTTCTCTAAATTGAGTTTGAGCCGTACGCATATTATAACGCCTACTGCTGTTCTCGTGTGCGACCTGAATATTCGCCTGTGCCAGTTGCCTCACGATAGGAGTACCTTCTCTGGGACTCAATTGCAAGCCTGCATCACCTAGCGCTTTCAAACGATGAAACAGCGTGTAGTCATCCCCATGCGACATCATGTGGGATCCAAACGAAACCTGATAGGGCGAAAACTTAGTGGCTTGGTGAATCGAACTCCGAAGAAAAAATCCTATTTTGCTTAAGTCTTCGTCCCATCGAGTCTGATCCTCCACGATGAACGCACGGAGTCCAGCTAAAACAGAACGGTTGACTCGTTCTGAAGCATTCGCTTGAGGCGCATATTTTAGGGTATATAGGTGTTTAGCTTAGAAAGCATGGAGTTAAATGTCGCTGACTTGAACTGAGACCCATTGTCGGAAAGAATTGTCTCGGGTGTACCAAACATATGGAAGACATCCCTCTCAAAAAACGTCGTAATCTCACCCGCCGTAATTCTTCTTAGGGGATGAAGGATAGGAAATTTTGTCAGATTTTCCCACTTTTGGTCCTAGGGTATGGTCCTAAATATCAATGTATAAATGTTGGAAGAGCTTCTGTGTTCTGAATTCATCTCCCATTGCAGCTCTAAGTGGACGATTCGGGGACTTTGTTTCTTTACAATTCTGACACGAAAGAACGAAATCGCGGACTTGTATAGACATACCGGGCCAATACAAGTAACGTCTAATGCACTCTAGCGTTTTGGCGAACCCACCGTGAACCGTGGTATCTGCTTCATGGGCCTGAGCAATCGCAGTAGGCGCCAAGCTTGATGGAATCCAAGGTTTCCAGGCACGATCCTCTGTGATTGGGTCACCATATCTCCTCTGTACGCTTGTACACGAAGCCATCTTTAATTCATACGTCAGGAAGCCGAGGGGCGTTTGCCTCCACAGTTGACTTCAGATCCTGATATTTTTGATTCTGAAACTCTGAAGAGTTCAAGTCAACCATGGGTGCAACGTCGATCAGCGCATTTAATCCGTCCTCGTATACGCGAGAGAGGGCATCGGGTACAATATTCAGGCTCGCACGACGATGTTCAATCACGAAGTCGAATCCTTGCAACTTCAAGCTCCAGCGAGCCAAACGTCCACTGAGATCTTTTTGAGACATCAGCCATTTGAGACTCGCATGATCCGTTATAATCTTAAACGCTGTCCCTTCCACGTACGCTCTGAATTTTTTCACGCTCAACACAGCGGCGTAGCATTCAAGCTCGGTAACACTGTAATTGCGTTGAGCGGAATTGAGCTTCTGGGACATAAAAGCAAAAGGAGATTCCGATCCCTCATCATTCTCCAGGAAAATAACACTCCCCACCCCAGATTTGCTAACATCACATTGTATCACGAAGGGTCGAGTGAAGTCTGGATTTACCAGTATAGGGGCTGCGGTTAACTTGGCCTTCACAGACTGAAATGCAGTTTCTGCTTCAGAAGTCCAAGTAAATCGGTCGGCCTTTTTCAGCGTGTCTGAGATCGGTGACACAACAGCTGCAAAGTTGAGTATGAAGCGTCGATACCAACCAGCCATACCAAGAAAGCGTCGAACTTGACGTGCGGATTTTGGTGAAGGGTAATCGACTATGGCCGAGACTTTTTCTGGGTCTGTCTTCAGGCCTCCATCTCCAACAATGTATCCAAGATACTTCACTTCTTTCAGACAAAACTTACTTTTTCCCACATTGATTGTAAGTTCAGCCTTCACTAGACATTCGGCAACTTCCGCCAACAAAACCAAATGGGAATTGAAATCTTCCGAGATCAACAATAAATCGTCCAAGTAAACAAATACTTGGTCCTTCAGTTCGGGTAAAATAACACGATCCATCAAACGGCACATGCGTTGGGGTTGCATTGCACAATCCAAATGGCATCCGGGTAAAATGATAAAGAGGTTGTCCGGGAATGGTAAACGCCGTCATTTCACGGGACTTAGTCTCGAGAGGAGTCTGCCAAAATGCGTCCTTCAGGTCAAGACTGGTTATGAAGTTAGCTCGTGGTAATCTACTAAGAATTCCGTCGATATATGGAAGTAGATATGCATCCTTTTTCGTCACAGTATTTACCTTTCGAGAATCCAAACATAACCGGACTTTCCCTGGTTTCCTCACGAGTACTACCGGCAAACTCCACGCACTCAAACTAGTCTCTATCACTCCCATTGCCAGCATACGGTTGACCTCGCCATACATGAGGTTTTGAATCGCAGGCAATACTGGGTAGTGTCGTTGTTTGATAGGGCGCGCTTCTCCTACGTCGATTTCGTGTTCGAGAACGTTTGTCCTTCCTAAACCATGAAGTTCGAAAGAAGGGAACTTGGACTTTACGTTCTCTAGACGTTCAACATCTTTACTCGTTAAAGAGTGCATCGCAGTAGCATTATGTTGCGAAGAGGTGGTTGGTGTGTTGACACAACTGATGATGGATGGAGCAAGATTGAAGGCTCGCCAGAAATCTACCCCAAGATATAACTCCTGAGATAGACTTGTTACGATGTAAAGGGTAATAGGTTGTGTAACTCCACGAAATTTAATTTCGGTCGTCACACTTCCCACCACCCTAAGTGAAGCACCATCAGCTGTCTTCACCTCATGGCAATTCGGCTTCCAATGCACTTGCGCTCGCTCAAGGCGTTCTAATGCATTGGCTCCTAGGCAACTAATGCTCGCACCACTGTCTAAAAGACCTTTAACGTTTACATTGAAAAGGGAGACCATAGCATAGGGACGTACGTCAAAAGGTTCAGAGATTAAAGTCGACATTACTGCCTTCTTTCTCTCACGAACTTTACGTCAAAATGCGCGTAAACGTAAAATCGCCTTTTTAGGAGTTGGAACAGGAGAAGGTTGAAATGTGGAACGAGAAGAAATGTTAATAAGAGGGGATTTTGAATCGTTAAAAATCCTGTCGCGTGCCTCCATGTACTCCTTCAGTCTTACATGGTAAGGCTTCCGAGGTACAGGTGCTTTGCGAACAGAATGTAAGGAATTGGAAAGAATTACGACTGAATGAGACTCAGTCGTGGCAGTTGTCAAATCCGATGTGGTGGTCAGGTCCGGTGTATTTGACCTGACGGGTGTTGTGTCATCATCACCACAAGTTGCGGAGATCGAAGAGTCTCCTACGTTTTGGGTGGCTGATTTGGGTTGCTCCGAAAAGGATGGGAATTTCTCGAAGTAGATTGTTCCGTTCCGGAGTTTTCTCGATTGCAAAGAGCACAATGCGGTCGCAAAACGTCTTTTGTTCCGCAGCCATAGCAGAAAATTCCCCTGGGAGCTTCTGCACATAGTCGGTAACTGTGACCTAAACGCTCACAGTTCCAACATTTTAGTGGAGCCCCAGATGTTATCTCCGCCATGGCTTCGGAACCATCGCGCTCGTCACAAACCTCTGTAGGAGGCTCCACGACTCGTGCAACTCGTGTATGACTCAAGTAACCGTATCGGGTGGATCGTCGTATATCTTCGACTCTACTCACAATCTGTCGAAGACGGTCAAGAGACCAAATTTGTTGCAGGCAAATTTGCTGCTCCGTGTTTGGCAACAAATTTCCCCGTACCAGCTCCACGAACTCTCCGTCGTGCATCGGACTTTACAGCAGATCCCGGAGCTCACACAAGTCCTGCTCGAACATCTGATAGGACTCGCTTGGGACCTGACGTCTGGCTAACATTTGCCGTCTAATGTCCCAGTCACTCGCTCGCATACCCCACGTCTGCAAAAATGCAGGTTTTAATGCCGCCCAAGTTGGTCTTGAATTGGACCTATGCCAGGTCCAGAACCAACTGTTTGGACGGCCATCTAGCAGCATATAAAAGCTTCGTGCGAGCAAGTCCATATCTGCGCTCAGCTCGCTGGTCGCAAGAGCCTCGGCGCGATAAGTCAACTCTTCCGCACGCAACACGTTAGCGTCTCCATTAAATTGTATACGCCATGTCCGTATGGGACTTGCAGTGTTGCGGCGTCTATTATTTTGTCCGGTGCTCCTTCGATCAGCGAACTGAGCGGCCGGATAATGTGGAAGCAGAGCCACCGGATTTTGTAGTGGCTGAGCAATCGGATAATGCGGTGGCTGAGCCCTCTCAGATGCTCGAGCAGTACCCGTTTTTGTGTGGTCGGTTCGACGGTGGTAGTGGTCGGTTCGACGGTGGTAGTAAACCCCTCCCATGGTCGGTTCCGTCCGGAGCGTAGAAGGCTTGACCTCCGCCCAGCTCTTGTGGAGGATCAAAATTTAACTCCCTAAGGAGAGAAACCCCATCTTTTTGAAGCTGTGGGACCGTTAACTGAGCCCTGCTTCTTGTCAACGGTCCAGTGGTGGCTACCGCTCCCCCTACTCCCCGGACAGACCAGTAGCCCGACTTGTCCAGATCTTTACGACAAGTGGGACAGCTCTCTTTTTCCTTCAACCACTCCTCTATGCACCGCTCGTGGAAACGGTGTCCACATTTAGTGAGCACCTCATGAAGAATACCATGAGGAAGAATATCCTCCCTCAAGTCTGGCGTTCGTGGTAGTGGCATTTTTCACCGAAAAAATAAACTAAAGACGGAAATACTAAGATGAAAAATAAATTGAAAATTTGTCCTAAGACTTAAAAATTTAAAAAAAAATACACTACATAACTTAATTTAATTTTACGTTATAGGACCTCTTAAGGGATTGAATAAGGAAATAAGGAACTCTTTTAAAGACTTCTCCTCACCAATCCAAAACATATATTGCAGGTAGTCTGCCCAATCGTCTGACGACTTGGCCGCTAAGTCAAGGCAAGCCCAGTTTTCAAAAGGGTACCTGCAATACATCAGTTAGATGGGTCTAGAAGACCCTACTTAACCCATAACAAGTCCAACTTGAACCCATAGATAGAGAAGGCTTCCCCTTCATATGGAATTCTGATGGCGCCTCAAGGTTGCCAACAGAAAACTGTCAATATGAAGGTTTCACAATTTCCAGCTGAAAATTCGAACCACACCAGAAAAAGGTGAAGTAACAAAAGAGTTTGTTCACTGTACTTGTAGGTGCTACCAGACAAAGTTTAAGTCCATTTGATATGACAATTTTTTATGCGGCATTTTTCCGACTCTCGCATATTGTCGCATCACGCGTTGTGAACTACGCGCCGGTTTGGCTAGCACCACGTTGGGCGCCATTTTGTTGTGAACTTAGGTCTTGGATTGGTTATTTCGACTTAAAAAAGTCAAAATAACCGAAGGGAAGGTTGAGGATTGGGAAAGAGGGGTCCAATTCCGCCTGTGTCCAAATTGTTGGCTGAAACGCAAACTGGAGCGACGTGCTTGCTGGCTTCCGGGCTAGCTGCGGCTGTGGGGGGGTACGTTGTTCGCGTTTCAGGCCATTAAGCCCTTGGCCTGTACAACAAAAATTTCACGCCGACTTACCCAAGTGATAAAATTGGGATAAGATTCCTAATCGGTCATGAGAGACCGAGAAAACTCTTATCAACTCGACAGGCGCTGGTATTGTGCGCCGTCTAGCCCACCCTACCATAGCCATATCGGTCCTGAATTTAAATAATCAGATATGGCCCCTAGAGAGAGGTATAAGTGGGACGGAAGGTCTTCAAACGAGAAGATCCATCCCTTAGACTTTCTACTCAGCCATGCTTTTAAAAATATTCACCAAAAAAACAAACGAATAACAAAACCAAAACAATAAAATAAGAAAAGAAGAAAGGAGATATTATTAAAAGATTTACTTTTTTTTCCGCTCACGACATTTTCATGCTTTCCGCATATGTATTATAGGTATTTTATTTTAATTTTTGTTATATATATGTCCAAGTCTGTTTCTGTCTCGTTCAGTCATGTCATATTTTTTTTAATTTTTAATTTAAGTTTATTTTAAATTTAATTCGTTGTTTTGGCTTATATTTTATTTTAAATGTAATTTTAAAGTACGTAGGTACTTTCCATTTCACAGATTTCATACGTTTCCTCTTAAATTCTATTTAATTTCTATCACTTTTCTAAAATTTCACCTCCATTTTCTTCGCCTCGCTCGCAATATTCACTGAACTTCACTTATTCACTCTATTTTCTAAACTATTTTATTCTACACCCGTGCGCGCTTATAGCTAAAACTTCACTCCAACTCCATTTTCTAGTAACTTATTTCTAAAATGTAGCCCTCTATTTCCTTAAATTCTATTTTTCTTCTTTTTTTCCATTTCTACTTTAAACTCTATATCCACCTCCATCTTTTTTTCCCTGAGCTGTCAGACTCCTTGAAAACCCCCACTGAACCTAAATTTTTGTGTGGATCACGTGTAGATTCACAATAATGCCAAACGCATAGTTTGCCAATCCACAAAAATTAATTCACAGATGGCACAACAACATAGACTGATCGCCGTTGTCCACAACGCCGAACAGGCTAAAAAAGGCAGCTGTGAGCTCCGTCTGCGTCTCATGCTCACGACTGCAGTGACCGGGCACTATCGGAGTTTGTCACTCGCTCCAGTTACTGACGAAGGTCTTTCGAGTGGTATACTCCCACACGCTTGCCTCCGAGATCTTCTAGCTCATATCGCGAGTTGCCTAGCACACGACGAATCCTGCACTTCAGGAACTTTTTGGCAAGTTTGGCGTTATAATTGTGTGCTGCTGTGGACAGGGTAAGGTTTCTTCTGTACACTTCCTGTCCTTCTCTAAATTGAGTTTGAGCCGTACGCATATTATAACGCCTACTGCTGTTCTCGTGTGCGACCTGAATATTCGCCTGTGCCAGTTGCCTCACGATAGGAGTACCTTCTCTGGGACTCAATTGCAAGCCTGCATCACCTAGCGCTTTCAAACGATGAAACAGCGTGTAGTCATCCCCATGCGACATCATGTGGGATCCAAACGAAACCTGATAGGGCGAAAACTTAGTGGCTTGGTGAATCGAACTCCGAAGAGAAAATCCTATTTTGCTTAAGTCTTCGTCCCATCGAGTCTGATCCTCCACGATGAACGCACGGAGTCCAGCTAAAACAGAACGGTTGACTCGTTCTGAAGAATTCGCTTGAGGCGAATATTTTAGGGTATATAGGTGTTTAGCCAAATACTTAGAAAGCATGGAGTTAAATGTCGCTGACTTGAACTGAGACCCATTGTCGGAAAGAATTGCCTCGGGTGTACCAAACATATGGAAGACATCCCTCTCAAAAAACGTCGTAATCTCACCCGCCGTAATTCTTCTTAGGGGATGAAGGATAGGAAATTTTGTCAGATGGTCAAGGACAACAAGGATAGCAATTTTCCCACTTTTGGGCCTAGGATATGATCCTAAATATCAATGTATAAATGTTGAAAGAGCTTCTGTGTTCTGAATTCATCTCCCATTGCAGCTCTAAGTGGACGATTCGGGGACTTTGTTTCTTTACAATTCTGACACGAAAGAACGAAATCGCGGACTTGTATAGACATACCGGGCCAATACAAGTAACGTCTAATGCACTCTAGCGTTTTGGCGAACCCACCGTGAACCGTGGTATCTGCTTCATGGGCCTGAGCAATCGCAGTAGGCGCCAAGCTTGATGGAATCCAAGGTTTCCAGGCACGATCCTCTGTGATTGGGTCACCATTATCTCCTCTGTACGCTTGTACACGAAGCCATCTTTAATTCATACGTCAGGAAGCCGAGGGGCGTTTGCCTCCACAGTTGACTTCAGATCCTGATATTTTTGATTCTGAAACTCTGAAGAGTTCAAGTCAACCATGGGTGCAACGTCGATCAGCGCATTTAATCCGTCCTCGTATACGCGAGAGAGGGCATCGGGTACAATATTCAGGCTCGCACGACGATGTTCAATCACGAAGTCGAATCCTTGCAACTTCAAGCTCCAGCGAGCCAAACGTCCACTGAGATCTTTTTGAGACATCAGCCATTTGAGACTCGCATGATCCGTTATAATCTTAAACGCTGTCCCTTCCACGTACGCTCTGAATTTTTTCACGCTCAACACAGCGGCGTAGCATTCAAGCTCGGTAACACTGTAATTGCGTTGAGCGGAATTGAGCTTCTGGGACATAAAAGCAAAAGGAGATTCCGATCCCTCATCATTCTCCTGGAAAATAACACTCCCCACCCCAGATTTGCTAACATCACATTGTATCACGAAGGGTCGAGTGAAGTCTGGATTTACCAGTATAGGGGCTGCGGTTAACTTGGCCTTCACAGACTGAAATGCAGTTTCTGCTTCAGAAGTCCAAGTAAATCGGTCGGCCTTTTTCAGCGTGTCTGAGATCGGTGACACAACAGCTGCAAAGTTGAGTATGAAGCGTCGATACCAACCAGCCATACCAAGAAAGCGTCGAACTTGACGTGCGGATTTTGGTGAAGGGTAATCGACTATGGCCGAGACTTTTTCTGGGTCTGTCTTCAGGCCTCCATCTCCAACAATGTATCCAAGATACTTCACTTCTTTCAGACAAAACTTACTTTTTCCCACATTGATTGTAAGTCCAGCCTTCACTAGACATTCGGCAACTTCCGCCAACAAAACCAAATGGGAATTGAAATCTTCCGAGATCAACAATCAATCGTCCAAGTAAACAAATACTTGGTCCTTCAGTTCGGGTAAAATAACACGATCCATCAAACGGCACATGCGTTGGGGTGCATTGCACAATCCAAATGGCATCCGGGTAAAATGATAAAGAGGTTGTCCGGGAATGGTAAACGCCGTCATTTCACGGGACTTAGTCTCGAGAGGAGTCTGCCAAAATGCGTCCTTCAGGTCAAGACTGGCTATGAAGTTAGCTCGTGGTAATCGACTAAGAATTCAGTCGATATGTGGAAGTAGATATGCATCCTTTTTCGTCACAGTATTTACCTTTCGAGAATCCAAACATAACCGGACTTTCCCTGGTTTCCTCACGAGTACTACCGGCAAACTCCACGCACTCAAACTAGTCTCTATCACTCCCATTGCCAGCATACGATTGACCTCGCCATACATGAGGTTTTGAATCGCAGGCAATACTGGGTAGTGTCGTTGTTTGATAGGGCGCGCTTCTCCTACGTCGATTTCGTGTTCGAGAACGTTTGTCCTTCCTAAACCATGAAGTTCGAAAGAAGGGAACTTGGACTTTACGTTCTCTAGACGTTCAACATCTTTACTCGTTAAAGAGTGCATCGCAGTAGCATTATGTTGCGAGGTGGTTGGTGTGTTGACACAACTGATGATGGATGGAGCAAGATTGAAGGCTCGCCAGAAATCTACCCCAAGATATAACTCCTGAGATAGACTTGTTACGATGTAAAGGGTAATAGGTTGTGTAACTCCACGAAATTTAATTTCGGTCGTCACACTTCCCACCACCCTCAGTGAAGCACCATCAGCTGTCTTCACCTCATGGCAATTCGGCTTCCAATGCACTTGCGCTCGCTCAAGGCGTTCTAATGCATTGGCTCCTAGGCAACTAATGCTCGCACCACTGTCTAAAAGACCTTTAACGTTTACATTGAAAAGGGAGACCATAGCATAGGGACGTACGTCAAAAGGTTCAGAGATTAAAGTCGACATTACTGCCTTCTTTCTCTCACGAACTTTACGCCAAAATGCGCGTAAACGTAAAATCGCCTTTTTAGAAGTTGGAACAGGAGAAGGTTGAAATGTGGAACGAGAAGAAATATTAACAAGAGGGGATTTTGAATCGTTAAAAATCCTGTCGCGTGCCTCCATGTACTCCTTCAGTCTTACATGGTAAGGCTTCCGAGGTACAGGTGCTTTGCGAACAGAATGTAAGGAATTGGAAAGAGTTACGACTGAATGAGACTCAGTCGTGGCAGTTGTCAAATCTGATGTGGTGGTCAGGTCCGGTGTATTTCACCTGACTGGTGTTGTGTCATCATCACCACAAGTTGTGGAGATCGAAGAGTCTCCTACGTTTTGGGTGGCTGATTTGGGTTGCTCCAAAAAGGATGGGAATTTCCCGAAGTAGATTGTTCCGTTCCGGAGTTTTCCCGATTGCAAAGAGCACAATGCGGTCGCAAAACGTCTTTTGTTCCGCAGCCATAGCAGAAAATTCCCCTGGAAGCTTCTGCACATAGTCGGTAACTGTGACCTAAACGCTCACAGTTCCAACATTTTAGTGGAGCCCCAGATGTAATCTCCGCCATAGCTTCGGAACCATCGCGCTCGTCACAAGCCTCTGTAGGAGGCTCCACGACTCGTGCAACTCGTGTATGACTCAAGTAACCGTATCGGGTGGATCGTCGTATATCTTCGACTCTACTCACAATCTGTCGAAGATGGTCAAGAGACCAAATTTGTTGCAGGCAAATTTGCTGCTGCGTGTTTGGCAACAAATTTCCCCGTACCAGCTCCACGAACTCTCCGTCGTGCATCGGACTTTACAGCAGATCCCGGAGCTCACACAAGTCCTGCTCGAACATCTGATAGGACTCGCTTGGGACCTGACGTCTGGCTAACATTTGCCGTCTAATGTCCCAGTCACTCGCTCGCATACCCCACGTCTGCAAAAATGCAGGTTTTAATGCCGCCCAAGTTGGTCTTGAATTGGACCTCTGCCAGGTCCAGAACCAACTGTTTGGACGGCTATCTAGCAGCATATAAAAGCTTCGTGCGAGCAAGTCCATATCTGCGCTCAGCTCGCTGGTCGCAAGAGACTCGGCGCTATAAATCAACTCTTCCGCACGCAACACGTTAAAGTCCCCAATAAATTTTATACGCCATGTCCGTGTGGAACTTGCAGTGTTGCAGCGTCTATTATTTTGTCCGGTGCTTCTTCGATCAGTGAACTGAGCGGCCGGATAATGTGGAAGCTGAGCCACCGGATTTTGTAGTGGCTGAGCAACCGGATAATGCGGTGGCTGAGCCCTCTCAGATGCTCGAGCAGTACCCGTTTTTCTGGAGGTGCGATCCGTCGATCGTGAACGATCGCTGTGTGAATCTCGAAATTGATTAGATCGCTCCTCCCTCAGTAACGTGCGAATCAGTTGAGTGATCTCATCAACTCCAAGATTCACACGAGCCTGCGCTGTCGTCATCGGTGGTTGTGGTAGTGGTCGGTTCGACGGTGGTAGTGTTCGGTTCGACGGTGGTAGTGGTCGGTTCGACGGCGGTAGTGGTCGGTTCGACGGTGGTAGTAAACCCCTCCCATGGTCGGTTCCGTCCGGAGCGTAGAAGGCTTGACCTCCGCCTAGCTCTTGTGGAGGATCAAAATTTAACTCCCTAATGAGAGAAACCCCATCTTTTTGAAGCTGTGGGACCGTTAACTGAGCCCTGCTTCTTGTCAACGGTCCAGTGGTGGCTACCGCTCCCCCTACTCCCCGGACAGACCAGTAGCCCGACTTGTCCAGATCTTTACGACAAGTGGGACAGCTCTCTTTTTCCTTCAACCACTCCTCTATGCACCGCTCGTGGAAACGGTGTCCACATTTAGTGAGCACCTCATAAAGAATACCATGAGGAAGAATATCCTCCCTCAAGTCTGGCGTTCGTGGTAGTGGCATTTTTCACCAAAAAAATAAACTAAAGACGGAAATACTAAGATGAAAAATAAATTGAAAATTTGTCCTAAGACTTAAAAATTTAAAAAAAAATACACTACATAGCTTAATTTAATTTTACGTTATAGGACCTCTTAAGGGATTGAATAAGGAAATAAGGAACTCTTTTAAAGACTTCTCCTCACCAATCCAAAACATATATTGCAGGTAGTCTGCCCAATCGTCTGACGACTTGGCCGCTAAGTCAAGGCAAGCCCAGTTTTCAAAAGGGTACCTACAATACATCAGTTAGATGGGTCTTGAAGACCCTACTTAACCCATAACAAGTCCAACTTGAACCCATAGATAGAGAAGGCTTCCCCTTCATATGGAATTCTGATGGCGCCTCAAGGTTGCCAACAGAAAACTGTCAATATGAAGGTTTCACAATTTCCAGCTGAAAATTCGAACCACACCAGAAATAGGTGAAGTAACAAAAGAGCTTGTTCACTGTACTTGTAGGTGCTACCAGACAAAGTTTAAGTCCATTTGATATGACAATTTTTTATGCGGCATTTTTCCGACTCTCGCATATTGTCGCATCACGCGTTGTGAACTACGCGCCGGTTTGGCTAGCACCACGTTGGGCGCCATTTTGTTGTGAACTTAGGTCTTGGATTGGTTATTTCGACTTAAAAAAGTCAAAATAACCGAAGGGAAAGTTGAGGATGGGGAAAGAGGAGTCCAATTCCGCCTGTGTCCAAATTGTTGGCTAAAACGCAAACTGGAGCGACGTGCTTGCTGGCTTCCGGGCTAGCTGCGGCTGTGGGGGGGGGTACGTTGTTCGCGTTTCAGGCCATTAAGCCCTTGGCCTGTACAACAAAAATTTCACGCCGACTTACCCAAGTGATAAAATTGGGATAAGATTCCTAATCGGTCATGAGATACCGAGAAAACTCTTATCAACTCGACAGGCGCTGGTATTGTGCGCCGTCTAGCCCACCCTACCATAGCCATATCGGTCCTGAATTTAAATAATCAGATATGGCCCCTAGAGAGAGGTATAAGTGGGACGGAAGGTCTTCAAACGAGAAGATCCATCCCTTAGACTTTCTACTCAGCCATGCTGTTAAAAATATTCACCAAAAAAACAAACGAATAACAAAACCAAAACAATAAAATAAGAAAAGAAGAAAGGAGATATTATTAAATGATTTACTTTTTTTTTCGCTCACGACATTTTCATGCTTTCCGCATATGTATTATAGGTATTTTATTTTAATTTTTATTATATATATGTCCAAGTCTGTTTCTGTCTCGTTCAGTCATGTCATATTTTTTTTAGTTTTTAATTTAAATTTATTTTAAATTTAATTCGTTGTTTTGGCTTATATTTTATTTTAAATGTAATTTTAGTCTACGTACTTTCCATTTCACAGATTTCATACGTTTCCTCTTAAATTCTATTTAATTTCTATCACTTTTCTAAAATTTCACCTCCGTTTTCTTCGCCTCGCTCGCAATATTCACTGAACTTCACTTATTCACTCTATTTTCTAAACTATTTTATTCTACACCCGTGCGCGCTTATAGCTAAAACTTCACTCCATTTTCTAGTAACTTATTTCTAAAATGTAGCCCTCTATTTCCTTAAATTCTATTTTTCTTCTTTTTTCCCATTTCTACTTTAAACTCTATATCCACCTCCATCTTTTTTTCCCCGAGCTGTCAGACTCCTTGAAAACCCCCACTGAATCTAAATTTTTGTGTGGATCACGTGTGGATTCACAATAATGCCAACCGCATAGTTTGCCGATCCACAAAAATTAATTCACAGATGGCACAACAACATAGACTGATCGCCGTTGTCCACAACGCCGAACAGGCTAAAAAAGGCAGCTGTGAGCTCCGTCTGCGTCTCATGCTCACGACTGCAGTGACCGGGCACTATCGGAGTTTGTCACTCGCTCCAGTTACTGACGAAAGTCTTTCGAGTGGTATACTCCCACACGTTTGCCTCCGAGATCTTCTAGCTCATATCGCGAGTTGCATAGCACACGACGAATCCTGCACTTCAGGAACTTTTTGGCAAGTTTGGCGTTATAATTGTGTGCTGCTGTGGACAGGGTAAGGTTTCTGTTGTACACTTCCTGTCCTTCTCTAAATTGAGTTTGAGCCGTACGCATATTATAACGCCTACTGCTGTTCTCGTGTGCGACCTGAATATTCGCCTGTGCCAGTTGCCTCACGATAGGAGTACCTTCTCTGGGACTCAATTGAAAGTCTGCATCACCTAGCGCTTTCAAACGATGAAACAGCGCGTAGTCATCCCCATGCGACCCCATCGCACTCATTTGTCTTCGTCCCATCGAGTCTGATCCTCCACGATGAACGCACGGAGTCCAGCTAAAACAGAACGGTTGACTCGTTCTGAAGCATTCGCTTGAGGCGAATATTTTAGGGTATATAGGTGTTTAGCCAAATACTTAGAAAGCATGGAGTTAAATGTCGCTGACTTGAACTGAGACCCATTGTCGGAAAGAATTGTCTCGGGTGTACCAAACATATGGAAGACATCCCTCTCAAAAAACGTCGTAATCTCACCCGCCGTAATTCTTCTTAGGGGATGAAGGATAGGAAATTTTGTCAGATGGTCAAGGACAACAAGGATAGCAATTTTCCCACTTTTGGTCCTAGGGTATGGTCCTAAATATCAATGTATAAATGTTGAAAGAGCTTCTGTGTTCTGAATTCCTCTCCCATTGCAGCTCTAAGTGGACGATTCGGGGACTTTGTTTCTTTACAATTCTGACACGAAAGAACGAAATCGCGGACTTGTATAGACATACCGGGCCAATACAAGTAACGTCTAATGCACTCTAGCGTTTTGGCGAACCCACCGTGAACCGTGGTATCTGCTTCATGGGCCTGAGCAATCGCAGTAGGCGCCAAGCTTGATGGAATCCAAGGTTTCCAGGCACGATCCTCTGTGATTGGGTCACCATTATCTCCTCTGTACGCTTGTACACGAAGCCATCTTTAATTCATACGTCAGGAAGCCGAGGGGCGTTTGCCTCCACAGTTGACTTCAGATCCTGATATTTTTGATTCTGAAACTCTGAAGAGTTCAAGTCAACCATGGGTGCAACGTCGATCAGCGCATTTAATCCGTCCTCGTATACGCGAGAGAGGGCATCGGGTACAATATTCAGGCTCGCACGACGATGTTCAATCACGAAGTCGAATCCTTGCAACTTCAAACTCCAGCGAGCCAAACGTCCACTGAGATCTTTTTGAGACATCAGCCATTTGAGACTCGCATGATCCGTTATAATCTTAAACGCTGTCCCTTCCACGTACGCTCTGAATTTTTTCACGCTCAACACAGCGGCGTAGCATTCAAGCTCGGTAACACTGTAATTGCGTTGAGCGGAATTGAGCTTCTGGGACATAAAAGCAAAAGGAGACTCCGATCCCTCATCATTCTCCTGGAAAATAACACTCCCCACCCCAGATTTGCTAACATCACATTGTATCACGAAGGGTCGAGTGAAGTCTGGATTTACCAGTATAGGGGCTGCGGTTAACTTGGCCTTCACAGACTGAAATGCAGTTTCTGCTTCAGAAGTCCAAGTAAATCGGTCGGCCTTTTCAGCGTGTCTGAGATCAGTGACACCACAGCTGCAAAGTTGAGTATGAAGCGTCGATACCAACCAGCCATACCAAGGAAGCGTCGAACATGACGTGCGGATTTTGGTGAAGGGTAATCGACTATGGCCGAGACTTTTTCTGGGTCTGTCTTCAGGCCTCCATCTCCAACAATGTATCCAAGATACTTCACTTCTTTCAGACAAAACTTACTTTTTCCCACATTGATTGTAAGTCCAGCCTTCACTAGACATTCGGCAACTTCCGCCAACAAAACCAAATGGGAATTGAAATCTTCCGAGATCAACAATAAATCGTCCAAGTAAACAAATACTTGGTCCTTCAGTTCGGGTAAAATAACACGATCCATCAAACGGCACATGCGTTGGGGTGCATTGCACAATCCAAATGGCATCCGGGTAAAATGATAAAGTTGTCCGGGAATGGTAAACGCCGTCATTTCACGGGACTTAGTCTCGAGAGGAGTCTGCCAAAATGCGTCCTTCAGGTCAAGACTGGTTATGAAGTTAGCTCGTGGTAATCGACTAAGAATTCCGTCGATATATGGAAGTAGATATGCATCCTTTTTCGTCACAATTTTTACCTTTCGAGAATCCAAACATAACCGGACTTTCCCTGGTTTCCTCACGAGTACTACCGGCAAACTCCACGCACTCAAACTAGTCTCTATCACTCCCATTGCCAGCATACGATTGACCTCGCCATACATGAGGTTTTGAATCGCAGGCAATACTGGGTAGTGTCGTTGTTTGATAGGGCGCGCTTCTCCTACGTCGATTTCGTGTTCGAGAACGTTTGTCCTTCCTAAACCATGAAGTTCGAAAGAAGGGAACTTGGACTTTACGTTCTCTAGACGTTCAACATCTTTACTCGTTAAAGAGTGCATCGCAGTAGCATTATGTTGCGAAGAGGTGGTTGGTGTGTTGATACAACTGATGATGGATGGAGCAAGATTGAAGGCTCGCCAGAAATGTACCCCAAGATATAACTCCTGAGATAGACTTGTTACGATGTAAAGGGTAATAGGTTGTGTAACTCCACGAAATTTAATTTCGGTCGTCACACTTCCTACCACCCTCAGTGAAGCACCATCAGCTGTCTTCACCTCATGGCAAATCGGCTTCCAATGCACTTGCGCTCGCTCAAGGCGTTCTAATGCATTGGCTCCTAGGCAACTAATGCTCGCACCACTGTCTAAAAGACCTTTAACGTTTACATTGAAAAGGGAGACCATAGCATAGGGACGTACGTCAAAAGGTTCAGAGATAAAAGTCGACATTAATGCCTTCTTTCTCTCACGAACTTTACGCCAAAATCCGCGTAAACGTAAAATCGAAATATTAATAAGAGGGGATTTTGAATCGTTAAAAATCCTGTCGCGTGCCTCCATGTACTCCTTCAGTCTTACATGGTAAGGCTTCCGAGGTACAGGTGCTTTGCGAACAGAATGTAAGGAATTGGAAAGAGTTACGACTGAATGAGACTCAGTCGTGGCAGTTGTCAAATCTGATGTGGTGGTCAGGTCCGGTGTATTTCACCTGACTGGTGTTGTGTCATCATCACCACAAGTTGCGGAGATCGAAGAGTCTCCTACGTTTTGGGTGGCTGATTTGGGTTGCTCCGAAAAGGATGGGAATTTCCCGAAGTAGATTGTTCCGTTCCGGAGTTTTCCCGATTGCAAAGAGCACAATGCGGTCGCAAAACGTCTTTTGTTCCGCAGCCATAGCAGAAAATTCCCCTGGGAGCTTCTGCACATAGTCGGTAACTGTGACCTAAACGCTCACAGTTCCAACATTTTAGTGGAGCCCCAGATGTAATCTCCGCCATGGCTTCGGAACCATCGCGCTCGTCACAAGCCTCTGTAGGAGGCTCCACGACTCGTGCAACTCGTGTATGACTCAAGTTACCGTATCGGGTGGATCGTCGTATATCTTCGACTCTACTCACGATCTGTCGAAGATGGTCAAGAGACCAAATTTGTTGCATGCAAATTTGCTGCTGCGTGTTTGGCAACAAATTTCCCCGTACCAGCTCCACGAACTCTCCGTCGTGCATCGGACTTTACAGCAGATCCCGGAGCTCACACAAGTCCTGGTCGAACATCTGATAGGACTCGCTTGGGACCTGACGTCTGGCCAACATTTGCCGTCTAATGTCCCAGTCACTCGCTCGCATACCCCACGTCTGCAAAAATGCAGGTTTTAATGCCGCCCAAGTTGGTCTTGAATTGGACCTCTGCCAGGTCCAGAACCAACTGTTTGGACGGCCATCTAGCAGCATATAAAAGCTTCGTGCGAGCAAGTCCATATCTGCGCTCAGCTCGCTGGTCGCAAGAGCCTCGGCGCGATAAGTCAACTCTTCCGCACGCAACACGTTAGCGTCTCCATTAAATTTTATACGCCATGTCCGTATGGGACTTGCAGTGTTGTGGCGTCTATTATTTTGTCCGGTGCTCCTTCAATCAGCGAACTGAGCGGCCGGATAATGTGGAAGCTGAGCCACCGGATTTTGTAGTGGCAGAGCAACCGGATAATGCGGTGGCTGAGCCCTCTTAGATGCTCGAGCAGTACCCGTGTTTCTGGAGGTGCGATCCGTCGATCGTGAACGATCGCTGTGTGAATCTCGAAATTGATGAGATCGCTCCTCCCTCAGTAAATCAGAATCAGTTGAGTGATCTCATCAACTCCAAGATTCACACGGGGCTGCGCTGTCGTCATCGGTGGTTGTGGTAGTGGTCGGTTCGACGGTGGTAGTGGTCGGTTTGACGGTGGTAGTAAACCCCTCCCATGGTCGATAACCACTGTTCCGTCCGGAGCGTAGAAGGCTTGACCTCCGCCCAGCTTTTGTGGAGGATCAAAATTTAACTCCCTAAGGAGAGAAACCCCATCTTTTTGAAGCTGTGGGACCGTTAACTGAGCCCTGCTTCTTGTCAATGGTCCAGTGGTGGCTACCGCTCCCCCTACTCCCTGGACAGACCAGTAGCCCGACTCGTCCAGATCTTTACGACAAGTGGGACCGCTCTCTTTTTCCTTCAACCACTCCTCTATGTACCGCTCGTGGGAACGGTATCCACATTTAGTGAGCACCTCATGAAGAATATCATGAGGAAGAATATCCTCCCTCAAGTCTGACGTTCGTGGTAGTGGCATTTTTCACCGAAAAAATAAACTAAAGACGAAAATCAAAGCGAGAAAAAATTTTAATAATAATCCAATAAATAACTGTAGGATTTAGGGTAGAAACTGGGAATACTGAGGGAGTATTTGTTAAATGAGAGATGCTTTCTGTTAAAACGTTCATTACCAACTAACTTACAAACTTCAACTTACTCCTAGCTAAACTACTGGTACATAATATTTCGTCTATTTATATACTTATTATATACTACGTGCACTTTTCAATTCGATGCCTCACGCCATAAAATTGCGGCAAAGGGTCTTTCGTTGCACGATAGGCGAGCCACTTTAAAATCTATTTTTAGAACAATAGGCGACAATTTAAATTTTCGATTCTATTTTATTCGCAACATTTTACCGATTTAAAATATCGTTACGAATTCATTTTAATTCTTTTGATTTTGGGTTTTTATAATTCACCGATCCAAAATATCGGTACAGTCCAATTATATACTTTTTTGTTCAAATTGGAAAAGAACTTAGGTACGCTACACACTCCCCTTCCAGCGAAGCGATATTAACAAAGAGGGTGCTACAAGTTCAAAGTTCATATTACGTTTGGTTTGAAAATTCGGTCAGGACATATGCGGGTTTCAACCTGTCAATGGAGATTGTTGAGTTTTTTCCATTCACATTTAGATTGAATTGCTTTCGAAACCGTCGAATTACCTGGTATGGTCCTTCTTAAGTAGTGCTTAACCCTGGTTTAACTTTATCGACTCTCACGAAAACGAATTCACAGGTGTCTAACTCTTTTGGAAAATGGACATTTTTCTGCAAATTGATGCGCGTATCAGTTGTCCTGATTTTTTGCATTGGTTGCCTCAATTATTTTACGAAATCATACTGATCTAGGTCTGGGGAATTTGGATTCGGGACAATAAATTCGCCAGGTATTCTGAGGCTTTGACCGTAGACTAGGTCTGCCGGTGAACACTGTAAGTCGGTTCTTGGAGTAGTACGGATACCTAATAAAACTAGTGGTAGCTCCGTGTACCAATTTTTCACGTTCTCCCTGGCCATCAAAGTTGCTTTCATGTGCCTATGCAAACGTTCGACTAAACCATTAGCCTGCGGATGGTAAGCAGTTGTGTGGATACGGTGAGATCCTAGCAAGTTTGTCAAATCCGAAAAGAGTTTTGATCTAAATTGAATTCCTTGGTCCATTGTGATCTCTTTTGGTACGCCAAAACGTGGTATGTATTGCTGTACCAATGTCTCGGCGATTGTTAAGGTAGACATGTTTTTCATAGCGTATGCTTCCGGCCATCTGGTAAATCGGTCTATTAGTGTTAGTATGTATGAATGACCGTTGGATGGAGGAAGTGGTCCGACACATACATGTACATGTTCGAATCTCTGTGAAGGCAATGGGATGTGCCCAAACTGTGTACGAGTGTGGCGATGGACTTTAGACTTTTGGCATCCAATACAAGATTTGGCCCAATAATTCGAATCTTTGTTCATCGATGGCCAAAAATATTTCTCAGTAAGGAGTTTACGAGTTGCTCTGATCCCGGGGTGTGACAAATTGTGGATCAACTCGAAAACTTCTTTTCGAAGTTCTTTTGGAACATAAGGTCGGTTTATACAAGTACTAGTTTCGCACCAGACCTTGTTTTGACAAAGAGGAAGAGTAATTAGTTCCAATTTGTAGTTCGATTGAGACGAGTTAATGTTGTCTGAAATTGAGTTTAGTTCTTCGTCCGTCGTTTACCTATCTTAAATCTTTGAGATTTTCCGTCAACATATGAATATCCATGTTATCAATACGGGATAGAACATCCGCTACATGGTTCAATTTGCCACCGATGTGCTTTATATCCGTCGTAAATTGCGATATAAAATCCAAATGGCGTGTTTGACGGGAGAGCGTTCCGTTTTTGATGGTATTGCCATCACCAACGGCTTGTGGTCAGTAAAGACTGTGAAATTCCGGCCTTCCACAAAATAGCGGAAATGTTTGATGGACAGGTACATTGCAAGAAGGTCTCTGTCAAAGGCAGAATACTTAACTTCTGTTGGCGAAAGTTTTTTTGAGAAGAATGCGAGGGGTTGCCAGTTCCCCGAGTGATATTGTTGAAGAACTGCCCCGACGGCTACATTTGATGCGTCCATAGTGAGGCTGTACGATGCGACTTCGCGACATACGCGTAAACTCAAAAAGACCGAACGGTGTGGTAATGGCTCTCTTATGAATGTCCTTTGGGGCTACAGGTATGTGGTGGTAAGCACGCACCAAATCAATTTTAGAGAAAAGCCGGCAACCACCTAAAAACATGGAGAAATTTTGAATATGAGGGACCGGATACCTGTCTGGTACTGTAATTGAGTTTAGTCGACGGTAGTCTCCATACGGACTCCAATCTTTACCATCCGATTTTGGTACCATATGTAATGGCGATGAAGCCGGTGAAGCTGAGGGTCTGCAAATTCCAATTTCCAACATGTGTTCCAATTCGAGTTTGGCAATTTCATGTCTCGGAGGGTTGAGCCTTCTTGGACGATAGCACGGCAGTGGTCATTGAGTCACTATATGGTGCTGCATTGCGTGCTTTATAGGAAAATTAAAATTAGCTGGTTGGTATAGTGCTGAAAATTTCTTTAATATAGCCCCAAACTCGTTCTCAATACTGAAATTCAGTGGAGTCGGGGTATCAGCTTTAGTTGAATTGATAACTGAAATTAATTTAGTGGTTGAGTCGATAAGCTTTTTATTTCTTAAGTCGACCAAAATATTAAATTTTTCCAAGAAATCTGCGCCGGTTATTGGCTTGTTAATAGAAGCGATTAAGAATGTGTGTACAAAATCGCGGCGGAGACCGATGTTAAGTTTTAATAATTTTGAACCATAAACCTTAATTCGAGACCCATTAGCCGCAGTTAGAGAGTAATCACTTTCTTTGGCTGTCGAATTAAAAAGGTGATGAGGTACTATCGATACATCTGCCCCCGTATCTATTAAAAAATTAATGTTATTATTTCTGTCTATGACATATAAGCGGCGTGATTGAGTTTGCAAACTTCTGTTTGCCGCTAAACCAAAAGTCTCATCTAGTTTTTTGATGTAGATGCGGTATTCGCCTTTATTTCCTCGTAATTACAAGGTTTATCGCATTTGCTAGCTTTCGGACCATATTTCCGATGGTACCAGCACGTTTCATCTTGATTTTTCTTAACTTTCTGTTCTCTACTGCGAGAACGACCACGATTTGGTTGTTTTTTATTCTGGCCTTGACGGCAAAGATTCTGAATCTGTTGTTTCAGGTCCAAAATCTCTTTGCGTAGGAATGAAATATCCGAAACTGGTTCAACCGCGCATACTGAATTAACACTCGGCATTGTGCCCCAGATCTTATCGGCTAGAGATAATAACTCTGTAATATTACTGTCCTTATGGGCAATTAGAGCTATACTGATTGGTTGTGGTAGTCTTCTCATCCACAATTTGCGAATTAACTTGTCGTTAATCGCGTCGCTGGAACCAGCGATTAAGGTTAAGGATCTAAAAAAATCTGATGGTTTTCTATCACCCAGTTCTACACTTCCTAGCAATTTCTCTATTCTCCTTTCTTCACTTAAAGAGTGCCGATTAATGAGAACAGACTTCAAATGTTCATAACGCTCGCCTTCATTTGGCGGGTCTTGTATTGCGTCAAGAACGGTTTCAATAACATCTTGCGGAAGAACCGATAATACGTAATTTTAGTTGTGTCTGTTAAACAGAGAAAAAAATTAATAAAAGAGATTATTAGTTTTGACGCCTTTATTACTCGATACGTATAGATCAATTCCGCACAAAACAATGTCCGCCGTTTTTCCAATAAATCCGATCCTCTTTTCTCCAGGAGCTAGTGATCCATTTTATTTATCGTCCGCCCAGTTTCGCCCGTTTCTCTTCTTACTTCGCCCAGCGCCATCTTTTTGAAGCGATCGTAACATTCGTCCATCCTGAAAATAGATTAATGTCCCCATTAATGTTTCGCCCTACGACTCCAAGAGATCGATCAGATCCAGTCGATCAACCTCTTCGCCACTTTCATCGCCAACGTCTACTTCCATATCATTCACACCATGATACCGCCTGAGAGAGTCTACCGCCACAACCGCCTCGTATCTCTTATACCCCCTTACACCCTTAATCGCCTCGATGACGTACCTATCATTACCTAACACCTTTCTGACTCGAAATGGTCCGTCATACTTATTCGCCAATTTCTTACTCATGCCAACGCCCGGCTTACTTGCCACTGCATGTCGCCATAATACAAGTTCGCCTACTAAATACTTGATCGCCCTTTTCCGCCTTTGATCATATCGATCTTTCATTCGCCTTGCCGCCTTAGTGATATTTTCACTCGCCTGTGCGCGGTCCAGTAATAGCCTTTTCGCATGACTTGGAACAGTTGAGTCGTCACTCTTCCGCTTCCTCGTCGCAACGTCAGTGGTCGTTATCGCCTCACCCTGACCAAGATCAACATTCAGATCTGTCGCCACGCCTGTTAGGTCATCACCAACCTCGCCTTGTGAGTTCTCAATGTGTCGAGTCGTCTCCCTCGAATTCTCTTCACCGCCTTGAACTCTCGCCTCGACTGTCGCCTCGACTGTCGCCTCGCTAGCTAGCTCGCCACTCGCCAAATTCGCTATTACACCACGACTTCCATGGGAGAACAACAGTTGCGCCGGAGAGAATCTTGTAGTAGCGTTGATTGTATTATTGATACCCCACATTACATCTGGCAATACTTCGTCCCATCGAGCCTCACTTTCTGCGCCTGTTGCCAACGCCTCTATTATCGTACGATTTGATCTTTCCACCTTTCATACTTATTCGCCAATTTCTTACTCATGCCAACGCCCGGCTTACTTGCCACTGCATGTCGCCATAATACAAGTTCGCCTACTAAATACTTGATCGCCCTTTTCCGCCTTTGATCATATCGATCTTTCATTCGCCTTGCCGCCTTAGTGATATTTTCACTCGCCTGTGCGCGGTCCAGTAATAGCCTCTTCACATGACTTGGAACAGTTGAGTCGTCACTCTTCCGCTTACTCGTCGCGACGTCAGTGGTCGTTATCGCCTCACCCTGACCAAGATCAACATTCAGATCTGTCACCACGCCTGTTAGGTCATCACCAACCTCGCCTTGTGAGTTCTCAATGTGTCGACTCGTCTCCCTCGAATTCTCTTCACCGCCTTGAACTCTCGCCTCGACTGTCGCCTCGCTAGCTAGCTCGCCAATCGCCAAATTCGCTATTACACCACGACTTCCATGAGAGAACAACAACTGTGCCGGAGAGAATCGCGTACTAGCACTGATAGTGTTATTCAAACCCCACACGATATCAGGCAGCGCTTCATCCCAACGAACCTCAGTTTCCGCCACAGTCGCCAACGCCTCTATTATAGTGCGATTCGACCTTTCCACCTGACCATTCGCCCTTGGTGTAGCTATTGCATTTAGGACATGTCTAACGCCTTTCTCCGCCACAAAGTCCCTAAATACTCTACTGGTAAACGCCAAACCCTGGTCACTTATTATACGCCTTGGGTAACCATATTCAGAGAATATCTCTCTCAGTCTCGCCACTGTCTCAGTTGATCTCAAGGTCTTTGTCGCCCTCGCCAATACAAACTTTGTGAAACCGTCAATCATCACCAACAAGTATGAATTCCCCTTCACACTCTTCACAAACGGGCCCAAATGATCCACATGCACTGTATCAAACGGTATCGCCCGCCGTTCCAATGGATATAGAAACCCTTCGCCTCGCCCATAATCGCCTTTTGCGAAAGAACACTTCAGACACGATCTTACATATTTCAAGATGAAACGCCTCATCTTCGGAAACCAATAAGTTTCTTGCACCAACTTTAAACACCTTTCGTAGCCCGGATGCCCTATTTCATCGTGATGTTTACGCAGTAAATTAAATCGCACCAACGCCGGAACATACAAGCGATCGCCGTGCAATGTCTTGCGATATAATCTCCCGCCTCTGATTCGGTAGTTCGCCACTATTTCTGGTAATTCCGAACCATCTGTTAGTGCTTTTACAATCTCTTGCGCCTTAGAATCCTGTAACTGCACTGTCAGAAACCAGTCATTGTTTTCAATAGCTACGACATTAACATGTATCGCATTCTCTTGGTCCTCTTGCGCCAAAGGATTTCTACTGAGAGCGTCAACATGTTGCATCCTAACGCCTGGACGATATTCTACCTCCATATCAAACTCCTGAATCGCCAACCACCATCGAGCTATGCGAGGAACCAAATCCTTCTTGGTCAAAGCAGCCCGAATCGCCACACAGTCAGTTACAACCCGGAAATGAATTCCAATTAAATATACTCGGAACCGCCTGATCGACTCTACTACCGCCAGAGTCTCTAGCTCGTAACTATGGTATACTTGTTCCTGTATAGTAGTAGTAGACTGAAATATTCTACCGGCTTCCAACCCTCCAATTCGCCAAATTTTTGCATCAGTATGCCACCTAAGCCCCACTTACTTGCATCGGTATGCAGCTCTGTTTCCATATTACTATCATAAATCGCCAGCAATGGTCTTTCAACCAATTTACTCTTCAGTAGATCAAACGCAGCTTGTTGTTCCTCGCCCCAATGCCAAACAACGCCTTTCTTTGTGAGATTTGTTAATGGCCTTGACAACAATGAAAAATTTTTCACAAATTTGCGGAAATATGATGCTAGCCCTATGAACTGACTCACGCCATGCACGTTCTTTGGAGCTTCATATTCCTCAACTGCCTTGGTTTTTCGAGCTCCCGGTCGTACGCCTTCTGCCGAAATTTCATGACCAAGGTACTCTACAGTTTCCATTAGAAATGAACACTTTTCTAATTTCAACTTCAATCCCGCCTTTTCAACTAAATTTAAAACTGGTCTGAGCAAATCTAGGCATTGATCAACATTCATTGATGGAAGCATTAAATCATCCATATACGCCAGTATTTGCTCGTTTCTAAACCCACTCAACAGTTTATTTATTACTCTCTGAAACACCGCCGGAGCATTCGCTAACCCAAAAGGAACTCGCAAATACTCATAATGCCCATCGGGAGTGATAAATGCCGTTTTATCCACTGAGTCAACGTGCATAGGAACCTGGTGATATCCCTGAGCCAAATCAAGCGTAGTGAAATACCGCTTTTTTGCCAGTTTATCCAACTGATCGGAAATCAGCGGCAATGGATACCGGTCCTTCACCGTAATTGCATACAGTGCCCTGTAGTCAACACAAAGTCTGATTTCCCCCGTTTTCTTTGGAATCAGTATGATTGGACTGGCATATGCCGAACTGGACTCCTGGATAACGCCAGCCTTCAATAAAGTATTTACTTTTTCACGCACTACTTCTTTTTCCATTACCGCTAATCGATAAGGACGCCTAAAAACTGGAACATCTGTTGTCACGTGAATTTTCATCTCCCCCAAATGTGTAAGCCCCAAATCTTCATCATTTTCCGCGAAACAGTGTCTCTTTTCCTTCAGTAAACGCAATATCGCGTTTTCTCCTTTTCTGTTACCTCACCCGTTTTAATCATTTTAATTTTCTTTTCAATTTGATTAGAACCTGAAATTGTTTGAACAATTACCTTCTCTTTTGTCAATAAAAGATCTGACTGTTCCTGGCACTCCTCCGCCCTGGCAACAAGACGTCCTTTCGCCCATTGTACTTCATTCTCGCCAAGGTTGCTGATAAGTATTTCATTCGGTTGTCCATTCTTCAAAACCCCTCCTGGAATTGCCACCCAGGATTGGTCTTCTTTAAACATCCTAGCCGCCATGATAATAGTTTCGCCGGGCTGTCCTTCTATCACCGCCCGCCCAGTTGAGAAAGAAGGACACGCAATGTCCTCTTTAAGAATTATTCTCCGCCGTGCAGGTTCTCCTTCCAAGGTGATTTGTTTGAGCACCTCGGCCGCGTCTTCATCCTTTACTAACATCGCTTTATTATTACTCACCAACATTGTCACACCCGGGCTCTGGATCGCTGGCTGTCCTAACAACAGCTCTACTTTCCCCATATCGCAATCAGTAATTAACGCCTTTACTTCTATGACAATATCATCCAGCTTCATCCGGAAATGTATGCTTCCCAACGCCTCTGCTACGCCACCAGAAAATCCGCACAATTTGACGCCCTGACTTTCTTTTCGAATACACAATCCTAAACGCTCAACCGTGTCTACTGTTAACAGACTTTGTTCGCTTCCTGTGTCCAAGTAAACACGCACCTTTTCGCCATTTATAATACCCCATTTCCTAAAAGTAGAGGATTCTATATTAGAAATCAAGCTTACCTGTGTTTTAACGCCCTCTGGTTGTCTCTTCGGACAATTTCGAGACATATGTCCACCTTGTCCACATCGCCAGCATCGATCCATCCTTGCCTTTGGACAATCACGGCTGATGTGTGTACCCTCCTCCTGACAGTTGTAGCAACGCCTGTTAGGTACAACTACTGCCGTGGTATATTCACGCCGTACATTGCTTCCACTCCGCAAAGTTGACTTCGGAATCTCATCCCTTCGCCTATAGGATTCGAGTCCCGCCAATAATTTGGAATACAGTTGCTCTGGCGTTTTGCAGCCAACCGCCTGAGCATTTGCGCGCAATTCTTCCGGTAATCCTCTTATAATACACGACACTGCATCTTCGTCGCGTATTTTTACCTGCTCGCACAGTTCTAGCTTCGCATGGTAGTATGCCGTCATGCCTTCTCCAGATTGCTTTCGCCTCGCAATCATCTCTTCCATCATGGAAGCAAAGTCATAACGCCTTGAAAACGCCGCACGCAACGTAGACTGCCACTGCGTCCACGAATAATCGTAACGCACCAACCGATGATACCATTTCTTCGCGGACCCTTCCAACTTGGATTGCATAATGGTTGAGCGATCATAAGATGACCATCCATGAACATCACCATGTTGATCGAGTTTTTTGATCCATCGATCCACATTTTGATCAGCATTTCCTGGATCAAAACGTTCCACCACCTCGTTACCGATTCGCAATGCTCGACTCGCCCTTCCACTATCCGCTTCCGTCACGTCTAATCGTGTGGATCGCAGATCCGGCAACTCCCTACGAGCATCGTCGATTTCACCAAACACTAAGGCCGCCTGTTGCTGAATAGCCTTTTGAATTTGGGCTGCCAACCCCGCCTTCATGAGCTCATTTATAGCTCGGCTTAAGTCTTCTCCACCCGACCCAAAACTCCTAAAACTCTCACCTTTGGTCGCAGACTGTCGCCCTTGGCTTATCGCCCTGTCTCGTACGCCTTCGCAACGCGTTACTGGTCGCCCTCTCGGAACCTCCATCTCAATGTCCGAGCCGCTCGCATTCAAAACATCGTCCATATCTTCAACAGAAGCCATACTGTAATTAATATTTTCTTACAGTCTTCTTCTACCTCCATATCAAACTCCTGAATCGCCAACCACCATCGAGCTATGCAAGGAACCAAATCCTTCTTGGTCAGAGCAGGCCGAATCACCACACAGTCAGTTACAACCCGGAAATGAATTCCCACCAGATATACCCGAAATCGTTTTATGGCCTCCACTACCGCCAAAGTCTCCAACTCATAACTATGATACACCTGTTCCTGTACGGTTGTGGTTCGACTGAAATATTCCACCGGTTTCCAATCTTCCGCGCCAACCGATTTTTGCATTAATATGCCGCCCAACCCCCACTTACTAGCGTCTGTATGCAGTTCTGTTTCCGCCTTACTATCGTAGATTGTTAGTATCGGTCCAACCAATTTACTTTTCAACAAATCAAACGCCGTTTGTTCTTCCTCACCCCAATGCCAAACGACTCCCTTCTTTGTGAGGTTCGTTATTGGTCTGGATAACAGAGAGAAGTTTTTCACAAACTTACGGAAATATGATGCTAGCCCTATGAACTGCCTCACGCCATGCACGTTCTTTGGAGCTTCATATTCCTCAACTGCCTTGGTTTTTCGAGCTCCCGGTCGTACGCCTTCTGCCGAAATTTCATGACCAAGGTACTCTACAGTTTCCATTAGAAATGAACACTTTTCTAATTTCAACTTCAATCCCGCCTTTTCAACTAAATTTAAAACTGGTCTGAGCAAATCTAGGCATTGATCAACATTCATTGATGGAAGCATTAAATCATCCATATACGCCAGTATTTGCTCGTTTCTAAACCCACTCAACAGTTTATTTATTACTCTCTGAAACACCGCCGGAGCATTCGCTAACCCAAAAGGAACTCGCAAATACTCATAATGCCCATCGGGAGTGATAAATGCCGTTTTATCCACTGAGTCAACGTGCATAGGAACCTGGTGATATCCCTGAGCCAAATCAAGCGTAGTGAAATACCGCTTTTTTGCCAGTTTATCCAACTGATCGGAAATCAGCGGCAATGGATACCGGTCCTTCACCGTAATTGCATTCAGTGCCCTGTAGTCAACACAAAGTCTGATTTCCCCCGTTTTCTTTGGAATCAGTATGATTGGACTGGCATATGCCGAACTGGACTCCTGGATAACGCCAGCCTTCAATAAAGTATTTACTTTTTCACGCACTACTTCTTTTTCCGTTACCGCTAATCGATAAGGACGCCTAAAAACTGGAACATCTGTTGTCACGTGAATTTTCATCTCCCCCAAATGTGTAAGCCCCAAATCTTCCTCATTTTCCGCAAAACAGTGTCTCTTTTCCTTCAGTAAACGCAATAATCGCGTTTTCTCCTTTTCTGTTACCTCACCCGTTTTAATCATTTTAATTTTCTTTTCAATTTGATTAGAACCTGAAATTGTTTGAACAATTACCTTCTCTTTTGTCAATAAAAGATCTGACTGTTCCTGGCACTCCTCCGCCCTGGCAACAAGACGTCCTTTCGCCCATTGTACTTCATTCTCGCCAAGGTTGCTGATAAGTATTTCATTCGGTTGTCCATTCTTCAAAACCCCTCCTGGAATTGCCACCCAGGATTGGTCTTCTTTAAACATCCTAGCCGCCATGATAATAGTTTCGCCGGGCTGTCCTTCTATCACCGCCCGCCCAGTTGAGAAAGAAGGACACGCAAAGTCCTCTTTAAGAATTATTCTCCGCCGTGCAGGTTCTCCTTCCAAGGTGATTTGTTTGAGCACCTCGGCCGCGTCTTCATCCTTTACTAACATCGCTTTATTATTACTCACCAACATTGTCACACCCGGGCTCTGGATCGCTGGCTGTCCTAACAACAGCTCTACTTTCCCCATATCGCAATCAGTAATTAACGCCTTTACTTCTATGACAATATCATCCAGCTTCATCTGGAAATGTATGCTTCCCAACGCCTCTGCTACGCCACCAATGTCCGAGCCGCTCGCATTCAAAACATCGTCCATATCTTCAACAGAAGCCATACTGTAATTTATATTTTCTTACAATCTTCTTCGTAATCCCACTTCTGAAATGTTAAACAGAGGAAAAAATTAATAAAAGAGATTATTAGTTTTGACGCCTTTATTATTCGATACGTATAGATCAATTCCGCACATAACAATGTCCGCCGTTTTTCCAATAAATCCGATCCTCTTTTCTCCAGGAGCTAGTGATCCATTTTATTTATCGTCCGCCCAGTTTCGCCCGTTTCTCTTCTTACTTCGCCAAGCGCCATCTTTTTGAAACGATCGTAACATGTCTTTATTAATTCTCTCAATAACAAACTGCGCTTCCGTTTAAACGAACCAAACAGAAGGAGAGTTGGACCAAAAGGTCGAAAGCCTAACAGAAAACGACGACATATCATCCACCTCCTCGTCTTTATCGGCAGTTCCACCTAACTTCAGTGCTTCCTTGGTAGAATTCATATCCGGGTCCGTACTAGTCATGATTGTGGATACTTGAAACTATGTGGCACCTGTTCACAGAGGTTACGATGATACGTTACGAATTTTTAAAACGCGGTGATTTGCGTAAATTTAAAAAAAAAAAAAATTATTAGTTCCAAAAATACTTGACAGTAATATTCGGAAAGAAACTCGCTCAAATCTTGAAAGCAGAAAAGAAATGAGGATTTACATATATTCACTTATAACCCAACTCGCGATACGGATCTTTGGAAGCAGGAGTTTGTAGCGTGCTTCAATCTTAAAAAAAATTGATAAACATAACGCAGTCACGATCGGCTGCAAGCCAATCGTATGATACTCTAGATGATATACTGAACTCCGATTTATATTTTAGTTGGAAATATATCAAAAGAATGACGAGTGCACAAGCAATTATTACATGACCTATTACTTACAGGTAGAAACTTTTGTATAGTGGTCGATTTTTGATTTATAGTGAGTTCCATAAAGTAAGTTAGGACATTTTACAGAATTTTTGTATGGCAACTACATAAAGGACTCATGGGATATTTTTCATATTAATAGTTTCAGCTGCGACTATTATAAACTTAATGTGTATAAAATTTCAAAGTCGTAAATTAAAGCGTTCTAAGCTTATCGTGCAATATTGGTGAATATGTTTATTAAGGACTTTTGTATGACAGCTACCCGAAGGAGTCAACGGATGGCTCTAATTAATGAACTCCGTCTTGGTTTTGGTATAAAACTAATTCCTGTAAAATTTTAAATTCCTGCCTTAACTCGTTCTGGAGTTATAGTGAATTCAGTAAAAAGCATACATTTTTGAAGGACTTTTCTAGGCTGCTACACGAAGGACTCATTCGATTTGCATCATATTCGGAACATTCGATTTAAACATTTTAAGCCTTATGTATGCAAAATTTCAAGTTCCTTACATGAAGCATTCGAGCAATAACTGGGAAACGTGTTTCAAGGACTCTTGTATGGGAGGTACCCGAAGGACTGGAAGGATATCGCCCATTAACGAACTTAGCCTTACTTATTCCATTTTACAAGTTGTTACCAAATTTCAACTTCCTAGGTCAACGCGTTCTTGAGTTATCGTGCTAACGGACGGACGGACGGACGGACGGACGGACGGACGGACAGCAAACGGATTTGGGGGTTTTGGCCAAAAATAATCACAAAATAATATAAAACTTTTTTTCGTCCGAGGCTCGGTTCTATGCGTTACAAACTTTTCGGGCTGGATTAAACTTATAATACTCTATATGTTCATCTAGAGTATAAAAATCGATAAATCGATCCTCATTAAAACTTTCGGCAAATGTAGCTGATAATGGACCGATATTTTTGCATTCGTGTGTTTTTTAATTATTTATTAAAAATAATCGTGCTAGCCCGATCAGTAGCCCGAAATGTTGCCTTTTATGTTATGTACCTTTGCACTTCACCTTGCACCTAACTTCCGCGTAATTGTTCCGCTCGATATCGAATGTAAGAGTGCTTAACACTTGATCTTTACAGAAAAATTTTGTGTAATTTTAAAATAACGCACGAAAAAAAAAAGAAATCATTTTTTACTTTGTTACTTGCAAAATGAATATGCAATATTTGATTATTTTATTTTACAAATTTTTGAATTCTTACTAATCCTGATACTATGTATCAAATTCTTAATTTTCACCTGTGTTTTAGTTTGTGCTGTGTTGTTGTTGTTCGCGTGTTGGTTGCCGAGAAATTGGGCAATTGCTGCTTTTGATGCTTCAAGTTGATTGTTGTTGTTGTTCTCAATGTTGGGTGCCGATATGGATTACTGCGATGTAAACCTTTATTTTATATGATTCCAGAATGTCGAGTTGATTGTTGTTGGTGTTCCCAATGTTGGGTGCCGATAAAGATTATTGCGATGTATACCTTTGTTTTATTGATGTCGAGAATGTCGGTGTTGCTGATAATACGTTCGATATGATGTGATGTGATGTATTTTTTCGTTGTAAATTATAGGTGTTTATACTCTAGATGAACATATAGAGTATTATAAGTTTAATCCAGCCCGAAAAGTTTGTAACGCATAGAACCGAGCCTCGGACGAAAAAAAATTATATAGTATTTTGTGTTTATTTTTGGCCAAAACCCCCAAATCCGTTTGCTGTCCGTCCGTTAGCACGATAACTCAAGAACGCGTTGACCTAGGAAGTTGAAATTTTGTCACAACTTGTAAAATGGAAAAAGTAAGGCTAATTTCGTTAATGGGCGATATCCTTCCACTCCTTCGGGTACCTCCCATACAAGAGTCCATAAAACACGTTTTCACAATTATTGCTCGAATGCTTCAAGTTAGGAACTTGAAATTTTGCTTACTTAAGGTTTACAATGGTTCGGAATATGATGCAAATCGAATGAGTCCTTCGTGAATCAGCCTAGAAAAGTCCTTCAAAAATGTATGCTTATTCCTGAATCCACTATAACTCCAGAACGAGTTAAAGCAGGAATTTAAAATCTTACAGGAATTAGTTTTATACCAAAACCAAGACGGAGTTCATTAATTAGAGCCATCCGTTGACTCCTTCGGGTAGCTGTCAAACAAAAGTCCTTAATAAAGATGTTCACCATGTTTGAACAATAGCTTTAGAACGCTTTAAGTTACGACTTTGAAATTTTATACACATTAATTTTATAATAGTCGCAGCTGTAACTATTAATATGAAAAATATCCCATAAGTCCTTCATGTGGTTGCCATACAAAAATTCTGCAAAATATCCTAACTTACTTTATCGAACTCACTATAAATGAAAAAATCGAGTAGCCACTATACAATAGTTTGTACCTGTAAGTAAGAGGTCATGTAATAATTACTTTTGCACTCCTCAATATTTTGATATATTTCGAACTAAAATATAAATCGGAGTTCAGTATTTCATCTAGAGTATCATACGATTGGCTTGCAGCCGATCGTGACTGTGTTATGTTTTTATTTTCGGATCAATACTTTGATACTGATATCCATAGGCTTGCGTCGAATATGGTGGAAATTTTGACGATTGTGCTGGTTTGCGTCGAATATAGTGAAAATTTGCCGATGGTGTTAGTTCCCAGCAGTGCCAAAAACTTTCAAAAATCACCAATTTTAAATTTTTATCGCGCAATTTTATCCACTTCGTTAACTTTGTACGAATAATTAATGTATTCGATTTTTTAAAACGAACTTTTTACCGCGTGTAGTTTTAAATGTGTTAGGGGTCACCACTGTAGGATTTAGGGTAGAAACTAGGAATACTGGGGAAGTATTTGTTAAATGAGAGATGCTTTCAGTTAAAACGTTTATTGCCAACTAACTTACAAACTAAAACTTACTCCTAGCTTAACTACTGGTACATAATATTTCGTCTGTTTATATACTTATTATATACTACGTGCACTTTTCAATTCGATGCCTCACGCCATAAAATTACCGCAAAGGGTCTTTTGTTGCACGATAGGCGAGCCACTTTAAAATCTATTTTTAGAACAATAGGCGACAATTCAAATTTTCGATTCTATTTTATTCGCAACATTTTGGGCGTTCGTTTCAATTTCGATTTTTGGATTTACCGATTTAAAATATCGTTACGAGTTCATTTTAATTCTTTTGATTTTGGGTTTTAATAATTCACTGATCCAAAATATCGGTACAGTCCAATTATTAAAAACGAAATGGACTTATTCCACTTTCAAAATCAACGGCTCATATATGCCTAATAATAAATAACGTTCTAATATAAATTAACCTACCACAACCAAAAACTAAACTAACTAAACCTACTAAATTTAAGCTAATATAATAACAACTAAATATAAGTAATATTAATTCAACACCTAAACTTAACAAAAATTACTAAGCAATAATAATACCTATAAAATATCTCTCAAATTTTAATAATAAATATGGAGATAATTAACTAATGCTACAAACTATACGAAAATAAAGGGAATATTACCTATTAGAACAAAAAAAAAATTATGTTAAAATAAGACTTAAAGAAAATGTAATAACATATAAATAATTCCTAACTAATAATACCATGCAAAAATAAATAAAATATGAATAAATTAAGAAAACGGAAAAATTTAACCTAACATACGAAACAATAAAGCCTGTACTAAATCTCTACATAGGTAAATCAAAAACAAAAAAAAAATATTCCTCAAACTAAGAGACGTAGTTAAAATAAAGTTAAACAAAGCAAAAGAAATAATAAAATATGATAGGTGCGAGTGTATCAAAGTAATCGCATTTAAAATCAAACAAACACCACGACTTTCAAATCAAAATTTGATAGCAAAAGAAGAAAATATAACAAATATAGCAATCAAAATACATGAATGGGAAAGCCAAAAGAAATCAGCAAACGCAAAAATTAAAACAAAACAAATCGAAGCAAAGCCAAATTTAGGCAAATAGCAAAACAAAAAATTGCAAAACAAAGCCAAATGCAAGAATCAAAATCAATTTATCAATGGCAAAAAGATTACATTAAAGCAAAATAAAAATCAAAACGTGATGGATCTTCTCGCTATTCACCTCCCTAACCTCATCCTCTCTCCTGCTAGGTCGAGTTGAAAGGCAAATCTCAGCCTCTTCAACTTCAAGGGAAAATTGGAAGTGAGAAAAATATATAAAAAAAAATGGGATAAAACAAAAGCAAAAAAAAAAAATGAAATACTAAGACGAAAAATAAATTGAAAATTTGTCCTGAGACTTAAAAATTAAAAAAAAAAAAATACTACATAATTTAATTTAATTTTACGTTATAGGACCTCTTAAAGGATGGAATAAGGAAATAAGGAACTCTTTTAAAGACTTCTCCACACCAATCCAAAACATATATTGCAGGTAGTCTGCCCAATCGTCTGACGACTTGACCGCTAAGTCAAGGCAAGCCCAGCTTTCAAAAGGGTACCTACAATACATCAGTTAGATGGGTCTTGAAGACTCTACTTAACCCATAACAAGTCCAACTCGAACCCATAGATAGAGAAGGCTTCCCCTTCATATGAAATTCTGATGGCGCCTGAAGGTTGCCAACAGAAAACTGTCAATATGAAGGTTTCACAATTTCCAGCTGAAAATTCGAACCACACCTGAAATAGGTGAAGTAACAAAAGAGCTTGTTCACTGTACTTGCAGGTGCTACCAGACAAAGTTTAAGTCCATTTGATGTGACAGTTTCTTATGCGGCATTTTTCCGACTCTCGCATATTGTTGCATCATGCGTTGTGAACTACGCGCCGGCTTGCGTCGTCGATGGGATGCGTTAAGAGAGTTGCTTTAGCAAGAGCGGATTCAACTTGCTCAAAACTTTCTTGACATTCTTCTGTCCAGGCAAATTACTTTTTCGAGCGTTTTTGTTTCTGGAGTTGAGCGACATGACCGTGAATTGGAGCTAAAAGTTTAGCACGAATCGCTGAATTTGTTTAATGGATGAAGGTACAGGTAAATTAGTAATAGCCTCTGCCTTCTCTTGCATAGGCACCACACTTTTACTGGACACGGTATGGCTTAGAAAATTTAGCTCTGGTACTCCAAATATGCATTTTGATGGTTTAATATTTAAACCATATTCAATTAATCTCTGAAAAAGTGTTTCGAGATGGATTTTGTGCTCTTCCTCATCGCGGCTGGCAACAAGGATGTCGTCTATGTAGACAAAAACGAAATTCAAACCGTTGGTTACCTGGTTTATGAACCTCTGGAAGGTTTGAGCCGCATTTGTTAAGCCAAATGGCATACGCGTAAACTCAAAAAGACCGAACGGTGTGGTAATGGGTGTCTTATGAATGTCCTCTGGGGCCACAGGTATGTGGTGGTAAGCACGCACCAAATCAATTTTAGAGAAAAGCCGGCAACCACCTAAGAACATGGAGAAATTTTGAATATGAGGGACCGGATACCTGTCTGGTACTGTAATTGAGTTTAGTCGACGGTAGTCTCCACACGGACGCCAATCTTTACCATCCGATTTTGGTACCATATGTAATGGCGATGAAGCCGGTGAAGCTGAGGGTCTGCAAATTCCAATTTCCAACATGTGTTCGAATTCGAGTTTGGCAATTTTATGTCTCGGAGGGTTGAGCCTTCTTGGACGATAGCACGGCAGTGGTCATTGAGTCACTATATGGTGCTGCACTGCGTGCTTTATAGGAAAATTAAAATTAGCTGGTTGGTATAGTGCTGAAAATTTCTTTAATATAGCCCCAAACTCGTTCTCAATACTGAAATTCAGTGGAGTCGGGGTATCAGCTTTAGTTGAATTGATAATTGAAATTAATTTAGTGGTTGAGTCGATAAGCTTTTTATTTCTTAAGTCGACCAAAATATTAAATTTTTCCAAGAAATCTGCGCCGATTATTGGCTTGTTAATGGAAGCGATTAAGAATGTGTGTACAAAATCGCGGCGGAGACCGATGTTAAGTTTTAATAATTTTGAACCATAAACCTTAATTCGAGACCCATTAGCCGCAGTTAGAGAGTTATCACTTTCTTTGGCTGTCGAATTAAAAAGGTGATGAGGTACTATCGATACATCTGCCCCCGTATCTATTAAGAAATTAATGTTATTATTTCTGTCTATGACATATAAGCGGCGTGATTGAGTTTGCAAACTTCTGTTTGCCGCTAAACCAGAAGTCTCATCTAGTTTTTTGATGTAAATGCGGTATTCGCCTTTATTTCCTCGTAATTACAAGGTTTATCGCATTTGCTAGCTTTCGGACCATATTTCCGATGGTACCAGCACGTTTCATCTTGATTTTTCTTAACTTTCTGTTCTCTACTGCGAGAACGACCACGATTTGTTTGTTTTTTATTCTGGCCTTGACGGTAAAGATTCTGAATCTGTTGTTTCAGCTCCAAAATCTCTTTGCGTAGGAATGAAATATCCGAATGAATTAACACTCGGCATTGCGTCCCAGATCTTATCGGCTAGAGATAATAACTCTGTAATTTTACTGTCCTTATGGGCAATTAGAGCTATACTGATTGGTTGTGGTAGTCTTCTCATTCACAATTTGCGAATTAGCTTGTCGTTAATCGCGTCGCTGGAACCAGCGATTAAGGTTAAGGATCTAAAAAAATCTGATGGTTTTCTATCACCCAGTTCTACACTTCCTAGCAATTTCTCTATTCTCCTTTCTTCACTTAAAGAGTGCCGATTAATGAGAACAGACTTCAAATGTTCATAACGCTCGCCTTCATTTGGCGGGTCTTGTATTGCGTCAAGAACGGTTTCAATAACATCTTGCGGAAGAGCCGATAAGACGTAATTGTATTAAGTTGTGTCTTTCCGTTTGAACGAACCAAACAGAAGGAGAGTTGGACCAAAAGGTCGAAAGCCTAACAGAAAACGATGACATATCATCCACCTCCGCGTCTTTATCGGTAGTTTACCTGACTTCAGTGCTTCCTTGGTAGAATTCATATCCGGGTCCGTACTAGTCATGATTGTGGATACTTGAAACTATGTGGCACCTGTTCACAGAGGTAACGATGATACGTTACGAATTTTAAAACGCGGTGATTTGCGTAAACTTTAAAAAAAAAAAAAGTATTAGTTCCAAAAATACTTGACAGTAATATTCGGAAAGAAACTCGCTCAAATCTTGAAAGCAGAAAAGAAATGAGGATTTACATATATTCACTAATAACCCAACTCGCGATACGGATCTTTGGAAGCAGGAGTTTGTAGCGTGCTTCAATCTTAAAAAAAAAAATCTGCCAACAGTCTGGGCGCAACTGTATTATTTTTCCGGCAGAAGTTCAGAACGCGTTCAATTCGGGGATGCGGTGTATGCTACTATGTGACTGAAAACCTAACAAAAAGTTCGGGAAGCGGTTAGAAAAGGATGTAACATATGAATTAAATAATTGGGTCATATTCCCGGATGCGGTCTAGAGGTTGAAAAAAACAAAAGTTAAAAATAGGTGATTATTAAACAAACCTGGGGAAGTGAAAAGATATTCGATATCTGATCAGACCTGAGAAACCTGGTGGAATTCATGAAAAAGTATACAACCAGTTTACACCCTTTTAGGGGTCGAATTTCAAAAAATCTTGAAAACACTTTCCGTAGAAAAAAAATGAACTCAATACTTCGAAAGACCTAGTAGATATGACGAAAATCGTGAAAATATATGCATTTTATACTAACCGATATTTTTTTTTGCCCCCCCTTCTGAACGCCAATGAATATTCAAAATTTTTTTTATCAGAATTACTTTTCTAGTTAATTTACATATACGTACCGAGTTTCAACTTAACAGCATAAGCCGTTCTAAAGTTAGGAAAAACACCCCCCACCACCGTACCATACTACCCCTAAAAAAAATTTTATTTTTCCACCATGCCACTACTATAGCTCTATCTAAATACCAAGTTTCAGCTTCCTATCATTATAGATTCTTAAGATATAAGCATCGGAACTTTTTCTTTCTCACCCTTCCCCACCCTCACCCTCTACATCCACACCCCCAAATTTTTTTTCCCTACTGGGGTTCTATTAGGCCTACTTCTGGTAAAAATTTGAAGCAACCATCTTACACTGTTATTAAGATATGAAACGTGTTATTTTTGAAAAATTCTTATCCCCTCCACTTACGTACTCCCCCGCCCCCTTCAAAGATTTTACTTTGAGCAATCTTTATTTATCAAGCGTTGTATCCAAACCGAATTTTGTTTTTCTGGTGCCACTGGTTTGGGAGATATTGTAATGTTAATTATTTCAACCCCCACCCCCGTACGTCACTACCCCCACCCAAAAATTTTGTTTCAATCTACTCTCCTAGTATAACTACAGATATTTGTTAAGTTTTAATTGCTTGCTATTAACGGTTTAGGAGATATGGATTTTAGAATGTGTCGATCTCGACTTTTTTGCGTTTCGGACGCATTGCTTCCCCCTCCACTCCCACACCCCTTCACCCATATCTGTTTTTTTTTTTGCAAATGGGTCCATTATCAAAGCTCTATAGAAATTCTAAGTTTCAGCCTCCTAACACAAGCGGTTCCTGAGATCTAGAAACCTAAATTTTTCGTCTAAAACGCTTACCCCGCCTTCCCCCTTACACCTCCTCCCCTGAAAATAATGTCAATTCAAGGGGTCCACCAAGTCTATTCTTAAAAAAAATTTTAATTTAATAGCTCCACTGGTTTGAGAGCTACGAGCCTTCAAAGATTTTGGGGCGGTCGACGTACGGCGTACGGCGTACGGGGTACGGCGTACAGACGGAGTGAAAATTTTTATTGCTTTTTTCGCGTCTACTAGTCATGAAACGTGGACAAAAAAATTTTGAGGGCAGCAAATTTTTTTTTTTAAAAATCGATAACAATACTGTATTATAAATAATACAGTAATTGATAAAAATCGATAAATCGATCCTCATTAAAACTTTCGGCAAATGTAGCTGATAATGGACCGATATTTTTGCATTCGTGTGTTTTTTTAATTATTTATTAAAAATAATCGCGCTAGCCCGAAATGTTGCCTCTTATGTTATGTACCTTTGCACTTCACCTTGCACCTAACTTCCGCGTAATTGTTCCGCTCGACATCGAATGTAAGAGTGTTAACAGAGTGTTAACACACAAATTTTGTGTAATTTTAAAATAACGCACGAAAAAAAAAGAAAAAGAAATCATGCAATACGTATTTTCTTTTAAATATGTTACTTTTTTACTTTGTTACTTGCAAAATGAATATGCAATATTTGATTATTTTATTTTACAAATTTTTGAATTCTTACTAATCCTGATACTATGTATCAAATTCTTAATTTTCACCTGTGTTTTAATTTGTGCTGTGTTGTTGTTGTTCGCGTGTTGGTTGCCGAGAAATTGGGCAATTGCTGCTTTTGATGCTGCAAGTTGACTGTTGTTGGTGTTCCCAATGTTGGGTGCCGATATGGATTACTGCGATGTAAACCTTTATTTTATATGATTCCAGAATGTCGAGTTGATTGTTGTTGTGGTTCCCAATGTTGGGTGCCGATATAGATTACTGCGATGTATACCTTTGTTTTATTGATGTCGAGAATGTCGGTGTTGCTGATAATACGTTCGATATGATGTGATGTGATGTATTTTTTCGTTGTAAATTATAGGTGTTTATACTCTAGATGAACATATAGAGTATTATAAGTTTAATCCAGCCCGAAAAGTTTGTAACGCATAGAACCGAGCCTCGGACGAAAAAAAGTTATATAGTATTTTGTGTTTATTTTTGGCCAAAACCCCCAAATCCGTTTGCTGTCCGTCCGTCCGTCCATCCGTCCGTCCGTCCGTCCGTCCGTCCGTCCGTCCGTCCGTTAGCACGATAACTCAAGAACGCGTTGACCTAGGAAGTTGAAATTTTGTCACAACTTGTAAAATGGAAAAAGTAAGGCTAAGTTCGTTAATGGGCGATATCCTTCCACTCCTTCGGGTACCTCCCATACAAGAGTCCTTGAAACACGTTTTCCCAGTTATTGCTCGAATGCTTCAAGTTAGGAACTTGAAATTTTGCATACGGATGGTTTAAAATGTTTGAATTGAATGTTCCGAATATGATGCAAATCGAATGAGTCCTTCGTGTAGCAGCCTAGAAAAGTCCTTCAAAAACGTATGCTTTTTACTGAATTCACTATAACTCCAGAACGAGTTAGAGCAGGAATTTAAAATCTTACAGGAATTAGTTTTATACCAAAACCAAGACGGAGTTCAATTATTAGCGCCATCGGTTGACTCCTTCGGGTAGCTGTCATACAAAAGTCCTTAATAAACATTTTCACCAATATTGCACGATAAGTTTAGAAAGCTTTCATTTACGACTTTGAAATTTTACAAACATTAATTTTATAATAGTCGCAGCTGAAACTATTAATATGAAAAATATCCCATAAGTCCTTCATGTAGTTGCCATACAAAAATTCTGTAAAATGTCCTAACTTACTTTATGGAACTCACTATAAATCAAAAAATCGACCACTACACAAAAGTTACTATCTGTAAGTAAAAGGTCATGTAATAATTGCTTGTGCACTCCTCATTCTTTTGATATATTTCCAACTAAAATATAAATCGGAGTTCAGTATTTCATCTAGAGTATCATACGATTGGCTTGCAGCCGATCGTGACTGCGTTATGTTTTTATTTTCGGATCAATACTTTGATACTGATATCCATAGGCTTGCGTCGAATATGGTGGAAATTTTGACGATTGTGCTGGTTTGCGTCGAATATGGTGGAAATTTGCCGATGGTGTTAGTTCCCAGCAGTGCCAAAAACTTTTAAAAATTACCAATTTTAAATTTTTATCGCGCAATTTTATCCACTTCGTTAACTTTGTACGAATAATTAATGTATTCGATTTTTTAAAACGAACTTTTTACCGCGTGTAATTTTAAATGTGTTAGGGGTCACCACTGTAGGATTTAGGGTAGAAACTGGGAATACTGGGGGAGTATTTGTTAAATGAGAGATGCTTTCTGTTGAAACGTTTATTACCAACTAACTTACAAACTAAAACTTACTCCTAGCTAAACTACTGGTACATAATATTTCATCTGTTTATATACTTATTATATACTACGTGCACTTTTCAATTCGAAGCCTCGTGCCATAAAATTACGGCAAAGGGTCTTTTGTTGCACGATAGGCGAGCCACTTCAAAATCTATTTTTAGAACAATAGGCGACAATTTAAATTTTCGATTCTATTTTATTCGCAACATTTTGGGCGTTCGTTTCAATTTCGATTTTTGGATTTACCGGTTTAAAATATCGTTACGAATTCATTTTAATTCTTTTAATTTTGGGTTTTAATAATTCACCGATCCAAAATATCGGTACAGTCCAAATACCAATATTGCAACTAAATATATGAGCCGTTGTATTTGAAAATGGAATAAGTCCATTTTGAAAAAAATATTTTTTGTGACATTGTAACATTCTATACGACACGAAGCAACTTTCTGAGAATCTGTTGATGCAATTGTTTCATCACACTTTTAACATATACCAGTTAATTTTTCGGAAAGATGGCATAAATATTTTTAAACATGTAAAAACGTAAACCGTTAAGCATGTCGATTTAAAAACGAAATGGACTTATTCCACTTTCAAAATCAACGGCTCATATATGCCTAATAATAAATAACGTTCTAATATAAATTAACCTACCACAACCAAAAACTAAACTAACTAAACCTACTAAATTTAAACTAATATAATAACAACTAAATATAAGTAATATTAATTCAACACCTAAACTTAGCAAAAATTACTAAGCAATAATAATACCTATAAAATATCTCTCAAATTTTAATAATTAATATGGAGATAATTAACTAATGCTACAAACTATACGAAAATATAGGGAATATTACCTATTAGAACAAAAAAAAAATTATGTTAAAGTAAGACTTAAAGAAAATGTAATAACATATAAATAATTCCTAACTAATACTACCATGCAAAAAAAAAAAAAAATATGAATAAATTAAGAAAACGGAAAAATTTAACCTAACATACGAAACAATAAAGCCTGTACTAGATCTCTACATGGGTAAATCAATAACAAAAAAAAATATTCCTCAAACTAAGAGACGTAGTTAAAATAAAGTTAAACAAAGCAAAAGAAATAATAAAATATGATAGGTGTGAGTGTATCAAAGTAATCGCATTTAAAATCAAACAAACACCGCGACTTTCAAATCAAAATTTCATAGCAAAAGAAGAAAATATAACAAATATCGCAATCAAAATACATGAATAGGAAAGCCAAAAGAAATCAGCAAACGCAAAAATTAAAACAAAACAAATCGAAGCAAAGCCAAATTTAGGCAAATAGCAAAACAAAAAATTGTAAACAAAGCCAAATGCAAAAATCAAAATCAATTTATCAATGGCAAAAAGATTACATTAAAGCAAAATAAAAATCAAAACGTGATGGATCTTCTCGCTATCCACCTCCCTAACCTCATCCTCTCTCCTGCTAGGTCGAGTTGAAAGGCAAATCTCAGCCTCTTCAACTTCAAGGGAAAATTGGAAGTGAGAAAAATATATAAAAAAAATGGGATAAAACAAAAGCAAAAAAAAAATGAAATACTAAGACGAAAAATAAATTGAAAATTTGTCCTAAGACTTAAAAATTAAAAAAAAAACATACTACATAATTTAATTTAATTTTACGTTATAGGACCTCTTAAAGGATGGAATAAGGAAATAAGGAACTCTTTTAAAGACTTCTCCACACCAATCCAAAACATATATTGCAGGTAGTCTGCCCAATCGTATGACGACTTGACCGCTAAGTCAAGGCAAGCCCAGCTTTCAAAAGGGTACCTACAATACATCAGTTAGATGGGTCTTGAAGACCCTACTTAACCCATAACAAGTCCAACTCGAACCCATAGATAGTGAAGGCTTCCCCTTCATATGGAATTCTGATGGCGCCTGAAGGTTGCCAACAGAAAACTGTCAATATGAAGGTTTCACAATTTCCAGCTGAAAATTCGAACCACACCAGAAATAGGTGAAGTAACAAAAGAGCTTGTTCACTGTTCTTGTAGCTGCTACCAGAGAAAGTTTAAGTCCATTTGATGTGACAATTTTTTATGCGGCATTTTTCCGACTCTCGCATATTGTTGCATCACGCGTTGTGAACTACGCGCCGGTTTGGCTAGCCCCACGTTGGACGCCATTTAGTTGTGAACGGAGGCCTTGGAGTGGTTATTTCGACTTAAAAAAGTCAAAATAATTGAAGGGAAGGTTAAGGAATTCCGCCTACGTCCGAATTGGTGGCAGAAACGCAAACTGGAGCGACGTGCTTGCTGGCTTCCGGGCTAGCTGCGCCTCTGGGGGGGTACGTTGTTCGCGTTTCAGGCCATTAAACCCTTGGCCTGTACAACAAAAATTTCACGCCAAGTCGGTTCTGAATTTAAATAATCAGATATGACCCCTAGAGAGAGGTATAAGTGGGACGGAAGGTCTTCAAACGAGAAGATCCATCCCTTAGGCTTTCTACTCAGCCATGCTTTTAAAAGTACTCAAAAAAAAAAAAACCAGTAACAAAACCAAAACAATAAAATAAGAAAAGAAGAGTGGAAATAATTTTTTTTGCTGCTCACGGCATTTTCATGCTTTCCGCATATGTATTACAGTTATTTTATTTTAATTTTTATTACATATATGTCCAAGTCTGTTTCTGTCTCGTTCAGTCATGTCATATTTTTTTTTTAATTATTAATTTATATTTATTTTAAATTTAATTCGTTGTTTTGGCTTATATTTTATTTTAAATGTAATTTAAATTTATGTACTCTATTTTATTTTTATGTTTAATTTATTTGTTTTCCTTTAAGCTATCTCTAATTTTTTCCCCGTGGCCGAAAACTTTTTGGAGCCACTGTAGCTGACTATTTTTATTTTTATTCTCGTGGCCGAAAACGCTTTGGAGCCACTGTGATTCGATGACAATTATTTTTCGTATTTTGCACTTCGTAATTTGATGTTTCGTTCCGTAGTTGTTGCAATGATATGAATTCAAACGAGGAATGCCTTCGGTCGGCTACTTTTCACGACACTCCTCCATTTCACAGATTTCATACGTTTCCTCTTTAATTCTATTTAATTTCTATCACTTTTCTAAAATTTCACCTCCATTTTCTTCGCCTCGCTCGCAATATTCACTGAACTTCACTTAGGCACTCTATTTTCAAAACTATTTTATTCTACATCAGTGCGCGCTAATAGCTAAAACTTCACTCCATTTTCTAGTAACTTATTTCTAAAATGTAGCCCCACTATTTCCTTGACTTCTATTTTTCTCCTTTTTTTCCCATTTCTACTTAAAATTCTATATCCACCTCCACCTTTTTTTTTCCCCGAGCTGTCAGACTCCTTGAAAACCCCCACTGAACCTAAATTTTTGTGTGGATCACGTGTGGATTCACAAAAATGCCAACCGCATAGTTTGCCGATCCACAAAAATTAATTCACAGATGGAACAACAAGGCTCGCAGAGTAAATGCGAATCCTACGCCGAGAATCGCTGTTCAAATCGATGAAAGAATGCTGCATGCAGTTCAAAATAATCCATTCATCAGCATCAGTATCCGACGCTTGGCATTGCAGTTGAACATCTCAAAGTGGAAAGTGTTTTAAAAGCATCACATACCAGTGCAAGACTTGCTACCCATTGATTTGGCCAAAAGTTTTCCAATTGGCTCTATGTACGACTTTTGATGACGAAAATTGTATGAACAACAAACTTCCACAACCTACATACGAGGGCTGAAAGCAATCAACATCAAAGAAGAGTGACATCATTTCACCACAGATTTAGTGTCAATTTATGGGAAGATATGTATGATTCGCGACGATTTTATTGGACCTATTAGGCTTCCGCCTACTCTAAATAGTTCCAATTACTTACATTTTTAAAACCAATGATCTACAGGACTTGTTGAATGATATTCCACTGGTACGATTGGCATCCATGTTTTACCAACACGATCGTGTTCCAGCTAATTAGAGCCGATAAGTCACAGATTGGTGGTTATAAACCAATTATAACAATCACTGGATCGGTAGAAATGGACCGATTCACTAGGCTGCGAGATCTCCTGCTCTTACTGTTATGTACCGCATTTACATGGAGGATTGAACCCGGATTCAATCCGGATTCAATCCTCTGAAATCGCATGTAAACACAGATCGGATCGAAACGGGATCGAATCGAAACCGGTTGTGTCGTTCATTTTCATGCTATCTCACGTTTCTATCTTTCGATCTTTGGATTCTTCATGTTAACGCGGTAATGGATTACTTTGTACATGAACGACCTTGTCAAAGCAACGAAAGTAGTAACATTAAAAGATCAATAAATATCATGATCGATGTGTCAGCAACACAACTAAGGTAGGAGTTGAGGAGTATGCATACCAAGAGAACACTTAAGTGTGCATAAAAGTGCAATATTTTTGAAATCATAACTTTTTCTTAATTATTATTAAACCAACCCGAAATGAGTTTATTACAAGCGCATAACTAAATGTAACTTATACTCGACGCGTAATTTTGTCTGAAACCCCCCCCCCCCCCCCGCCCTTAAAATAATTTTCTGTGTTCGCGCCTGGTGTGATTCTACGATCAATTCGCTTCAATTCGCTTTACTCATTTCAATTTGAATGATTAGTAGGATTTGTGTTTATCATAACTAAAATGCAACCAAACTGCAATAAATCCAATCCCGTGACAGTTCTGTAGCCGTTTGTTTTACAAAGGTAGGAAAAAGAATTGCATTATCTAATATATAAAATAAAGTCAGTTTTTATGGAAATTACGATTGAAGCCTACACCTGTGAACCGTTCCTTCCCAAATTTTGCATGGACATTCTCGAGACTACCGGGCAGGTACCGGACATAATTTTATGTTCCCGGAATTAGTGGTTCGCGAGTTATTTCAACATTTGAGCTTTTTAGTAAGTTAAATCAGATGAACTAGACACAAAAATGAAAATTTACAACTGCCGTCATAGCCGAGCGGGTAAGGCGTCTGACTAGAAATCTGGGAGCGTTGGTTCGAATCCAGCTGACCCCGGATATGTATGATTTTTTTTTTTTTTAACTATGTGTTTCGATCTTACTACCGGCTGCGAACACGTGACGTGAGTAACAGGGGCGATGAAACATAATTATATATAACAGAAATTGATGGTTCGCGAGCTATTTCAACATTTGAGTGGATGAAGTATGAAGGATGGTGGATAGAGATTGGAGGATGAATGGAGGATGGTGGATGGGGGATGGAGAAAAATGAAAAGTGAAAAATGAAAAATGAAAAATTAAAAATAAAAAATTAAAGATGAATAGTAAAAAGTGAAAAATGAAAAATGAAAAATGGCTTTAATGTCTCCAGTGTCTTGAGCTGAAAAAGTGTATTCGAAACGGGAGTAATGTATCAACGGGAGAAACAGGACCAATGGATAAACAGGAGTAACAGGGGCGATGGAACAACGTGAGCGTAGCCGTGGTACGCGGCATATTACAGGGGGTGATGGAACAACGTGAGCATAGCGAGCGTAGCCGCGATACGCGGCTAGTTAAACATAACGTAGTCACGATTGACTGCAAGCCAACCGTATGATACTCTAGAAGTTGAAATTTGTTCAACACCTGTAAAATGTAAGGCTAAGTTTGTTAATAGGTGATATGCTTAAACTCCTTCGGGTACCTCCCGTACAAGAGTCCTTAAATCACGTATTCATAATTATTGCTCGAATGCTTCAAGTTAGGAACTTGAAATTTTGAATACTTAAAGTTTATAATGTTAGAAGCGAAATTTCCGAATATGAAAGCTGCATACATATTTACATATGTATGAGTTACGATTAAAACCCAATCTTGAATTATTTACTTGAAAACACAGACTTTTGCTACAACATTAAAAATGCAATGATGTAGTTTTTCTCAGAGAACCCCATTATAAAAATGTTATTTTAATTTTATTTTTTATGTTACCATATCATTACCATTACCATATCAAAAGCTGTAAGCATATGTATGAGTTGTAATTAACATTTTTGAAGTAGTAGGTAAAAATACATATGTATACATATGTTCCAATAAGGACTCGACAACTTTTTTTCAAAATAAAATGCAAACCATTTGAGATATTTCAAAAACTTTATTATCGGATGGAAGTACAATCAAATCATTTATGAACGGAACTCGACTTCGTTCATATGGCCACCGCGGGCACGTTTGCAGCGGTCGATTCGTTGGACCCAATTTTCGATGACTCGGTCACACATTTCGGCCGAAACGGCTGCTATATCGTGTTCAATGTTGCCTCTGAGCTCTTCCAACGTCGTCGGCTTGTTGGCATAGACCAACGACTTGACGTGGCCCCAAAGAAAAAAGTCCAGAGGCGTTAAATCGCACGAACGAGGCGGCCAATCGACTGGTCCATTTCTTAAGATAACACGCTCATCAAACTTACTCTTCAATAAATCGATTGTAACGTGTGCTGTGTGGCTTGTGGCACCGTCCTGTTTAAACCACATGTTGTCCAAGTCCATATCTTCCAATTCGGGCCAAAAATAATCGGTAATCATGGCGCGGTAACGATTACCATTCACAGTAACGTGACGATCATTATCGTCGACGAAAAAATATGGCCCTATGACGCCGCCGGCATGCAAACCGCAACAAACAGTTATTTTTTGTGGATGAAGTGGTCTTTCATGAAGCACATGTGGATTTTCACCAGACCAATAACGCATATTTTGCTTATTGACGAACCCACTGAACCAAAAATGAGTTTCGTCACTGAAGATGATTTTGCGATGAAATTGATCATCTTGGCGCATCTTTTCCAGAGCCCAATCGGAGAACGTACGTCGCTTCAAATGGTCCATCGGCTTCAATTCTTGAGTCAGCTTAATCTTGTATGGGTGTAAACCAAGATCCTTACGCAAAATTCGCCATAACGTGGTCTGGGCGATGCCTTGAGAACGCCGTGGAATTGACTGATTTGGATCATTTGCTACGGACGTTTCAACGGCAGCGATATTTTCGACACTTCGACCAACCCGTTGTCTCACTGGCACGGCAACATCACACAATGAATATTTAGACTCAAATTTTTGCACTAAACTTGTTACTGCCTGTCTACTAGGGCGAGAACTACGACCGAAAATCGGAGTTAACGCTCTTAAAGTAGCGGTCACCGACTCCGAATTTCTGTAGTAAATTTTTATAATTTGCAGACGTTGTTCCTTCGTGTACTTTACCATGATAAAAATGTTAAGTTTACTGAATAAATTGACAGTGACAGTTCAATGATTAGTGAAAGGGTGCGTTCACAAATTGAATTCAAAGCTGTCAAGTCCCTATTGGAAAACCTTTTATAATTAAATATTTAAAAAGTTAGTGCATGTAAAATTTAGAAGTTGAACTGAACGAACTTAATAATGGTTTTTAGGTTTCATTTTAACAAAATTTGTTACAATAAATGTTCAAATATTCACTTTGAATGCACGCTAAAGCTAGTCTGGCGAGTGTTTCTCTTGGTATTCATATTTCTAAACTGCAGCCTTACTTCTATTGCTGCCGTATTGACCCAGGTATATAGATCGTCTAATGTATTATTTATAATACAGTAATGTTATTGATTTAAAAAAAAGAAATTTGCTGCCCTCAAAACTTTTTTGTCCACGTTTCATGACTAGAAGACACGAAAAAAGCAATAAAAATTTTCCCTCCGTCTGTCCGCCGTACGCCAAATGCCGTTCGCCGAACGCCGTACGCCGAACTCAGTACGCCGTACGGCGTACGTCGACGGCCCCACGCAAAATCCTTTCAAGGCTCGTAGCTCTCAAACCAGTGGAGCTATTAAATTAAAATTTTTTCTAAGAACAGACTTGGTAGACCCCTTGAATTGACATTATTTTCAGGGGAGGACGTGTGAGAAGGAAGGTGGGGGAAGCGTTTTAGACGATTAGTTTTGGTTTCTAGATCTCAGCAACCGCTAATGTTAGGAGGCTGAAACTTGGAATTTCAATAGAGCTTTGATAGTGGACCCATTTGCAAAAAAAATACTGATATGGGTGAAGGGGTGTGGGAGTGGAGGGGAAAATGATGCGTCCGAAACGCAAAAATGCCGAGATGGACACATTCTAAAATCTATATCTCCTAAACCGTTAATGGCAAACAATTAAAACTTAATATCTGTAGTTATACTAGGAGAGTAGATTGAAACAAAATTTTTGGGTGGGGTAGTGGTGTACGGGGGTGAAAAACTTGAGATTACGATATCTCACAAACCAATTGAACCAGAAAAACAAAATTCTTTTTTAAATATAAAGATTGATCAATAAACATTGCTCAAAGTAAAATCTTTAAGGGGGTGGAGGAGCACAGAAGTGGAGGGGATTTGAATTTTTCAAAAATAACACGTTTCATATCTCAATAACAGTGCAAGGTAGATGCTTCAGTTTTTACCAGAAGTAGACCTAATAGAACCCTAGTAGGAAAAAAAGTTTGGGGGTGTGGATGTAAAGGGTGTGGGTGGGGAAGGGTGAGGGTGGGGAAGGGTGAGAAGGAAAAAGTTCCGATGATTATATCTAAAGAACCTATAATGATAGAGAGCTGAAGATTGGAAATAAGATAGACCTATAGTTATGGCATGTTAAAAAAATAAATTTTTTTTTAGGGGTCAGTATGGTGCGGGGGTGGGAGATTTTACTTTATTATTTATACTACAGTATTGTTATTGATTTAAAAAAAAAAAAATTTGCTGCCCTCAAAATTTTTTTGAGTACATTTCATGAATAGTAGACACGAAAAAAGCAAAAAAAATTTTCACTCCGTCTGTCCGCCGTACGCCGTACCGCCCCAAAATCCTTTGAAGGCTCGGAGCTCTTAAACCAGTGGAGCTATTATATTAAAATTTTTTCTAGGAATAAACTGGGTAGACCCCTTTAATTGACATTATTTTCAGGGAGGGGGGTGTGAGAGGGAAGGTGGGGAAGCGTCTTAGAGGAAAAATTTTGGTTTCTAGATCTCAGCAATCGCTTAAGTTAGGAGACTGAAACTTGGAATTTCTATAAAGTTTTGATAAAGGACCCATTTGCAAAAAAATTAATGATATGGGTGAAGGGGTGTGGGAGTGGAGGGGGATGCAATGCGTCCAAAACGCAAAAAAGTCGAGGTCGACACATTCTAAAATCCATATCTCCTAAACCGTTAATAGCAATCAATTAAAACTTAACAAATATCTGTAGTTATACTAGGAGAGTAGATTGAAACAAAATTTTTGGGTGGGGTAGTGGCGTACGGGGGTGGGGGTGACAAACTATAGACTTCGATATCTCACAAACCAGTTGCACCAAAAAAACAAAATTCGGTTTGAGTATAAAGCTTGATATATAAAGATTGCTCAAAGTAGGGGGCGGGGGAGTACGTAAGTGGAGGGGATAAGAATTTTTCAAAAATAACACGTTTCATAACAGTGCTAGATGGATGCTTCATAACAGTGTTAGATGGATGCTTCAAGTTTTTACCAAAAGTAAGCCTAATAGAACCCTAGTAGGGAAAAAAAGTTGTGGAGTGCGGGTGTAGAGGGTGAGGGTAAGGAAGGGTGAGAAAGAAAAAGTTCCTAAGCTTATATCTTAAGAATCTATAATGATAGGAAGCTGAAACTTGGTATTAAGATAGAGCTATAGTAATGGCATGGTGAAAAAATAATTTTTTTTTAGGGGTAGTATGGTACGGTTGTGGGGGTGTTTTCCTAACTTTAGAACGGCTTATGCTAGGAAGTTGAAACTCGGTACGTATATGTTAATCAACTAAAAAAGTAATTCTGATAAAAAAAAATTTGTTTATTCATTGGCGTTCAGAAGTTGGGGGGGGGGGCAAAAAAACTATCAGTTAATATAAAATGCATATATTTTCACGATTTTCGTCATATCTACTAGGACTTTCGAAATATTGAATTCATTTTTATTCTACGGATTCTTCATATGAATACCTAGAAAGTGTTTTCAAGGTTTTTCGAAATTCAACCCCTAAGAGGGTGTAAAGTGGCTGTATACTTTTTCATGAATTACACCATATCTCTCAGGCCTGATCAGATATCTGATATCTTTTCACTTCCACAGGCTTGTTTAATAATCACCTTTTTTTAAGTTTTGTCCTTTTCATTCTCTAGACCGCATCCCGGAATATGACCCAATTATATAAGTCATATGTTACACCATATTCTAACCACTTCCCGAACTTTTTATTAGGGTTTCAGTCACATAGTAACATACACCGCATCCCCGAATTGAACACGGTCCAAACTTCTGCCAGAAAATAATAAAGTTGCGCCCAGACTGTTGGCAGATTTTTTTCTCAACTTTTGAACGGCTTGTGCTAAGAAGTTGAAACTCGGTACGTATATGTAAATCAACTTAAAAAAGTAATTTTGATAAAAAAAAAATTGAATATTCATTGGGGTTCAGCATGGGGGGCAAAAAAAATTATCAGTATATATAAAATGCATATATTTTCACGATTTTCGTCATATCTACTAGGTCTTTCCAAATATAGAATTCATTTCTATTCTACGGATTCTTCATATGAATACTCAGAATGAGTTTTCAAGATTTTTTGAAATTCGACCCCGAAGAGGGTGTAAGGTGGTTGTATACTTTTCATGAATTCCACCATATCTCTCAGGTCTGATCAAAGATCGGATATCTTTTCACTTACACGGGCTTGTTTAATAATCACCTATTTTTAAGTATTTTATTTTTCAACCTCTAGACCGCATCCCGGAATATGACCCAATTATATAATTCATATGTTACACTCCGCTTCCCGAACTTTTTGTTAGGTTTTCAGTCACATGATAACATACACCGCATCCCCAAATTGAACGCTTTCCGAACTTCTGCCGGAAAAATAATAAAGTTGCACCCAGACTGTCGGCAGATATTTTTATTTTTAATTTAGTTTTAAATATAAATGCTTTACTAAAAATATTCTTATTCTAATTAAATTATTGCACTACTCCTCCTATATCCTTGTGTTAGGGGTGAGGAGTCTTCTACAATCTAATAAAATCTGCCAACAGTCTGGGCCCAACTTAATTATTTTTTTGGCAGAAGTTCGGAACGTGTTCAATTCAGGGATGCGGTGCATGTTACTATGTGACTGACAACCTAACAAAAAGTTCGGCAAGCGGTTAGAATAGGATGTAACATGTGAATTATATAATTGGGTCATATTCCGGGATGTGAAAAGATATTCGATAAATAATCAGATCTGAGAGATATGGTGGAATTTATGAAAAAGTATCCAACCATTTTACACCCTCTTAGGGGTTGAATTTCAAAAAATCTTGAATACTCTTTCTAGGTATTCATATGAACAATCCGTAGAATAAAAATAAATTCAATGTTTGGAAAACCCTAGTAAATATGACAAAAATCGTGAAAATATGTGCATTTTATTTTCACTGATTCGTAGCGCCAATGGATATTCGATTTTTTTTTATCAGAATTATTTTTCTAGTTGACTTAAATATACGTATCGAACTTCAACTACCTATCACAAGCCGTACAAACACTCCCCACCCCAGTACCATACTACACCTAAGAAATTATATTTTTCCACCATGCCCCTACTATAGCTTTATGTAAATACCAAGTTTCAGCTTTATAACATTATAGGTTCTTAATATATAAGCATCGGAACTTTTTCCTTCTCATAATTCCCCATTCTCACCCTCTACACACAACAAAATTTGTTTTCCCTACTAGGGTTCTATTGGGCCTACTTCTGTTAAATTTAAGCATCTAACTTACACTGTTATTGAGATATGAAACGTGTTATTTTTGGAAAATTTTTGTCACCTCTACTTCTAAGCTCCCTTACCCTCTTCAATCTTTGCTTATTAAGCTTTTTATTCAAACCAAATTTTGTTTTCTGGTGCAATTGGTTTGTGAGATATCGTAATCTAAAGTTTTTAACCCCCTACCCCCGTACGCCACTACCGCCAACCAAAAATTGTATTACAATCTACTCTCCAAGTATAGCTACAGATATTTGTAAAGTTTTAATTGCTTGTCATTAACGGCTTAGGAGGTATGGATTTGAGAATGTGTCGATCTCCAAATTTTTGCGTTTCGTTATTTCCCCCTCCACTCCCACACCCCTTCACATATAGCAGCAATTTTTTTGCAAATGAGTATCAAAGTTCTTTCTCGGCGGGCGGAAAATCCTTTCCTTTAGTCCTCCACATAGGCGCCTGCTGCTAATAATTAGTCGGGTGGATTAGGTTTCCACTCGATTACTGAGCCAAGACTTACACACATGCTTTCAATCGGGTGCTGTGATCATTAAGATCGAGGTACCCAACTGCGTGTTTTTCCCCCTCATGTCGTCTTTTTTTTTCCATACCCCATTCTTCCTATGTCCAAGTCAAGGTGTAAATAATCGTGCTGATGACTGCATGGTTGAGGGTGAGCTCGGTCGCGAACGATAGACTCCAGGACCTGATTAGCCACAAAATTTTATCACATTTTCGGAAAGCCCATACGTTTGTAAACAGAATTTCTTCAAATTTGCAACAACAAGTGAGTTCCCTGCACATGAAGAAATACTGCTAAACATAGAATTTACCGCTAAGCAGATGCAGTAATGAGCAACCATCTTAACAAAACACGTATTGCTCTTATGTGGCCCGCGGAACGTACGCTTCCCGCAAGCAGCTCCTTAAAATCGTGCTCAACCAGCTGACAATTGCCCCGGAAACTCTCTGCAGCATGATAGGCCAAATGTCGTCCGGTCCTGGTGATTTGAAAGGAGCAAATATACTTATAGCCCATTTGATCGTTCCTTCTTACAGGAGATCTTCCATGCCCTCCGATACAACCACGTTGTTCCCATAGTTGACCGTCCTATTCACGGAGTCAACCAGTGTACTACCCGGGAAGTGAGTGGTCGTCAAGAGCTCCAAACTCTCCTGACTAGTCTCCATCCACGACCCGTCACTTCGCCTAATATAGCTAGGTGGACTCGACCCCTGAGAAAGAATTTTTCGGAGTCTAGACACCTCGCTATATTCTCTCATGTTTAAACTTCTTAATCTTGTATTTAAAGACCCTGAGACTAGCCTTATATCTGTCCCAGTCTTCCATTTCCCATCCCGCTTCGCTTTATTGAAAAGTTTTCTAGAAGATTCCCTGAGTTCTCTAAGTTCGCCATTCCACCAGGGTGGGTTGGCTTTCTTCTTTGAAGCCCTGGATAGGGGACAGGACTTCTCAAAAGCCGTTACCAGAATTGAATTTAAAGTCCCCACACTTGCCTCAATAGCATCCCCATTATCCAGCTCACGCGGGATAGATGAGAGTTACCGCTCCGTGATTCTGTTGAACCTTTCCCAATCCGCCCTCCTAGGGTTCCGCACCAACTGCCTTTTCTCACGCTCAAAGTGGATTTCAAATAGGATCCAGCAGTGATCGGAGAACGACGGCTTATCAAAAACCTTCCATTTATCAACGCTCAGTGTTCTAGAAATATGTCCTTCCCGTGGTAATGCGGTGCTCTGGAAGGTAGGAAGGAACCTGGCGTCTTGTCTAGTTCCGATGATGAGCTGTTGTCTCTCTTGTAATTTTTGCTGGACGGTAGATTCGAGAGTCTGTCGACGGAGGATCAGCTCCTGTCCCCTGGGATAGCTGAGGACGTTGACGTTACTCTCATTGAGGGTGATCAGTATGGCTTGCAGCAGACTGACACTGTCGATGAGAAAAATATGGATTGCGGCGACGTGGCTCTTACCGGTGATGTACGGGATGGCTCTGAGTTTACTGTCATTGCAGGTGAGGGTTGTGCTGTACTAGGTACGGAAGATCGAACCGTTGGGTGCGAAACTGAGACCCAACAGGGTTTGAAGTGGACGACGGTGGGCAAAGGTAAGGCTTGCACACACCTGCAGGCAAAGCGCAGGATGCATTCAGCACGGAGACAAATTTCGAAGTACGAGGCTATGGACCCTATTCGGCTCAGCGACTGGGAGAAAGAGCAGTACGAGAAAGCCAAGGGTATGTGTCGGACGAAGGCTTGACTAAGTATTTAGCCGACTGTAAAGAAAGGGCAGTCGCCTTAGCGGCAAGCGCGGAGGCATCAGCTACGCAAACAGGGAAATCTTTAGTGAGTCCAGGGACCAAGGCCCGGGCAAGTGATTAAGGCCGGACCTTCGGGAATTGGCTGAGGAAAAAAGGGTGGGTTTTAGGGCGAAAGTAGTCTGGGTGGCTTAGTGGCTAGAGCATTTGCCTTCGGTGCACCTGGTTCCAGGTTCGAATCTGCTTGGCGACAAGTAATTTTCGAAAATGGTATTGGGTGTCGGACTACCAGTTCACTCAACTGTAAATGAGTACCTGAGTTAAAATCGGGGTAATAATCACGGACGAGCGTGTAAGCTGACCACTTCACCTCCAAGTCTTCTGTTGGTCTCACAATGAAGTAACTCTAGCATTACTTCAAGGCCTAGGCCCGATTTGGGCTGTTGCGCCATTGACGCAGCGGCAGCGAGGGAGGCGAAGAAGGCCAAGGCCTCTACGTCAATCCAAGCAAGCGCTGTAGAGGACAAGCTTCGTATCGCTCTTGTCAACGAATAGGAACCAAGTGGTCGACTCCAAATGGATCAGTGGCTTCAGGTGGAGGGTCGGATTCTCAATGCGATGTTGGGTCAATATCGATCGGGGCGCCCGACCTTCAGTTCGATGGAGCTGGCTTGGATGTCGGCCACAAGGTGATAGCATGTGGAAATGAGGCATCCAAAGGGCTCATAGCGAGTGTAGTTGCTAGTTTGGTGGAAATATGGAAAGGGGCCAAGCTAAAGGTGGTTTCTCCAGCGGAATTGGCTGAGTACGCTCTGCCGAAGGCCTGGGTTTGGATCCCGAAACCGTTCTTGGATGAGGAAAAGGTACTAGATCTTCTCCACTTTCAAAACAGGGAGCTAAGGTCGGAGAATTGGAAGATACTAAAGGTGTTACCGATGCAGGAGTTTGGCCAACACTACCCCTTATCACTCAGCAGGGAGTCGTTGCCATATCTAGAGACCTGCAAGGGTTAGGCAGGGTTATGGTCAAGCCAGCCCAACAGAGCAAGGGTATTGAGGAGGTTGTACCTACTGATGTTGGAGGTGATTCAGATCCACCATAGCAAGGTGGCAACCGCTTGCACGGTGGCCTTAATGGCAGAGAAGGTCAGTGTCGCTAGTTCAGGAGCCTTGGGTGAATGGCAAGAATGTCATCCAGGGTCTCGGACGTCAGAATTACAAGCTTCACTACAGAAAATGCGAGGGTAAACCAAGGGCATGTATTTTAATAAAAAGCGAGTTTAATGCATTTTTGCTAAACAATTACAGCAATGAAGATTTAAAGCGATACAAATTGAAAGGGAAAGGGTAAGTCGATCTGTCTGGCGTCGAGTTACCTGCCTTATGACGGTGATGAAGTTCCAGAAGAATTAGTACGGCAGCTCGCGGGAAGCTGTAAATGGGATCTAGTCATCGGTTGTGATGCGAAAACACATCATACAGAATGGGGAAGCACCGACACCAACGACAGGGGTAAGTCACTTTTTGATTTTATATTGGGAACTAATCTAAGGATATGCAATGTGGGTTCCGACCCCACATTTATAGTACGAAATCGGCAGGAGGTGTTAGACATAACTCTGGCCACTATTTCTAGAACACTGAGCGTTGATAAATGGAAGGTTTTTGATAAGCCGTCGTTCTCCGATCACTGCTGGATCCTATTTGAAATCCACTTCGAGCGTGAGAAAAGGCAGTTGGTACGGAACCCTAGGAGGGCGGATTGGGAAAGGTTCAACAGAATCACGGAGCGGTAGCTCTCATCTATCCCGCGTGAGCTGGATAATGGGGATGCTATTGAGGCAAGTGTGGGGACTTTAAATTCCATTCTGGTAACGGCTTTTGAGAAGTCCTGTCCCCTATCCAGGGCTTCAAAGAAGAAAGCCAACCCACCCTGGTGGAATGGCGAACTTAGAGAACTCAGGGAATCTTCTAGAAAACTTTTCAATAAAGCGAAGCGGGATGGGAAAATGGAAGACTGGGACAGATATAAGGCTAGTCTCAGGGTCTTTAAATACAAGATTAAGAAGTTTAAACAAGAGAGAATATAGCGAGGTGTCTAGACTCCGAAAAATTCTTTCTCAGGGGTCGAGTCCACCTAGCTATATTAGGCGAAGTGACGGGTCGTGGTTGGAGACTAGTCAGGAGAGTTTGGAGCTCTTGACGACCACTCATTTCCCGGGTAGTACACTGGTTGACTCCGTGAATAGGACGGTCAACTATGGGAACAACGTGGTTGTATCGGAGGGCATGGAAGATCTCCTGTAAGAAGGAACGATCAAATGGGCTATAAGTATATTTGCTCCTTTCAAATCACCAGGACCGGACGACATTTGGCCTATCATGCTGCAGAGAGTTTCCGGGGCAATTGTCAGCTGGTTGAGCACGATTTTAAGGAGCTGCTTGCGGGAAGCGTACGTTCCGCGGGCCACATAAGAGCAATACGTGTTTTGTTAACATGGTTGCTCATTACTGCATCTGCTTAGCGGTAAATTCTATGTTTAGCAGTATTTCTTCATGTGCAGGGAACTCACTTGTTGTTGCAAATTTGAAGAAATTCTGTTTACAAACGTATGGGCTTTCCGAAAATGTAATAAAATTTGGGGCTAATCAGGTCCTTCTTGGAGAAAACAGGACTTTTTTGTATATTTTTTAATATTTTATTATTTTTGTGTCATTCAAATAAATTTTTCTCAAAAAGTATAACACTGATTGACACAGCAATTAGAAAGAAGAATTTGTGTCCTTTCCAACGAGCCCAGAATTATTACGTTACGCTTAGTACAGCCGAGGTTAGAGATCAAACAGTGATCAAAGGTATGATGAAAGTCCTTCGTCCTTAAAATCGCGCTATCTCTATAAAACAATTCTTCCCCCTAAGGAGAATATCGCTATACTGGACGAATGCAACGAGTAGATCTTCTTGGAATACGTGACGGGGTGATAGTTTGATGTCGCCGTTGTCCTAACTTCTCGATTATTCGAGGAGTTGGCGAAGAAGTCCTCGTTGGTGACGGTGACTGCAATGGCTGTTCTGAGTCAGCTGATGTCAATGCACTATCCGTGTAAAAACTTACTTTCCTGGGTTTAATTCGTTCTTCGGGCTCGTCAGTGTTTGGACAATCCATTAGACCCTGTTGCGCTGGTGTCTGATGAGATCGTATCTGATTAACGTGTCGTTTAACGCGCCCCCCACAAAAGTCAATCTCGTAGTAAAAATCTCCAAATCGGGCAACAACTGTACCTTAAACCCACTTATTCATTCACGGATTTTCCGATAAGAAGTAAACTACTTCTGTTGGCTTGAACGTTCAAAACATCGAAATAAATTCAGCTTGTGGTTTTTCTATAGTTTTTTGTCCACTTGTGCGTATACCACGATTCAAAAGAAAATGTGCGGCCTTCTGACCGGTTGTGCTATGTGACGAGTTCCTATATTGTTGTAGAAATTCCTTCAAATTTTTTCTCAGCGAACTCTGCGTGATTGACATTGCTTTGAGAGAATCCTTTACTGTTTGGACATATTGCTCGGCTTGTCCGTTTGTCGCCGGATTAGACGGTGCTGCAGTCTTATGATATTAAACTCCACATGCTTGCAAGAATGATTTAAATTCAGTAAACTGTGTTCCGTTATCCGAAACGATGGTGATTGGGAAACCATACGTTGCAAACAATTCATCAAAGATGTTGATTGTTGCGATAGTTGTCATTGAATTGGTTACTTTGACCTCTCGTGATTTACTGTAGGCGTCAATAACAATGAGTAGTATCATACCAGCGACAGGTCCCGCGTAGTCGATGTGGACGCGTTCCCACGATCCTTTAGGGTACTTCCAATGATGTTCGCGGAACTTAGAAGGAGCGTGTGCGTATTTGGCACACTCTGTGCATGATTTTGCGATGCGTGATTGGGACACCTTACGTTGCAAACAATTCGTCAAAGATGTTGATTGTTGCGATAGTTGTCGTTGAATTGGTTACTTTGACCTCTAGCTATTTACTGTAGGCGTTAACAACAATGAGTAGTATCATACCAGCGACAGGTCCCACGTAGTCGATGTGGACGCATTCTCGCGGTTCTTTAGGGTACTTCCAATGATGTTCGCGGAACTTAGAAGGAGCGTGTGCGTATTTGGCACACTCTGTGCATGATTTTGCGATGCGTTCGATATCTAGAACACAAAATAGTCGCTATTACCACATTTATCGGTTGGCGTGACTTAAAGTCATAATTACCCAATATGTGGGACTCACGACGTGCGGACGACTCTTTAGTGACCTCGTGGGGAAAAATTTGGAAGTCATCACGACGTCATATCTGGTTGCATACTCGTTTTTATAACCCATAAACGACGTCCTGGCGACGATGCACATAAGTGATTGCTACCACTGATTGCGACTTTCAGTACGTCTTTCTGTCATTGGTGTAGTGTGTATGAAATTTTCGTTACTTTTGTATTAGAATTTTTTAATATGCGTGTATACATATTCAATATTATTATAATTGTATGGATCCACATTTGCTTTAATAGTTGAGAATTTCAAGTTGCGAAAATGATGGAACGACAAATATAGCAAACGAAATATATAATACGAAATTAAAAAATCATCTATATTTCATGCGATGGGTCAATTTTTCAAACAAATTGATCTTTATCGTGAACATAATACTTTTACCTCTCAAAAAAATTAGCGCCTTAAGAAAATGATCCCTAAAAAAATTGTTTTCTTTTTTTTATATATGAAATTAGATGAAATTAAAAGATTTAAAACAAAGTATTATTCTAATAGGGTAAAACTGTTTCATATATTCTCTACTTGTAATGATATATTCAATCATAAGGAAATGTTTTTTTTTGTAAGTTTAATATTACAAAAACAAATATTTAACATTAAATATGGTGTCTTTACACCGTACGACCTTACGGTAGTTGCTACTAATATGCAACTTATAACCGTAGGCTGAGTAAAATTAACTTGACATTATCTGATATGCGTGTAATACACGACTTATGACTTCTAACTCCCATATTAGTCGTATATTCACTTTTCTTTAAAAAACAAATTTAATGGAAATTCTGTTCCGGATCGTGTCGAGTGCTTTGTGAAAAGTGAACACCAACTTACCGACATTGTTTTATTCATAATGAATCATGTTTTGCGTGGTAAAAACCGTGGAGGATGAGAAAATTTTTATAAATGCAGTTCCTCAGAATTGGGTGAAGAATGGCCTGCTTTATTGGCCATCACAGCGCAACAAATTCGCGATCGAAAAGTTACGAAGAGATCGCAACTGTTCACCGGGTGTTAATTGGAGTACAATTCCCTGTACAATTCTTCTATGTATGTTTTCTAGAGTCCGACATGTTTGACACTTCAAGCATAGATATTGCGACTATAAAGTATTAAAGTGAGTTTTTACGACTTTATTGAAACTTTAAATACCGTCAATGACTTTAAAGTCATATATCCCAGTTATCAAGTAGTCACTGTTACTCGATATAGGCCGAGAAAGTTAGGAGTCACTAATACGTCGTATATTGGTAAGTATAAGTAACATTCAAAATAAAGTCGGTAAAGAGTTGAAAAAAAAGTTTTTAAAACTTCAAAATGTTGCTTGTAATGACTACATACCAACTAATCGCTATGACGTAGATACTCCGCATTTACTACTGCTCGCAGTATGTTGACTTCATAGTAGTGGTTGACGTAGATACTCCGCATTTACTACTGCTCGCAGTACGTTGACTTCATAGTTGTAGAACGGACGTCGTCACGACTACGTTAATACTTTACTGAGACTTTGTGCTCCTTGGTCTGCATCTATTTTCGGTTATTACCTTCTCCACAAGAAGAAGAAACTTGGAGTTATGACCAAGAGGACTAAAAAGGGGAAGAAAAAAACGATCAGAGCTCACAGGTTCGAACCGGGGCTTTCCTGACTTCGAGGCTGCGACGCTAGCCCCGATACCACGATCTACTAATCTTTCCGGTCCTCTGCAACCTACTCCAAATGCACGCCGGTTTTGCTCAGCCAAAGACGGGGACGACTAACTTTCTTACCTTCTTCTTCTTGACCTAATCTTCGTACACTGCGAGGGGATTAGGAAACCTCGACTTATCGATTTTCGCCGGGAACTAGTGGAGACACTTATTTGAAATTAGTCAAGACACTGTTTCAACAAAAAAAGCCCCGCGCCTTCGTAATCCAGAGCTTATATAACCTTCGCCGCGCCTTCGGCTCATTTCGCCTGTTCTAGTACGGTTTCCCCTTTTCTTTGCGAAAATTCGAGACAGTTGACAGGTCTAGGTCTTGTAAACATTAAACAAAGCTAGTGCGGACTGAAATGTTTTCCGGATATTTCTGGGAGTTTTTATGAAGATCTCCGCCACTTTGGTTGAACTGCAGGTTAGCGCGGGAGAATCCTATCGGTTCTTTCGTCATTCGTCGGCTGCCTTCGGCTGTTCCATCTTATTTTGTTCCGCATGGAATATTTAGTGCCGTGTTTCCCCTTTTCAAGGTGTTAGCGGAAATGTGCCTGTCCGCGTTCCCTGTGTTTCCGGGATTCACATACGGAAATAGGATCGGGACAGGTCCGTTGTAGCTCGGTTCAGTTTAAGCGCCAACAGTCGGTGCTCCTCCTATGAGTTAGGCCACTCCAACATCCTTTTTCCAATCGAGATGACGATCGGACGACAGCGGTAAGTATCGGCGCAAGATACCTGATCGGACAAAATTTTCGTACAAACAACTGAATATCTTCGCTTTCCTTCCCTTAAAAGTTGACCGCCAGAGGGTATGTCACAACATCTCTTAAAACGAAACCAGTTAAGACAAGAAGGAACGGTAGGACCGAATTTATCGCCACCTTTCGCTCGGAACTCTACCATACCAGGTTCATATTAATTCTAAGCAAAATTCTTAACAATGAAAATAATATTTTCCTCCTTCAGGTTGTCAGCCATTGGTTCCGGGATATTCTACGAAGCTGTGAACTGCTTCGGCCTATTCTCTCCTATTCGTTCCCCGATCCGTTGGTCTTCCTGTAAGTGAAAAAAAAATCCGACGCAGTGACTAGCTCGTTACGTGGGACTTATAGTGTAACACGGTCAGTAAACGAATGAACGTGCCACTCCCTTCATTTTTACGATACCTACGTGTGCCGCGTGTAGGTCGTTAAGGATTGGTTGATGTATTGATGGTGTAGCGTAGCTACACAACACATTTCACTACAACACTATACTTAACATTAAATTACTTTACATTAAAACACCTAACATATATACATAAACAAAGTACACATAAATGTAAATTAAAAAAATAAAAATTTAAAAATGTCAGAAGTATAAAATTTTTAGTTGCATTCAAGCCATTATTAATAAATGTTGTTCATGTTTCATTGGTTGCGTTTACGTGAGAGACCAGACCAGTCTAAAAAGAACAAAAAAACAGTTCGGTCGCACGCATAAATGTTAACCGGACCGGTCCATTTGGACTTATTTTGGTTCTGATTTTGGTACAAACCAAACGAAACCGAACCAGTCTAGTACTGGCACATAATCGGTCTTAGACCAAATCATAACCTACAATAGTGCTGGCCAAACAAAATTAAAACGTCAAAGCATACATCTGCGAAAATAAAAATGACTGAACGTTGGACATTTGATGAAGTGTCCACTTTGCGCAAACTTAGCGATGTGCAGTTGAAAATTTGCATCCATGATTGAAAAAATTGTTTACAATGACAGCTTTAAATTGGTTATGTTGAAAAGCACACATAAATGGAAGACCGAAAAAGACCAAACCAGTCTTTTTAGACTGGTTCGGTCTGCACGTAAACGCGACCAATGATATTAAATTTACAAAATTAGTTAAGTAATTAACAATCATATATATTAAAAATACTAATATGTTTTTCTAAAATATAATTTGTTTTATTACAAAAAATTTAGTAAAGCTAATAGTTTTACATTTTGATCCATTAGTTTTTACAGTTGGTGACCCCAACAAGTGGTAACACGCCGCCAGCAACAACAGCCAACACGAGTAGTAATTGCACAAATTTATCAAAGTTATCCGCAACAAGCGACGACTAATTACTGCAAAAACATTTCTTGCCAGTGCTACTAGTAGTAGGGAAAACCATTCTTTTTCGTCGGTTGCATCGATCGTTGTGTCGTCAAGTAGCGCGCAAATTGTGGATATTTCAAACCTTTTGATTCTCGTTGAACGTAAGCTTTTGGAGTGCGAGCTGAATTATTTTCAACAACAATTCAGCAACAGAAACAGCAACAGAGCGAAACACGAAGCAGTAACAGAGCTGAATCTATCTTCTTAACGGTATTGCCGCAACGCACAAGAACTGCAGTAATAACAACATTAAATCACAACGAACAACCGATAACAAAAACAATTCAAGAGGATCAGGTTTTCTTACTGAAATTTTTAAATAAAATTGTACACATTAACACTTTCTCACTTTTCTTAAAAACATATCAACACTTTCAAAAAAACAAACAATATAAACAACTATTTTTATAAATTCGAAATTTTAAACTAATTATAAATTCCGGTCGCATACATTTCTTATCGGGCGAGTTTTAAATGAATTATTTGAAAGTGTTGTGTTTTAAAAAAAAATTTCAACGAAAGCATTGGCAAATATAAATTCTCTATATATGCCAGTAACGAGATTTCAAATGGCAAACGTAAGAGATATTAGCGAACAAGAACAAAACGACATGGACATTTAAGAAAATAATACTCTCTCTCATAAATAGTTTCTGTTGGGGAATTTTCTCTACTTAAAGACTAATTGTCTGCGCTTACTGCCACATGTACATTACTATGTGAGCACATTAATGCTAATCGGGACACACCACCAACATAGGATACATCAACTATTGGACATAAACAATCCATCAAAATGCCTAAGTTCTATTCTGATAAACCAGATCTGTGGTTTATTCAAGTAGAGGCACAATTCAGGAACTCAAGGATATTGTCGGATGAAATAAAGTTCGATAATATCATTGCTTCCCTGGATACAAAGTATCTCGATATTGTGGCTAATTTAATACGCGATCCACCTGTTCTTAATAAATATGAGTCAATTAAAACCGCACTTATTAAGGAGTTTCAACACTCTGATGAAACTCGGTTGAAACAGTTGTTACTAATTTGAATTACGGAAATGAGAGATACAGCAAAGGGTCTTGTCTCCAAACAAATCGTAGAGACATTTTGGTTATCGAAACTGCCGGGAAATATTAGTACGGTAGTCATTGGAACGAGTTTACCATTAGATGGCAAGGCAGAGATCGCGGATAAGATTTCCAACAGAATTAACTTTATTTCTACAACCTCCGCCATTTCTGATCAAAACGTTCCTAACAACAGAAACAACGATTTATGTACTCAGATCGCGGCATTAACAAAACAAGTCGAGCAATTACAACAATCTCGCTCTCGACCTCGCAGCCGTTCCCGCAACAATTCGCAAGTCAGAACTAACAATCCACCAGGGACGTCATTTCAGTTTTTTCCAGGGGGGGCAAGATGTTATGAATGCATATATTTTTATATGAAAATATACATATGTTATATATAATATATGAAAATACAAAATTCAGCGGGAGAGGGTAAATGCCCTCCCTGCCCCCTCCCCACAAATGACGTCCTTGTTTGTCATGCTTCCTTGTGCTTCACCACTATGAACTTTTTTGGGACAAAAATGACGACAACTAAAACAAAACACAGCATTCTGATTAATGGAGTATTCAATCCATGTAAATTGTTCAAAATGACTGCATTGAAATCGGCGCTTCGCTATCTGGGGGAATTCCTTCAGTATTGGCTGAACGAGGTCATTGTGATAAAAACGTGATATATTAATAATTGACACATCATTTTCCGGTAATGCTTCTGAATGAACTTTATCTTTTACATTTTTATTTGTAGATGGTATTGCATCAACTGACTGTGCAAATTGGCGGGAGTCTAGCTTCTTACTACTATCAATGGTTTGCTCGGAATCAAGAATTTTTTTTTATTTGTTTCATCTGGGTTTGGTACACTCTTTCTTTTCAAAAAGTTATATATTGAGGACTGTATTGGTTTTTTTGACAATATCAGTCTGAAATAGACAAAAGTAAATTCCCAAAATCTTTTTATACTCTAGATGAACATATAGAGTATAATAAGTTTAATCCGGCCCGAAAAGTTTGTAACGCATAGAACCGAGCCGCGGACAAACAAAAATTATATATTATTTTAAGTTTATTTTAGGCCGAAACCCCCAAATCCGTTTGCTGTCCGTCCGTCCGTCCGTCCGTCCGTCCGTTAGCACGATAACTCAAGAACGCGTTGACCTAGGAAGTTGAAATTTTGAATCTGGGTGTTTGGTTGAATTTGTATGTTTGTATTGAATTTTTTGACAATATCGGTCTGAAATAGACAAATGTAAATACCCGAAATCTTTTTATACTCTAGATGAAATCTTAAAGAGTATTATAAGTTTGATCCAGCCGAAAATTATGTAACGCATAGAACCAAGCCTCGGACGAAAAAAAGTTGTACATTATTTTTTTTTTAATTGTGGCCAAGAACCTCAAATGCGCTTGACTTCCGTCCGTCCGTCCGTCCGTCCGTCCGTCCGTCCGTCCGTCCGTCTGTCTGTCCGTTAGCACGATAACTCAAGAACGCCTTCACCTAGGCTCTTGAAATTTTGAATCTGGGGTTTGCTTGAATTTGTAAGGCTAAGTTCGTTAACGCGCAAAATCGTCTTACTCCTTCGGGTAGCTGCCATACAAAGTGTCCTTAAAACACGTGTTCAAGAATATTGGTCGATAACTTCTGAAGGGCTTAACTTAGGTTCTAGAAATTTTGCATGTGTTATTTTTCCAAGAGTTGGAGCTAACTGTATGATTATGAAGAAAATTTTAATAGTCCTTCGAGGGGCTGCGATACAAATATCCTGTACAAATGACTTCACTTAATTTACGAAACTCACTATAACTCCAGTAATCTCTTAGCTATGAGTTCGGAATTTTACACAAATTAGTTTCGAGTGAAGACGAAGTTCACGTTTACCAGTCAACGAAATCCTTTTACTCCTTCTGGTCCATACAAAAAATCCTTAAAACACTAGCTCAAGAATATTGGCTGATACCATTGTATTTATATCTTATAGTAGTATCACGAATAACTTCACCTTAGCTCAAAAGATGGCGCAGCATATATCGTTTTTTGGGGTTTTGTTCTCTCGCGCTTTCACACTCATTCTTCCTTGAAGAATTCAAAATCAATCAAAGCAGGCATATCTCATTCATTCATAAAGTTCAATCAACACGACTTCCCATTGGTCGACAGCGAACTCCGCACTCGAGTGTTAAAAAAATGAATAAGTGTGGAGAGCGCGACAGCACAAAACCCCAACCAATGGGAAGTCGTGTTGATTGAACTTTATGAATGAATGAGATAATGCTTGCTTTGATTGATTTTGAATTTTTCTTCGTAGGTACAATACGCATTGACATTTCTCACAGCTCTCACTACGTTCATTTCCTTTCCTCGCACACGGTGCATGCGAAAGGACGGGCGGTATTGAGAAGCAGATCGCTTTTCTGTTTCTTCATGCAAAAGAAGAATTTCATTATGCAGAAGGACATACACTCTTTTTTATTTTTGCGGTACAAAAAAGTACATGCAAAATTTTTGGAAACTATTTGGGAGTGAGGATTGTGGAAACGCCGTACGTCTGCCGGTGTACGCAAAATTGTTTGAAAGCTCGTAGCACCCAAACCATTTGAGCTATTTATTTGAATTTTCGTTAGAAGATTTGGTATACCCATTTAAGTACCCATTTAGATATCAGCAACCGCTTATGCTAGAAATCTGAAACTTGGAATTTTTATAGAGCTTCAATAGTAGACCCATTTGCAAAAAATATTCTGATATGGGTGAAGGAGTGGGGGTGGGGAAATAATGCGTTCGAAGCGCAAAAAAGCTGAGATCGATACATTCTAAAATACATATCTCCTAAACTGTTGATGGCACGAAATTCAAACTTAACAAATATCTGTACCTATACTAGGAGGAAAGATTGAAAAAATTTTTGAGTGGGGGTAGTGGAGTACGGTGGTGGGGGGTGAAAAACTTTAGATTACCATATCTCAGGAACCAATTGCTCTAGAAAAATTAAATTTGCTTTGAAGAGAAAGGTCAACAAATAAAGATTGCTCAAAGTACAATTTTTTAAGAGGATGGCGGAACATGGAAGGGGGGGATAAGAAATTTTCAAAAAAATCACTTTTCATATCTCAAGAACAGTGTGAGATAGATGCTCAATTTTTTTACCAGACGTAGGCCCAATAGAACCTTAGCAGAAAAAGAAAATTGGGGGATATGGGTGTAGTGGGTAGTGGGGGAAGGTGGGGGAGGGTGAAAACTAAAAGGTTCCGATGTTTATATTTTATGAACGTATAATGATAAAAAGCTGAAACGTGGTATTAAGTTAGAGCTATAGTAGTGGCATGTTGGAAAAATATAATTTTTTTAGGGGTAGTGTGGTACGGGGGTAGGGGAGTTTTCCCTAACTATGGAACGGCTGATGCTAGAAAGTTGAAACTCGGTGTGTATATGTAAATCAACTAGGAGAGTAATTTTGTTTTAAAAAAGATTCGAATATCCATTGGCGTTCAGAAGGGGGGCAAAAAAAATTATCAGTAAATATAAAATGCATATATTTTCACGATTTTCGTCATATCTACTAGGTCTTTCCAAATGTTGAATTCATTTTTATTCTACGGATTTTTCATTTGAATACCTAGAAAGCATTTTCAAGATTTTTTTGAAATTCGACCCCTAAGAGGGTGTAAAGTGCTTGTATACTTTTCCACGAATTCTACCATATCTCTCAGGTTTGATCAGATATCGAATATCTTTTCACTTCCACAGTTTTGTTTAATAATCACCTATTTTTAAGTTTTGTCTCTTTCAACCTCGAGACCGCATCCCGGAATATGACCCAATCATACAATTCATATGTTACACCATATTCTAACCGCTTCCCGAACTTTTTGAAAGGTTTGCAGTCACATAGTAACCTACACCGCATCTTAGAATTGAACGCGTTCCCCTCTTCTGCTGGAAAAATAATAAAGTTGCGCTTAGGCAGATTTTTTAGTATGTCGAAGGAGGTGGAGAAATTCAATAATTCACGTCTTAGCGTCGGAACGGATAAAAGTTTCAAAATACCGCTTTTAAAAAAAAAAATTTCCAACATTCTGTTTTGTATATATTAATTTCTTTTCAAAATTTTATATCTCTGTTTTTATAAGACTCAAGAGGTGCAACGCAGTTGAGATGATGTGTTATTATCTGCACTAAAAGCCTCACACAAACCCATTCGATTTCATTTCCACTTGGCATTTGAATTTCGAAGGAATTGTGAAACAAGTTTTTAAACGATTTAATGAATAAGTATGAAGACAACACGAGAAAGTAAAAACCAATTCAATTTCTTATCATTTTTAAAAGATGTGACGAAATTCATGAAAATGTGTTCAACCGTTTTTATATGTATGTTTTAGAGGCTTAAAAAGGATTATTACGCAAGCCCATGAAAGTGAAAAGTTTTTCGATATCGATCAGATCTAGGAATAAGGCAGACGAAAATCCTGAAAATATATGTATTCAACTTTCACTGATAGTTTTTTTTGCCCCTCCCCCCTTTTCATCAGAATTCCTTCTCTGGTTGATTTGCACCGAGTTTCAACTTTCTAGCATAAGCCGTTCTATAGAGAGAAAAAATACCCGTATTCAAAATTATATTTTTCCAACACGTCACTACCATAGCTCTAAAATAGATACCAAGTGTCAGCTTTGTATCATTATGGGTTCTTGAGATATTAAAATCAAAACCAAAACCACCAAATTTTTATTTTAAGAATTTTACACTTACACTGTTCTTGAGATATGAGACGTGAATTTTGAGAAAAATTGTTATCACTTCCACTTTCATGCTCCACCGCCCTCTTAAAAAATTTTACTTTCAACAGACTCCATTTATCAACCTTTACTCACAAACCAAATATTATTTTTCTAAAGCAATTGCTTCTTTAGATATCGAATCCTAAAAATTTTCACCCCAACCCCGAACTACCCACTCAAAAATTTGATTCCGATCTATTCTCTTATTGTACTTACAGATATTAAATTTCAATTTTGAGTCATTAACTGCTTAGGAGATATGAATTGTAGACTGTGTCGATCTCGGCTTTTTTACGTTTTGGACGGATTTGCATTATTCCCCCCTTCACTCATATCGGCAATTTTTCGCAAATAAGTCCACTATCAAAGTTCTAACCAAATTCCAAATTTCAGCTTCCTAGCATTAGCGGTTGCTGAGATCTAGAAACCAAAATTTTCGGTCTAAAACGCTGCTCGCACTTCGCCCCTAATACCTCCAACCTTCAAAATATGGACACTTCTGGGGTCTACCCAATCTATTCATAAAATTTTTTTTAAACGTTAAACCGCTCGAAAGATATAGGAAAGAGAGACGACTTTACTGAATGAAATGATAGTAACGAAGAGGTATAAACAGGAAATCGGCAAAATACTAAACACAGCAGAAAGAGAGACATGACTTTACTGAATGAAATGAGTAACGATAAAACTATGAAGAGAGAAAACGCATGCAGCGCTTCTGGTGTAAGCAGGTGAAAACAGAAAAGTACGTCTGGAGAAAAGAAATCACCATTATAGTAGTATCACGAATAACTTCACCTCAGCTCAAAAGATAGCGCAGCATATATAGTTTTTTGACGTTTTGTCGGGGATGCCGTTTGCTCTCGATTAAATTACCCAAACAAAATGTTCAAATTCCCCGAAATTCACCGCAATTCCCCAAAATATATTGAAATTCCCCGCATAATACCCAAAATGTAGACCTTGGAATGAAAACTAATAAAATATCACAACAGTACTATCAACTTATTTATACTTTAAGTGTAATACACTTTACACTGAAAGTGGAGGGTGCATTTCGCGCAAAAAGAACGGGTTAGGTCCTGTATTTCAAAATAAAGTTAACTCGAGTGGTTTTGATTAACTGATTGTTAAAATATTTTCCATATATCAATATCAGATAACCAACAAAGTGTTAGTAAAAGTGACTTTCAAGTTAACTCATACTTCAGGTATCAGTTAACTTCTGACAGTTGCTAGTTGATAACCTTAAAAATTTGAAGTAATTTCTAAATTGACTGTAATTGTTTCTGTTTGTTGAATTTATTTATTATCAATTAACTGTTAAGCATACTAAAGTACTTATACTGTTAAGTACACTTACTTACCTACAATTTATAAACTTGAAACCAAACGTTTTTGTTTAATTATAAGTTAACTACTAGTTAACTCCCAGTTAACTTTTTGGCATTAGCTACGAAACTTACAAGTTAACTCTACATTGAAATATTAGGCCTTAGTGTAGAAACGTGACAGCTAAAACTTCGAACTTTTTTATTTGCTTTATTCTTACACTTCTATCAATGCAAATTTATTCGTATTCAAAGTTCTTGCATGTATTTAATCAAAACAGTAGTTTCATAAATTCAAAAAGTCTCATTTTACTTTATTAGTAATAATACAGTATTGTTATTAATTTTTAAAAAAAAAAAATTTGATGCCCTCAAAATTTTTTTGTGTACATTTCATGACTAGTAGACACGAAAAAAGCAATAAAAATTTTCACTCCGTCTGTCCGCCGTACGCCGTACGCCGTACGCCGTCCGCCGTACGCCGTCCGCCGTACGTCGACCGCCAAAATCCTTTGAAGGCTCGTAGCTCTCAAACCAGTGGAGCTATTAAATTTAATTTTTTTCTAGAAATAGACTGGGTAGACCCCTTAAATTGACATTATTTTCAGGAGTATGGGTGTGAGGGGAAAGGTGGGGGAAGCGTTTTAGACGAAAAATTTTGGTTTCTAGATCTCAGCAACCGCTTATGTTAGGAGACTAAAACTTGGAATTTTTATAAAGCTTTGATAGTGAACCCATTTGCAAGAAATTTGATGATATGGGTGAAGGGGTGTAGGAGTGGAGGGGGAAGCAATGCGTCAGACACGCAAGAAAGTGGAGATCTACACATTCTAAAATCTATATCTCCTAAGCCGTTAATAGCAAGCAATTAAAACTTGACAAATATCTGTAGTTATACTAGGAGAGTAGATTGAAACAAAATTTTTGGGTGGGGGTAGTGGCGTACGGGGGTGGGGGTTGAAATACTTAACATTACGATATCTCCCAAACCAGAGGCACCAGAAAAACAAAATTCGGTTTGGACATAAAGCTTGATAAATAAAGATTGCTCAAAGTCAAATCTTTGAAGGGGGCGGAGGAGTACGTAAGTGGAGGGGATAAAAAACTTTCAAAAATAACACGTTTCATATCTCAATAACAGTGTAAGATGGATGCTTCAAATTTTTACCAGAAGTAGGCCTAATAGAACCCTAGTAGGGAAAAAAATTGGGGGTGTGGGTGTAGAGGGTGAGGGTGGGGAAGGGTGAGAAAGAACAAGTTCCGATGCTTATATCTTAAGAATCTATAATGATAAGAAGCTGAAACTTGGTATATAGATAGAGCTATAATAGTGGCATGGTGGAAAAATAATTTTTTTTTTAAGGGTAGTATGGTACGGTGGTGGGGGGTGTTTTTCCTAACTTAAGAACGGCTTTTGCTAGGAAGTTGAAACTCGGTACGTATATGTAAATTAACTAGAAAAGTGATTCTGATAAAAAAAAATTCGAATATTCATTGGCGTTCAGAAAGGGGGGCAAAAAAAATTATCAGTATATATAAAATGCATATATTTTCACGATTTTTGTCATATCTACTAGGTCTTTCGAAATATTGAATTCATTTTTATTCTACGAATTCTTCATGTGAATACCTAGAATGTGTTTTCAAGATTTTTCGAAATTAGACCCCTTAGAGGGTGTAAACTGGTTGTATTTTTTTTCATGAATTCCACCATGTTTCTCAGGTCTGATCAGATATCGAATATCTTAGTTTTGTTTTTTTCAACCATTAGACCGCATCCCGGAATATGACCCAATTATTTAATTCATATGTTACACCCTTTTCTAACCGCTTCCCGAACTTTTTGTTAGGTTTTCAGTCACATAGTAACATACACCGCATCCCCGAATTGAACGCGTTCTGAACTTCTGCCGGAAAAATAATACAGTTGCGCCCAGACTGTTGGCAGATTTTTTGTTAGGTTTTCTGTCACATAGTAACATATGCCGCTTCCCCGAATAAACCCGTTCCGAACTTCTGCCGGAAAAATAATAAAGTTGCGCCCAGACTGTTGGCAGATTTTTTATTTGCATACAGACATTAATTTTGGCAGATGGTAAAGAAGAAGAACTTACACCTGCTCCGACTCAGTGGGAAGGAATCGCCCATTTTGCATGAAGGGACTAAATCTATTATTATTATCCGAGTTTCTAACACACTTCACAGCTTGCGCTGGTGAAAGTTTTACCTATCTCGTTACTCCGTGTAACACACGAGATTAGGCTCAGACGTGTCCTAAATGGGCTATTAAGCAACATTTAGGTTTCCTGCTTCAGATGTTCTTGAAGTTCTTATGTTGGTGTTCGTCTGGCTACAGCAAATTCTGGCATTCATCACTCAAATTCTGCTGCAACTGAATGACGCACTTCATCAATGCTCTCTGCTACTCCTTCAATTGCTGCAGGAATTCGATTCTGATTCGTCGGACCATTTCCTTCTTCGGATTGTATGTTCATCGTCCGACGAACTATTGCACAGGTTGCAAGAATTACAGCTTTCTGCATTTCGATATAAACGCCTTTTCGTACACCAAGCTTCTTTAATTGAGTGTGGAGTGATGACGGTATCAATCCGGTCGCAGAAATTACAATTGGGACGATGTCTATATGGTTCAGCTGCCATGTACATTTCAAGTCATCCGCCAAGTCTCTGTAATTTCGGATTTTCTCTCCCTGCTTCTCGATGGTGTTACGATCCATAGGTACAGCCACATCAATCAAATAGCATTTCTTCTGTTTCAACTCATGTACGATAATGTCGGGTTTATTATGTCGAACCGTGTGATCAGTGACTACCGAATAATTCCAAAGTATTTTGACATCCTCATTTTGCTCTATCGTTTCTGGTACGTATTTGTAGTACGGCAGCTGATCACGCCTTATTCCGTACTTTAGTGCCAGTTGTTGATGCAAAATCTTCGCTACGGAATTATGCCTGGCCAAGTAGTCGGTTCCACATATCGCACTACATCCACTTGTAATATGTTGGATGGTCTCTTGCTGCACATTACACAATCTGCACAGAGTCGTTGTTACGGTTACATCGTTGTAGATGAATCTTCTGCGATTCCTGGTTCCGATTACAGCGTCTTGAATTGCAACCAGAAACGCTTCGGTTTCGTAGAAGAGTGACGATGTTGTTAACCACTTATTGGATCCCTCTACATCTATGCCTGGTGTCAGTAAATTGTTAATGTGTCCGCCATGTACAACTTTTCGCTTCCAATTCTCGATTTTCTGAGCATCGGGAATTGTTGAGGCCATCACGTCAACATTCCGATTCTTCAGGTCTAAAGGCGAAAGGGCGTTATCTACATTAATAGCAGCCCTATGCAAAGAAGATGTTGATTCTTTGCTGTAAAAGTATTCACGCAAGCTGTCGACTTGACGGTAATAAAGTGTTCGCACGTCAAGAACACCTCTTCCACCCTTATTCCTCGGCAGTGTTACTCTCTCTATCCCGGATGCGGTGTTATGCATCCCAACCTTCGCTAGTATTACTCTAATTTGCCTGTTGACTGCTTCCAGTTCTGTCACACTCCAATGCAAAACGCCAAAGGAGTACAAGAGTACTGGAATAGCTAAAGAGTTTATCGCTTCGATCTTCGCTCTCCCATCCAGCTGCGTTCTCAGGATTCCGGTAAGTCTTCTCTTGAATTCGTGACCTAACTTCTCTTTAACTATTGCAGTTGCCGAACCCGTGGCTTGTATGATCCCAAGATATTTGTAAAGATCCACTTCATCCATCGCGCGTATCTCGATGTTCTCTGCCGTATATCCTGGATGTCTCGCATGTAATCCTTTTTTGATGGCTTTGGTACGACATTTTTCTTCTCCTAACTGCATGCCGATATCTCTGCTAAATAAGATGGTGATATCTAACATTGACCTCAGCTGTTGTTCATCTTTGGCATATATCTTGATGTCGTCAACATACATTAGATGGCTCAACATATGTTGTGATATAATGCCATGTTTTATAACAAATCCGTACTTGCTTATTCCATACAATTGGGATAGCGGATTCAAAGCCAAACAAAACCACAATGCGCTAAGTGAATCACCTTGAAATATACCTCTCCTGATGCGGATTTCGTCGGAAGTTCTGAAACCCTGTTCTGTCTGTATTCGTAGACGGGTCCGCCAATGCATCATCACATGCTGAAGTAGATTAATGATGCTTGGATGGACCTTATATAGTTTGAGAACTTGGAGGAGCCACTTATGCGATACAGAGTTAAACGCTGATTTGTAGTCGATATAAGCGGTGTGGAGATTTCTCTTCTGCTTAACCGCTTGCCGAATCGCTACAGTATCGATGACCAATTGCTCTTTACAACCTTTGGAGCCTTTCGTACATCCTTTTTGCTCTTCCGTCATGATGTTGTTAAGATCTAGATGGTATCGGATCTTTTTGGCAATGACAGACGTTAACAGTTTGTATATTGTCCCCAGGCAAGTGATCGGTCTTTGCTTGGCGGGATCAGAGCAACCTCTTTCCTTAGGAATTAAATAAGTTGTTCCGATTGTAAAGAAATCCGGGATGGTGTTTGGACTTCTTACAGCTGTATCGAAAGTTGCAGCCAGAAACTTATGTACTGGTGTGAACTTCTTTAACCAATAGTTTTGGACATGATCCGGGCCGGGAGATTTCCAGTTGGCAAGTTTCCGTACTGCTTCCGCAATATCTAGCTCGGAAATGCGTGGAAGATCCATTACCGGAATCGTAGCACATGTCTGGTTAATGGTTGGGAGCCAACTTGGTTCTACATTATAATTCGCTGAGTTGCTCCACTCGTTCTTCCAATACTCTTCAGCTTGTGTCAACTGGATGTAAGTCGGGGTATCGTTATTATTTGATCGGATGTTACGATACACAAGTTTTTTGTCACGATTGAAGAGCGCGTTCTGTGTTCTGCGCTCATAGCTCTTGGTGAATCTGCGGATCCTATTCACCACTACAGCAAGTTTCTGCTTCAGCCATTCCAACATTTCAACCGCTGGCATTAGCCCGTTCAGGTTGTAATTCTTCCTAATCACGCTAAGATGTCGTAAAACTCTAGCCGATTGGTTTCCGGACACCACCTGTTGCACTCGACCAATTTCTCGCCGAAATTTTTCTCTGCGGTGGTGTAACCTTCGCATCCACCGAGGCTCCCTTCTCTCCCGCTGAACACCAGCTGGTTTTCGGATTACTTGTTGATTGTGTAATCGAATGGTCGCAACCGCAGCACAATATATTGTGCTATGTAAATCTGCAATAGAGATTTGTGGTTCCAGCACAGATGTTAGCACCTCGTTGACTTTTACGATGATGTCTTTCGTAATTGAGGTCATCTTCAGTTTAGGAATCCTAGGCCTATGAAGTGGACACAAGTCAAAGAATTCCGCCCTTGCAATATGGAACATGTTCTGAATCTCTAGATCGAGATGGGAGACATTTTGTTCGATAATGCTCCTTCTGATACTCGCAGAAATATCTGCTATATTGACACTGCTTTGTTCGGCGATTGGAGCTCCGGTCTGTACAATCAGTTCCTCATATTCACTGACATCAGTGGTACTGTGTCGGACAATGTTCTGTCTGGTAATACTGGTTCTACGGTTGCTGTCACGACTGAATCTGTTATTGTTGCGACTGGTGGTGTTATTGGCATCATTATTGTTTTGATTCAGTTCGCTCAACACATCCTGCTTTATCCGTTCGCGAATAGGAACTGCGACTCTGTTATTGTTCACGATGATTCTGTACTGGTCAGCGATGCGTTGCTCTGTCAGAAAAGATAACTCTGGGAAGCGGTTGATAAATGCTTGATAAAGTCGTCTTCTGTAACCAGTGGAGTTTCGTTCCGCATCCGTAACTAGGTAATAGGCCCGGACAATGTACTCATTTAATTGATGTGTCCATTTCATTCGTTGCCTATTTCGTCCATCTAAAGTGGTCACCGGCATGACCGATGAAACATCAAAAGGTGAATTGTTGCTCTAACGTTGACGTTGTGTTCGAGCTACAACGGACCTAGTCAACGGGCGGAGTTGTTGTTGTGATGTATGGGGCTGTCTTCGATTAACGTCAGGGGCAGCCCCCAAGTCTGACGTATCCGAGGCAATACTTATATTTGTAGTTGCTTTTATACACCATCATGTTGCGAAGGCTGCAAACCTTTCACAAGGCAACTGATGGGCGACTAGGGTTCGCGGGCTCGTCACACCCGGGTTCAAATTATTGAACTCCCTTGCTGGTTGCGCATCTTTCTTAGCCGACTTACATAAGACTTCTGCTTATCGCGTTTCCACCCCCCACGTGTGCCGTTTATTTTCGGTGTCCTACAACGACCCGGACGTGAAGATGCCCGGGGGGCTTATTATTATTATTATTATTATTATTATTATTATTATTATTATTATTATTAAAGTGTACACTGAGTACAATACACTCGACAAAAAGAACCTCTGACGTCACACTGACAAAGAGAACAGCAAAAGAATAAAAACTGTGAAAAGTGTAGAGGCAGGGAAAAACCAAACTAATACAGCAGCGGTTGCGACAGCAGCGGTTGCGACAGCAGCGCAACTTTCTGCTCTACTGAATGAATTTAATTGAAAGCAAAAGCAAACAAAACAGTGTCTGTGCAAACTGTCAAAGTGTCAACAGTCCCAATTATAGACTCTTGTTTGAGTGACCGAAAACATTTTGTTTCATATAAGTTTTATGAGATTTTAATAAAATTTTGTAGTAAATACGAGTATACAGTAACTCACAGCTTATTTCAACCAGCACGTAAAAAAAACTTAACTGCCTATAAAAGCTAAACTAAAGAAGATATCAATATTTTATAAACGCAGATTATTAGTCTAATGTTTAAACTAATCATATATGACTTCGTTTATTTTTTTATATTTTTTCAATATTCTAAAACAATTAAAACGAAAAATGCATCAAAAAACAATGCCACAGCTTATTTCAACCAAACGCTTTGCAGGTATGCAACGATCCTTTATTTTGCAATGTAGCGGTTATTTTTTTTTTCTGTGATTTAGTTATTATATTCGTAATGTGTTCAAGTTCATTCTGCCTGAATTCTTTGAGAGGATCGTGCAGAAAAATTAGTTTTGCGAAATGGGACCACGTACAACAATTGATCAGCGAGAACTGGTTCTCAGTAATTTTAAAAAAGGTCATTGGCGCAGGAAAATTGGTGAGATGGTTGGAATAAGTGATTCTACTGTGCAGAGCATCATATACCGATTTATCCGCGAAAATAGAACGCACGATAAAGAGAGAAATGCCCCCAACAAAATTTTCAATCCAACGGAAGATCGTTATATTGTCCGGAAAATCCGGGAAACCCCAAGACTATTGTCTCGCATAATTGCCAGTAGAGTGGAAGCTGAGTTGGGCAAGTCATGCCACCCGTCAAACTATTCGTTGTGTGCATAGAGAGCAAAAGACCAATGGTAGAATAGCGCGCAAGAAGCCATTTATAAGCGCCAAAAATCAAAAGTGACGTTTAAAATTGGCCAAGGAACATTTATATAAGGATTCTAAATTTTGGAATACCGGTATATTCGCTTATGAGTCGAAGTTTAATATTTTTGGCTCTAATGGAGCCTCATATGTTTGGCGTAAGCCAAATACAGAATAGCAAAACAAAAATTTGAAAGCTACAATCAAATACGGAGGTGGTAACGTTATGTTTTGGGCCTGTATGTTCTCCGCGGGAGTTAGAAATTTGCAATTTATTGAGACTACAATGGAAAGGTCTCATTATCTCGAAATTTTAATGTCCAATTTACTTGATAGTCGGGAAAAAACTGGGCCTTCAGATTTTATCAAGACAATGACCATAAGCATAAGTCGGTATTGTACAGACATGGCTGGTTTGGAACTGTCCGCATTCTATCAAACCACCGGCAGCACAGTCGCCCAACATTAACGTCATCGAAAATTTGTGGGCTATTTTGGATAGAAACATCCGAAAACAGAAAATATCCAACAAAAGCGATCTGCAAAATGCATTCAATGAAGAATGGGTCAAACTTACCCCAGAAGTGACACAAAAACTGGTCGATTCAATGCTTAAGTGGCTTAAAATGGTGGTTGACCAAAAGGGTGGTCATACCAAGTATTGAAATTTTTTGTTGTGCCTTTTAACTTAATTTAAACATTGAATCTGTAATCTGATGCCTTTTAACTTAATTTAAACATTGAATCTGTTACTTGGTTGAAATAAGCTGTGGCATTGTTTTTTGTTGCGTTTTTCGTTTTTAAATGTTTTAGCATATTAAAAAAATATAAAAAAATAAATGAAGTCATATTTAATAAGTTTAAACATTAGACTAATAACCTGCGTTTAAATAATGTTGATATCTTCTTTAGTTTAGTTTTTATAAGCAGTTAAAGTTTTTTTTACGTGCTGGTTGATATAAGCTGTGAGCCACTGTATGTAAAAAATTTTGACTCCTTCATCACGTCTATTGCTGTCAACATTTCCAGTTCTTAAGGGATTTTAGAACTAAAAATTAGAATAGCTTTCGTGGCTGCTTCTGCCTCTGCTTTTATTTACAAGCAGAAGTTTTGCTCTGTGTGTAAATTTTACATTGAACGTTTGCTTCGATGGCGGTTTTTGACGCAGATCAAAGGGATATGCGTGTGCTTGCCGTTTCCACATATGCCTAGACATTCGTGCTCATCACATATGCGCTACGCATATGAAGGCATAGGTGGAAACGCGGCATTAGAACAATATTACTAGCTGTCACATTTTTCATACAAAATCAATAAGTACGAGTTGAATTGGAGAATTCAAAATCACCTGTTGGTTCTCTCTCAAATATGTTGTGAATCGAGCGAGCCGAGTACAAAATTTTAATACAAATCAAGTTTTTATGAAATTCGAACGTTGTAAATAAAAATAATTAATTACAAAAAAAATATGTTTTATATATATTAGTTTAGTTTTATTTCATGATTTCAAATTAGCAGTATTAGGAATATTGTCGGCAATGATTCCGGCTTTAATTGTGTATATTTATATACAGATTGCTGCAATGATTGAATCATGGGCTTAACAGTTAACTGTCAATACATTTCCCACGTATCATTTCATCTTTTATAAAAATGTATATATCTCAACATTTTGACAGCTGAAATGCAGTACAGAAACCACAAAAATGCATAAAAACCTAGCCTACTTAGACAAAAATTGTCGTTAAGAATGTTTTGCATAATGCAATAATTTGCAATAATAGAGATATTGGTTCGTATGTCCGCGAAATTTTGCACACTGGGTAAAAATTCTGTAGAAGAATTGCGATATTACTATGTATGTCCACGAAATTTTACACGCTGGGTAAAAATTCTTTTATGCTATGTATGTCCACAAAATTTTGGACGCTGGGTAAAAATGAACATTGGAATGTTGTAAATCAGAAGTTTTTCATACTAAAATCTGTTTTTAGTACGTGAACATAAACTGACTGCAGTTCCCCAAAATGCCTCGCAATTCCCCACAATTTACCCAAATTGTGCTTAAATTCCCCACAATTATCCATTCCCCGCAAACAACCCACACAACGTTGAAATTCCCCAATTTTGGGGAATTCCCCACAGATCGGCAACCCTGGGTTTCGTGCTCTCGCGCTTTCACACTCGTTCTTTCTTGAAAAACTCAAAATCAATCAAAGTAGGCATATCTCATTCATTCATAAAGTTCAATCAACACGACTTCCCATTGGTCGACAGCGAACTCCGCACTCGAGTGTTAAAAAAATGAATGAGTGTGGAGAGCACGAGAGCTCAAAACCCCAACCAATGGGAAGTCGTGTTGATTGAACTTTATGAATGAATGAGATAATGCTTGCTTTGATTGATTTTGAATTTTTCTTCGTAGGTACAATACGCATTGACATTTCTCACAGTTCTCACTACGTTCATTTCCTTTCCTCGCACACGGTGCATGCGAAAGGACGGGCGGTATTGAGAAGCAGATCGCTTTTCTGTTTCTTCATGCAAAAGAAGAATTTCATTATGCAGAAGGACATACACTCTTTTTTATTTTTGCGGTACAAAAAAGTACATGCAAAATTTTTGGAAACTATTTGGGAGTGAGGATTGTGGAAACGCCGTACGTCTGCCGGTGTACGCAAAATTGTTTGAAAGCTCGTAGCACCCAAACCATTTGAGCTATTTATTCGAATTTTTTTCGTTAGTAGATTTGGTATACCCCTTTAAGTGAACACCTTTTGAGGGATGCGGGTTCATATTTCAAGAACAGTGTGAGATAGATGCTAAATTTTTTTACCAGACGTAGGCCCAATAGAACCTTAGCAGAAAAAGAAAATTGGGGGATGTGGGTGTAGAGGGTGAGGGTGGAGAAAAAAATTTTGGGTGGGGGAAGTTGTGTATGGGGGGGGGGTGAAAAACTTTAGATAAAGATATCTCATGAACCAATTGCTCTAGAAAAATAAAACTCGGTTTGGGTATTAAAGTCGACAAATAAAGATTGATCAAAGTAAAATTTTTTAAGTGGGAGGTGTAGCATAGAAGTGGAGGGGATGAGGATTTTTCAAATCAAACACATTTCATATCTCAAGAACAGTGTAAGATAGATGCTTAGAATTTTTGCCAGAAGTAGCACTAATTAAACGCTAGTGGGGAAAAACCGAGTTTCAACTTTGTAGCTTAAGCCGTTCTATATATAGGAAAAACACCCCCCACTTGTACCACACTACCCTTAGGGGTCGAATTTCAAAAAACCTTGAAAACGCTTTCTAGGTCTTCATAAGAAGAATCCGTAGAATAAAAATGAATTCAATATTCGGAAAGACCTAGTAGATATGGCGAAAATCGTGAAAATATATGCATTTTATATTTATTATATTTACAAATAATTTTTTTTGCCCCCCTTTCTAAACGCCAATGAATATTCAAATTTTTTTTATCACAATTACTTTTCTAGTTGATTTACATATACACACCGAGTTTCAACTTTCTAGCATGAACCGTTTAATAGTTAGGAAAAACACCCCCTACCCCCGTAGCATACTACCCCAAAAAAAAATTTATTTATCCAACATTTCGCTACTATAGCCTATCAATATTGACAATTTTTCTGCAAGTGGGTCTACTATCAGAGCTCTATAGAAATTCCAAGTTTCAGCTTTCTATCATTAGTGGTTACTGAGATCTAGAAACCAACATTTTCGGTCTAAAACACTTCCCCCTCCTTCCCCCTCACACCCCACCCCTAAGAATTTGGTCACTTCAAGGAGCCTACCACGTCTATTCGTTCAATTTAATATCTCAAATCGTTTGGCAGCTACGAGCCTCCAAACGATACGGCGTACGGCGGACAGACGGACTGAAAATTTTTATTGCTTTTTTCGCGTCTACTAGTTATGAAACGTGAAAATAAAAATTTTGAGGGTAGCAAATTTTTTTTTTTAAAAAATCAATCACAATACTTAATTATTAAAATAATAAAGTAAAATTGAGTGAGTCCTTCCTGCACCTCACATGTGAATGTCCTTCAAAAATGACATTTTATTCCCGATGGCACACCCAGTTCAAGAAATGATTTTAAACATTGACGACATTGTTTTTAAGTTTCAAGTAGCAACTGAATGGAGGTCCTTAATAAACTTCACAGATTTTTTTTAATTTCTCATGCATGGAGGAAACTAATATGACTTTATCTTGTTCGAGGTTCCGATCTATGCGTTTTACTTTATTATTTTAATAATAAAGTATTGTGATTGATTTAAAAAAAAAAAAATTTGCTACCCTCAAAATTTTTATTTTCACGTTTCATAACTAGTAGACGCGAAAAAAGCAATAAAAATTTTCAGTCCGTCTGTCCGCCGTACGCCGTATCGTTTGGAGGCTCGTAGCTGCCAAACGATTTGAGATATTATTGTTTTTCAGTTTTTCATTGTAAAAACTAAGTTTTGGCAAATTTTCACCTTTCTCAAAACTTTTGCATGGTTATTGCGCGCATAGTAAGAGAAATCGCACGTACTCGATTTAAAACCTTTGCGGGGGGGCTGACTGGGTGGGTCCCACTGTTGGGGTGTCTGACCATTGATTTTCAGTTTATCATTGTAAAAACTACGTGTTGACAAATTTTCAGCTTTCTCAAAAGTGTTAAATTTTTAGATTTTTTTGACATCTTTTACAGGTCACCAAAGCCAGGTGTCCCGACGTCAGACCTGCTGACTCTAGTATATTCACATACACTCTTAATGCAACCAAATACCAAAATATTAGCTTTCTCAAAACTGTTGCAATTTTTTGTCGCGTGCTCTCCGACTATAGGGACCGTCTCGCTTCGGGCAGAACTTGACACTCTATCCTCTTGCGCGATTACTTATTGGATGAGTGGCAACCCATACTGAGTCACCTAGATTGTAGGTTGGGTCGGGTCGTCTCTTTTAATCGCTGATTGGCTTCATTTGCTCTGCTTTTACTTCTTGTGTTTCCTTGGCATCCTTCAGAGCTTCTTTAAGCCGAAGAAGATATGGAGTTATTTCGGGTACGAAATTTTCTGCGAGTACGATGGTTTTTAAATCGTTAATAACGTCCTTGGATGATCGAAGTTCTCGTCCGAATGTTAAGAAAGCTGCTGAACATCCAATACGCTCGTTATGTGCGGAATTTATTGCAAATCTTACTGCTGGAAGTTTTTAAGGCCAATCTCGGTGATCATACTTGGTGAGAATGGCAAACTGTGTCTTTAGTTCTCTATTCTTGCGCTCGACAGGTTTTGATTCCGGGTGGTACACTGTTTTGTGAATGAGTGCTGGATATTGAAAAAGTACATCACCTTCTGCATAACGGCACTTACGAACTGAGTGCTATTGTCGCTGATGACTCGAAGTGGTAGATCGTATCTTAGAAATACTTCCTCGACAAGGGTTTTCGCACAAACTTCGGCGCTGGTTTTCTCAAAAGCAAAGAGTTCTTTCCATCTAGAGGCAACGTCTTTAATACAGAAAACCCATGACTTATCATCTTCAGACGTAGGTAAGGGACCAAACAAGTCAAACGAAACAGTTTCAAATCGTTGATTACAAGCAAAGTCAAAGTCTGTAAAAGCCCGGCTGGTTTTTTATTTGTTGCTTTAAATCGCTGGCACTCGAGACAACTTTTCACGTAATATATATTGTATTTTCGCGTGCCCTTCCAAAAAAATCGTTGGGAAGTAGTGTGATAGGTTCTCTGGTTCAAAGCCATAATAACCTGCTGTCTCGTCATCGTGGAAGGCTTTCATAAAATTGGCTTTTTTGTGGTCGTTCACAACAAGTTGTGCATCGGCGGTTTCAATATCGGGATTATATCGGTACAAAATCCCGTTATTAAAAAGATACCCTTTGTTACTCCAATATGCTGAATCTTCGGTGGTTTTTGCCAACTCAAAACGATCGATGATTTTTTTAATTTCAGGATCTTTTAATTGCTCAATGCGAATTTCACTTGCGGCGCGTGTCGGTAGATCAATCGAGATACTACAAACTTTACATTCCTCTAAGGTATCCGCGCTGCATGGAGGGCGAGATAGAGCGTCAGCAACTATATTTGTGCGGCCAGTACTTATCTTATTTTTATGTTGAATGGTTGCAGCTGCAGGGCCCATCTGGCCAGTCGTCCCGTCGGGGATTTCAGGTTCATTAGCCATTTTAAGGCCTGATGGTCTGTTTTAACGGTTATATCTGATCCTTCTATGTATATAACCGCGAAATTTGGCTACGGCCCAGACAATAGCAAGAGCTTCGCGTTCCGTAGTTGAATAGTTCCGTTCCGATGACGACAAAATGCGGCTTGCATACTCCACGGGACGTTCATTTTCGTCCTCCCCTGTACCAAAACTGCTCTAATGGCATAGCTGCTTGTATCGGTCTTTAGTACAAGGGCTTCATTTTCATTAGCTTGTTTAAGAACGGGAGCACTGGTTAACGCATCTTTTAGTAATTGGTACGACTCCTGCTGTTTTGATTCCCAACTCCAAACTGCACTTTTCTTGGTTAGGTCCGTTAATGGTTTGCTATGTTCTGCAAAATTTGGTATAAACCTCCTATACCACGAGCAGGTTTGCAAGAAGGACTAAAGATGCTTGAGGTTAAGTGGTATAGCCATTTTACTGATTGCAGTCACTTTATCTGGATCAGGCAGAATCCCTTCTCTATGACGTGTTCAAGATATTTGATACTCGAACAGCAGAACTTGCATTTCTTCCTATTGAGACGAAGATTGAATGTATCAAGTCTTTTTAATACATAAGTCAGATCAGCAATATGATTTTCAAATGTACCGGAAATAATGATAAGGTCATCAAGGTATGCCAGAATTATACGGTTAAGGCACAGATAGCTCTTGAATTTGTTGATTAAGCGTTGGAAAGTTGCCGGCGCGTTCCTTAATCCAAACGGCATTCTCTTGAATTTATAAAGCCCGAATGGCGATATGAATGCAGTTTTTTCTTGATCCTCTTCCTTGACAGCTACTTGCCAATAACCTGCTTTAAGATCTAGCGTCGTCCTGAACTGAGATTGTTTAGCTTGGTGTAGAAGGTCATCCATTCGTGGCAGAGGAAGTTTGTCGGGTTTCGTGATAGCGTTGAGTTTGCGATAGTCTATACAAATTCAAGTACCACCTCCTTCTTTCCGAACTAATACGACAGGGGAAGCCCACGAAGATTCACATGGCTCGATGATGTGGTTCTGGAGCATGTCATCAATTTCTCTTTCCAATTCTTGACGTTTTAGAGGAGAAAGTCTATACGGAGGTGAAGCGATGGGTGGGTTTATTCCTGTATCTACTCGATGTTCAACTTCGTTAGTTGGATATTGCACTATTTGAAATATATACTAGTTCTTGTATAGCAAATTATTTAGACTTAGTCTTTCTTGTTCTAAAAGTTCAAATGCTTCGTCATCCCTCAGGGCAGTAAAATCAATGCTTCCGATATCAGTATCATTTTCAAAAAATTTTCTCCTTTTTAATCTATTTTGTGCCGGTTTTACTTCAATCGATAAGTCCAGAAACTTTCCAGGTGTTGGTGGACACTATTACTGTTTTCTTTGCGTCGACGGTCTCAGTACCGCAACTACTCGGTAAAACAAAAAAAAACGCAATTAAACTCCCGTAGCAACACAGGGGCGAACAGACCTTTGTCCGACTAAAACCCAGAGACGGGTCGTGGGCGCCAGCGATCCTTTTCGAAAGGTCTGTTCTCCTTCCTTAGACCGGATCACTGATCTAGAGAAGTCTTCTTAATAAAAAAAACATACTGCAGTCACGATCGGCTAATCGTGTATAATACTCTAGATCAGGGCTTCTTAAACTTTTTTCATTCACGACCCCATTTATGATTGCGAGTTTCCTGGCGACCCCATATAAATATAAAAGAAAGATAAATAAATATTTTTTGATGATTTATTTATTAGGTAACAATATAAATACATATACATATGGAAATATATAGTTATAGAATTCGTTTAGACACATACAAAAATCTAAAATTAAAAATTGCACAAAAAGTTGTAAAATTTGTAACGATTCAAATTTCCAGGGATAAACTCGTCGGTTCCAGGGTCCGTTACAAAACATTTATTTGTTGATTAGACTTCACTTTATTCATGATTCAGTTTAATAAAATAGTAGTAGATTGATAATAGGTATAATTCAATTAGTATGAAGCGTTTGCTGTTTCGCTTTGTGTCAACTTCTTACGTGTTGGGGCTGCTACGCTGGTCCGGTACGTTGTTTGCTTGCCTCATTGCTCTCGTCTGGGTTGTCTTCGTTGTTCACGTCTTGGTACTTTCTTCGTGTATCTTCGCTAGTCCTTGACCGTCGCCCTTGTTCCTCATATTCGATGTAGTTCGCTCGCCTAGACTTTCTCTGCTCTGCCCTTTCTCTGTCTTCGTCTCTCTATGTGGCCTCTACGCTTTGGCCCTCTCCGCTCGGTTTATTTCTTGTCTTCGTCTCTCTGTGATGCCCCTACGTTTTGGCAATCCTTGTCTCTCTGTGTGGGTGGCAATTACTTCGAATGTCCTGGCTCTGCGGTCGGTCCTCGTAGTCCTGGCGTTGTCGTCGTACTTGTCGTGGCTGGTAGCCGCTCGACTCGTGGCACGACTCCGTATGCCTTCCTCGACTCGGTCCCTGTTTGTCATCTCATGGTTGGCTCCGTCCTTGAACTTGCTCGTCGCTCGGCTCAACGTTATGGATGTCCGCTGCTTCGCTTGCTCGCTACTCGGTTGGCTCCGTTACTTCGTTTGCTTCTTTGTCCGGAATGTCGCTACCTGGCACAACGTCGCAAGGTTTTTCGCTGCGTGGCTTGCTTCACTGCTTGGCTCGTTGCTGCTCGATTTTCTGCGTCGCTGCTTCGTCTTGGTTTTTTCGCTGCGTGGCTTACTTCGCTGCGTGGCTTACTTCGCTGCTTGGCTCGTTGCTGCTCGATCTTCTGCGTCGCTGCTTCGTCTTGGTTTTTCGCTGCGTGGCTTATTTCACTGATTGGCTCGTTGCTGCTCGATCTTCTGCGTCGCTGCGTCGCTGCGTCGCTACGGTCTGAGAATCACTGAGATCGACTGTCCGAACAGTTCCCAATGTTGCTAGAAGAGGTAGTGTAACCCCACTGACCTTCATCGCAGACTTGGTACCTGTCCACCTAGCTCCCCTTCTGCTGGATTATTTTTGCTTATATATCGTGATAAACATTCAGCATCCATGAATTATATTATGGTAACATTTTCTGAATTTGTGTATTTTGCCTTTTTATAATTCGTGTCTAGTGCATGTCATGCCGTGTATATAGTCACTTTTTGTATTTCATATTTTTATCGGCGGGTTTATCTGTCGCAATACGTCGCCTATGACGTATTTGTGATCCCGTCGATCTTTTCCAGGTTTATTCGCAACTCCTCCCGTTTCAGCCTCTGTTGTGCTTGTTTTCTACGTTCTACGGTTCTATGTTCTATGTTCTGAGCTGTGTTGTCTTATTTCATGTGACGTATCTCTTTGTCTTAGCTCTAAGTTTGTGTTGTCTTCTAATTAATAAGATTTACTTCGTGTTGTGTTCGTAATTCAATGTTTTTTAATACATAAGTTTATGTTGTATTAGTAATACAATGTGTTTAGTGTTAATTGTTTTACCATTTTAAGGCAAATTGGTGTGGATGGAAATTTGCAGAATTTCAATCCTTACAAATTGTATTTATTATAGTTACAAAAACTATATGCCCTATTTTGCATCAAAATTGCATTTTTTGCAATAACATAAATAAAAGGGAATTCTGACCGTCTTAGTTCGCTCAAATATATTCGCACGCAGTTGTTGAGTATTAAGTATTAAATTAAAATTAAAGGAAAAAATTTAATGAGATGGATGTGCCTGTTTTTTATTACATAGCAATATAAGTCTTGGTGGAATGTTTGACATGTTTGCTGGACGTAAGAAGTAGTAAGTACGACACTTTTGGGTCTTTTCTTGGCAGGTGCGATAGAGCCAGGATATCTGAAAGTGTAGGGGGTCTGAAAGGCTTTTTGGGGGATGCTAAGGGAGGAAAGCTATGGGGGAAAGCTAAGGGGGGAATGCTATGAGTTTTAAGGCTGAAGGTGTAAAGCTATGGGGGAAAGCTATAAGTTTTAAGGCCGAAGGTGTTTAGGCTGTAAGCTGTGGGGGGAAAGTTATGAACTTGAGGGTAAAAGTGTAGGACTAAAACGCTGAAAGTGTAGGAAAGTCGCTGAAAGTGTAGGAAAGTCGCTGAAAGTGTAGGAAAGTCGCTGAAAGTATCGTCTTGAAGGCATGGTCTGAAAAGTGTCGGGGGCGTACGCCAAGTGGGAGGTTTTTTAGTATTAGAAGAGATTTCGCCTAGCAGTAAGTACTACACTTTTGTATCTTTTCTTGGCAGGTGCGCTAGGGACAGGCTATCTGAAAGTGTAGGGGGTCCGAAAAGCTGAAAGTGTCGGGGCAAAAATGCATATAAAAACCGGAATAAGTGTCGGGGCTGTGAACGCTTGGATAGGTATTCTAGGCCATGTTTTGGCATTTCTGGGTGCTGATTGGTTTGGATAGGTATTCCAGTTCAGGTTTTTCGATTTTCTGCGGTGCTGATTGGCTTGGATTGGTATTCTAGGTCAGTTTTTACTCGTTTTATTCGGTTGGGGGTATGTAAATCTTATCTCGAGTCAAGTTCAAGTCAAGTGGAATTATTACAGGTTTCTCTTATGCGCGGGTCTTCGTAGATATTAAATGATATCTGGTACCCTGGGAAAATTTCGGATAATGTGGGAATCAAAACAAGTCTTACAGTCTTCGAGGTTTTAGAGGTTGATATAATGCACAACAGATGTTTCGGTTTTTATGTATATTGTATATTATATATTGAGAAGGTCAGGTTTTTACTCAGTTGTGATTATGTAAATTTGATTTCTAGTCAAGTTCAAGTCAAGTGGAATTATTACAGGTTTCTCTAATGAGTGGGTCATCGCGTATATTGTACGTATATGATTGCCTGGGAAAATTTAAGACAATGTGGGATTTAAAACAAGTTTTTCTTTCTTTGATCATTTCGAGTTTTTAGAGGCTGATATAATGCACAGCAGATGTTTCGCTTTATTATGTATGTATATTGAGAAGGCCAGGTTTTTACTCGGTAGCGTATTATGTAAATTTGATAACGCGCCAAGTTCAAGTCAAGAGTGATTATAGTGGAATTTTTTTTATGCATCATGAGTCGAGATTAATGTTATATCTAAGGAATGAAATAGAACAAGTTGTCAGCCTTTATTTTTTATTGTATACGTTATAAAGTTTATGCAGATAACTTTCTTCTGATTACATAATTGATTTTCTTAAGTAAAATAGGTTTCAGTATTTCCTCCATCTTTAGAATCCTGCGCTGGAACCTGATTCGATCTTATACACAGGTTTGCCAAGTACTTTTTCTACTAGATCTATATGCAAAGTCCCAGACAAACAGTTCCGCCCAGCTGGCCCCCCCACTTCCTCCAAACTCAATGAAAAAATTACAGAATTATGCACTATTTATGCGCTCTCCAAAAATCCAAGAAAACATTTTTGAACTCCTTTCGTTTATTAAGGATTAATCATTTAATTGTGGTGGGGGGTTGTGGGGCTGAGTGGGCGGCAAGCTAGCCCCCCCACCCCTAAAATTTTAAAAAATTTAGAAAATAAATACACAGGAATTGTGCACTATTTATGCACTCTCAGAATTCATTACAACTGATTTTTGCACTATGTCCTTTGAAATACCTCCCATACAAATCGCAGGTCGAGATTCTCAAAAAGCAAAAATTACACCAAATAACTATACCAGCTGAATCAATGATTTATGCGCTCTCAAAATCCGCTATTTGCGAGGTATAAATAAAATGTTTGATGCTATGGACGGCAGAGGGAATCGAATGCCTATTAGAAGAGCTAATCTGTACACAAGCATGCAGACAAGAAGCTCGGTTAAACGCAAAAGACGTACTAAGGTAAGGAAATCAACGCTTCCAATCAGAAAAAAGAAAACTGTGAAAAAGCGTCGTAATTTGAAAAAACGTGTGCTGGATATATTTGATAGATAATTATGATGGCCTCGCTTAAAGAATGTATGAATTCCGAATTGGATCTTTTCACATCACTACCAGTTCAGAGTAATATTTTAAAAACTGAAGAAGTGGCTTACAAGCCTACAGCATCACTAGAAAACACCTCCGTACTATAGTTTGTTTCTCTCGGTCACGGCGATACATATCGTGATTTATCCAGCATCTACTTGCGCCTAAAAGTTCAACTCGTTAAATTGAAAGATGGTAAGGAGGAAAGCTTCACTGATAAAGATACTACAGGTGACCCGTTCGGCGTAGTTAACAATTTGATGCACTCTTTATTTAAACAATGTACAGTGCAGCTAAATGGCAAGAATATAGCTCAAACTGACAATAACTACCATTATAGATCCTATATTGAAAATTTACTAAATTATGGAAAGGACGCCTCATCCATGCACCTAGAATCGGTGTGTTGGTTTTTGGATGAAGATGAAATGGAGGTGATTGAAGGAGCAGCGTCCGGAACAAGTAAAGAAAATAAAGGTTATCTTAAGAGAGGCGCAATGCTTGAAAAAGGGGCCATAGTAGAACTGATAGAAACGATCCATAGCGATTTACTTAACCAGGATAAACTATTAATAAATGGTGTTGACTTGCGCTTAATACTTTCATTGGAGAAGCCCGAATCCTATCTTTATTCTAAGACGGATGATCTTAAACCACGTATTAAAATAGTAGAGGCAACAATGCTTATGAATCATGTGACCGTCAATCCAGGAATACTTTTGGCACACGAGAATGTACTTCAGCGTGCAAATGCCATGTATCCGTACAAACGAGCAGAGGTGAAGACATACACGCTTCCTGCTAACACATTTACACTATCTCTGGATAACGTAGTGATCGGTCAAATACCGAATTTACTAGTTTTTGCTATGGTTGATAACGATTCATACAATGGAAATCGTGCGAAGAATCCATATAATTTCAAACATAACAACATAACAAACCTCAACTTGTCAGTGAATGGAGTGCAAGTTCCAAATCAACCTCTAGAATTTGATTATTCAAAAACTAAGCCGTTAAGTACTAGAGGATATCTCACCCTCTTCAAAAGCACCGGAATCAACTACTTCGATAAAGGTCATAAGATATCAAAAAAATTCTTCGACAACGGGTGTTTCATGTTAGCCTTTGATTTAACAGCGAATAAATCATACAACTCAGGCTGTGGTAACCTGTTAAACCAAGGAGTGGTGCGAATTGAAGGACGATTCAAGGAGTCTTTAAAGAACAGTGTCAGCTGCATTGTATACACAGAATATGATAGTAATATAGAGATAGATAAGAATCGAAATGTGTACACAAGTTTCTAAAAAAGGTGTAGGTGTGTAGACGCAGTATCTAGCTAAATGCGAGAAAGCAAACATGACGAATTGTCTGGTAAATGTTGAATATCTGTCAGAAGGCCATTTAACCTTCTTTAAGAAAATATCACTTACAGGTTTCGGGGCGCAGAATAAGCTCTACTCAAAAGAAATTACATATAAATATCCAACATCTTTAGCACCAACTGCGAATCAAACAGGAGTATGTGGAAACTTGGAGCTCAAGCGTCTAGATGAAGAACTTATCAGAACACTGGCAAAATTTTTAACAGTTTTGACTAGTGGTGAATCATCAAAAGAATTCTTACAAAGTTACGTGACTTCTCATACACAGATCATAAACCTTGAAGGGTTAATTTCAAAAGTCCAGGAATGCATACGATTGAACTTGCTCACATTCTGAAAATGAATAGTGCCACTAGAAACTTATTCAAGGGCGTCTTCCCATGTGATCATCTCCCCAGTAAAATAAATAGACCCGCATACGTTATAGCGAACACCGATCCTTCTCGCAAAAGTGGCACACATTGGGTTGCTTTCTACCTACCCAAGAGAGGCCCTGTAGAATACTTTGATTCTTTTGGAAGATATTCGGCAAATAAATACTTTAAGAAATTTTTACATGACAACTCAAGAATATTTATAAATAATAAGAAGAGAATACAGGGCATGTTTTCGTCAGCCTGTGGCAAATACTGTTGTGTATACATACATATATTCCCGCTGCAGGGGAAAGAGTCTAAAGTTTTTTCTTAAACAGTTCTCATTAAAAGAATTTTCACGTAATGACGCTAAAATCGTTAATTTATACCACCATATATTTTCTTCGAGTACTGCACAGAATGGAGGGATTTGCCACAACCAGTATTGCAAATCAGAAGCCGAGAGTATAAAAGCAGTAGGCTGAAATAGTCGTGCTTCAGTTTTTATTGTAAAACCTTGAGTTGAATATGTCTACAACTATTGTAAAAGCGAAGTGTGGTACGAGCCCCAAAAATATGAATCTCAAAAGAAAAAAATCAACGCCTTCCGAAGAAAATGTTAATAAGAAGACACCTCTGTGAACTTAGCACCCCACTTTAACCAAATTGAATAAAAAAATTGTTTTTGTGTGGAGTTTTGTTTGTACTTGATTGTACCGAAAAAATTTTCGTTTGTACCTCCAAGGGAACGGAGAAAAAATTGCTCCGTGTGAACTTAGCACCCGACTTGCACCAAATTAACTGAAATTTTTTATTCAGATAGAACCCCGTCTGTAAATGATTGTACCGAAAATGATTTTTTTTTTTTTTTAATAAAAAAAATAAAAAAAAATAATTAAAAATTTTTTTTTAAAAAAAAAAGGACGGCAAACTATTGTAAATTGCTTCTATTTGATTGTACCTTCAATCGATTTTAAAATACTTTAAAATTTACATCAAAAACTAGCTATCTAAACACACCAATCCTTCACACAAAGAGTAAAATAATTAGAACGACAACACTATATAAATCGATGACCGGAGTATGATTGATTTTCAAAATTCGAAAAACCAAAGATGCAAATATATGCTATAGATACCGTAGTTGATTGTACCTCCAAGAAATTTTAAGAAATATTAATTTTTCCATCAAAAAATAACATTCTAAATCAGCCAATAATTCACACTCAGAGAGAAATAATTCGAAAGACGATCCTTCGACAACACATTATAAGTCGGCATGGTATAGACCGATTTTCAAAATTCGAAGAACCAAAGATGCAAATATATGCTATAGGTACCGTAGTTGATTGTACCTCCAAGAAATTTTAAGAAATATTAATTTTTCCATCAAAAAATAACATTCTAAATCAGCCAATAATTCACACTCAGAGAGAAATAATTCGAAAGACGATCCTTCGACAACACATTATAAGTCGGCATAGTATAGACCGATTTTCAAAATTCGAAAAACCAAAGATGCAAATATATGCTTTAGATACCGTAGTTGATTGTACCTCCAAGAAATTTTAAGAAATATTAATTTTTCCATCAAAAAATAACATTCTAAATCAGCCAATAATTCACACTCAGAGAGAAATAATTCGAAAGACGATCCTTCGACAACACATTATAAGTCGGCATAGTATAGACCGATTTTCAAAATTCGAAAAACCAAAGATGCAAATATATGCTAAAGGTACCGTAGTTGATTGTACCTCCAAGAAATTTTAAGAAATATTAATTTTTCCATCAAAAAATAACATTCTAAATCAGCCAATAATTCACACTCAGAGAGAAATAATTCGAAAGACGATCCTTCGACAACACATTATAAGTCGGCATGGTATAGACCGATTTTCAAAATTCGAAAAACCAAAGATGCAAATATATGCTAAAGGTACCGTAGTTGATTGTACCTCCAAGAAATTTTAAGAAATATTAATTTTTCCATCGAAAAATAACATTCTAAATCAGCCAATAATTCACACTCAGAGAGAAATAATTCGAAAGACGATCCTTCGACAACACATTATAAGTCGGCATAGTATAGACCGATTTTCAAAATTCGAAAAACCAAAGATGCAAATATATGCTAAAGGTACCGTAGTTGATTGTACCTCCAAGAAATTTTAAGAAATATTAATTTTTCCATCAAAAAATAACATTCTAAATCAGCCAATAATTCACACTCAGAGAGAAATAATTCGAAAGACGATCCTTCGACAACACATTATAAGTCGGCATAGTATAGACCGATTTTCAAAATTCGAAAAACCAAAGATGCAAATATATGCTAAAGGTACAGTAGTTGATTGTACCTCCAAGAAATTTTAAGAAATATTAATTTTTCCATCAAAAAATAACATTCTAAGTCAGCCAATAATTCACACTAAGAGAGAAATAATTCGAAAGACGATCCTTCGACAACACATTATAACTCGGCATAGTATAGACCGATTTTCAAAATTCGAAAAACCAAAGATGCAAATATATGCTAAAGGTACAGTAGTTGATTGTACCTCCAAGAAATTTTAAGAAATATTAATTTTTCCATCAAAAAATAACATTCTAAATCAGCCAATAATTCACACTCAGAGAGAAATAATTCGAAAGACGATCCTTCGACAACACATTATAAGTCGGCATAGTATAGACCGATTTTCAAAATTCGAAAAACCAAAGATGCAAATATATGCTAAAGGTACAGTAGTTGATTGTACCTCCAAGAAATTTTAAGAAATATTAATTTTTCCATCAAAAAATAACATTCTAAGTCAGCCAATAATTCACACTCAGAGAGAAATAATTCGAAAGACGATCCTTCGACAACACATTATAAGTCGGCATAGTATAGACCGATTTTCAAAATTCGAAAAACCAAAGATGCAAATATATGCTATAGATACCGTAGTTGATTGTACCTCCAAGAAATTTTAAGAAATATTAATTTTTCCATCAAAAAATAACATTCTAAATCAGCCAATAATTCACACTCAGAGAGAAATAATTCGAAAGACGATCCTTCGACAACACATTATAAGTCGGCATAGTATAGACCGATTTTCAAAATTCGAGAAATCCCTGAAATACTCTTGGCTGCCGATAAAATAAAATACGTATCCTTTAGATTTTAGTATTCTACAATATATATAACAAAATCGGCGTCACTTGGCAATGATCCCGTAAGTGCAACAGAAATATCTTTTCGTCAAAATCGGTTTGTTTATGGTTTTTTTCCTTTTTTTTACCTATGAATGAATATTTTACTTAAATTCTTCCTGGAATCAACCCCGAGTTTCATGAATGGAATCTGTACCTCCTGACCGTATCTATTTATTTTAATTAGTCCCTTTTTTAAAAAGGGTACCTCTCAGTTCTTAAATATGAGTTTCTTTCCAAGAAACTTGGTTGGTTCCACTGTTCAGCTCTCGGTAATAAGTTAGGTAAATATCGGATCTGAAAATCAAATCCAATTCAGAAAATACGTACCTCTTTCAAGAAAGTTTAGAGGCAAATATTTGAGACGGTACCTGTGTTGAATACACAAATTTCCTTCAAATATGTCGTCTGGTTCGCATAATTGAAAGTACAAGAAAGTAGATTATGATTTTATGGTTTATTGCTACTTCTACTGATCTCATCAATTTTCATGGAATGGGTATCTCTTCTTCTCAATTTTTCAACAGTATTTATTATTCTGAAAATTTTATAAATTTTAAACAATGATCATCGATTTACAAAGTGTTGTCTGAGGACCGTCTTTCGAATTATTTCTCTCTGAGTGTGAATTATTGGCTGATTTAGAATGTTATTTTTTGATGGAAAAATTAATATTTCTTAAAATTTCTTGGAGGTACAATCAACTACGGTTCCTATAGCATATATTTGCATCTTTGGTTTTTCGAATTTTGAAAATCGGTCTATACTATGCCGACTTATAATGTGTTGTCGAAGGATCGTCTTTCGAATTATTTCTCTCTGAGTGTGAATTATTGGCTGATTTAGAATGTTATTTTTTGATGGAAAAATTAATATTTCTTGAAATTTCTTGGAGGTACAATCAACTACTGTATCTATAGCATATATTTGCATCTTTGGTTTTTCGAATTTTGAAAATCGGTCTTTACTATGCCGACTTATAATGTGTTGTCGAAGGATCGTCTTTCGAATTATTTCTCTCTGAGTGTGAATTATTGGCTGATTTAGAATGTTATTTTTTGATGGAAAAATTAATATTTCTTAAAATTTCTTGGAGGTACAATCAACTACGGTCATCATCAATGGCGCGACAGCCCAAATCGGGCCAGGGCCTGCAGGATACATTGTCTGAAGTCATCTCGGTTCAGCGCCCGCGTCCTCCAGTTTGTGCATCTAAGAAGCGATTTGCAATCTGCGTCAACTGAATCCTCGTATCTTTTTCGCGGTTTTCCCACCGGTCGCTTGCCATGGGCTCTACCTTTCAATGTGCGCTTGGGAATTCTTCCGTCATCCATTCGCTCCACATGACCTGCCCATTGCAGCTTACGGAATTTTATAAGAGTCGATGCGGCTGGGTCGTCATAGATGTCATACAACTCGTTGTTGTACCGAATACGCCATTCAGTGCCTTCTCTTACTGGTCCCAAAATTCTTCGAAGACAACTACGGTACCTTTAGCATATATTTGCATCTTTGGTTTTTCGAATTTTGAAAATCGGTCTATACTATGCCGACTTATAATGTGTTGTCGAAGGATCGTCTTTCGAATTATTTCTCTCTGAGTGTGAATTATTGGCTGATTTAGAATGTTATTTTTTGATGGGAAAATTAATATTTCTTAAAATTTCTTGGAGGTACAATCAACTACGGTACCTTTAGCATATATTTGCATCTTTGGTTTTTCGAATTTTGAAAATCGGTCTTTACTATGCCGACTTATAATGTGTTGTCGAAGGATCGTCTTTCGAATTATTTCTCTCTGAGTGTGAATTATTGGCTGATTTAGAATGTTATTTTTTGATGGAAAAATTAATATTTCTTAAAATTTCTTGGAGGTACAATCAACTACAGTACCTTTAGCATATATTTGCATCTTTGGTTTTTCGAATTTTGAAAATCGGTCTATACTATGCCGACTTATAATGTGTTGTCGAAGGATCGTCTTTCGAATTATTTCTCTCTGAGTGTGAATTATTGGCTGATTTAGAATGTTATTTTTTGATGGGAAAATTAATATTTCTTAAAATTTCTTGGAGGTACAATCAACTACGGTACCTTTAGCATATATTTGCATCTTTGGTTTTTCGAATTTTGAAAATCGGTCTATACTATGCCGACTTATAATGTGTTGTCGAAGGATCGTCTTTCGAATTATTTCTCTCTGAGTGTGAATTATTGGCTGATTTAGAATGTTATTTTTTGATGGAAAAATTAATATTTCTTAAAATTTCTTGGAGGTACAATCAACTACGGTACCTCTTGCATATATTTGCATCTTTGGTTTTTCGAATTTTGAAAATCGGTCTATACTATGCCGAGTTATAATGTGTTGTCGAAGGATCGTCTTTCGAATTATTTCTCTCTGAGTGTGAATTATTGGCTGATTTAGAATGTTATTTTTTGATGGGAAAATTAATATTTCTTAAAATTTCTTGGAGGTACAATCAACTACGGTACCTTTAGCATATATTTGCATCTTTGGTTTTTCGAATTTTGAAAATCGGTCTATACTATGCCGACTTATAATGTGTTGTCGAAGGATCGTCTTTCGAATTATTTCTCTCTGAGTGTGAATTATTTGCTGATCTAGAATGTTATTTTTTGATGGAAAAATTAATATTTCTTAAAATTTCTTGGAGGTACAATCAACGACGGTACCTTTAGCATATATTTGCATCTTTGGTTTTTCGAATTTTGAAAATCGGTCTATACTATGCCGACTTATAATGTGTTGTCGAAGGATCGTCTTTCGAATTATTTCTCTCTGAGTGTGAATTATTGGCTGATTTAGAATGTTATTTTTTGATGGAAAAATTAATATTTCTTAAAATTTCTTGGAGGTACAATCAACTACGGTACCTTTAGCATATATTTGCATCTTTGGTTTTTCGAATTTTGAAAATCGGTCTATACTATGCCGACTTATAATGTGTTGTCGAAGGATCGTCTTTCGAATTATTTCTCTCTGAGTGTGAATTATTGGCTCATTTAGAATGTTATTTTTTGATGGAAAAATTAATATATCCTGAAATTTCTTGGAGGTACAATCAACTACTGTATCTATAGCATATATTTGCATCTCTGGTTTTTCGAATTTTGAAAATCGGTCTATACTATGCCGACTTATAATGTGTTGTCGAAGGATCGTCTTTCGAATTATTTCTCTCTGAGTGTGAATTATTGGCTGATTTAGAATGTTATTTTTTGATGGAAAAATTAATATTTCTTGAAATTTCTTGGAGGTACAATCAACTACGGTATCTATAGCATATATTTGCATCTTTGATTTTTCGAATTTTGAAAATCGGTCTATACCATGCCGACTTATAATGTGTTGTCGAAGAATCGTCTTTCGAATTATTTCTCTCTGAGTGTGAATTATTGGCTGATTTAGAATGTTATTTTTTGATGGAAAAATTAATATTTCTTAAAATTTCTTGGAGGTACAATCAACTACGGTTCCTATAGCATATATTTGCATCTTTGGTTTTTCGAATTTTGAAAATCGGTCTATACTATGCCGACTTATAATGTGTTGTCGAAGAAACGTCTTTCGAAATTTTTCTCTCTGAGTGTGAATTATTGGCTGATTTAGAATGTTATTTTTTGATGGAAAAATTAATATTTCTTAAAATTTCTTGGAGGTACAATCAACTACGGTATCTATAGAATATATTTGCATCTTTGGTTTTTCGAATTTTGAAAATCGATCTTACTCCGGTCATCGTTTTATATAGTGTTGTCGTTCTAATTATTTTACTCTTTGTGTGAAGGATTGGTTGGTTTAGATAGCTAGTTTTTGATGTAAATTTTAAAGTATTTTAAAATCGATTGAAGGTACAATCAAATAGAAGCAATTTACAATAGTTTGCCGTCCTTTTTTTTTTTTTTTAAAAAAAAATTTTTTTAATTATTTTTTTTTATTTTTTTATTAAAAAAAAAAAAAATCATTTTCGGTACAATCATTTACAGGCGGGGTTCTATCGGAATAAAAAATTTCAGTTAATTTGGTGCAAGTCGGGTGCTAAGTTCACACGGAGCATTTTTTTCTCCGTTCCCTTGGAGGTAAAAACGAAAATTTTTTCGGTACAATCAAGTACAAACAAAGCTCCACACAAAAACAATTTTTTTATTCAATTTGGTTAAAGTGGGGTGCTAAGTTCACAGAGGTTAAGAAGACTAGCAGAACGAGAAGATCAGAAGCTCCGGGTGAAAAAGCTCTACTAAACTACACCTACTATCTGGTTGGCTGCCAGAACCGGAAAATTGTGCTCGGATTCGATCCATTCACGTTTGAGGCAAAAATTATCTTCGGTTACCATGGAAAGTTTCCTGTTTCAACAAACTACTTAGGATGGCTATCAGTATACAAGCATCTTAGCCAGCTGAAGGATACGGTTAATCTTTACCCGAGTAATCTGCTTGGATTACTGGAGGTGTACAAAATACCTGTAGGAGCAGCCAGCATAAATTGAAACATCCCGAGATGGTATGTTTGCTTGAAATGATGGATTTCTTTAATATCATCATGTATCATAACAACAATGCTCATGAAAGTGTGAGGGAGTATTTCAACCAATACACGACTAGATGCAGGGCGAAGGATGTATTAAAGTTATCCAATGACGACTTCTTTATACCATCACGGACTTCGTATGTACATTTAAACTATTCTAGACTTTTTTATGAAATTCCATGGCTTTGCAGTGCCAGTATTCTGTTTTTTTATTTTTATATATAAACTTTATTCAATAGCATAAATAGATAAATGTTAACGCAGTTCTGTACAGCACAACGTAGGGTCCGTTTTTGGCTATGAATTTTGCAGGCTGCCTGGAAATTATGAAGATCCGCTAATTTCGGTATTTCAAGTTGTATTTTCTCGGTCTCTGGTAAGTAACATCTGATAAAACTCTCTTTCTCAAGACCCTTTACGTATCTGGTAGAGTTGCCAAAGACCTTTAAGATATCGGGCAAACTGTTATAATTTGTGTCGCCATCAATTCAGTGTAGGCCGTTGATATTCTTCCGCTCATACTTTTGCTGGCGATCCGCCTTTTTGCCCAGCTCCTGGTAGGGATGAGGGGGTTGTATGTGATAGCACGCTGGATGTATTGTGCCAAAAGGTAGTATTGCAAGCTCCTTTGCAAAATACTGTCCGGAATTCTCTGTGACAAACTGGATATCGAAAATATATCTGCTCATGTTTCCAGTAAGGTCCTATATCGTAAAGTGAAATAAATTTTCTTCATACTCATTTATTTATATATTCTCAAAAACATTTTTCTTACTTATGGCTAGGTATATTAATTAAAATTAATCTTATGCTATCATGCTTTCTTAATGGAAAAGCTTTAATGTTTTATATTCCTAGCTTAACTTTTTTAAAACCATACGGATAAGAGAAATGATCTTCTACGACTACCCTTTTATCGAAAGTGAATTGTAAATGTTTCTTTTCCACAGCACTAATAACAATCCCAGGACGTTTACGCTTAATCTTACGATTATTCGTTACACAAACAGCACTACCATCATTAGAACCTGTCACCATAGATATCAGACATTCAAAATTAACCTTATGGGAATTTTCAAAATTAAGTGTTATCCCTTTACACTTTGTAACATACTCTACTTTGTCCCCCGCTTTGACTTTTAGACTATAAGTTTTAGGTCCCGTACTTACATATTCTGAAATAAATGCGTCGGGTCCAAAGCCCTCAAGCTCGTTAGTTAAATCTCCTAGAAAATTGGAAATTGTGAACGGGATAGGAGATGCCTTTTCGTCTTCAAATATTAAACTGTCGGTATCACAGTAAAGTATGGCCGTACCAAACTTAGCGTATCGTAAAGTTTAAGTCTGGCAAACGCTGTTGTGTAGGCGGCTATAGGGATATGTGGTAACATATTTAAATTCTCTTCAATATTTTTCCAGGTAATCCACAAAGTGTCCTGAGATACTGTTAATAACGAACAGATTTCTATACCCGGTGTATGTATAAAGTCACAGAATTCTTTAAAGCTATTCACCACTTTTGTGCTAGAGCGATTCTCCCGTTGAGCGAACTTACCCCAAAAAGAATTTAGACATATTTTTGCAGTGTTACGTCTACCTGGATTCTGCAGGATTTCCTTTTTATCTAGCACGACGTCCTCTCTTATACGATACGACTTCATAAAATTTTCTCTCTGCGCATCAGTCGTGCAATCACCACCCCACCCACTGGCCTCCTGTTTAATCTTTAAGAAGGTGTTAACATATTCCGTAAACAGGCCTCCTGTTTTTGTATTGGGATCGTACACAGTATGATTATATTTCCAAACTTCAAACACAGCTTTAATTTTATAGCCTTTCTTCACAGCCAAAGCTACCTCAGGTATCACCCATGTACCTGTAATCTCGCGCTCACTGTCATTATGTTGACATCGTGATACTCTATTTTCAGATGCAAAAAACAGTTTTAGATTTTTTTTTAAAGGTAATACCGGGAGGAATAAGTCATCTGGAGGTAAAATAGTGCAGGCCATGAAACCATGCATCGAAAGTATTTCCGAGTTTGCAGATACATTTCCGTTTCTGTATATTTCCGGATGCCCAACTGGGAATGGAGAATATTTATTGATGTATGGATACAGACTTGTAAAGTCTAGATATCGTATTACCTCGTTCTCGTTGCATTCATGGTATAATCTGAAAACCTCAGTGCGACCACCAAAGATGGCGTTACGAGGGTTTAACGGTTCTGTGATATTCTTAGTAAGCATCTCTAACTCCATCTTCACTCTAGGATTAAACTTTAAGAACTCTTTAAACTCACACTCCCACATGTATTTCAATTTATATCCATTGCGTCGGATCATCTCAATTCTTCTAAATGTAGCTTCATATCTCTGAGCTAATGTTTCACTACCCCCATTATTATCTGTGCGCATATTCCGTACTCTAAAACAGTTCTTACAACCGTGGTAATAGCAACAAAAAAACTCATAAACTGTGTTTGTCTTTGGAGCGAACCCATCTACCTGCATTCCACCTTTCTCCACCTTTATTATTAGCGGATAATATCTCGTCTTGTATTTTTGCAGACCCCAGGTCAACCATTTGGAAGCGATTAGTGATTGATTTTGCGATTTATAGTAGCCATTTTTTGGCATTATACGTAATGTGCTCTCCTTCAGATAGTGTTACCTACGGAAAGAGAACGAAGGTGTTTCGGAGATTCACTGAGCGTAAACCTGGGTTCCTTCACGCATGAACTACGCGACGGCTACTGCCGGCAAGGGAACTCTGAGCGGAGGAGCGTCCGGTCCGGGGTTGTTCCGGGGTTGGGCTAGCAAGAAAAGGCCTCCACTGGCGTGTACTCTTGGGGTGGAGGGGAGATGGAAGAAAACTATGAACCGGCTAACAACTGCGGTACCTCGAAGCCTTTTGAATCCTACGGCTTTCTTGTGTTTTTGTATTAATGGCTTTCTTTTCATATTGAACCGCGCACTTGACACAGTAAAAGGAAGAACGACGACTAAGGTAGATGGTCGGTTGAATCGGCTGCTGCCGAAAGGGAACGCATTGGAACCACGACCGTCCGAAACCAAATTACCAATATTCCTGCTAGAGCCGACATCGAATATTGCTAACTTCATCACATCGGAACCACGATCATCCGGAACCGAATGAGTTATTCTCTTGCAAGAGCCAACACCGAATAGCAAATGCATCCGACGACGCTAAACGACGCGGAACGCTCCGCCCTTTATTGAAGAAAGTATAACTTCCAAGATCAGAGCCCACCAATGCGATCTACGCGACATCTCACCGAATAGCGGTGGATAGCAGCAACAAAATGCGCGGATCCAAGAGCGCTGCACGCGCGAACTTACTGGCTTTTAAAGCGGACATTCACCCAGGATCAGTGGGGCCACAAGCCTTGGAAAGATTGGGCTGACCCCGGGAACAACTAAAGAAATGGGCAGAGGACGATCGATCTCTCGACTCTGGACCATCGACGAAGCAACATCGACCACAGCGCCGTTTTCTTATTTTTGCTCGCATCAAGTCGAATTTGTTTAACGTAGAGTAACCGACTAAAGTCGCCTAACGACAGGCTATCGTGTATCAAGTTTTGAAAAATATAATCGTGTTAAATTCTTTTGTTTAATCGTGCGTTTTTGGCTGGTTTTATTTTTCTTTCATTCTGGTTTTCCTTTCCCCGACTATCCCCAGATCTGCATCCACTCCAGGAGTGTAACTCAGGAAAAGCTAGTGGTTTGGTATTTGAACCGAGGAAAAAATACTTGGCGCCCAAATCAAGAAGGATCTCGTTCCGGTAATCGCCCTTCCGTCCGCCCACGCCCAGCCCGACAGCAGCTGGCCGGCTTGCGTAAAAATAGACGTAATATTTGGCGCCTCACGTGGAGCACGATTTCAGAAGACGCGTGAATCGAATCGAACGAAGGTGAAGAACCCCAAGGAAGAACCGGTGAGTCGTTTTTTTAAAAAAAAAAGAGATCGGAATCATCCGAGACACATTCGTTTTCTTTCACCGGGTACAAAAGTGTTTTATAAACTCAGTGTAAAATCAGTTCGGGGAAAACGGGAAGAAAAAGGTCATATCAGTGCGATTAGTTCAGTTTTGGTGGAAGCAACAACAATTTTTTGGTACCTATTAGTGAGTGTACATCAATAGGGAAAAAAGAGATTTTTCGGGTTTGGTTGGTTACCCGAGTGGCTTTTGGTGATGTTCTCGACTAAGCTGTGAAAATTGCAGAGTTGCATACTCTGTGGCACATTATAGGTGACTCTTTTGACCGCAGACTCTCGGTAGAGCGCTGCGGTTGTTCTGTTGAAATAAAAGCTTCAACGCATTTTGATTGGCGTATGTTAAATTATTAGGATTCGCCTGGAGCAATAAACAACAAAGGGAGTGGCCTTTTTAAGCAAGTTAGGTACGGCGTACAATTCAAGTATCCACTAAATTCAAGTATCCCGTTGGTTTCAATTTTCCTTTTTTTATCGCATTACTTCGGTTATCCAAAAGAGATCGAATTGTCTGGTTGGGTTTTCCCCCTCTGTTAATTGTCTCAGGTGAACATTGTGAGTTCGGTCAACGTAACAACAGTGAGATGGAAATAAACCTACGAAATGGTAAGCAGAGCGTTGTAGGGAGTGTCGAGTCAATGAGGGCCGCTTTGCGTAGTGAATTGAAACTTGAACAAGATGGGACCAGTCTCATTATACCCGATTATCCTTTCACAGATGATTTGCGGGAGGTTTCGGATAAACTGGTAGAAATTGAGGAACTCACATCTACGATGGTGGGAGGGGTAGGATCGGTGGACTATCGGAAAATCCGTACGAAAATTCACTGGTCTTTTAATAGGCTGGAGCGCTGTGAAGCAAAAGGGGATGAAAAGAAAAAAGGTACTAGAATTGGGGGCCAGAGTGCTAGCGGCACTAACTAAGTTGGACTGATTGGGTATGGACGAGGCAAACGATGAGTTCATCAACTCACAGGTGAAGCCATCCGGTGGCCGGATTGAATTTTCTACCCCAGTTGTCGAACGGAAAGCGGAATCGGTGATCGTCCGTGTCTCTAAATGGGGTATGGTTCCGCTCTATTAGGGCCGACGTATCGAATTGGGACGAGCTTGTACAAGAGGTGCGTGATCAATTTTTGCCGGCCGATTATGATGACCGCCTAATGGAGGAAATCAAACGTTGGACCCAAGGCGAGCATAAACCTATTGGGCTATATATTGCTGCCATGAGAGGGTTGTTCACGCGACTATCCGAACCATGTACAGAAGGCCAGAAACTTAAAATTCTGAAAAGAAACATACACCCGGGGCTGCAGATGCATTTAGCTCTAGAGCTAGCCAAAATTACCAGCGTGGCTGAGTTGGTACGGTTGGGCCGTACACTGGAAACTGTACGAGCTTCAGTACAAGCTTTCGCTCCTCCTCCATCAAGGCGTACAACCAGCCTTTTAGAGCCTGATTTGGCATACGTGGAAGCAATCAACAGCAGGCCACCAATGGTTGCAGTCGCCACCCCACATTTGGGTCAAGATAAACGCGGGAACGCCTGCTGGAATTGCATCCAATCTGGTCATCTAATGACTGCATGCACTCTTCCGAAAAGTTGTTACAACTGTGGCAAAGAAGGGATAATTCGGAGGAATTGCCTTAAGTGCCCAGCCCAGTCGGGAAACGCCAGCGGGGTTTGCTAGGGCGCGGCCCAGCAACCCCCAAACAAGACGCCGCGAGCGGGAAGTCTTCCCAAGAGATGCTCAGATGGATTGAGTCGATTCTCCATAACTCTGGAGCCAAGGTAGGAAATCTCTGTCACGGCACTATCTACTGCCAACTCATGAACATACTTTATCCTGACCTTATCCCATTGACTGAGGTGAAATTCAACGCAGAGGCGGATCATGACTTTACCAGTAATTGGAAGTTACTTCAGGGGTTCTGAGCGTGGCTAGAGTGGGGACGACGGTTCCGATTGCGCGGTTAGTTAGAGGAAGACTGAGGGACAATCTTCGGTTCCTGCGGTGGTTCTAATCATTTTTCGACAGCCATGAGTTAGGAACAGAGTTAAATAATGGGACAGTAATAGGGAGTGAAACTCAGGTTGGGTCCATTGCGGCATATCACCAGACACACAAGTTCGGGAAGAAAATGAGGTCGAAGAGAACCTCAAAAGTCATTAATCCTCAGAAGAAATCGCAGGCTGGTGCAATCCTTGACGTACCACGCCACTCATTCCGAAGCAAAATTTTGGGAACCCAACAAAGCCGGAAGAAGCAGCATTACGACCCAGTATGGTCAATAAATCGCACGAGTGGATTGTATCGATAAACCCTACCCCAATGGTAGATTATCTATTGGAACGTACTGGCGAGGATGAGCGACCATACATTCGGGTATCAATCCTGGGAGCTGGTCTAATGGGTCTGTTGGACTCAGGAGCCTCCCGGACTATCCTGGGAGCTAAAGGTTGGGAACTGGTCCAGAAATTAGGATTCACGACGACGAAATCCAGTTAGACACAGGTTGCAATGGCCGATGGTAAGAGAGTCGGGGTGAATGGCTCCGTAGAGGTGCCTATCGCGCTAAAAGGGCGCGTGCGAATTCTCCAAGTGGTGGTAGTTCCGACTGTGACGGTCGATCTAATACTTGGAGTGGATTTCTGGAAAGGTATGGAAGTAGTACCCAATTTAGGTACGGGTGAAAGTCATTTTCCAGTGCGATGGAAGTGGAGTCTGTGGCTACGATTCATGATAGGTCTAGTTTAAACCCTCAGCAACAGTCGGAACTTGACGCGTTAGTGAAAGATGCTTTTGAACTGATGGGCGATAAATTGGGATGCACGACCCTTGTCGAACATGTCATACGCGCTAAGGGGGAACCCATTAAGCAACGATATTACCCAATAGCACCGCCTGTCCAGCGTCACATCGACGCCGAATTAAACGACATGCTAGAAAAAGGAGTGGTTGAGAAATCCTCCAGTCCATGGTCGTCACCGATCTTACTTAAAAAAAAGAAGGACAATAGTTTCCGGTTTTGCATCAATTTCATCTGTGCCTACCCGCTACCCTACGTGTCTGCTACCTTGGACAAGCTGCGAGACGCCCGATTCCTTTCGTCCCTAGACATTAAGTCAGCTTATTGGCAGGTGCCAGTAGAAGAAGCCTCCCGGAAATTCACGGCCTTCACGGTGCCTAACCGAGGTCTTTTTCAGTTCAAACGGATGCCGTTTGGCCTGCACAACGCGCCAGCGACTTGGCAACGTCTGATTGACAGGGTTTTGGGACCTGAATTAGAGCCTCACGTACTCGTCTATCTCGACGATATAATCATTGTCACGCAATTGTTCGAGCAACATTTGGAGTCATTGCATGAAGTATTTCGCCGACTACACGCCGCGGGGCTGGTACTCAGCAAAGAAAAGTGCTTTTTTGTAGACAGGAACTGAGATATCTTGGCTACGTGGTGGACCAAATGGGACTTCATGTGGATCCCGAAAAAATGGAAGCAATCTTGAACATTCCAGCCCCAGAGAATGTGTCAGAACTACGTCGGATTATAGGGATGGTGTTCTGGTACCGACGGTTCATCCCTCCTTTTTCGACACTGATAGCGCCGATGACAGACCTCCTTCGGAAAAATAGCAAGTTCGTGTGGAGCGAAGACTGCGCACAAGCTTTGGCCGAAACCAAGGAAAAGCTGGTATCAGCACCCATCCTTCAAACCGATGTTTCCGGTTATGGACTCGGGGCCGTCCTCTCCCAACCACACCCCGAAGGCGAAAAGGTGGTAGCCTATTTAAGCCGATCACTCACGCACACGGAGCGGAATTACTCCACCACCAGGGAATGTCTGGCCGTAATTTGGGCAGTCGAGAAGTTGTGGCCGTATGTCGAAGGGTGTAAATTTCAGGTTGTGACGGACCATTATTCTTTGGTATGGTTGGCTAATCTGAGGGAGCCAAATGGTCGGCTGGCCTGGTGGGCCGTAAGATTACAACAATTTGATTTCGAGATAGTTCACACGAGGGGAAAAGAGCACCTCGTAATGGATGCGCTGTCAAGAGCAGTGCCGATAGCTTCGGCCAACGCCACTACGTCGGCCGACAAATGGTATGATCTGATGGTCGGGAGAGTCAAAGCGAAACCACAAAAATTTCCATCCTGGAGATTAGAAATAGGGGTTCTATATAAGCATCGCGAAGTAACGTACCCAAAACTGGCCAGCGAGGAGGACTCCTGGGTGAGGGTCGTACCAAAATCTGAAAGAAGAACCATATTATCAAAATTACACGATTTACCGACTGCAGGTCACTTGGGAGTAGCGAAAACATTGGACCGGGTTCAGAGACAATATTACTGGCCAAAAATGCGGACCGATGTGACACGTTTCATAAAGAAATGCCAAATATGTCAAGCCGCGAAACCAAAACAACAGCTTCCGGCGGGGTTGATGGTAGTACGCCCACAGGTGCACCGACCGTGGGAGATGGTAGGCGCTGACCTTATCGGCCCACTCCCTAGATCAACCCAGGGCTATTGTTACATTCTCTCAGTATTAGATGTTTTTAGTAAATTCCCCATGTTCTTCCCGCTTAGGACGGCCACCGCTAGCAAAGTAAGTTAGTTTTTGTTAGTTGTATTCCTAGTATTTTCATCGTCGACAACGGTAAACAATTTCGTAGTAAATAACTACAAGCCATGGCCCAGGAATATGGGATTAGCATTTCCTATACAGCCTATTACCATCCCCAAGCAAACCCCACGGAAAGACTTAACCACACAGTGAAAAGTGCGCTGAGGGCATGTATTTCGGAGAACCATCGCAAATGGGATGTCAATCTGGCCAAGGTAGCTTGTGATATACGAACGGCGAAGCACGATACCACAGGACTCACCCCATATTTCGTAAATTTCGGCAGGGAAATGGTTATCCACCGCGACCCTGAACCCAGCATAACCCCACCGCCTGAAGATTTCTAGGTTGGGGAACCCCAATTAAATCCGTCTCGAGTAGAGGGATTAACCAGAATGTTTAAGGACATCCGAACCAAAATGAGGGAGGCTGCAGGAAAAGCCACCAAGAGGTACAACCTCCGACACCGAGATGTAGGATATCTTCCTAACGAGTTGGTTTGGCGAAGGAATTTTGCGCAGTCCAATGCAGCTAACTACTTTTCTGCAAAATTAGCTCCAAAGTTTTTCGGGCCCTGTGTGGTGCTCAAGAAGGTGTCAGCTTGGACGTATGAACTAGGCGACGCAGACCGGAAACCAGTGGGTACCTGGCATGCTAAGGACCTAAAACCGTACACGCTAGATCCAGACTAACGGATGGAAGAACCCTTTTAAGCCCACACGTCAACTCGCCCTTTTGAAACCAGAACCACTTTAAAGTCCGGAATGGGTCTTAGACCGGAAAATTTGAGACAGAAATGAAAAGGAAGTAGAGCTAGGATCGAGATTTAACCCAGTCTCCCAGTAATTCGTAATTAAGTTTAACTGAATTAAAAGTAGGTACCACATGACCATATAGGGAATCATAGCTAATGAGTAATAAATTGACGGGGTAGGTAAGCGAACTTGATAGAATTGACAGGATTTAAGACATACATAAGTAGAATTAGGTATCACATAATTATAGGGAATGGAATAGAGTAATGAAATAATAAATCAATGGGGTCAGTACAATAAACGAATTTGATAGGACATAGGGATAGACTAGTTTTCAGACTTACTCGTATGAGGAGTTTACGGGTAAACTCCTGGAAGAAAGGGTGGGATTGTTACCTACGGAAAGAGAACGAAGGTGTTTCGGAGATTCACTGAGCGTGAACCTGGGTTCCTTCACGCATGAACTACGCGACGGCTACTGCTGATCCGGGGTTGTTCCGGGGTTGGGCTAGCAAGAAAAGGCCTCCACTGGCGTGGGGTGGAGGGGAGATGGAAGAAAACCATGAACCGGCTAACAAATGCGGTACCTCGAAGCCTTTTGAATCCTACGGCTTTCTTGTATTTTTGTATTAATGGCTTTCTTTTCATATTGAACCGCGCACTTGACAAAGTAAAAGGAAGAACGACGACTAAGGTAGATGGTCGGTTGAATCGGCTGCTGCCGAAAGGGAACGCATTGGAACCACGACCGTCCGAAACCAAATTACCAATTTTCCTGCTAGAGCCGACATCGAATATTGCTAACTTCATCACATCGGAACCACGATCATCCGGAACCGAATGAGTTATTCTCTTGCAAGAGCCAACACCGAATAGCAAATGCATCCGACGACGCTAAACGACGCGGAACGCTCCGCCCTTTATAGAAGAAAGTATAACTTCCAAGATCAGAGCCCACCAATGCGATCTACGCGACATCTCACCGAATAGCGGTGGATAGCAGCAACAAAATGCGCGGATCCAAGAGCGCGGCACGCGCGAACTTACTGGCTTTTAAAGCGGACATTCACCCAGGATTCGCGGGGCCACAAGCCTTGGAAAGATTGGGCTGACCCCGGGAACAACTAAAGAAATGGGCAGAGGACGATCGATCTCTCGAGTCTGGACCACCGACGAAGCAACATCGACCACAGCGCCGTTATCTTATTTTTGCTCGCATCAAGTCGAATTTGTTTAACGTAGAGTAACCGACTAAAGTCGCCTAACGACAGGCTATCGTGTATCAAGTTTAAAAAATTGAAAAATATAATCGTGTTAAATTCTTTTGCTTAATCGTGCGTTTTTGGCTGGTTTTATTTTTCTTTCATTCTGGTTTTTCTTTCCCCGACTATCCCCAGATCTGCATCCACTCCAGGAGTGTAACTCAGGAAGAGCTAGTGGTTTGGTATTTGAACCGAGGAAAACATACCTGGCGCCCAAATCAGAATGGAACTCGTTGTGGTAATCGCCCTTTCGTCCGCCCGCGCCCACTCTGACAGCAGCTGGCCGGCTTGCGTAAAAATAGACGTTATAATAGTTTTTGCGGAAGACAAGCATACAGGCTGAGGCTATAGTTAAGGACTCTATAAAGGGGTTTACCTTAGTTATATTAAGAAATTCTTTTATGAATCGTATGTTAACTTCATTATTTTAGTTCCATTCATTATAGGCTCGATTTTCATCTTTCTATCCATTAACTCCGAGATAATAAAGTGGCCATCGTAACCCTGTGAATTGTGGGCTATGCAGTAAACACTGGACACAAATGACCACTCTTCAAAACAGTAATCTAAAAAGCATTCCACTACATTATCATTCTCACTGTATTGAAAAATGAGCTCCCTCACCCCACAGACGGCGCATTCTGCCTTTATGTCGGAATTTTCATAACAGTTATGACAGACCTGCTGAGCAACAATCAGGTTGACAGCGTGAAGAAAGGCATTTGAGTTTTCTCCAAATGAAGTATCCTGAGTACTTTCGCAGTCGAAAAAAATTAACATAAATTTATCTTCAGCCTTCTTCTTCGGAGGCTTGATATAGCAAAGATGGTCCGATGGCACAATTTTACAACAGATCTGACAGACAAAATCGTTACAAGTATGATCCCCGCTTCGTCTTTTATCCAGAACTATAAACTTACCGCAATATTCGCATATTTGGAAGCTCTCACAAACTTTCTTCTTTACATATTTATTTTTGATATGGTTCTCAAAACAGCTATCGCCTTGTTATGTGGTTTTTTTGTATCCAATCAGGAGTCTATAGTTCAGTTTCCTTTTTCAGAATCGAACGTGAGACGAACGGAGGGAATGGCAAGAGATATACCAAGGAGGCGATGACTGGGAGCAGCCGAAGTCGCACACGAACGGAGGGAATGGCAAGAGATATACCGAGGAGGCGATGACTGAGAGCAGCCGAAGTCACACACGAATGTAGGCGTAGATAGATCCTGCAGATCTTTGCTCGTCTCTTACATACCGCCTGGAATATGAAGTTATTTTGTTAATAATAGTCACATATATTCATTCTTTACCTGACTCCGAAGGGTCTCAGCTCCGGTCGATTTTGGAAAGGAGACCCTCTACTTCCTCGCGCCTATTAGGGCTGTCGCGTTAGTGGCCGGAGCCTGGAGGGGTGAAGGAAATATGTTCAGGTTCTAGCTTGCCTGTAATTTTGGCACGAACTGTGGCAGTTAGATGTTTTACTTGGAAGACGCCCACGACGGCCTTAATTATCCTAAAAAACCCGCTTTGATGGACTGTCACCGACAGAAAACTTGACGTTCACGTTTTCATGTCAAGAATAGAAACGCGCGGAAACGAAACACGAAGCTTGCCGAGCGTGTGGTTAGAGACTATATAAGAACCGAACGCCGGCCTGAAGGGGGAGTTGGTTCGGAAATTTTGTGGAGGTACGACGGTTGGTGAAGTGGAACGTTGTAGGAACAGTCGTCGAAGGAAAGTAAAAATTGGAAGTCGGTTAAGTGCGTTCCGGTGAACCGATTGCAGAGACCGCAAAGGCGATTGAACGAGGTGCGTTCCAGCAAACCGGTGGAAGCAAACGAAAAGCCGCTACCGGAAGCCGTTAAAGTGGAGGAGAAGCGCTGTGGACTGCAGAATACGGCGGAGTCGACCACGCGAATCAGAAGAGGAAAATAAAAGCTAAGTAACCTGGTTATTGTCCTTCTCCCTTCTAGGTGGGCCCTACATTCGCTTCCCCGTCGTAGAGGGTTTCTCGGTGGTGACCCTTCGGACTAGGGTCATTCCAGTGCATGGGCGTATGTTAATCACTGTATTAGTATCTAAATTAATTTTCGGCCAGTTCGTGTGCGTTTTCAAAGTCCTCGACGAATTTTGTTGAATATAAATGTGTGTTTTATAACGTGTACCAGGTGTTTTCTTTCTTTGTGGTGTGTAAGGTTTCCCAATTGTCCTTGTGTTAAAACCATTGGGTGGCGCCCAACAAAAATAGCATCTACAGCTAACCAAGGTAGAAGTAGTCTGCGAAATCCTCCCGTCTTCGACTGAGCAAGCGCAGGCGTACATTGGAGAAGTGAAGAAGAGCGAGAAATTTATATCGAGTGGGTAGCCGAGTGGGTAGCATATCTGACTCACGACCAAAGCGGCGCGAGTTCGACCCACAGAGAGCGATTTCTTTTTTTCCCTTCTTCCTTTTTCATTTCCCAATCTTAGGTGTAACAATTGGCGCCCAACGTGCGTTTCAGACTACTTCGAAACTTTGGCGAAGTTAGCTCAGGTGAAAAGTAGTTTAAAAGTGAACAGTGGAATTGGATAAATAAGTTCGAGTGTCCGATTGAGTGCGTTGCATTATAAGTGTTGCGGGGTGTGCATTTATTTAGTTCCGTTGCATGTTCGAAAAGGGTGATATTTCGTCGGTACAAGGCTTGGGAAAAAAAATATATTTGGTTCAATCAGTCGGTTCAGTAATCGAGGCGGTCTTTCTCGACAGTTTGAAACGCGAGCGTTAGCTGTGTAATCGGTGGAGAAACGGCGCAAAGTTCCGTTTGGGTCAGTGAACGAATCAAAAAAAAAAAAACAAACCATCGTCCTCGACAGTCGGGAAAAGTATTTGGTAGTGGTTTCATCGGTTTAGACAGTGGGTAACCAGTTCAAAATACCGGTTGGTATCGGAACGACGGAAAAGCGGTTTTAAACGACAGTGGATACAAGCGGTCATTAGCCTACTGGATCGATTGCGGACTTCATCCCGTTGGGTTCGGAGATCGAAGCTGGTAAAGTAAGTTGTGAATTTTCCTGGTGGTAATTTTTTTTTTTTCTTCCCCACTAGTAACACTGAATAATGACCGCTGTATTACACAGACCTTGCGAAATCTATTAGAGTGCAATACTATACATTCGCAGTGGATTAGGCGCTTTTCGAGGCGCAATACCGTTTAATTGGCTAACAGAGGCTTTTATTGTTTCCTGAGAAGCGATTAAGGAGTCCGTCTGAATCGACATTAAAACTATCTTCGTCGATATTTGATCGGAGGAATTAGCAGCATAGTGGATTGATTACCAACTTAATCATCACCGTTGGCTTGGAGTTGAAGCTGAAAAATTTGTTTTGTTCCATGTCGATTACATGATGTCTTTGGAAGTTTGGTTTCCTTGGAGTACTGCGTTTTTATTCAAACTATTTGCTGTTGAAGAGCGCGGCAATAAATTATAATTGATAGCATTTTTTGAGTTTTATTTTGGTGATCCTTGTGTGGGTTCTTACGACTTTTTTTTTTGTTCTTTTAAATTTTTTTTTTCTCCGCGTAATTACTATTATTTTTTTGTTTTGTGTGTTGCTCCTTCCTGACCCCGTAACCATTGACATAAATAGATTGGCGGGGGATGAACTCAAGTACGAGCTGGCGATACTTGGCTTGAAAGGTCAGAACGTGGATGATATGAGGAAAAGTTTACGGGGTTCATTGAAACGGGGATCTAGCTTCTTAAAACCGGAGTACCCTTTCTCTTTTATCGAGGATAAGATTGCAGTAGATAGCAAGCTAGAGGAAATTTCGAGGCTTATAGAGAAGTTTGCTGGGGTCGAAGGCTGCGGGGAATACAAGAACATTGATGACAAGGCCAAGTGGGCGCTGAGAAGGCTAAACCATATAAAATTGGATGGGACGGAAGAACAAGAATATGTCGCAGAGACACGCCAGAGAATAGCTGATTTATTCGTTCTACTGGATGATAGGCTGGTGTCAGTAGACAGCAGCGAAGAGGATGATGCGAGTCTCAGTCTCAGTCTGGGTTTCGGGGTAGAAGTGAGAGGTCAGGAAGCAGGGAAAGGGGTCGTTCGGCCGGGAACCTCGCATCCAAGGTCGAGGTTAGCTCCGAAACGTGCTTCGTCTACGCAAGTCGGGAAAAATTCAGCGAATATGGAGCCGCATTCGTTCACTTCTGGAATCGCAGCGGTGCCGGTTTATAAGTGGGGTGTAAAATTTTCGGGTTCAGCCGGAGAATCATTGAGTGGGTTTCTCGAAAGAGTCGAGGAGTTAAGGAAAGCGCGAGGTTGTTCGCTGCAACGGCTTTTCGAGTCGTCAGTGGACTTATTCGAAGGTAAAGCGTTGATCTGGCTTAGGGCAAATAAACCTTTTGCAAGGAATTGGGAAGAACTAGTGGCGAGGCTCAGGGATGAATTCTTACCTCCAGGGTACAACGATCGGCTGCTGGAGGAGATAAGACATCGCACTCAAGGTAGCAACGAGAGCATTGCAATGTTTGTAAGTGTAATGTTGAGGCTATTTGGTAGATTAACTGGACCTTGCAATGAGGCGTTAAAATTGTCCTTCATCCGCAAGAATATAGCTCCTTTTTACTCAAACCACTTGGCGTTGGTGGAGATCACGTCTATCGAGCAGCTTCTCGTGGTCGGGAAAAAATTAGAGGCTGCGCGTTTTAATGTGGAAAGCTATATACCACCTCCATCACGTAAACAGACAAATTTATTGGAGCCGGATTTGGCCTCTGTCTCGGTTTCAGAACTATCAATGCCATTACCACTCAAGACGCATCCTGCAGTACAGACAATGGCCCATTCGAATCTTTCGGCAAGTGCGAATCCTTTTAGAACCAATAACTCGGACAGTGGTGGTCAGTTGGTGAAAGGAAAATACGTTGTTTCAACTGCCACGAGGAAGGGTACATGTCTAGCGGTTGCCAGCAACCTAGGCGGTGCTTTGGTCGTGGACGGGAGGGTATGCTGCGGAAATATTGCACTACATGCTCGGGAAACGAACCGCGAACTACTGGCACGGCAGGTCAGTGTATTCGAAGGCCAGCACACCTGCCGTCAGAGGGGGAAAGGGTGGGGGTTCCATTAAGGAAAATGTAGATATGGGCAAAGTGGTAAGTTTAGATTATGTACTAGATAAGTGGGAAGGGGATAATCGGCCCTATTTGGTAGTTAGTGTTTATGGGGGGAACCTGTGTGGCCTGCTGGATTCAGGTGCCTCACGTACAGTTGTTGGAGGAGGGTGGGGCATTTTAAGAGATCTGGGGTTTGTGGTGGATAAGTCGTCGGTCGCAGCGGTATCGTTGGCGGATGGTTCTAACGTCGCGGTGTCGGGTACGGTGACGATTCCATTCGGCGTTAAGGGCAGAATTGGGCTAATTGAGTCGTTGGTTATTCCAAATTTGATATTAAATCCGCGTACTGGCAAATACCGATGAAGCAGGAGTCAAAAGCCTTGACCGCGTTTATTGTACCCAATAGGGGACTATTTCAATTTAAGCGTATGCCGTTCGGGCTACACAATGCTCCTGCGACGTGGCAGCGCCTGATCGACCAAGTACTCGGGGCCGACCTGGAGCCGCACGTGTTTGTCTATCTCGACGACATAATAATCGTCACAGACTCGTTTCAAAAACACATCGAGGTGTTGCAAGAAGTGTTCAGGCATCTGACGAGTGCGGAACTCCAGGTGAGTAAGGATATATGTCAGTTCGGTCGGTCTCAGTTGAAGTATCTGGGCTACGTAGTGGACGCTCATGGCTTGCATGTAGACCCAGACAAAGTGGAAAGCATTGTGCGCATTCCAACTCCAACCCGGGTGAAACAGGTACGTAGTTTCATAGGCACGGTGTCTTGGTACCGTCGATTCATCCCGGACTTCGCAACGTTGGCAAAACCGTTGACCAAATTATTAAAGAAAAATAAAAAATTCATTTGGACAGAAGAATGTGAGAATGCGTTTAAGAAAGCTAAGGAATGTCTTATTACATTATATTATTATTTTGGCCTGCCCAGATTTCGACATTCCTTTTGTGGTGCAAACGGATGCCTCGGATTATGGAATCGGAGCAGTGCTATCCCAGGAGCGCGAGGGGGGTGAGAAGGTGGTAGCGTAGTTAAGTCGCTCCCTAATGAAACCAGAACGGAATTACTCGACCACAGAAAAGAAGTGCTTAGCAGGGGTATGGGCAGTGGAGAAATTGCGACCCTACCTGGAAGGTATGCAATTCAAGGTAATCACTGATCACCATTCTTTGGTGTGGCTCGCAAATCTAAAGGATCCGTCTGGTAAGCTAGCTAGGTGCGCTGTCCGAATGCAGCAGTACGACATGGAGATTGTGCATCGGAAGGGTAAGGAACACGTAGTACCCGACATGCTTTCGCGCTCGGTGCCTGCACTAGCATCTATATCGCCGGCGGTGCCAGACCCCTGGTGCAGCAAAATGATGTTGCGAGTCTCCGAAAATCCGCTGTCATTTCCGGACTGGCGAATTGAAGATGGGAAACTGTATAAACATGTCAAGCTTCGGTATTCCGGATTGGAGGAGAACGACAGCAAGTGGAAGTGGGTGGTTCCGAAGAGTTCGCGTAAGGAAGTGCTACATCAATACCACGATAATCCCCTTGCAGGTCATATGGGAGTCCATAAAATTTACGCACGGCTAACAGATAAGGTGTACTGGCCAAAAATGAAGGCTGACACGGCCAATTATGTTCGCGGTTGTCAGGTATGTCAGAAAGTTAAACCAGAGCAGAAAAGGGCGGCAGGGTTGATGATTCCAAGGAGCGGTACGACGCGTCCGTAGGAGATTATTTGTGTGGACCTAATTGGGCCTCTACCGCGCTCCAAGAAGGGGTTCAACTACATATTGACAGTGGTGGACTACTTCACCAAATTTCCAATGGTGTTTCCACTCCGAACGGCTACGACTCCCGGTATCAGCCGAGAACTCGAACAAAACGTGTTGATGCTATTCGGAGTTCCCAAATTCGTAGTGTGCGATAATGGACCTAAATTTCAAAGTAAAGCTTTTTAGGAGCTATTTGAGGCCCATGGCACGACATTCTCGTACACGGCGCACTATCACCCTCAAGCAAATCCGGCCGAGCGAATGAACCGAATAATTAAATCCACTTTGAGAGCCTACGTTTCAGAAAACCATCAGACATGGGACGCCCAGCTCGCCAAGGTGGCTTGCGCAATTCGCACAGCTCAGCATGAAGTCCTGGGGGTATCGCCATATATACTCAATTTTAGGAGGGAAATGGTAGCTGACGGTGGTAGTAACACGTTCTCCGCTGAAATCGCGTCAACGGACATTAACTCGCACCTCGACAGATTTAAAGTGCTGACCAAGTTGCGGGAATATATTCAGCGTAAGTTAAGGGACGCTTCGCTGAAGGCTAAGGAGGGTTACGACAAACAGCATCGTGATGTGAAGTTCTTGCCGAATGAATTGGTGTGGAGAAGGAATTTCGCTTTGTCCAACGTGGCGAATTTTTATGCTGCTAAACTAGGCCCAAAATTTGTGGGACCGTTCAAGATATCAAAGTGCACATCCTCGTGTACATACACACTAGTGGATGAAAAGGGGGGGGGGATAAGGGTTCATGGCACGTGAAGGACCTGAAACCTTATCACGGTGAAAGGGATCCCTAAGCAAAAGCGAACTAGCGGCGCTATTCTAGAGCAGTGACAGGTGTATGGGTTGTGTATAACTTCGGTGTTAGCAGAAACTCCGACATAGTTCACAACAGATACTGGCCTCATCACGATTATGGTGTTCGATCGGCGAGAGTGTTTGCGTTTTATTGTTTATGGTGATGGCTAATATAGAGATCACTTCGAGTTAATTAAATTATGGTGGTGGGTTTGATCAGTTGGATAATTTCGTAAGAAATTCTCCAGGAGGTGACGGTGGAATTGTTATGGGGTTTTTTTGTATCCAATCAGGAGTCTATAGTTCAGTTTCCTTTTTCAGAATCGAACGTGAGACGGGGAGCAGCCGAAGTTGCACACGAACGTAGGCGTAGATAAATCCTGCAGATCTTTGCTCGTCTCTTACATACCGCCTAGAATATGAAGTTATTTTGTTAATAATAGTCACATATATTCATTCTTTACCTGACTCCGAAGGGTCTCAGCTCCGGTAGATTTTGGAAAGGAGACCCTCTACTTCCTCGCGCCTATTAGGGCTGTCGCGTTTGTGGCCGGAGCCTGGAGGGGTGAAGGAAATATGTTCAGGGTCTAGCTTGCACGTTCGTTTGGGTGATTTCAGGCCTATCTATCCGACTCCGCTGTTCCTCTTCAACGTCAAGCGCGAATAAGTCGAGTAGCACCAAGGACAGGACGGCGAACACCTGCATTCCCAACCGAAGGACCAACTTATTGCCTCATTTATTGTCAAGCGCCGTAGGTGAACTCCGGTGGCTGTGGAGGGACAGTAATCGTCGTAAGTAAGGGAAGGAGTTATTTCCTGGCGCACTGGCAGAAGATGGAGTTAGCAGTCACGAATTTGAATTTGCCGCCCTAGGAAAATCCCACAGTGGGTTGTTACTTCGAAGATCGGCCGATGATAGCCAGTCAAGTTCGAAAATACCGATAGGATATTTCCCGCGCGTTTTCTTTGCCTGTAATTTCGGCACGAACTGTGGCAGTTAGATGTTTTACTTGGAAAACGCCCGCGACGGCCTTAATTATCCTAAAGAACCCGCAATGGACTGTCACCGACAGAAAACTTGACAGTTCACGTTTTCATGTCAAGAATAGAAACGCGCGGAAACGAAACACGAAGCTTGCCGAGCGTGTGGTTGGAGACTATATAAGAACCGAACGCCGGCCCGAAAAGGGAGTTGGTTCGGAAATTTTGTGGAGGTACGACGGTTGGTGGAGTGGAACGTTGTAGGAACAGTCGTCGAAGGAAAGTAAAAATTGGAAGTCGGTTAAGTGCGTTCCGGTGAACCGATTGCAGAGACCGCAAAGGCGATTGAACGAGGTGCGTTCCAGCAAACCGGTGGAAGCAAACGAAAAGCCGCTACCGGAAGCCGTTAAAGTGGAGGAGAAGCGCTGTGGACTGCAGAATACGGCGGAGTCGACCACGCGAATCAGAAGAGGAAAATAAAAGCTAAGTAACCTGGTTATTGTCCTTCTCCCTTCTAGGTGGGCCCTACATTCGCTTCCCCGTCGTAGAGGGTTTCTCGGTGGTGACCCTTCGGACTAGGGTCATTCCAGTGCATGGGCGTATGTTAATCACTGTATTAGTATCTAAATTAATTTTCGGCCAGTTCGTGTGCGTTTTCAAAGTCCTCGACGAATTTTGTTGAATATAAATGTGTGTTTTATAACGTGTACCAGGTGTTTTCTTTCTTTGTGGTGTGTAAGGTTTCCCAATTGTCCTTGTGTTAAAACCATTGGGTGGCGCCCAACAAAAATAGCATCTACAGCTAACCAAGGTAGAAGTAGTCTGCGAAATCCTCCCGTCTTCGACTGAGCAAGCGCAGGCGTACATTGGAGAAGTGAAGAAGAGCGAGAAATTTATATCGAGCGGGTAGCCGATTGGGCAGCATATCTGACTCACGACCAAAGCGGCGCGAGTTCGACCCAAAGAGAGCGATTTCTTTTTTTTCCTTCTTCCTTTTTCATTTCCCAATCTTAGGTGTAACAGCCTCTGAACGCACGGTTACATTTTATGCAATCCCTAACCTTTTCCACAAACTCACATGGCGGGAAAGAGAGACAATAGGGACACTTCTTTTCACACTTATGCTGTTCTACCCACAATACCTTATCACAAAGACTGAATGCATACGGTTTACTAAAAAAATGCAGTAAGAGACTTTATCACGTAAAAGTGCTCTAATTCTTTAGAATAGTCGAAGTTTAATTCTTTAATTGCTTCATCTTCGTACGGAGGTCTAAAAAAAAAATCTGCCAACAGTCTGGGCGCAACTGTTTTATTTTTCCGGCAGAAGTTCAGAACGCGTTCAATTCGGGGATGCGGTGTATGTTACTATGTGACTGAAAACCTAACAAAAAAATCGGGAAGCGGTTAGAAAAGGGTGTAACATATGAATTAAATAATTGGGTCATATTCCGGGATGCGGTCTATAGGTTGAAAAAAACAAAACTTAAAAATAGGTGATTATTAAACAAACCTGGGGAAGTGAAAAGATATTCGATATCAGATCAGACCTGAGGAACATGGTGGAATTCATGAAAAAGTATACAACCAGTTTACACCCTCTTAGGGGTCGAATTTCAAAAAATTTTGAAAACACATTCTAGGTATTCACATGAAGAATCCGTAGAAAAAAAATGAATTCAATATTTCGAAAGACCTAGTAGATATGACGAAAATCGTGAAAATTTTTGTATTTTATATTAACCGATATTTTTTTTTGCCCCCCCCCCTTCTGAACGCCAGTGAATATTTGATTTTTTTCTTATCAGAACTACTTTTCTAGTTAATTTACATATACGTACCGAGTTTCAACTTCCTAGCATAAGCCGTTCTGAAGTTAGGGAAAACACCCCCCACCACCGTACCATACTACCCCTAAAAAAAAATTTATTTTTCCACCATGCCACTACTATAGCTTTATCTAAATACCAAGTTTCAGCTTCCTATCATTATAGATTCTTAAGATATAAGCATCGGAACTTTTCTTTCTCACCCTTCCCCACCCTCACCCTCTACACCCACACCCCCAAACTTTTTTTCCCTACTAGGGTTCTATTAGGCCTACTTCTGGTAAAAATTTGAAACATCCATCTTACACTGTTATTGAGATATGAATCGTGTTATTTTTGAAAAATTCTAATCCCTCCCACTTCCGTGCTCCTCCACCCCCTTCAAATATTTTACTTTGAGCAATCTTTATTTATCAGTCTTTATAATAAAACCGAATTTTGTTTTTCTGGTCCAATTAGTTTGTGAGATGTCGTAATCTAAAGTTTTTCACCCCCCACCCCCCCCACCCCCGTACGCCACTACCCCCACCCAAAAATTTTGTTTCAATCTACTCTCCTAGTATAACTACAGATATTTGTTAAGTTTTAATTGCTTGCTATTAATGGTTTAGGAGATATCGATTTTAGAATTTGTCGATCTCGGCATTTTTGCGTTTCGGACGCATTATTTCCCTCTCCACTCCCACACCCCTTCACCCATATCTGTTTTTTTTTGCAAATAGGTCCATTATCAAAGCTCTATAGAAATTCTAAGTTTCAGCCTCCTAACACAAGCGGTTCCTGAGATCTACAAACCTAAATTTTTCGTCTAAAACGCTTACCCCGCCTTCCCCCTTACACCTCCTCCCCTGAAAATAATGTCAATTCAAGGAGTCCACCAAGTCTATTCTTAGAAAAAATTTTAATTTAATAGCTCCACTGGTTTGAGAGCTACGAGCCTTCAAAGATTTTGGGGCGGTCGACGTACGGCGTACGGCGTACAGACGGAGTGAAAATTTTTATTGCTTTTTTCGCGTCTACTAGTCATGAAACGTGGAAAAAAAAATTTTGAGGGCAGCAAATTTTTTTTTTTAAAAAATCGATAGCAATACTGTATTATTAATAATTATTAATAATACAGTAAATGAGTCTGAGTTTTTCAGATTGTCAAAGACAACTATTTGATAGCTCTTCAGAAAGTTTTGGAAGTTGTATAGATCAGGTAAAACGCATCCTCTCTTCCCCACCACAACCTTTGCATCTCTACATAACTTCTTAGAAAGCCTATCTAGTTTCTTATCAATCGCGATTTGACTTTTGCCCTTAAACCCCCCCGTTTCCATTTCAATTGCATAACATAAACTCCGAGGAAGGCAATGAAAATCACCGGCTTTCTCAACATCCACTACACTATACTTTCTTGCTTAAATCGTGGCTTCTGATAAAAATCTAGGATTCGCCTTCCCTCCGACAAAGGGAAAATTTATGATATCTACCTTTATCTGCATAACACTGTCCGAGAGAAAAGTTGAATTGGATTGATTCACATTTGAAATTAAACCGATAATAGAAGCACCTGTCAATTCACTTACAGGTCTCAAGCCAGCCCAAATGGGCTTAACATCGGGTGATTCCGGAAGTTCAATGGACAAACAGATTTTACTCCCTTTTACTGAGTTGGAAACTAACTCTTTTATCATCATATCGAACACCCTCTCAAGCTCTCTTACTGGATCCTCGGTGTTCTCTTTGAAGTCTTTTAAGCGAAAAACCATCTTAATCCCTTTCGAATAATACTTTTTAAAATGCGTTTCCTGCCTTGACAAAATTTCAATTTCAGCAGCAGCCCCTCCACTGATTTGAGCTAGACTTCCACCATGGTTAGCTTCTTGCCGCATCTCGGAGTTTGACAATGCAACCTCTCTCGAAAAAATTTCAATTTCCCTAGCTGTACCTCCACCATTTTGAACTAAGCTTTCATCATGTCTTGTTTCCTGCAACTTCTCGGGATTTATCACCGCGGGACTACTATCAGGAATCCTACAAACAATTGCCTCTTTCTCATTCATACTAGGACGCCGGTAACTAACATCCTCCCTACTGCTTAGAAAAGAAACAGCATCTTTCAACGCACCTTCTGAAAAAGGGATGCCATGCAAGGCTAAAAATTTAGTTAATAACTCCATGAATCGATACTTTTCCGCCAACGTGAAAGAGATATTTTTCTCTTTCATCTCTTCAACAAAAACATTTAAGCTTAATATAAATAAGTTATAGCCTAGACTTAAACAGCTACTTAAATGATCAATAATTTTTACAATGTAATCAGATACCGATAGCGATTATTAGCGATTACATTCACTACACAATTTTAGTCAGTCGAGTTCGAAAACGTCGCACAAAATAAAATTTAACAGCGTTCACCAGAAAAAATATATTTTTCAAGAAAACATTGTCTTTTTAACCTAAACGTTTATTTTATTCCCCTTTGGAATCACAAAGTTTACAGGGGGCGTGTGCCAAATCGGACTCATGGGGCTTATCCTCATCCCACCTCTCCTCCTTTTTGCACGAAGTGGTCTAGTCAAGGGGGCACCGGCAGCAAATTTACACGCCTTCCTGCCTTCTGGATGCGTGGGAGCTGTTTTAATCACCTCCCTCCTGCCAAGGCTTGGCGATACAGCTCTCATTAATATTTCCACAGTGGCTTCCGTCCTAGACACTGAAGTTCTGGATGGCACCGTCGCTTGGTCGGCTTCCCTTAACTCCCTCCGCCTTTCAGGCGACGCCCTCCTGCCAAGGTTTGGCGATGCAGGGCTCCTTAATTCCTTCGTATTTACCTCCGTCCTAGGCGTTGAAGTTCTGGATGGTACCGGCGCTCGGACGACTTCCTTCTGCGCCCTCCGTCTTTCAGGTGATGATCGCCTTCACCTGACCCCCTCCCTCTTTCCAGGCTTTGATGTAGTGGTCGGGATCGGATACTGTCCTCCAAGGAATCTGTCCTCAGCTCCGGAATCTTTGCAAACTTCACCGATTTTGGAGCAGACTTTAGATATTATTTTAATTTGGTCACATACCGTTTTTAAGGCTGTGTACACTTCTTTCTAGGGCCTGTAATCTTAAGAGAACTTGTTTATTTTTAAAAAAGCAAAAATATTGAGGAAAAAATACTTACCCATATATATTTTCTTCTAGGTAGCTCCTATGAAGGCAGTCTGCTTGATATTATTCTCTAGCACACAAGGTTATTTCATGTGAGCCTCACCTCTAGGACATTACTCCTTCCATATTAATTAAAATCCAGACAAAAAAAAAAAAATAACGATCAAGCCAATATCACTGGAAATAACTAACATCTTTAATATTCATACTAGCATTTTTCATCCGGATTATCATCTATCCCATTATAAGGAAAAAAATCTGCCAACAATCTGGGCGTAACTTTATTATTTTTCCGGCAGAAGTTAGGAACGCGTTCAATTCTGAAATGCGGTGTAGGCTACTATGTGACTGAAAACCTATCAAAAAGAACAAGATCATGGAAGTGAAAATCTGATTGGATCTGAGAGATATGGAATAGTTTATGAAAGAGTACACAATCACCTTACACCCTCTTAGGGGTCAATTTTCAAAAAATCTTGAAAGCACTTTCTTGGTATTCATATGGAGAATACATAGAATAAAATTAAATTCATTATTTGGGACGAGGTAGTAGATATGTCGAAAATCGTGGGAAAATATGCATTCTATTTTCACAGATAATTTTTTTTGCCCCACTTCTGAACGCCAATAGATATTCATTTTTCTTATTCAAAATTATTTTTCTAGTTGATTTACATATACACACCGAGTTTCAACATTGTAGCTTAAGCCGTTCTATATATAGGAAAAACACCTCCCACTTGTACCACACTACCCTTAGGGGTCGAATTTCAAAAAACCTTGAAAAGACTTTCTAGGTATTTATACGAAGAATCCGTAGAATAAAAATGAATTCAATATTTGGAAAGACCTAGTAGATATGATGAAAATCGTGAAAATATATGCATTTTATATTTATTATATTTACAAATATTTTTTTTGCCCCCCCCCCCCTTCTGAACGCCAATGAATATTCAAATTTTTTTTTATCACAATTACTTTTCTAGTTGATTTACATATACACACCGAGTTTCAACATTGTAGCTTAAGCCGTTCCATATATAGGAAAAACACCCCCACTTGTACCACACTACCCTTAGGGGTCGAATTTCAAAAAACCTTGAAAACACATTCTAGGTATTCATACGAAGAATCCGTAGAATAAAAATGAATTCAATATTTGGAAAGACCTAGTAGATATGACGAAAATCGTGAAAATATATACATTTTATATCTATTATATTTACAAATAATTTTTTTTGCCCCCCTTTCTAAACGCCAATCAGTATTCAAATTTTTTTTTATCACAATTACTTTTCTAGTTGATTTACATATACACACCGAGTTTTAACTTTCTAGCATGAACCGTTTAATAGTTAGGAAAAACACCCCCTACCCCCGTAGCATACTACCCCTAAAAAAAATTATATTTTTCAAACATTCCGCTACTATAGTTCTATCTAAATACCAAGTTTAAGGCTTATATCATTACAGGTTTTCAAGATATAAGCATCGGAACTATTTCCTTTTCACCCTCCCCCACCCTCCCCCTCTACACCCACAACCCCAAAACTTTTTTCCCTACTAGGGTTTAATTAGCGCTACTTCTGGTAAAATTTCTAAGCATCTATCTTAAACTGTTCTTGAGATATGAAATGTGTTTGATTTGAAAAATTCTCATCCCCTCCACTTCTATGCTCCACCTCCCACTTAAAAAATTTATCTTTGATCAATCTTTATTTGTCAACCTTTATACCCAAACCAAATTTTATTTTTCTAGAGCAATGGGTTCATGAGATATCGTAATCTTAAGTTTTTCACCCCCCACCCCTATACACAACTTCCCCCACCCAAAATTTTTCTTGATTCTGTTCTCCTAGTATAACTACAAATATTTGTTAAGTTTGAATAGTGTGCCATTAACGGTTTAGGAGATATGGATTTTAGAATGTGTCTATCTCGCCTTTTTTGGGTTTCGGACGCATTACATTTCCCCCATTGACAATTTTTCTGCAAATGGGTCTACTATCAGAGCTCTATAGAAATTCCAAGTTTCAGCTTCCTAACATTAGGGGTTACTGAGATCTGGAAACCAAAATTTTCGGTCTAAAAGACTTCCCCCTCCTTCCCCCTCACACCCCCACCCCTAAAAATTTGGTCACTTCAAGGCGCCTACCCCGTCTATTCGTTAAAAAAATTTCAATTTAATATCTCAAAGCGTTTGGCAGCTACGAGCCTCCAAACGATCTTGCGTACGGCGGACGCCGTACGGCGTACGGACAGACGGACTGAAAATTTTTATTGCTTTTTTCGCGTCTATTAGTTATGAAACGTGAAAATAAAAATTTTGAGGGTAGCAAATTTTTTTTTTTAAAAAATCAATCACAATACTTAATTATTAAAATAATAAAATAAAATGTTTAATCATGCCGCCTGTATCTGTATGCCCTCACATGTTATCCCCATAGGCTCTATGAAATATGCATAAAATAATAGCTACAGGCAAGATCGTACCGTCTGTATCTTACGCATAAAATAATAGCTACAGGCAAGATCATACCATGTGTATCTTAATGACCGCACATGTTATACCCATAAGCGCTATGAAATACGCATAAAATAATAGCCGCAGGTAATGCGGCACTTGAGGCAGACAGCCAACAGACATGCTCGGACCATGTTAACCACTTGTGCGTTATAAAATGTTTATAAAAATAGCTACAAGCGGTCTTGATACTAAAATATTAATTTTAAAGTCTTATGGAGTCATTCATTTGTGGCGATATCAAAAAGATGAAATTTCCAATTTTTATCATTTTATTAAAATTAGAATTCATTAAACCTTTGTAAATAAATTTTATTTTGTATGACAATTAGAGTGAAAATTCCCTATATTTTTGTAGTTTATTATAATTTGCTATAATTTGCTAGATCGGGCAACATTGAATTATTTTGTAGAAAAACCAAAGAATGAAACATTATACTTCTTCTATACCGAACAGCTGAGCGTTTAATTTCATTTTGAAGCATCATCCACAGGTACCTGAGCATCATAAAGTACTATAACTGGTGACCCTCGACTACGCCGCAATCACAATTGCCTTCGAATATTTTTTAATTTTGGTTTCTGTAAGTATGCTTTGAATATAGCAGTGACCAAAGTGAAAACAAGCAAGCGAAAGTGCATAAAATTCGTAATGGAAAAATAATAATATGATAGTGATCAAAGTAAGAATAGTGAAACTTAAGCGCAATTCAATTCTAAATGGAAATACGAAATATTTCTATAGTTAAAGTTCGGTTTAAAAAAATTAGTAAAACGGTGCCGTGGATTAGTTTAAAAAAAAGTAAGTGCAAAATTGCAAACGCACATATAAGTAGAAAGAAAGCTATTAGTGATATGAAAGTAACGTGAATACACGAAATCCAAGTGCAAAACGTGAAATCCACATTTTATATATTAATAATATAGGTAATAGCAGTTTGCCACACAAAAAAGTGAACAACGGTATATTGAAAATTTTTCGCAACACGCGGGTTCCACAAAAAAAAAATGTGAACAACGGTTCCACACAAAAAAGTGAATAACGGTATAGTGAAAATTTTTCGCAACACGCGGTTTCCGCAAAAATGTGAACAACGGTTCCACACAAAAAAGTGAACAACGGTATAGTGAAAATTTTTCGCAGCACGCGGATTCCAGTTCCACACAAAAAGTGAACAACGTGAACAACGAATGAAAATTCGAGCCACGCGAAGAGTTTTTCTAGGACGCAGCAACTTGGAAAATCTAAAGCCTAACAGAAAGAATCGTTTTACCTAGCTGAAAAGGACAATAACTATACAGAAAGTCAACTAAGGTAATTTGTATCGAAAATAAATCATATAAACTTTTCCCTCATACATATATACATATCGGAAAGAATTGCCGATTTATTTTTTTTTTTAAAAAAAAGAGGAAGCCGTAGAAACAATAAACTATAAACAAAGTTTCGTGATTCAATTTGGGATAGTCGACACGAGTGAAAAATATAATTCCGCGTTATTTTGTGCATTAACTAAACCGCAGTAAAATTAATTATAAAGGTACTCGACAATGTCGGAAACCGACAAAATCAAAGAAAAGCTAACCAGTTCTTCGTCACAAGGGCTGGACCCCGTCAATGAGGTAAGCAAAATTACGAGCCACATCAAATTTCCACCATTTTGGCGTAATGATCCGGAACTATGGTTTGCCCAAATTGAGGCTCAATTTTATAATGCGGGAATAAAAGCCGAAAAATCAAAATATTATCAATTGATCGGATCAATTGAACCCAAAGTTCTTCATCAGGTGAGTGACATCATCAAGGATCCATCTGATGAAGATAAATATAACAAATTGAAGCAAAGGATAATCAGTAAATTTACGGAAACTGAAAAACAAAAAAATTCGGAAACTTTTAACTGGTGTTAGTTTCTCTGAAAAGAGACCATCCGACGTACTTTTTGAGATGCGTGCACTAGCGCAAAATAAAGTACCTGAGGAATTTCTAAAAACATTATGGCTGGAAGAATTGCCATTGACAATGCAATCCATTCTCTCCATAAGCGACTCAAGTTCGTTAGACCAATTGGCAGACATGGCCAACAAAATTGCAGAATGCCAAGGTCCACCAAACCAATCAGAATTGTCACATGTGAGTGAATTAAAGAAACAAGTGGCAGATTTGCAGCAACAAATTTCTTCTCTACAAATACCCCAAGAGAGAAGATCTCGACCATGTTTTCGATCAAATAAGCGATCACAATCACATACTCGTTCACAATCGAAACGAAGAGTCTACAATAAAAACGGAAAATTTTGCTGGTATCATTTTCGATACGGAAAAGAAGCCACTAAGTGTACGAAACCCTGCAAATTTGAGCAAAAGGAAAACTCCCAGGGTTGAGTGCATCGTTAGCGACATGCACCCAATCCCGTCAAAATAGTCGCTTATTCATACGAGACGCAGTAACCGAGATGGATTTTCTAATCGACACTGGAGCGGACTTATCAATATGTCCTCCGTCCTTTTATGATAAAAAGGAAAAACCATCACCATTTAAATTGTATGCTGCAAACGGATCAACTATTGATACGTATGGCGAAAAAATGCTGTCTTTAACATTAGGTCTTAGACGAAAATTTAATTGGACATTCGTAGTTGCCAATGTTAGTAAGCCAATAATAGGCGCGGATTTTTTGAAGGAATTCAACCTACTCGTTGATCTTAAGAGTAGACGTTTGATCGATACTGCAACTAACATTAGTTCAGTAGCCACAATATCAAAAGGCAGTAAAACTGAAAAAATTACAACAGTTCGAAACACAAATTATTTTACAAATATATTAGTCAACTATCCTAATATAACTAAGCCACAATCAATCTATGCAGTCATAAAAAACCAAACAACGGTTACACATGTAATCAAAACTCGTGGACAGCCTCTTTGTTCAAGACCGCGGAGATTATCACCCGTACGATATAAAATTGCCAAAAATCATTTTCAAATAATGGTTGAACAAGGAATTTGCCGACCTTCCAAGAGCCGTTGGACCAATCCGCTACATCTGGTACCCAAAAAAGGAGGGGACTGGAGACCTTGTGGGGACTACAGGCACCTCAACTTTGTAACAACACCTGATAGATATCCTATACCACACCTGCAAGACGTCACACATTTTTTGCATGGAAAAACTATATTTTCAAAATTAGATTTGATTAGAGCATATCACCACATACCAATGAACGATAGAGACATCGAAAAAACAGCAGTCACCACGCCATTCGGATTATTTGAATTCGTGGTGATGCCCTTTGGACTGTGCAACGCCGCACAAACGTTCCAAAGATATATCAACGGCATTTTAAGCGATCTCCCATTTTGTTTCGCGTGTATCGACGATATATTAATCGCTTCATCATCACAAGCGGAACATGAAGAACACTTAAAGATCATATTTCAACGTCTCAGTGAAAATCACATTTCTATCAATTCCACAAATGCATTTTTGGAACAAACACCATCAACTTTTTGGGATATGAGCTTTCTAAAGACGGTGCAAAACCCTCAGAAGAGAAAGTTCAGGCAATAGTTAATATGGCTCAACCAACGAACGTTAAATCGTTGCGACGATTCCTTGGGATGCTCAATTTTTACCGTCGTTTCCTTCCATCAGCAGCAGCAGTACAAACACCATTAAACAACCTGACAACAGGAAATAAAAAGGAGAACAGAACCATACAGTGGTCTACGGAAACAGAGGAAGCATTTAAAATATGCAAGGAAGCAGTAATTCAAGCAACAACTTTAGCTCATGCAGCACCTTCAGCATCAATCGTACTAATGACGGATGCATCTGATACATCAATCGGTTCAGCTCTCAATCAAATACACAATGGTCGAATGGAACCTTTAGGATTTTATTCAAAGAAATTATCAGAAACTCAAACCAAGTACAGCACATATGATCGGGAACTTTTAGCAATTTATGAATCAATAAAACATTTTAGACATATGCTAGAAGCAAGACCTTTTACAATAGTTACTGATCATAAGCCATTAATATACGCAATCCAACAAAAACCGGAAAAAGCATCACCACGTCAACTACGCCAACTAGATTTTATATCACAATTTTCAACTGACATAAAATACACTGCCGGTAAGGATAACATTGTCGCTGATTTTTTATCTCGTTTAGAGACAAAACCAGTGCCATCAACATTCGACTACAATAATATCCAAGCAGAGCAAAAGCAAGATGATGAATTAAAGAAATTGCTAAGCGAACCTGACACACATTCATTAAAACTAACATTAGTAGAAATTCCGAGTACAGAATTAAAAATTTATTTTGATACAAGTAAGAAAAATCTGCCAACAATCTGGGCGTAACTTTATTATTTTTCCGGCAGAAGTTAGGAACGCGTTCAATTCTGAAATGCGGTGTAGGCTACTATGTGACTGAAAACCTATCAAAAAGAACAAGATCATGGAAGTGAAAATCTGATTGGATCTGAGAGATATGGAATAGTTTATGAAAAAGTACACAATCACTTTACACTCCCTTAGGGGTCAATTTTCAGAAAATCTTGAAAACACTGTCTTGGTATTCATATGGAGAATACATAGAATAAAACTAAATTCATTATTTGGGACGAGGTAGTAGATATGTCGAAAATCGTGGGAAAATATGCATTCTATTTTCACAGATAATTTTTTTTGCCCCCCTTCTGAACGCCAATAGATATTCGTTTTTTTTATTCAAAATTATTTTATTAGTTGATTTAGATATACACACCGAGTTTCAACATTGTAGCTTAAGCCGTTCTATATATAGGAAAAACACCTCCCACTTGTACCACACTACCCTTAGGGGTCGAATTTCAAAAAACCTTGAAAACACTTTCTAGGTATTCATACGAAGAATCCGTAGAATAAAAATGAATTCAATATTTGGAAAGACCTAGTAGATATGACGAAAATCGTGAAAATATATGCATTTTATATTTATTATATTTCCAAATATTTTTTTTTGCCCCCCCCCCTTCTAAACGCCAATGAATACTAAAATTTTTTTTATCACTATTACTTTTCTAGTTGATTTACATATACACACCGAGTTTCAACATTGTAGCTTAAGCCGTTCCATACATTGGAAAAACACCCCCACTTGTACCACACTACCCTTAGGGGTCGAATTTCAAAAAACCGTGAAAACACATTCTAGGTATTCATACGAAGAATCCGTAGAATAAAAATGAGTTCAATATATGGAAAGACCTAGTAGATATGACGAAAATCGTGAAAATATATGCATTTTATATATATTATTTTTACAAATATTTTTTTTTGCCCCCCCCCCCTTCTGAACGCCAATGAATATTCAAATTTTTTTTATCACAATTACTTTTCTAGTTGATTTACATATACACACCGAGTTTCAACATTGTAGCTTAAGCCGTTCCATATATAAGAAAAACACCCCCACTTGTACCACACTACCCTTAGGGGTCGAATTTCAAAAAACCGTGAAAACACATTCTAGGTATTCATACGAAGAATCCGTAGAATAAAAATGAATTCAATATTTGGAAAGACCTAGTAGATATGACGAAAATCGTGAAAATATATGAATTTTATATCTATTATATTTACAAATAATTTTTTTTGCCCCCCTTTCTAAACGCCAATGAATATTCAAATTTTTTTTATCACAATTACTTTTCTAGTTGATTTAAATATACACACCGAGTTTCAACTTTCTAGCATAAGCCGTTTAATAGTTAGGAAAAACACCCCCTACCCCCGTTGCATACTACCCCTAAAAAAAGTTTTATTTTTCCAGCATTCCGCTACTATAGCTCTATCTAAATACCAAGTTTAAGGCTTATATCATTACAGGTTCTCAAGATATAAGCATCGGAACTTTTTCCTTTTCACCCTCCCCCTCTTCACCCACAACCCCAAAACTTCTTTCTCTACTAGGATTTAATTAGCGCTACTTCTGGTAAAAATTCTAAGCATCTATCTTAAACTGTTCTTGAGATATGAAATGTGTTTGATTTGAAAAATTCTCATCCCCTCCACTTCTATGCTCCACCTCCCACTTAAGAAATTTTACTTTGATCAATTTTTTTTTTTGTCAACCTTTACACCCAAACCAAATTTTATTTTTCTAGAGCAATTGGTTCATGAGATATCGTAATCTTATGTTTTTCACCCCCCACCCCCATATACAACTTCCCCCACCCAAAATGTTTCTTCATTCTGTTCTCCTAGTGTAACTACAAATATGTTTTAAGTTTGAATAGTGTGCCATTAACGGTTTAGGAGATATGGATTTTAGAATGTGTCTATCTCACCTTTTTTGGGTTTCGGACGCATTACATTTCCCCCCACTCCCACACCCCTTGATCAATATTGACAATTTTTCTGCAAATGGGTCTACTATCAGAGCTCTATAGAAATTCCAAGTTTCAGCTTCCTTACATAAGGGGTTACTGAGATCTGGAAACTAAAATTTTCGGTCTAAAACACTTCCCCCTCCTTCCCCCTCACACCCCCACCCCTAAAAATTTGGTCACTTCAAGGCGCCTACCCCGTCTATTCGTTAAAAAAATTTCAATTTAATATCTCAAAGCGTTTGGCAGCTACGAGCCTCCAAACGATCTTGCGTACGGCGGACGCCGTACGGCGTACGGCGTACGGCGGACAGACGGACAGACGGACTGAAAATTTTTATTGCTTTTTTCGCGTCTACTAGTTATGAAACGTGAAAATAAAAATTTTGAGGGTAGCAAATTTTTTTTTTTAAATAATCAATCACAATACTTAATTATTAAAATAATAAAGTAAAACGCAAGACTTTATGTTCCGAAGAACACCAGACGTCAAGTTTTTAACATTATACATAACATAGCTCATCCAGGCATTAAAAAAACAATACATCAGATCAAAGAAAAATATATTTGGCCGTCTATTAACGAAGATACGAAATAGTGGGTACAATCATGTACAGCATGTCAGAAATGTAAAATAGGACGACATACGAAATCTGGATTCGCACACTATCCTGAAGTTTCTTCAAGACTTCAACACATCAACATAGATCTAATAGGACCATTACCAATGTCTGAAGGAAGTCTTTATTGCCTAACCTGTATAGACAGGTACAGCAATTGGCCAGAAGCAATACCAATCGAAAATATTACCGCAGAAACAGTCGCTCGAGCTTTGTACAACAATTGGATCGCTAGATATGGAGTACCAGAAAAGATAACAACTGATCAAGGTCGTCAATTTGAGTGTGAATTGTTCAAAAATCTCACAAAATTGTTAGGCATACAACATATAAGAACAACACCATATCATCCACAGTCTAATGGAAAAATGGAGCGATTACATCGCACCCTAAAAACAGCTTTAAAGTGTCACGCAAACAATCGGTGGACAGAAATTTTACCAACAGTGCTATTAGGACTTCGTTCAGTGATAACAAATAGTAACACTACCCCCGGAAATCGTTTACGGACAATCATTAAGACTACCTGGTGAATTTTTTGATGAAAGTAACGTAAACACTGAACTATTAACATTCGTGAATAATTTAAAGGAGACAATAAAATCATTTAAACCAGTACCCATTAAACATAATAATCCTAATAAGAACATTTTCATTCACCCAGCACTTAATACGTGCACACACGTTTTCGTACGTCACGATGCCATCCGAAAACCTTTACAACCACCCTATGATAGACCCTTCAAGATAACAGCGCGATCAGAAAAATATTTTACTATTGATTTAAATAATAAAACAAAAAATATTTCTATTGATAGATTAAAACCCATGTTCATCACTCAAGATAATCAGCCACAACCAACAGATTCGGATACAGCTACACAACAAGCCACACAATCTACGCACATCACAAATAACAGCGAAGAAACCAAGGCTACAACACCAAAATTTTCACGATATGGACGAAAATTAACAAGAACTGTCCGTTTCGCAAAGTAACGCATCTGCTGGAAGGGGAGTACTGTGGCGATATCAAAAAGATGAAATTTCCAATTTTTATCATTTTATTAAAATTAGAATTCATTAAACCTTTGTAAATAAATTTTATTTTGTATGACAATTAGAGTGAAAATTCCCTATATTTTTGTAATTTATTATAATTTGCTATAATTTGCTAGATCGGGCAACATTGAATTATTTTGTATAAAAACCAAAGAATGAAACATTATACTTCTTCTATACTGAACAGCCGAGCGTTTAATTTCATTTTGAAGCATCATCCACAGGTACCTGAGCATCATAAAGTACTATACATTCAATAGGCTATCTAGACTATTTTTAAATGAAAACGTGTGCGCTGCAATTCGCATGCTAATGATTATCAACTTTGTTGGAAACTACGAAGAGTCATTTTCTTGATTATTCACCGATCAGCATCTTCATCTTGGCCTTTATCACCTGTAATGAAATACGCACACCGCAATTCTTCCGGCTGCTGAAGACCAAATTTGGCCTAAGACTGGCAGTCCATCTGGATGACGGCGTCTTCTGCTTCCTGCCCCCTCGATTTTCGGACAAGGTGAAAACGCAGCGTCAGGTGGATGACCTGAATCAATCAACAGATCAATATCTGGTCTTCGATGGGGTTGATGAATCGCGAGGCGGGTTCCTTAAACTACGATTTTATAAAAAATTAAGAACTGTATAAAAATGCTTTTGCAATAAAGATTTAAATAAAAAAAAATTGTTTTTAATTCTCCAGAAAAACCAAACCTACAATACCTATCCGCCAATCAGCACCGCAGAAAAGCCATCATGGCCGTCCACAACCAACCCCCCCAAAAAATAACCATGGCCGCCACAGCCTGCCCACCGTTCACAACCCCGACACTTATTCCGGTTTTTATATGCATTTTTGCCCCGACACTTTCAGCTTTTCAGACCCCCTACACTTTCAGATAGCCTGTCCCTAGCGCACCTGCCAAGAAAAGGTACAAAAGTGTAGTACTTACTACTAGGAAATCTCTTCTAACACTAAAAACCTCCCACTTGGCGTACGCCCCCGACACTTTTCAGACCATGCTCTCAAGACGATACTTTCAGCGACTTTCCTACACTTTCAGCGACTTTCCTACACTTTCAGCGTTTTAGTCCTACACTTTCACCCTCAAGTTCATAACTTTTCCCCCAGAGCCTACAGCCTAAACACCTTCGGCCTTAAAACTTATAGCTTTCCCCCATAGCTTTACACCTTCAGCCTTAAAACTCATAGCATTCCCCCCTTAGCTTTCCCCCTATAGCTTTCCTCCTTTAGCATCACCCAAAAAACCTTTCAGACCCCCTACACTTTCAGATATCCTGGCCCTATCGCACCTGCCAAGAAAAGACCCAAAAGTGTCGTACTTACTACTGTAAGACCTCTTCAACATTTTTTAGCGATGAACGATATTGGGATTTAATATGTGTTAAAGCTGAGAAAGTAACTTCACATAAATATGTGGTGTTGAATGGCAGAGAACATTTAACGCCATATCAGCGATTGTGGGAAATTCAGTTCCGATCCTGAATTCAATCAAGGGCTTTTTTGGAAATTGTAGTTTTAAGTTTGAGTCATTCGGAAGCTCAGCAAATTCCTTTTGAGCTTTAGGTGGCAGATGATCAATCTCACTTAAGCCAATCCAAAACGGTTTTTGAATCCAAGCTTTGATTTTTGATTTTTCTCGATTTTAAAATTGTCGACACTGGAAAACATTTCGAACGAATTTTTTTCTACCCTACTTTTCCATATGTTGATCTTTTTAATAAAACTTTCTATTTTATCATTCGAAGTAAATATTTCGCAATTTTTTCCTTGAAGAGACAAGCTGATATCCTTTAACTTCGCAAAGATATCTGACAAATAACACAGCTTGTGTAGCCATAAGTCATTTTGAAAAAAAGCAGCAAGCTCACATCTTCGTTCGGATAAAAATATTTCGATTTCGTCCTTTAATAACAATAATCTTCTCAAACTTTGACCTCTTGACAACCATCTTACTTCTGCATGTTATAATTAAGTTGTGTAGTTGGCATCCATACCCTTACAGAGATTTGAAAATAAGCTGCTGTTAAGGGCATGGCTCTTAACCCTTTGTCTACCGAGCGGGTCCAATGGACCCGAATGAGATTTTATTGTGCTCTCATTTCAATATCTAATACTTTTGGACTCTGTAGCTGCTTCACTTTGTTTATTTACATGCCTTTTGTAATTTTTTGATTGCGTTAAAGTTTTGCAATAATTACTTTTTTTGATATAAAAATTCCATCGGGACATACCATCTGGGTCTATTGGACCCATATACATGAAAAAAATATAAGACAAAGACAATATAAGACAAAATCAGTTGTATGCCATCATCATCATCATCATCATCATAGAATTGGGAAGACTGATGAACCTGTACCAAGCACCAGCACAGTATATGAACCTCCAAAAAAAGAAAAAACGATGCAGTACATGCAGTGCTAAGAAAGATCGAAAAACTAAAACAACATGCTATAAATGTAATCAACATGTATGCGGAGAACATTCAGTTACATTATGTAAAAAATGTTTTAAATAAATCTATCTATATCTAAAATAAATATGTTTAACTAAAGAAAAACACCTGAAATTTCATATGGGTCTAACGGACCCGTGCGGTAGTTATTGCAAGTTTTTTTTCCAGTAGACAAAGGGTTAATAAAATTTATAATCTTAAAAATTTATAATGCTAGTGATAGTGCTAATTAGAAGATTAGAAAATTCATGTTAAGTAAATTTGCGGCACGGAGTGCCGCTGCGCGTGTACTCAAGGGTTAACGATGTTGTCAAACGTTAATTAATACGGATGGTGTAACGAGTATTAACACTATAATCCTGTTAATTTTTCTTATCCAATAATAATTACATTAAAATTGCTTAAGAAAATACACGAATACAATTAGATAAGCCTGTCTAAGTCAGCCTTTATTATTATTAGAAACTTGACTGGTAGAGTCAAATAGCTAAACCTGATGAAGTTAGTCTTTATTAGTATTATACCTTACATTTATTGGGAATCTGAATCAACCATATCTAGCTGAGCCTGTTTAAGTTACCCTTTATTATTAGGACCGTAACTGGTAGGGTCAAATACATATAGCTGAACCTGATCAAGTTAGTCCTTATTAGTATTATACGGTATTATTTATACCTGACATTTATTAAGAACCTGAATTAACCATATCTATCGTAGCTGAGCAGCCTCTATTGGTATTATACCTTATATTTATTAAGAATTTGAGTCAACAATATCTAACTGAGTTTGCTTAAGTCAGCATTAATTGGTACTATACCTTACATTTATTAAGAATCTGAGTCAACCATATGTAGCTGAGCTAAATACTTTTTATAGTTATACTGAAGTCGAGACAACTTTACGCAATCAGCCCGAAAGCTTAAGCTCCAGATAGCCTAAGTCCCTCGCTAGCCCCGGGATAGTCCGTAAAGTCATAAAGCTAATTCCACATAGCTCGCAGTGAAGCTAATTCCTCAAAAGCTCGTGCACCATGCAAAAGCTAGTAAGGAAACAAGCCAATTTTATAAAACTCAAAAAACCCCGCCCAATTTTATGCAACGGAAAAAAATAGCCCAACTTTATGCAACGGAAAAAAATACAAAAAACAAACCGAAAAAAACTCCTCCGTAAAAGCTCTTCCATCATTTGGCCGAGTAAATTCTTTATCAGATTCATACAAGTCCATGACGTCACCATACAAAAGCTCCTCCGCCAGAACCCATACTCAACACCGCTCTCAATTTCCACTTTAAGACCGTAGGTTTTCGGACCTGTACTTACAAATTCCGAAATAAATGCCTCAGGACCAAAACTGTCAATTTCATTCGTTAAATCCCCTAAAAAGTTAGATATTGGCAATGAAATAGGATTATTTTTATTATCGATGAAAATCAAACTATCCGCAATAGAAATTTTTAATAAAAAATTTTTAGTCTAAAAAAAATTGTTTTATTTCCAACCTCATTCACGAGTTCCCAACCTAAGATACCTCATTCACGATATCCTGGCCTAAAACCTACACATCATTATAATCCGACATACGAAATCATGTCAAGATAAAATATTCCTGGTTTTCTTTTACAGCATAATGTACTGTTCTTGTTTTGTAGAGCCATACTGCAGAAAATATCCATCGCCGCGCCGGTTAACTACAACAAGAACAAGTACGAAACACATGAGATCATCGCAAAGAAAATGAGTTCAAAGCACTTGTAAACATGATCACATGGTACTAACAAACTTTCCTCCAAAACAAGTACGAAACATATGAGATCGTCGCAAAGAAAAACCAGTTCAGGTCGAAGCACGTGGCAATAAAAAACTTTCCACCATGATACATGATGACAACAAACTCAAATCTAGTTTAACCAAATGCAAGATTGCAGTTCTGAAGCAAGATGCATATTCACTTAATCTCAGCCAACCCATTCACACCTTCATGGCTCTACAAAACAAGAAACATGCCGATTTCCTGTTTATTTCCACATAAGTATAGCTACTTAATTACGATCGGTCACGATAAAGTTCTAGTCTCGTCGCGCTCTGCGGAAATTTAATTCTTTTTCTAAAACATATATCGGTTGCCTTTGAATCTGAAGCAATTCTTTTCTATAAACTATGGCTGAGTGCTGTGCCTTATTCCGATAAATCTGGTAAAACTCCATTAATTTGCTGTTCCGGGTTTCGCGGAAAATCTTATCACAGCAAATGTGTCGGCCTTTCGGGTGTCGTTGGTGATGCCGTAATCAATTCCGGTAGTGGTATCTTCTGGTTTTGTACTGTGTGCAGAGTGTCATATTCGTCATCATATGTAGTGAAAATACTTAATGCCCGTTCCACCATTCAAATGCTACACTCTGATCTACGGGTGCTTCAGAATAAATTCGATGCAGCATTATGTAATCTCAACAAGTTGTGTACTCCTTCCGATACTGAAACGAGTACAGCTGATCTTGGTGCCGCATCTATCAAAACTTCAACGGGTCCAGAGCTCAACGCTTCGGATACTACAGAATCGATGACAATTGACCTTGACCTTGACCAACATTCTCCCAATGTTGGTAATCAACAGAAGTCGCCACAGTCAGCTGTTACTGTGATTCGCGATCGTGTTACTCGTAGCGCAGTGCTAAAGAAACAAAATAAAAATTTGGAAACTTCATCGGTGAGTGCTAGTCTGTCTCTCAAATCTAATGTTGAAATGACGCTTGGTTAAGTCCCTTCATCTGCTGTTGTCCCCAACAGTGTTGCGAAGCCGGCAAAGAAAGTTACTCCCGGTCTAAACTATGCAACGGTCGCTGGTACATCAGTCAGCGAGAACTTGAGCGACAATAATTGTGTCTCTCAATCGGCGGTTGTTGTCGCAGGTGCAACTGTTGATGGTACATCAGTCAGCGAGAACTTGAGCGACAACAATTGTGTCTCTCAACCGGCGGTTGTTGTCGCAGGTAATAACAACTGTAATGACGTCACAGTCGTTCATCATGCTAAAGGCAATCTACCTGGCGCTAAAATAACATCTGGACTCATTGCGGCGAAGATGCCTCGATGGTTATATGTTTCTCGCTGTGACGTTTCAACTCAGCCCGAAGCTGTGGTAGAATTCATCAAAAGTAAATTCGAAGCTATTACTACTGAGCTTCCTTGCTAATGCCTTACGAAGGCTAGAGAGGATGTTCTTAATTTAACATATGTGTCCTTCAAAGTCCGTGTACCTTAAGACATGTTTTCCAAGATCTTGAAGCCTACGTTTTGGCCGAAAGGTCTCATCGTTAAAGAATTCATTTTTGCTGCAAGGGCCTCTCGGTGAATAAGGCAGTGAGTAAAAGTTATATGATCGTAAGGGGCAGCTTGAAAAAATGATTTCAAACCAATATTTTTGCCCGTCATCGCTCTTGCACCATCTGTGGATATTCCATAGCAATTTTTCCATTCTAAACCTTCTGTTTTTAAAAATTCGTCAACTTTACAATATATGTCTTTCCCTGTAGTATGGTCTTTCATAGGACGACAAAATAACAATTCTTCCTTTACGCTTTCTTTACAAACGTACCTGATATAGGTATACTAACAACTGAGCCAATTAAGTAATATCAGTTATTTCGTCCAACTGAATTGAAAATTTTGGGCTTTCTTTAATTCTCGTAATAATTTGCACTAATTGGTCCTTGTTAATATCAGAAGTTCTATTCGAGACAGTGTCGTTCGACAAAGGAATTTTTCGAATATCATCGCCATATTTACTTCCTTGTAGTATTTTTACCATTTTAATAGCAGCAGGTAATACAAGATCTTCTCCAATGGTGAACAGGTTTTTATTTTTAGCAATACAGTATGAAACTTCATATGACGCTAGTAAATATTTTTCATTAACGGTCATAAATTTTTCAAAGGATTTTTTTTTTATTTAAAGATTTATACAGTCTTTCAAAATATTCTTTTGGTTTATTGACATACGAAACATGCTTTGATTCAAGATGTCTTGGTTTCATACTCTCCGGAGCCAATAATTCATTGCAGATCAAACAAAGAGGTTGTTTATTACTCATACAATTTGGAAATGTAAAGCCAAATTGAAGAAAAGACTCATCATATTTTCTTTTTCGCACATTAGATGCCTGTTTTTCAACCCTTGTGCTGCCTGAGGAGAGTTTGTAGCATTATCATCTGTGTCATTACCATTCTTATTTAAGTTCAGCCATTTATCCATGGCCAAAAATTATTTTGATCCCAAAATCCAATAAATAAATAAATAAATAAATAATAAAAATAACGTATTGCAAATAATAATTGAACTCAAACTCAAACAATATTTATTTATAATAACTCAATATGCGTTAACAGAGCAAACATATTTTAGAGATTAGATTTATCATCTTAACAGCTAAGTTGTAATAATTGAAGCACTTGGCAATGAGGAAGAAAAAACAATAGAAAATATATAATAATTTGCCAAGGAAAAGTACAATGAAAAACCTTGCCTGATGAAACGCATATAATAATTGATTAATTAATTACCGAATAAATAAAAAAAAACTAAAATCTCGTTACGGTGGAACACTGACAATTGACTACACTAGAAGAGCGTCAATACTACACTAGTTCACATTACAGTCAGTGTTATTAAATCATATTGTCTCCCTGCACGTGCGCGCGTGCATTCCAACCTTTGTTTGTGTGCAGGTGTGTGAGTGTGACTCTGCACAAATACACATCTAGATGTTATAGGATCGTGTATTTAAATATTTGACATTAAAATCTCTCGCGACTCCAGAATTTTGCTACGCGACCTCATTATGGGTCGCGACCCATAGTTTAAGAAGGCTTGCTCTAAATCAGCGGTCGCCAAAGTTATGGTCTGCGGAAAACTGCTGGTCCGCGAAAAAATTTCCCTGGTCCACCGAGAAATGTGGACATTATTTGCATTTTTTAATCGACACAAAAGCAACACAGAAATATAAGATGAACCAAATTTTGTTTGTAAAGTTACAAAAATCTTACGTTTAATACTTCGTATTAATTTAATATTTCGCAATAAAAATTTTTTTAAAGTTTTAAACGGATTCTTCTTAGTACAATTTAGAACTTATTGATTTTATAGCACATTTGGCTTTTATTGGCAACATTGCCTGTTCGCACCTGTCATATGTCAGTTAGCGCGATAAATATTGAGTCCATCATAGATTTTAAATATCATTATTTTTTTCTGTTTTTCGATATAAAATTGGTTATTAAGGAGGCTTAAGTGTATTTTCTTTTGTATGTTACTGCTTTCTTAAGCCTGGTATAATCTTAAATCATATATCATATTTATTGCGATAAAATAAGTTATACTTTTCCAAATTTCTTCTATTTTTGTTTTAGACTGAAATAAATTAACCCATAATGAGTGAACAACAACAAAAGAATATTTTGCATTTCTTTAGTAGTACAAAATATAATGAAAACGATAATAGTAATAAGAATGATAAAGTATTTGATATATTTGTATGGCTGTTACGCGAAGGACTAATAGGTTTTTTTTTCAAAGACAAACATTCAACTTATATTTAACAAACAGCTAAAATGGTTGTGAAGCCATCGACAAATTTTCTAGAACACTGTCTTTTCAAGGATTTTTTTATATGGAAGCTACTCGAAGGAGTCAAGAAATTTCACTGACAAACGCAGTCTAACTTCTTTTTTGCTTAAATCTTATTTGTACAAAATTTAAACTTCGTGGCTAAACGATTTCTTGAGTTAAAGTGAGTTTCGTGAATTAAATGAAGATATTTTAACAAGATATTTGCATGGCAGCCACTCGAAGGACTAATAGGATTTTCTTCATAATCATACATATAGCTCCAACTATTGCAAAATTAGCACATACAAAATTTTAAAACCATAGCTTAAACCTGTCTGAAGTTATCGGCCAATATTCTTGAACACATGTTATAAGGACATTTTATATAGCAGGTACCAGAAGGAGCAAAAGGATTTATCTGCCAAGTAAACTCAAACTTTGTTTTCACTCAAAACTAATTTGTGCACAATTTCGAATTTTTATCTAATAGATAACTAGAGTTATAGTGAGTTTCGTAAATTATGTGAAGACATTTTGGTAGGATATTTGTATGGCGGCTACACGAAAGGCTAAAAGGACTTTTTTCATAATAATAGACTTAGCTCCAATTATTGAAAAACCAACGTATACAAGATTTCAAAGTCGTAGCTTTAGGCATTCCGAAATTATTGGTAAATATTCTTGAACACATGTTTTGAGGACATTTTATATGGAAGGTACCAGAAGGAATAAAATGATTTCGCTGATTAGTAAACTCGAACTTTGTATTCACTCAAAACTAATTTGTACAAAATTCTGAATTTATAGCTAAGCGATTACTTTAGTTATAGTGAGTTTCGTGAATTGAATGAAGATATTTTAATATGATTTTTGTATGGCAGCCACTCGAAGAACTAATAGGATTTTCTTCATAATCATACATTTAGCTTCAAATACTGGAAAATTAACTCATGCAAAATTTCCAAGTCGTAGCTTAAGCCCTTATGAAGTTATCGGCCAATATTCTTGAACACGTGTTTTAAGGATATTTTGTATGGCAGCTACCCGAAGGAGTAAGACGATTTTGCCCGTTAACGAACTTAGCCTTACAAATTTAACCAAACACTCAGATTCAAAATTTCAAGATCCTAGGTGAAGGCGTTCTTGAGTTATCGTGCTCACAGACAGACGGACGGACGGACGTCAAGCGGATTTGAGGTTTTTGGCCACAAATAAACAAAAAATAATATATAACTTCTTTCGTTCGAGGCTTGGTTTTATGCGTTACATAATTTTCGGCTGGATCAAATTTATAATACACTATATGATTTCATCTAGAGTATAAAAACCGTCGCGACACTACGATAAAACTCGCGACACCACTCTGGAGGAAATGCTAAGAACACGGCGCAAAATGTTTGACACTCAAGTAAAAAAATATATGAATTTAAATGTAATATAATATATGAAAAAAATAATGCGAAATTCAAAAACTTACACTAACTTGACCCTAACGTAACAAAGTCTACTTAAACAATTAGGGCGCCTCTGGTGCAATCTTACCTCGACGATCGCTGGATTTCGTACTTCTCGCCTTCTATTCGGTTGAACGCCTCGGCAACTCTTTTCGTCTTCTTCAATACAAAATCATCCACTTGTGAAACTCAATAATTCGATTCGACCCGTAGACTCGGGACCTCCAACTTACTCGCTTCGCTGCCAATCCAAAAAGAGGCCGTTTTACTTTTCAGTTGCTTCGGCGAAAACTCTCAGCGGTTCTTTTCATCCACGGTTAGCTTCAACCAGCTTTTCAAACCTTATTTTGAGTTCAACGGTCTTCCGCTCCCATGACATTTTTCTACTCGCGTCATAGCTTCGTACGGACTTCGAGCATTCCATTCGGGTATCTAGCCGAGATTCATAACATTTCCATATTCCAGTTCGTCGTCGTATTGAATTCGCTCGCTCAGTGCCGGATCGCCAAATTGGTTTGTCTACTTTTGGTTTTACGCGTACATATTTGTTTTGGTGTCGTGATCCCGGGTGCGCGTTCCGTGATGTTTCCGTTCGGGAGGCTTCCGCTTCGTTAATATTTTCCAAGCGGTTTGTGGTGTTATACGTGCAGGAGCATAGTGATTAGTAAGTGATGTGTTTGATTTTCCAGCACAACTTTGCCGCACCACCCGGACGTCCGCAGGATGGAGTAGCCCGTCTGGCAGGACGGAATAACCTGACGGGGTATAGGCACTGATGTCAGTAAGTACGATTTGCTCGCGCTGTCCCCGAGACGTGACAATGTTTTCAAGTGCACTGCCCACCATTTCCGATGACAACTGTCGAGCCCTACTTCCAAGATGAGCTAATATCATTAGGAAATCGACTCGACTTACTTTCCTGCTCTTGACTGCCGACCGGCGCGTGCATGATAATTTGATCCATTGGGAGTATACAAGTCAATAGCACCGGTCAACAACCGATATAAGCGGCCGGACATGGGGTCGACATTCGCGATGCACGAGCCGCCGTTATTGCTGACCTACCATCAAAGGTCGATATGCGTGAAATGCAAGTGATAATGCTGACCGGAAATTATCATAAGCCGGTGACAATCGATCATGCTCGGAGTTAAGTTAAGATTTGACCACCGACCGAACAGGTCGTAATAATAAAGTGTTTAAACGAAAATAAACAAAAAGTTTTTTTTTACTTAGAGCTCCAAAAGGGACTTTACATTTGGCGCAGCAGTAGGATAAAGTGAAAGTAAATCAAGTGAGTGTTTAGGTGAACATTAAAAGGAAAAAACTGTGTGGTGTTTAGGTGAACATTAAAAGACGAAAAACTGTACAGTGTTTAGGTGAACATTAAGGACAAAAACTGTGCAGTGTACTTGGGGTAAGTTTTCCTTTTGTTTTTTTGTAGAAATAAGTATAAACATGATACGGAAATACAACTCAAGCAATTATGGAAAAATTTTCTAGCAACCGAAAAGAATGAAAAATTAATAGTAACTAATAGTGATAGGGGATTGAAGGGTTGTATAGGGGTGCTATCTCAAGTAACATGTCTGTGATGGAGTTATTGAAAGTAGCGTGTTGTCCATTTGAAATACAGTGTATTTTAAGACTTTAGCTATTGTTTGTTTTTTATTTTTCTTTGTTTTTCCTCGTAAAGAAAACGATTTTGGGCTGGAATATAGAGAGGAATGGAGAATATTGCTGGCGTTTTAGATGCGTTAATGTTAAATTAAAAACATAACGCAGTCACGATCGGCTGCAAGCCAATCGTATGATATTCTAGATGAAATACTGAATTCCGATTTATATTTTAGTTGGAAATATATCAAAGGAATGAGGAGAGCACAAGCAATTATTACATGACCTTTTACTTACAAGTAGAAATTGTTGTATAGTGGCTACTCGATTTTTTGATGTCTAGTGAGTTCCATAAAGTAAGTTAGGACATTTTACAGAATTTTTGTATGGCAACTACATGAAAGACTTGTGGGTTATATTTCATATAAATAGTTTCAGCTGCGACTATTATAAAATGAATATGTATAACATTTCAAAGTCATAACTTAAAGTGTTCTAAAGTTATCGTTCAATATTGGTGAACATGTTTATTAAGGACTTTTGTATGACATCTACTCGAAGTATGGCGCTAGTTAATGAACTCCGTTTTGGTTTTGGTATAAAACTAATTCCTGTAAAATTTTATATTCCTGCTTTAATTCGTTCTGGAGTTATAGTGGATTCAGTAACATTCATACATTTTTGAAGGACTTTTCTAGGCTGCTACACGAAGGACTCATTCGATTTGCATCATACTCTCAACTTTCGATTCAAACATTGTAAACCTTAAGTATGCAAAATTTCAAGTTCCTAGCTTGAAGCATTCGAGCAATAATTGTGAAAACGTGTTTCAAGGACTCTTGTATGGGAGGTACCCGAAGGAGTGGAAGGATATCGCCCATTAACGTACTTAGCCTTACTTTTTCCATTTTACAAGTTGTGACAAAGTTTTAAGTTCCTAGGTCAACGCGTTCTTGAGTTATCGTGCTAACGGACGGACGGACGGACGGACAGCAAACGGATTTGGGGGTTTTGGCCAAAAATAAACACAAAATACTATATGACTTTTTTTCGTCCGAGGCTCGGTTCTATGCGTTACAAACTTTTCGGGCTGGATTAAACTTATAATACTCTATATGTTCATCTAGAGGTAATTATTGTGCTTGAAAAGGAAATAGAAAACCATATTCAAGATTGGAAATTTCGTGAGGAACGTCTAGAATCTGAATTTGAAGGTAGACAGGCTGGAGAAGTTTTGGTAACCGAATCAAAGTGGAATGCAAACCGGTGTGGAGAAGTTGTTGATGTTCTTCTCACCGAGGTTCTAGCAACCTTTGCGAACGATAAACGAAATTGGGAACAGCAAGCAGGAGAGATCGCGGGGGAAAGGGAGTATTTTAAAAAATCTGTGACCGCTTTGAGACAACCGTTTTCGGAGGTGGAGTTGTCAAACTATGACTTAGAAAACAAGTTAAAAGATCGTAGCGAAGCAGGGAAGCAGCAGGATTTAAATTTATTACTATCACCTAGCCCAAAAATTCCTTGGTTAAAAAGGGGGATCCGAAAAACGAACACAGCACAGGCTCCAATACTGTAACAGGCATCATGACGTCAAACGATACATATGACAAGGTCATGGATGCACTGGTTAAGTATGAACCAATGCTCTTTGGTGCAAGAACACCCAATTTAGGTATGAAATTAAACCGATTCATAGACTGCAGTAGAAGTTTATCCGAAAGGTTATCGGAGAAGTTTATCCGAAGTTTATCCGAAAGGTTATCGGAGAACGAGAAAGAAGTGTTCTTGAGCTGTATCAAATACAGGCTAATTGATGATGCCTTCTATCTCATTAAAACAGAACCATTTAAAGACTTTGATACGCTGGAGAAAACGCTAGACAATGCTTATTTGCCTAAGGCTACATTGAATGAACTACGAAATGAACTTCTCAATTGTAGATAAAGACCAGCGGAAGACATAGCGCAGTTTTCAGACCGAATAAATACGCTATGGAAACAGGTTAAGGATGCAGTTTCGGCTAAATATCCGGAAGGAGATAAGGGTTTGTTATTGGAATTGGAAAAGGACGCCGAAGCAACATTTAAAATTGGGGTAAAGGATAAAAATACCCAAATCTATTTAATAGGGAAATATGTAGAAACTCTAATACCAGTAAAAGAATCAGCTGGGTTTTATGAAGGTGAAATGAAAAGGATTTCAACTTATTCAGAAGTAGGTCACGGAGAATCACAAGGCGAGCTGGTAAAAAGTCCCAAGTTCGAGAAAACAAACGATTCATCAGGAGCGCGGTTTACTTGTCACAATTGCGGAAAACCAGGGCATTTCGCAAGGGATTGTAGGCAAAAACGAAAAGATCTCTACTGCTCACAGTGTGGTAAGTATGGACACAGCACGCAGGATTGCCGCTCGAAACAGCAACCGGGGAAATCTATCAAGAAGGGAAGAATCAGCAAAAAGAAGCGTTTTGCGGAGGGCACGAATTCCAGAGAGAGCGACGAAAATTATACCCTTTACTGCGATTTCTGTAAAACAACCGACCACTGTACAGATATCTGTCCGAAAAAATACTTAGCCGAATAGGAAAATAATACTGAAGGAAACGAATGAAGACAGCACCGGGGCACGTGGATGGCTGTCAGGGACGTTAACAGTGCCATGAAAGTATAAGCGAACTTGAACTCGATAAAATTTTTAATGTAGTTTGTAATGACGGAAATCATATGTCAAATTTACGTCTACACCAACTTTCTAGCACTGCAGTTGGTGTAGACGGAATAAAACTATAAAAGAAATATCATACATTCGTTTTATTTCTTGATATAATTCGCAGCCAGCGCATGTTCTGAACAGTATATAGGACAAACGACCGAGCAAAAGGGAGTCAGTCGGCGGCGTCAGTCAGTAGCCGCGGGTCGAGCTTAAAACTCCTCCCAAATCGAAAACTGACGCCATGCCCAAGAAGTCGGCCTATGTCTTGGGCCTGTGGCACTTGAGAGTCCGCCAAACATAGTCTCGAAAGAGCGCGGCTTGCCCCGGCCATGCCAGTCTATTTTAGGGTCTGTGGCTCCTGAGAGTCCGCCTAAACATAGTACGGCCAACCGGTTACCGTGAATACACACGGAGCCAAACTCAACCAAGGCAGCAGACGCAAGCGACGGAGGCCAAGACGAAGCAGCGACGAAGAAGGCGAACGTAGCCGAGGTCCAGAGGAAGCAACGATGCAGACGACGCACGAAGTGATGACGATACAAACCGTAGCACAGAAGATGCCCCGACGAAGGCCAAAAAGCAAAGTACGAGGAGCTAAGACGTGCATGAGGTGAACAACGAGAAGACATCAGGCGAGACGGAGAACTAGAAGACACGGCAAGCAAGACGAGAACCGGCAAGACGGCGCAATATGCACGGAGCTGAGCAGAGGTTCATCGAAGGAACGACGAGCAAGGAGAACTCGAGAGGCCACGAGTGGCGAGCAAGCGAGACGGGCGACGAAAGAAGCACAGAGCCGAGCAGAGATTCATCGAGAGAGAACGACGAGCAAGGAGACTCGACAAGTGACACGAGGATCCACAAGGCAACGCAAGAAGCTCAGAGCCGAGCAGGGATTTATCAAGAGAGAACGACGAGCCAGGAGAATATAGCGAGTACAACGAGGACCCGGAAGGTGACACGAGAAGTGCCGAGCCAAGCAGCAAAAGGAGAAATTAGTGATGCCAGACACACTGCAGGACTTAGATAGCCGAAGTGAATTAAATGAAATTATACCAGTTCCAGTAGTATTAACCTAAATTAACCGAATTACAAATAGAATTATAACCTTAACTAAATAAGGAAGATGAAGTCATATTAAAGAAATGTTTGTAACGAACCCCTGGCGCCCGATGAGCATACCCCGGAAATTCGAGTCGTTACAAGCCTTAGATACAGAAGCAGGTGGCGGGAAATTTTTTTTTTTTAATAGATACTGGAGCTACCTGTAGCATTATTAAGTGGGAAAGATTAAGAAAAAATGTTGAAATAGATGTAAATAAGACCCAAACCATTGTTGGACTCCTCGGATCCGAGCAGAGGTCGCTAGGAACATGCAATGCTAAACTTCGTATAGGAAGCATCGAATATTCATGTGAATTTACTGTTATTAAAGATGCAAAGGACCTTCCTGGGGGCGGCATACTGGGTAAAGATTTCTTGGCAGGTCAGGCTGTTATCGATTGTGTAAAAAACCGGTTGTTGATGGGAACAAGCCACGAAGGAACAATTTGGGATCGGAAGGGAATACCGCAAGGCGTCGATAAATGTAAGAATACAGCGAAACAAAAAAGGATGGAACCATGTGTTGGTTTAAAGCAAGCTAGTAACCCGAAAATCCCGCATAATGCCGAATACTGGAGTGCAGACCAAAGACAAGAGGCCCCGAGGGAACGAGTTGCGTTTGTAAGCCCCAATACAGGTAATATAGTGAATTTTCACCACACAGCAGTAGAGACAAGCGACGATAAGGCAGAACGACTAGGAAGAAGTACTGAAACTCAGGCACCAGCGAACATAAATAAGAAGCAGGCGAACCTGAAGAGAGAAGAAATCAAAGAAAATACTAAAGCCTGGGAAGAAGAGTTGCAGAGAAGATGTATAGACGGTACTGATATAGTAGACGAACTAAGGGGAAGAGTAAGTAGGGACAAGGCAAGAGAAACCGATAAAATGACGGAACCATCAAACGAACCCTTGCATGCACCCGTCCTTACCATAAAAGCGTGACATAACAAATCATAGAGTTACCGGTGAATATCCACGAAGACATGGCGTGTTTGCAGGAAGAAATTAAGCCTGGTGTTTACAGTAGCAATGCTGTGGTTAGGCCAAGTACAAGGGAAGGTCCTTATTGGAATAGTAAACGCCACTACAGAGGATGTAAGACTAGACAACTTTACACTACAGTTTGAATGATTAGTGGACTATTAGGTTCACAGACTAAAGCGACAAACAGAAAAGCTGGATGCACGTCGTTTGCAGCTGATGAAGGAAAATCTCAATTTACACAGATTTGCTTCGAATACGGTGATAGTTTTCATCTACCGGGAGATAAATTAACCTACATGAATCGGAAAACTTTTAAGATCCCTCTGAAGGACGAGAACAACCCTATTTAAAGGAAGCAGTACCGAATGCCCGAAGTACACCGATTGAAATGCGCGAACCAAAAAAAAGCAATGCTGGAAGACGATATCATCGAATTCAGCGACAGCCCCTATAATTTTCTCGTTATTCTAGTGCCAAAGAAAACCAAGGAGAATGAATAGAAAAAGTTCCGTCCCTGCGTGGATTTCAGAGAACTGAATAAGCAAAACATATCCCCGACTTCCAGACTTTGATAAGGAATTCACACTCGTGACGGACGCTAGCGGGGAAGCATTGGGCGTGATCCTAGAACAAAACGGAAGCCCGTGGCTTATGCAAGCCGGACTCTGAATTTCGCAGAGAAGAACTATTCCACATCAGAACGTGAACTGCTCGCTATAGTTTGGGCAACGAAAAACTACAAGTGCTATCTTCTAGGTTGGCATTTTAAGATAATCACGGATCACAAGCCGTTGGCACACCACAACACCACTTCACGAATGCTAAAACTTCAACAAAGGCTTTCTGAATTCAACTTCGAAATCTGTCATAAACCAGGAAAAAGTATTTCACACGCTGATGCATTAAGTAGGAGACCTATTTCCACCTTATCACAGACTTGTTTAGTTACAACTCGCGCACAAGCTCAGCAGGCAATAGTAGCAAAAACTACCAACACGAGCATGGATGTAACCCATAACGCAGTCTTGCCAAATAATTCAGAAATTAGGTACCCTCCTTAAAAAACGCCAAAACGAATCGAATACCGAACACGAATCTTGAAATCAGTAAGTCATTATCAACCTAATTGCCGAAGCAGAGAACATTGGTCGAATAAAATCAAACGGTTTCTTAAATGGTTTCGCCAGAATCCTGGAAAGAGTGATTTACATTCCGTCACCGGAACCAGAGACCACCTTGACTTGTGGTCACTCACAAAACCACAACCAGAAGTGATAACTCTACCAGAGGACATTCAAAGATTACTACAAGATTATCACAAGTCTGCTTTCGGAGGACATTTTGGAAGAAATAAAACACTTCACAGAATTCAACGGCATTTCAAGTGGAAAGGAATGAAAAGAGACGTGGAAACCTTAATCAAAAAATTTTCAAAGTGCCAGAAGAATAAGCTCTCACGACCAACAAAAATGTCTTTGTCATTTGATAAAATATATGTTGATAAAGTCGAACCACTGCCATAAAAATATTCTGGAAATAAGTACATATTATCAATGATGGACGAATTGACTCGATTCGTAGACTTTGCAGCTCTGCCAAATCAAGAAGCAACCACAGTAGCGAAGATTTTGTATGAACAAATCATCAGCCAGTATTCGTTACCAAAACCGACCAAGGCACAAACTTCACTAGCGATGTATTCAAGTCCCTATGCCAACTGTTGAAAATCAAGAAACTGCAAAGTACAGCGTATCACCCCCCATCAAATGCCGTAGAAAGACAACACTTCTGGTTAGCTATTAGAAGATCTTAGAAGCTTTGTAGACGACGATCCGTCCAACTGGGACATTTTCCTTAGACCTGCAGCACATGCGTACAATAACACAAAACATGCGGGCACCTAACTATCAACAATGGAGACACTTTTTGGTTTCGTGTCTCAAGTCCCGAGTAATTTACAACGCAAACAAGAACCTTTATACGCACCAGAGAGATACCACTTAGCATTGAGATATCAACTGCAAAAATCGTTTCAGTTAGCCAAGAAGCATCTAGGAGAAGAAAAAACAAAATCCAAAGCACATTCCGATAAAACCATAAGACTAACGGAAGTTCATGTGGGGTACGAAGTCCTACTGAAGGATATGAACCGATCAGGGAAACTAAGCGCCATATATAAGGGGCCGTACAAAGTAATACATGTGCACTCCCCGGAGAATATATCTTTCCTTATCAAAAAACAAGTTAAGAGAGTACATGTAAACTGGGTAAAACTTTGGTATAATTGAGTAGTATAGGTAACGTAACGCATGAAATCTAAAGATAGGACAATATAACAAAATTTTTTTTTTTAAACAATATTACAATATAAAGAAGTAGGTAGGATATTTTACAATATTTTAATTTTACTAACCAGAATTATTTTATTATTACCAATTAATAGAAATGACTACGGGCCATTTTAACTCTGTTTAAACTAAGTAACAAAGAAATTTGTATTACAGATAACAAGCATAAAAAAAAATCTGCCAACAGTCTGGGCGCAACTTTATTATTTTTCCGGCAGAAGTTCAGAACGCGTTCAATTCGGGGATGCGGTGTATGTTACTATGTGACTGAAAACCTAACAAAAAGTTCGGGAAGTGGTTAGAAAAGGGTGTAACATATGAATTAAATAATTGGGTCATATTCCGAGATGCGGTCTAGAGGTTGAAAAAAACAAAACTTAAAAATAGGTGATTATTAAACAAACCTGGGGAAGTAAAAAGATATTCGATATCTGATCAGACCTGAGAAACATGGTGGAATTCATGAAAAAGTATACAACCAGTAGGGTGTAAACTGGGGTCGAATTTCAAAAAATCTTGAAAACACATTCTAGGTATTTACATAAAGAATCCGTAGAATAAAAATGAATTCAATATTTCGAAAGACCTAGTAGATATGACGAAAATCGTGAAAATATATGCATTTTATATTAACCGATATTTTTTTTGCCCCCCTTCTGAACGCCAACGAATATTTGATTTTTTTCTTATCAGAATTACTTTTCTAGTTAATTTACATATACGTACCGAGTTTCAACTTCCTAGCATAAGCCGTTCTGAAGTTAGGGAAAACACCCCCCACCACCGTACCATAATACCCATAAGAAAAAATTTATTTTTTCACCATGCCACTACTATAGCTTTATCTAAATACCAAGTTTCAGCTTCCTTTCATCATAGATTCTTAAGATATAAGAATCGGAACTTTTTCTTTCTCACCCTTCCCCACCCTCACCCTCGACACCCACACCCCCAAACTTTTTTTCCCTACTAGGGTTTTATTAGGCCTACTTCTGGTAAAAATTTGAAACATCCATCTTACACTGTTATTGAGATATGAATCGTGTTATTTTTGAAAAATTCTAGTCCCTCCCACTTCCGTGCTTCTCCACCCCCTTCAAATATTTTACTTTGAGCAATCTTTATTTATTAAGCTTTATACTCAAACCAAATTTTGTTTTTCTGGTACCATTGGTTTGTGAGATATCGTAATCTTAAGTTTTTCACCCCCCAGCTCCGTACGCCACTACCCCCACCCAAAAATTTTGTTTCAATCTACTCTCCTAGTATAACTACAGATATTTGTTAAGTTTTAATTGCTTGCTATTAATGGTTTAGGAGACATGGATTTTACAATTTGTCGATCTCGGCATTTTTGCGGTTCGGACGCATTATTTCCTTCTCCACTCCCACACCCCTTCACCCATATCTGTTTTTTTTTTTGCAAATGGGTCCATTATCAAAGCTCTATAGAAATTTTAAGTTTCAGCCTCCTAACACAAGCGGTTCCTGAGATCTAGAAACCTAAATTTTTCGTCTAAAACGCTTAACCCACCTTCCCCCTTACACCTCCTCCCCTGAAAATAATGTCAATTCAAGGGGTCTACCAAGTCTATTCTTAGAAAAAATTTTAATTTAATAGCTCCACTGGTTTGAGAGCTACAAGCCTTCAAAGATTTTGGGGCGGTCGACGTACGGCGTACGGCGTACGGCGTACGGGGTACGGCGTACAGACGGAGTGAAAATTTTTGTTGCTTTTTTCGCGTCTACTAGTCATGAAACGTGGAAAAAAAAATTTTGAGGGCAGCAAATTTTTTTTTTTTAAAAATCAATAACATTACTGTATTTTAAATAATACAGTAAAACACAAAGAATTTGAAGTCACGAAGGGATAATACCGAAGCGACGTCTAAGCCGATAACCCTTTACGAAGAAGCAAGAAGGACGCATTTTCTTAATTATTTTAATTATGACTTTAAATTATCGGAAATTTTTTTTATGTTATTTTTCTGGTATAATTATTTAGATAACTTTGTAAAATATATCGAAAATAATTTTTGGTGTAAAGAAAAACAATACACGACATTAAAATGAATGGGTATCAAATAAAAGGGATAGCGATGGTAGTGGTGGCGACGATAATAGTAGAAGCAGTTACTGGACAAGGATATACACTAACGGAGGTGACGCCAACAGGTGCTATGTTCAAGGAGGTGGGAACGACGTTCTGGTACAGCAAACATTGGACCATCATATCCAAAGTTCAAATACCAGATTTTAAAGAAGACCTGGAACTCATCGCTAACTTCACCGAGGTTGTCTCCCAACTTTGCCCGAAGCAGAAAAGAGGAGCAGAGACAACAGAACAACCAGACCAATGAACTTCATTTTAAACTAATAACCACAACAGGCGGTGCAGTACTACTTCTGGTACTATTCGCAATGTACTCCGTTATCAAGCAGTATAATCGACGTCGAGAACGGAGCAGACTTCAGGAATCACCTAAGACTACCATCGAAGACAACCAGAAAAACAGCAGCACCGAACTTGAGATGCCTCTATTATTAACAATCCAAATTTTACCTCACCTCAACCATAGCGAAGAAACCAGTAAACAATTTGGAAACCAATCATCGTCCTTAGACACAGTGGAATCAGACAACAGACTACGACCGTCAGACCATACGCACGCTTATTCCCACCCCCCGAGATCTCTTGTAAGGATTGAGTAAAAAAAAAAATTCTACATAACAGTATAATATAGCTATAAGTAAAAGTAACACGAAATCATATTTTAACTTAATAGTGTTCTTTTAATCAGTTTTATTCAAATTAACAACACTTTTTCTTCTAAGTATTTGAAAATCAATTTTTGCGGTAGGGGAAGGTGTACAGCACCTCGGTCCAAATTTTACATTAACCCTTAAATTTATTAAGCCAATAGCATATGTAAATTAGGAAATAGTACATATGAAAGCTTATTTGTTTAACCACAAAATTAATTAAAGCTGGAACTGCTGTGACTAAATTTGGTAGATCCTGAAACGGTTTTTGGAGTGAGCCTCAAACGGACCAAGGTACAACTATAGGTTGTACCTCGGTCCGCTGCTATTTGTACCTTGGACCTTATAAAAAATAATTCAATTTTAAAGTTGAAAACTTGAGTAATATTATAACATTCTTTTATTTAAATTAATTTATGTTTTTCTTTGAAAAAAAAAATCTAGTAAAGTTATAATTAAAAACATAACGCAGTCACGATCGGCTGCAAGCCAATCGTATGATACTCTAGATGAAAAACTGAACTCCGATTTATATTTTAGTTGGAAATATATCAAAAGAATGAGGAGTGCACAAGCAATTATTACATGACCTTTTACTTACAGGTAGCAACTTTTGTATAGTGGTCGATTTTTTGATTTATAGTGAGTTCCATAAAGTAAGTTAGGAGATTTTACAGAATTTTTGTATGGCGACTACATGAAGGACTCAAGGGATATTTTTCATATTAATAGTTTCAGCTGCGATTATAAAATTAATGTGTATAAAATTTCAAAGTCGTAAATTAAAGCGTTCTAAACTTATCGTGCAATATTGGTGAACATGTTTCTTAAGGACTTTTGTATGACAGCTACCCGAAGGAGTCAACGGATGGCGCTAATTAATGAACTCCGTCTTGGTTTTGGTATAAAACTAATTCCTGTAAAATTTTAACAGGAAGGAATTCAGTAAAAAGCATTCATTTTTTAAGAACTTTTCTAGGCTGCTACACGAAGGACTTTTTCGATTTGTATCATATTGGGAACATTCGATTCAAACATTTAAAGCCTTATGTATGCAAAATTTCAAGTTCCTAACATGAAGCATTCGAGCAATAACTGGGAAAACGTGTTCCACGGACTCTTGTATGGGAGGTACCCGAAGGACTGGAAGGATATCGCCCATTAACGTACTTAGCTTAACTTTTTCCATTTTACAAGTTGTGACCAAATTTCAACTTCCTAGGTCAACGCGTTCTTGAGTTATCGTTCTAACGGACGGACAGTAAACGGATTTGGGGGTTTTGGCAAAAAATAATCACAAAATATTATACAACTTTTTTTCGTCCGAGGCTCGGTTCTATGCGTTACAAACTTTTCGGGCTGGATTAAACTTATAATACTCTATATGTTCATCTGGAGTATAAAAAACAAGAAAAATTCATAATAAGAATAAGCAACTTTAGAAAATGGTTTGTCTAGCTGAAATAAACAGTAGTGTAAAAGAGGATTCGCCGCTGTCTGCTTCAAAACCCCCCTACTACCTCTGAGGATGTAATCAGCAAGAAAGTCCCTTTTGGCTACAATTTTTTTAAATGTATGTAGCTAACATAGTCCAAGGTACAACCAAAAAAACGGTCCAAGGTACATCCCATCACCCATTACTACAAACACATTTTTATACTCTAGATGAACATATAGAGTATTATAAGTTTAATCCAGCCCGAAAAGTTTGTAACGCATAGAACCGAGCCTCGGACGAAAAAAAGTTATATAGTATTTTGTGTTTATTTTTGGCCAAAACCCCCAAATCCGTTTGCTGTCCGTCCGTCCGTCCGTCCGTCCGTCCGTCCGTCCGTTAGCACGATAGCTCAAGAACGCGTTGACCTAGGAAGTTGAAATTTTGTCACAACTTGTAAAATGGAAAAAGTAAGTTCGTTAATGGGCGAAATCCTTTCACTCCTTCGGGTACCTCCCACACAAGAGTCCTTGAAACATGTTTTCACAATTATTGCTCGAATGCTTCAAGTTAGGAACTTGAAATTTTGCATACTTAAGGTTTACAATGTTTGAATCGAAAGTTGAGAGTATGATGCAAATCGAATAAGTCCTTCGTGTAGCAGCCTAGAAAAGTCCTTCAAAAATGTATGAATGTTACTGAATCCACTATAACTCCAGAACGGGTTAAAGCAGGAATTTAAAATTTTACAGGAATTAGTTTTATACCAAAACCAAAACGGAGTTCATTAATTAGCGCCATCTGTTGACTCCTTCGAGTTGCTGTCATACAAAAGTCCTTAATAAACATGTTCACCAATATTAAACGATAACTTTAGAACACTTTAAGTAACGACTTTGAAATTTGATACACATTAATTTTATAATAGTCGGAGCTGAAACTATTAATATGAAAAATATCCCATAAGTCTTTCATGTAGTTGCCATACAAAAATTCTGTAAAATGTCCTAACTTACTTTATGGAACTCACTATGAATCAAAAAATCGAGTAGCCACTATACAACAATTTCTACTTGTAAGTAAAAGGTCATGTAATAATTGCTTGTGCTCTCCTCATTCTTTTGATATATTTCCAACTAAAATTTAAATCGGAATTCAGTTTTTCATCTAGAGTATCATACGATTGGCTTGCAGCCGATCGTGACTGCGTTATGTTTTTTTATTATTTCTAATGGTAAGGAAGGATTAAATTTACGATCAAGACCACTATGAATTAGTTGTCTTACCAGTAAAAACTGATATATAGTAGAAATAACTATACACGACTTAGAAAAAAAAAAATAGCTGAACTAACAAATAAATACTTCTATGTCCAAAAATCAGTTCTTTTGTTTTATCTGAATTAATTTATCTTTTAGGCTCACTTTAATGAACTGATACTAAAGCCTACGCATTTGGCAATCTTTCATTGAAGAAATTTTTTTTCCAGCAGCTAAAGTTTAGTTGGAATTGACGTTTGGACCGAGGTACATTTGGTCCAAGGTACAGCACCTTCCCCTACAGTTAACTTAGTTAAAAAACAAAAAAAAATTTTAAAAAACAATATAAAAAAAAAGTTTATATGTCAGTAAAACATAGCAATAGTATAAGTCAAAGTAACACGAAGATATAGGTAAATATTTCAATTTTAAAATGTTCAATTAATCAGTTCAGTTAAAATTAACGACACTTTCTCTGCTAAGACATATTTGGAAATACATTTTTTTTTTAATAGGTACTGAATGCAGACTTATTTTCTTAAAAAAAAAAACCTCTGAAAAAGATGTAATATACAATATGTAAGCCGAGCATGAAAGAACTAATGCAACGAATTTTTCCGGGGAGGGAGAGATGTCGAGGCCCTACTTCCAAGATGAGTTAATATCATTAGGAAATCGGCTCGACTTACCATACTTTCCTGCTTCTTGACTGTATACTGCCGACCGGCGCGGTCGATATTCGCGATATGCAAGTGATAATGCTGATCGGCAATTATCACTAGCCGGTGACAATCAATCATGCTCGGAGTTAAGCTAAGATTTGACCACCGACCGAACAGGTCGTAATAATAAAGTGTTTAAACGAAAATAACCAAAAAGTCTTTTTTAATCAGAGCTCCAAAAGGGACTCTACACAACCAAATCTTCGTATTTCAATAAAAACAATACAACTAATCCTGACTTTAATAATAACCTCACCTTCTCTATACTTTAAACGCTAATTCTAATACTTAATCTACAGAATAACTAACAGAATGTAACTAATAGAAACTATCGTAGTATATACAACTAATCAATTCTATTATCGAATTTTCAGCCTTTCCTCCAATTCAGTGACTCTTGTTAATGCCTTACTTTACGTTTACTTTTAGGAAAGCTAGTATTAGCGGGTGTACCCAGGCTGAGAGGCGTCGCCAGCGCATCGGAGGAATTCGCTATGCATCAAGGGTAACTCTTTACACGACTTGATTTCTATCAATACCGAAACTAGCGAATGTTCTCTCTTGTCTTTACAGAAAATATACACATTACGAGTCAAACTCGTAATAACACGATGAGCATGGCAAACTTAAGTTTGTTGGTTGCAATGGTGGTGAGTTGTTCCGTATTCGAAGATCGGGCCCATATTCAAAATTTTCTTCGACATTTGATGGTTTATCAACTTTCGTGGACGGATAGTTTAAGCAACAGCTTTATATAATCGGAGAATTTATCACTTTTTCATAACAAAACTGGTTGTGCTCATTCAAACAATCAGTGAAGCTCCAAGACCTTTGTGGCAGATTTGAAATAATTCCCGAATCTTAGATAAAATCAACTCCCAATAGAGGTTTATTACCTTTATCTACAAAAGCGCTGCCTAAATAATTGCCAACTCTTATAGTCATCATTGGGCGTGACCTTGCTGCAAGAGTTTCAATATTACCAATTTGTAGACAGCAAAAATCAAGAGCATTCGCTGAGGTACATACTTGGTATCGGGTTACACTGTGGACACTTACTCCTGACAACGTTGGGTTTTCCGCAACCATAGCACGCTAGTTGGGGTTTTGTGGCATTTGCTGTCTGTGTAATCGGTGTTCGTTGCTGTTCTTTCTGCAATGTGTTGATACTCTGCTGTCTTTTTCGGCACTCATCATATTCGTGATCGTAGTTGCGACAAAATGAACATTGAACTCTGTCAGATTTTGAATTCTGAAATGAGACCTTGTGATGTTCTTGTCGAGAGTCTTCAATTTCCCTTGCTCTTTTAATAAGACCGTCAAAAGTTGAGATGCTGTCTCTACGCATTTTGTCACGAAGAAAAAAAATCTGCCAACAGTCTGGGCGCAACTGTATTATTTTTCCGGCAGAAGTTCAGAACGCGTTCAATTCGGGGATGCGGTGTATGTTACTATGTGACTGAAAACCTAACAAAAAGTTCGGGAAGCGGTTAGAAAAGGGTGTGACATATGAATTATATAATTGGGTCATATTCCGGGATGCGGTCTAGAGGTTGAAAAAAACAAAACTTAAAAATAGGTGATTATTAAACAAACCTGGGGAAGTAAAAAGATATTCGATATCTGATCAGACCTGAGAAACATGGTGGAATTCATGAAAAAGTATACAACCAGTTTACACCCTCTTAGGGGTCGAATTTCAAAAAATCTTGAAAACACATTCTAGGTATTCACATGAAGAATCCGTAGAATAAAAATGAATTCTATATTTCGAAAGACCTAGTAGATATGACGAAAATCGTGAAAATGTATGCATTTTAGAATAACCGATAATTTTTTTGCCCCCCCTTCTGAACGCCAATGAATTTTTAAATTTTTTTTTATCAGAATTACTTTTCTAGTTAATTTACATATACGTACCGAGTTTCAACTTCTTAGCATAAGCCGTTCTAAAGTTAGGAAAAACACCCCCCACCACCGTACCATACTACCCCTAAAAAAAATTCTATTTTTCCACCATGCCACTACTATAGCTCTATCTAAATACCAAGTTTCAGCTTTCTATCGTTATAGATTCTCAAGATATAAGCATCGGAACTTTTTCTTTCTCACCCTTCCCCACCCTCACCCTCTACACCCACACCCCCAAACTTTTTTTTCCTACTAGGGTTCTATTAGGCCTACTTCTGGTAAAAATTTGAAGCATCCATCTTACGCTGTTATTGAGATATGAAACGTGTTATTTTTGAAAAATTCTTATCCCCTCCACTTACGTACTCTCTCGCCCCCTTCAAAGATTTTACTTTGAGCAATCTTAATTTATCAAGCTTTATATCCAAACCGAATTTTGTTTTTCTGGTGCCACTGGTTTGGGAGATATCGTAATGTTAAGTATTTCAACCCCCACCCCCGTACGTCACTACCCCCACCCAAAAATTTTGTTTCAATCTACTCTCCTAGTATAACTACAGATATTTGTTCAGTTTTAATTGCTTGCTATTAACGGTTTAGGAGATATGGATTTTAGAATGTGTCGATCTCGACTTTTTTGCGTTTCGGACGCATTGCTTCCCCCTCCACTCACACACCCCTTCACCCATATCTTTTTTTTTTTTTGCAAATGGGTCCATTATCAAAGCTCTATAGAAATTCTAAGTTTCAGCCTCCTAACACTAGCGGTTCCTGAGATCTAGAAATCTAAATTTTTCGTCTAAAACGCTTACCCCACCCTCCCCCTCACATCCCCACCCCTGAAAATAATGTCAATTCAAGGGGTCCACCAAGTCTATTCCTAGAAAAAATTTTAATTTAATAGCTTCACTAGTTTGAGAGCTACGAGCCTTCAAAGATTTTGTGGCGGTCGACGTACGGCGTACGGCGTACGGGGTACGGCGTATAGACGGAGTGAAAATTTTTATTGCTTTTTTCGCGTCTACTAGTCATGAAACGTGGACAAAAAAATTTTGAGGGCAGCAAATTTTTTTTTTTTAAAAATCGATAACAATACTGTATTATAAATAATACAGTAAAATGAAGAAGACCAAAAATGAAATCAATTTGAGTTGATTCGGTTTGAGCTGGCAGTGGAAGTTCGGAAATTTGCACCCTCTTTTTTGCAATAAGAACTTCCGTTGGCATTGTAGGGATATGTTTCTCTTTGAAAATTGCTTGATATATTTTGTAGGCAGGCTTTCTGGGGCAAAATGTTCGACGTAGTGCTTCAATACTTTCCACCCAAGATTTTTTTAATGTAATGCCACCAAACAGATGCTTCGTCTTCAAAGAGCAAAAGAACACAAAGGCAATCCGCGCAAAGCACTTTCATCCGAAATTTGCTCGATATCCTTATATAGGTACTCTGATAGTGTCAATAGAGGTTTTGACTTTCGTGGGATCACGCACCCCATTATATCTTGCGGTACAAGTTGAAAAACTACCGCCTTTGGAACGTCCCGATTCTCTTCCAATATTTAGGTTTCCCAGCAATTCTTTGAATTGTTCGCTGGTGAAAGAAATTCCGTGACTGTGTTTCCAACGTTCTCGAGGTACGTCGCTTTGACCTTGGCATGATGCGGTAATTTTGTGAAAACTTCACGAATGAAACAACTGTTTTGTTTCGTTTGACTTGTGGTGTGGCACAAAACTTTTGAAATGCGGCGTGTATATTTGACTGGAAACGGTGTTGTAGCGGTGGTGACTGATTTTCAGTGCTTTTCGAACGCAGCGTGTGTGACTGGAACCAGTGCACACTGTTGTTGTAGCGGTGGAGACTGTTTTTTAGTGCTCAAGGTTGTTTTTGACCGGAGCGTTTGTGACTGGAGTCAGTGCACACTGTTGTTGTAGCGGTGGAGACTGTTTTTCAGTGCTCAAGGTTGTTTCTCTCTCGAACGCAGCGTGTGTGACTGGAGTCAGTGCGCACTGTTGTTGTAGCGGTGGAGACTGTTGTTCAGTGCTCAAGGTTGAAATATTATGACTGCTAGCAGTGCATAATACGCGAAGGAGACTGTTTTCAGTGCTCGATACTTAAATTTTCCTTTAAACGGACTCAGCTTCCGTTGGGCGTCAATTTATAACGAGTTCAAATTAAATGCAAGAATTTTATTAGAGTTGATTTATTTTAAGAATACAAAATAGTGTAACGTATGCAAACTGTAATTTCCAAAAGAACACCGGAGCTGGCCGTCGTCTTCTTTTATTCCCGGGCTGGGCTTGATGGTGTTTGTGTTGTGCATGACATCGGAGTGGGGATTCGTTACTGATGACTGTGCAGTAGCGGCGGTTGCACAGTGGTGGCGTTACATAATTCATTTTAGGGCTGGGTAAGGTTCTTAAACTTTTTTTTTGGTATTTATTTTTAATATTTTAAATGAACATTGCAAGAATGTTGTGTCAAAATTTCAAGTCGATAGGAGCAAAATTACCGCAGTTATGAGCAGTTCAGAAGTGTACGCAGTCGTATGTGAAGCTTAGTGTGCAAAACAATAAAGCGTTTTTCTGAAACTCATTTTTGAAGTCAGTGTACGTTGTAACTCAAAATGTATTGCGCCGATTCTTTTGAATTTTTGAAGTGAAACTTCTTTAGGCGCGTTGAGCGGATTTTGTATGGGGTAAAATTCATAAATTCGCGACACCGATGAAACGAAAAAGCGTCAGGAAACAGTGAAGGGATTGTAAGATGGAAAATGGAAAATGTAAAATGGAAATTGGAAATTGGAAAATGGAAAATGTAAAATGGAAATTGGAAAATGGAAAATGGAAAATGGAAAATGGAAAATGTAAAATGGAAAATGGAAAATGGAAAATGGAAAATGGAAAATGGAAAATGGAAAATGGAAAATGGAAAATGGAAAATTGAAAATGGAAAATCGAAAATCGAAAATCGAAAATCGAAAATGGAAAATCGAAAATCGAAAATGGAAAATCGAAAATCGAAAATGGAAAATTGAAAATTGAAAATCGGAAATGGAAAATCGAAAATCGAAAATCGAAAATTGAAAATCCAAAATCGAAAAAGGAAAATGGAAAATCGAAAAAGGAATATCGAAAATGGAAAATCAAAAATCAAAAATCGAAAAAGGAAAATCGAAAAAGGAAAATCGAAAATCGAAAAAGGAAAATCGAAAATCAAAAATGGAAAATCAAAAATCGAAAATCGAAAATCGAAAATCGAAAATCGAAAATGGAAAATCGAAAATCGAAAATCGAAAATGGAAAATCGAAAATCGAAAATCGAAAATGGAAAATGGAAATTGAAATTACGTTTCTCGCTGCATGTTTTTATTTGGGTCGCGTAACCCATTATATGTCTTGATCAATAAATAAACTATATATAAAATTGTATATAACTATTGTTCAGAGTGCCGATAGATGCGAAAACCAGAGAAATTTTTGATACTACAATTAATTTGAAAATACAAATACAAAAACGCTTTAATTTCATAGTTTCAAGTTTTCACTTCTGTCGGCAGTCCTAATGACGATTTTTTTTAGCAAAAATCGTGTTTTTGACTTCCAAGTGCTACCAAAAATGGAAAAATCGGTTAAAAAAAAAACTCAACGTCATTACGAGAAACATCTCACCTAATAAACGCAATTAGATTTTTTTGTTTCGCATGTTCTAGTCACGAGTTGTAGCGTACACCGCAAAACAACTTTTTTCGATATGCCTGCGGAGATTTGCTGCGAACGCCTTATTTATAAAAATTTTGATATGAAAATTTTGGAAAATGTAGTTCAGATGTTGTATTATTATATAAAAATGAAATAAAACAATCCAGTATTACCGGTATCGTCTAAAAAAGTTCTTGAAAATATGCCTTATTTTCACCGAATTAACCTTACCCCGCCGTTAAAAAATGAACATATTCTCCGGGAGCTCCTGTACTGGTTACAGTTGCACTATGTTTTTTTCTTCAAAAGTCCTTTGACGGATAGAGGAACATTCAACATCTCAGACTGATGAATAGATAAAAGTGCCTTACAAATTGTTCTTGTTGGTTGGTATATATTTGATGAATCACTCAGGAAATTTTTCGTGTAATGTATTTACTTTACTGTGAACAGTATCTTAATGTATCGTATTTGAATAACTTGCCTCGTCTATGCCTACGTTTAGTTATAACAGTTAACGACGTCGAACATAGCAAAGCTGTGTCTCAATTTCTTTTCGACAGCTGACTACTTTTACGACAGCTGAGGAGCTGAAACTTAGAGCAAGTACTAATAGACAGATAACTCTCTAACATTGTCTGATCCGTTAAGTACTTCGGAGTTCGGACGGACTTCGACTTCGATTTTGCCTACCTAGCTGAAAAGGATGTTGAAACTTGAAACTTATGTAGATTTTTGATTGTGGAGCCATTAAAATCTAAAACATATAAGAAAATTGTTCAGGCTTGAAATGATGTAACGCAAATAATGAAACCACAGACAAAAAAAAAGTTGGTTATTTTATTTTGTTCAGCTATGACCAAAACACTTGTCTGTTCGTTTGTTGGCAGGATAGCTCAGGAGCGGATGACGATCACATTTTTTACGATCAAATATATTTTTCAAGACTAAGTTCATTTCACTCCTTTCTGTACCTCTTATACCAAAGTCCTTAAAAAACGTATTAACGATTCTTCAAATTAGGAGATTAGTAACATCATGCACACATTAATCTGCCAGCAGTCTGGGCGCAACTTTACTATTTTTCCGTCAGAAGTTCGGAACGCGCTCAGTTCTGAGATGCAGCGTACGTTACTATGTTACTGAAAGCCTAACAAAAAGTTTGTGAAGTGGTTAGAATAGGGCGTAACATATGAATAACATAATTGTGTCATATTCCAGGATGCAGTCTAGGGGTTGAAAAAGGAAAAAAACTTGTCAATAGGTGTTTATTAAAGTTAAATGATATTCGATATCTGATCAGACCTGAGAGATATGAAAGAATTCATGAAAAAGTATATAATAACTGTACACCCCCTTAGGGGTCAATTTTCAAAAAATTTTCAAATCACTTTTTTGGTATTCATATGGAGAATAAATTAATTCAATATGTTGGAAGACCTAATAGATATGACGAAAATCATGGAAAAATATGCATTCTATCTTCACTGATCATAATTTTTGCCCCCCTTCTGAACGCCAATGGATTTTTTTTTTTTTTTCATCAAATTTGCTTTTCTAGTTGATTTACATATACACATCGAGTTTCAACTTTCTAGCATAAGCTGTTCTATAGTTGGGAAAAAAACCCCCACCACCATACAATACTTCCCCTAAAAAAATATATTTTTCCAACATGCCGCTACTACAGATCTACCTAAGTACTAAGCTTAAGGCCTTTATCATTTCAGTTTTTTCAGATATAAGCATCGGAACTTTTTCCTTTTCACCCTTCTCCACCCTCACCCTCTACACCCTCATCTTCAGTTTTTTTCCCCTATTAGGGTTCAACTAGCGCTACTTCTGGTAAAAATGTGCTTTTAATTGAAAAATTCTTATCCCCTCCATTTCTATGCTCCACCTTCCACTTAAAAATATTTACTTTGATCAGTTTTTATTTGTTGACCGAACCGAATTTTATTTATCTAGAGCAATTAGTTCATGAAATATCGTAATAAAAAGTTTTTCACCCCCCACCCCCATATGCAACTGCCCCACCCAAAAATTTCCAATCTTTTCTCCTAGTATTACTACAAATATTTTTTAAGTTTGCATAGAGAGCAATTAGTTCATGAAATATCGTAATAAAAAGTTTTTCACCCCCCACCCCCATATGCAACTGCCCCACCCAAAAATTTCCAATCTTTTCTCCTAGTATTACTACAAATATTTTTTAAGTTTGCATAGAGAGCAATTAGTTCATGAAATATCGTAATAAAAAGTTTTTCACCCCCCACCTCCATATGCAACTGCCCCACCCAAAAATTTCCAATCTTTTCTCCTAGTATTACTACAAATATTTTTTAAGTTTGCATAGAGAGCCATTATTAATGGTTTAGAAGATATGGATTTAAGAATGTGTCTATCTCGGCTTTTTTGGTCTGGAATGTGTCTGTCTCGGCTTTTTTGGGTTTCTAACGCATTTATTTTTCCCAACCCCACACCCCTTGATCAATATTGACAATTCTTATGTAAATAGGTCTACTATCAGAGATCTATAGAAATTCCAAGTTTCAGCTTCCCATCATAAGCGGTTACTAAGATCTAGAAACCAAAATTTTCGGGCTAAGACGCTTCCCCCTCCTTTCCCCTCACACCCCCACAACTAAAAATTTGGTTACTTCAAGGAGCCTACCCCGTCTATTCGTAAAAAAAATTCAATTTAATATCTCAAAGCGATTGGGAGGTACGAGCCTCCAAACGGTTTTGCGTACGGCGTACGGCGGACAGACGGACTGAAATTTTTTATTGCTTTTTTCGTGTCTACTAGTATGAAACGTGAAAATAAAAATTTTCAGGGTAGCAAATTTTTTTTTTTAAGAAATCGATCACAATACTTTTTTATGAAAATAATAAAGTAAAAATAGAATATCAGGCATATCGAACGATAAATTGCTGTTACAGAATTCGCTAACAGAATGCAGGAGGTCAAAATTATGAAGACTCGGATTTTTTTTTCAGAATAAGATATGTCAATAACGAACAAGCAAAGTACATCGGTGTAGAGCAGGGGTGAATCAAACTTTGCTGGGGGGGGGGGGCGGAGTTTTTTTGATTTAATTTACTTTATTATTTTAATAATACAGTATTGTAATCGATTTTTAAAAAAAAAAATTTGCTACCCTGAAAATTTTTTTTTACACGTTTTATGACTAATAAACGCCAAAAAAGCAATAAAAATTTTCACTCCGTCTGTGCGCCGTCCGCCGTCCGCCGTACGCAAACTCATTTGAGGAATTATAGTTGCCAAACCCTATGAGCTATTAAATTGAATTTTTTTTCTGAATAGACATGGTGGACCCCTGGAACTGAGATTTTTGAGGGTTAGAGTGTGAGGGGGAAGGTAGGGGAAGCGTTTTAAACGAAAAATTTTGGTTTCTACATCTCAGCATCCACTTGTGGTAGGAAACTGAAACTTGGAATTTCTATAGAACTTTGCTAGTGGACCCATTTGCAAAAAAAATGCTGATATGGATGAAGGGGTGTGGGAGTGGATGATTAATTCGGATTAATGCGTCCGAAACGCAAAAATGCCGAGATCGACACATTCTAAAATCCATATCTCTTAAACCGTTAATGGCAAGCAATTCAAACTTAACAAATATTTGTAGTTATACTAGGATAATAAATTGAAACAAAATTTTTTGGTGAGGGTGGTGGCGTACGGGGGTTGGGGTTGAAATACTTAACATTACGATATCTCAGAAACCAGTGGCACTAGAAAAACAAAATTCGGTATGGGTATTAAGCTTGATAAATATAAGCGAGGGGAGCAAAGAAGTGGGGGGGAATAAGAATTTTTTAAAAATATCACTTTTCATATCTCAATAACAGTGTAAGATAGATGCTCCAAACTTTTACCAAAAGTTGGCCCAATATAGCTCTAGTAGGGGAAAAAAAAATTGAAGATGGGGGTGTAGAGGGTTAGGGTGGGGAAGGGTGAGAAGGAAAAAGTTCAGATGTATATATCTTAAGAACCTGTAATGATATAAACCTTAAACTTCGTATTTAGATAGAACTATAATAGTGGCATGGTGAAAAAATAAAAAATTTTTTAGGGGTAGCATGGTACGAGGGTGGGGGGTGTTTTACCTAACTTGCGAACTTCTTATGCTAGAAAAGTGAAACTCGGTACGTATATGTAAATCAAATAGAAAAGTAATTCTGATAAAAAAAAATCGAATATTCATTGGCGTTCAGAAGGGGGGGGGGGCAAAAAAAATTGTCAGTAAATTTAAAATGCATATATTTTCACGATTTTCGTCATATCTACTAGGTCTTTCGAAATATTGAATTTATGTTTATTCTACGGACTCTTCATATGAACACCTAGAATGTGTTTTCAAGATTTTTTGAAATTTGACCCCTAAGAGGGTGTAAAGTGGTTGTATACTTTTTCATAAATTCCACCATATCTCTCAGGTCTGATCAGATATCGAATATCTTTTCACTTCCACGGGCTTGTTTAATAATTACCTATTTTCAAGTTTTTTTCTTTTCCAACCTCTAGACCACATCCCGGAATATGACCCAATTATATAATTCATATATTAAACTCTATTCTAACCGTTTCCCAAACGTTTCCCGAAATTTGCCCCCCCCCCCCTTCTGAACGCCAATGAATATTAAATTTTTTTTTTTATCAGAATTACTTTTCTAGTTCTATCTAAATACGAAGTTTAAGGCTTATATCATTACAAGTTCTTCAGATATAAGCATCGGAACTTTTTCCTTCTCACCCTTTCCCACCCTTCCCCACCCTCACCCTCTACACCCCCATCTTTAAATTTATTTTTCCCTACTAGGGTTCTATTGGGCCTAGTTCTAGTTCAAATTTGAACCATATATCTTACACTGTTATTGAGATATGAAAAGTGATATTTATGAAAAATTCTTATCCCCCCCCACTTCTATGCTCCCCCGCCCCCTTCAAAGATTTTTCTTTGAGCAATCTTTATTTATCAAGCTTTATACCCAAACCGAATTTTGTTTTTCTGGTGCAATTGGTTTGTGAGATATCGTAATCTTTACTATTTCAACCCCCACCCCCGCACGCCACAACCCAAACCAAAAAATTTTCTCCTAGTATAACTACAGATATTTGTTAAGTTTTAATTGCTTCCCATTAACGGTTTAAGAGATATGGATTTTAGAATGTGTCGATATCGGCATTTTTGCGTTTCGGACGCATTATTTCCCCCTCCACTCCCACACCCCTTCACCCATATCATACATTTTTTTGCAAATGGGTCCACTATCAAAGCTCTATAGAAATTCTAAGTTTCAGCTTCCTACCATAAGCGGTTGCTGAGATGTAGAAACCAAAATTTTTCGTTTAAAACGCTTCCCCCAACGCTTCCGCACCCTCACCACTGAAAAAATTCTCACTTCAAGAGGTCTACCATGTCTATTCAGAAAAAAAAAGTTAATTTAATAGCACATAGGGTTTGGGAACTATAATTCCTCAAACGAGTTTGCGTACGGCGTACGGCGTACGGAGCACAAACGGACTGAAAATTTTTATTGCTTTTTTGGCGTTCATTAGTCGTAAAACGTATAAAAAAAAATTTTCAGGGTAGCAAATTTTTTTTTTTTAAATTTTGAGGGTAGCAAATTTTTTTTTTTTAAAAGTCGATAACAACACTTTATTATTAAAATAATAAAGTAAATAAGAAAGAAACAAAAAATTTATATGAAGTTTTTTTCACTAATTCTTCGAGTACACAAATTTTAAAAGAACCGAACACGATAAGGTCACACTTTCTGCGATTCTTGATTAAATTACCCTTTTTCTTTAAAATAATTGAGAACCACTATAATCTTTTTTGTTTTTTTTACCCCGATCCCTTTGAGATCCCAAGTTAATTTTTTAGTCTGTTTCGAAAAACAGTATAACCCACAAAATATAAAACTAAAAAAAACCGTTTTGAGATATTCAAGGATAAAGAACAAAGTATTTATCCTTAAAAAAAAATCAAGAATAATTACTTTATTAGTTTTTAATAATAAAGTATTGTGATCGACCTGAAATTTCAAAAAAATTTGCTACCCTGGAATTTTGTATTTTCACGTTTAAGGACTAGAAGACCCCAAAAAAGCAATAAAAAAAAATTTCCGTCTGTACGCCGTACGCGCCGTACGCCGTATGCCGTACGCAAAAATAGTTTGAAGGCGCGTAGCTCCCAAGCCCGTTGAAGTATTATCATGAAATTTTTATGGTGGGTAGGTTGGGTGAAGCCTTTTAAAGGGGTGTGGGTAAGAGGGGGGAGTAGTGGGGAGGGTTTGAGACGAAAAATTTTGGTTTCTAGATCTCAGCAATCGCTTACGCTAGGAGACTGGAACTTAGAATTTCTATAGAAATTCGATAGTGGACCCATTTGCAAAAAAAAATTTTGAAATGGGTGAAGGGGTGTGGGAGTGGGGGGAAAATAATTCGTCCGAAAAGCAAAAATGCCGAGATCGACACATTCTAAAATCCATATCTCCTAAACCGTTGATGGCACGAAATTCAAACTTAACAAATATCTGTATCTATATTAGAACAGAGGGTTGAAAAATAAATTTTGAGTAGGGTTAGTTGCGTACGGGGGTGAGGGGTGAAAAACTTTAGACTACTATATCTAACGAACCAATTGCTCTAGATAAATGAAATTCGGTTTGAGTAGAAAGGTCAACAAGAATAGATTGCTCAAAGTAAAATTTTTAAAAGGGGGGTGGAACGTGTAAGTGGGGGGGGATAAGAAATATTCAAAAAAATCACGTTTCATATCTCAAGAACAGTATAAGATAGATGCACAAATTTTTTACCAGACGTAGGCCCAATAGAACCCTACGAGAAAATTTCGGGGTGTGGGTGTAGAGGGTGAGGGTGGACCAGGGTGGAAAGGAAAAGGTTCCGATGGTTATATCTATAGAATCTATAATGATAAAAAGCTGAAACATGGTATTTAGATAGGGCTATAGTAGTGACATATTGGAAAAATAAAATTGTTTATAGGGGTAGCATGGTACGGGGGTGGGGGGTGTTTCTTTTAACTATGTAACGGCTTATGCTAGAAAGTTGAAACTCGGTGTGTATATGTAAATCAACCAGAAAAGTTATTTGGACTAAAAAAAAACCAATGTTTATTGGAGTTCAGAAGTGGGGGCAAAAAAATGTTCAGTCAAAATGGAATGCATAAATTTTCACGATTTTCGTCATATCTACTAGGTCTTCCAAAATACTGAATTCAATTTTATTCTACGGATTCTTCATATGAATACCGAGAAAGAGTTTTCAAGATTTTTTGAAAATTGACCCCTAAGGGGGTGTAAAGTGATTGTGTACTTTTTCATAAATTATTCCATATCTCTCAGATCCGATCAGATTTTCACTTCCACGGACTTGTTCTTTTCGATAGGTTTTCAGTCACTTCGGTTTTCAGGCTTCTGCCGGAAAAATATTAAAAATACGCCCAGATTGTTGGCAGATTTTTTTTATTCCGACAACCCTCCCCTTTAAAATAAGCCATATTTAAAATGCTAGGATAAATATTACCAGGGATATGCATTTCCAAAGAGGACTCGGACACCATTTTTACTAAAAATTTAATATAATATATCTAACAAAAAACATACTGCGGTCACGATCAGCTGCAAGCCAATCCTATGATACTCCAGATAAATATTTGCTTAGCTCTGATTTATAGTGTAGTTGGGGATAACGTAGAATTACGTATGTGCATGTTGTATGATTGCTACTCAAAACGAAAAGACAATAATCAGTCTTTAATTTCATATCCCGAACTGGGTAAGTCATCGAAAAAAAACTCATTTTGAAAGACTTTTACATGAAAGGTGTAGGAAGGTGTCACTCGATTTCTTATAAATTTATCCTTTCCTTTCTAAAATTAATGTGTTCAAAATTTCAAATTCGTAGCTTGACGCGTTTAAAATTTATCGGAAAATATTGTTGAATACGTGTCTTAAGGATGTTTGTTTGGCAGGTACCAGAAGTGGTAAACGAATTTCGCTGACTAGCTCACTACTCGATCTTTGTTTTCACTTAAAACTAATTTGTACAAAATTCCAAATTCGTAGCTTGAGTACTTGAGTTATAGTCAGTTCCGTAAATTGAGTGTAGACATACATATTCACATTCACATGATATTTGTAAAGCAGTTACTCGAAGGAGTAATAGTATTATTTTCAAAATCATGCATTTAGCTACATCGCTAATGGTACTGGTGTCAATGGGTAAGTCAGTACTGCGTCAATGTTTAATGTTTTTTTTAAATAAATCACGTTGCATTCGTACTTCAACAAATTTACCAGAATTAGCCAATTTCTTCTTAGGTACAGCATTTGCAAAGTCAAGACTTTTCCTCTGGTAATTGTTTTTTCAAATATTTCAGGATAGTTGCGAGGAAACCGGTGAATACGAAACAGATACTACATAAGAGTTTAACGAAGAAATCGTTCAATAATTTTTGTGTTAGTAGAGATAAGCCTTGTTCTACATTACCATATTAAAATTTATTAATAAAATAAAAACGAAAATATTTAGAATTCCAACGGTTTTAATCATCGTTTTTTTATGAAAACGTATTTTACTTTATTATTATAATACAGTATTGTTATTGATTTTCAAAAAAATAAAATTTGCTGCCCTCAAAATTTTTTTGTGTACATTTCATGACTAGTAGGCACGAAAAAAGCAATAAAAATTTTCACTCCGTCGACCGCCAAAATCCTTTGAAGGCTCGTAGCTCTCAAACCAGTGGAGCTATTAAATTAAAATTTTTTCTAGGAATAGACTGGGTAGACCAATTGAATTGAGATTATTTTCAAGTGTGGGGGTGTGAGGGGGAAGGTGGGGGAAGCGTTTTAGACGAAAAATTTTGGTTTCTAGATTTCAGCAACCGCTTATGTTATTAGACTGAAACTTAGAATTTCTATAAAGCTTTGATAGTGGACCCATTTGCAAAAAAAATGTATGATATGGGTGAACGGGTGTGGGAGTAGAGGGGAAAGCTTTGCGTCCAAAACGCTAAAAAGTCGAGATCGACACATTCTAAAATCCATATCTCCTAAACCGTTAATAGCAAGCAATTAAAAACTTAACAAATATCTGAAGTTATACTAGGAGCGTAGATTGAAACAAATTTTTTTGGGTGAAGGTAGTGACGTACGGGGGTGGGGGTTGAAATACTTAACATTACGATATCTCCCAAACCAGTGGCACCAAAAAAACAAAATTCGGTTTGGATATAAGGCTTGATAAATAAAGATTACTCAAAGTTAAATCTTTTAAGGGGGCGGGGGAGTAAGTAAGTGGAGGGGACAAGAATTTTTCAATAATAACACGTTTCATATCTCAATAACAGTGTAAGATGGATGCTTCAAATTTTTACCAGAAGTTGGCCTAATAGAACCCTAGTAGTGAAAAAAAGTTTGGTGGTGTGGGTGTAGAGGGTAAGGGTGGGGAAGGGTGGGGAAGGGTGAGAAAGAAAAAGTTCCGATGCCTATATTTTAAGAATCTATAATGATAGGAAGCTGAAACTTGGTATTTAGATAGAGCTATAGTAGTGGCATATTGGAAAAATTTTTTGTAGGGGTAGTATGGTACGGTGGCAGGGGGTGTTTTTCCTAACTTTAGAACGGCTTATGCTAGGAAGTTGACGGTACGTACGTAAAGGTTTTCCAATAAGGACTTGACAACTTTTTTTCAAAATAAAATGCAAACCATTTGAGATATTTCAAAAACTTTATTATCGGGTTGAAGTACAATCAAAACATTTGTGAATGGAACTCGACTTCGTTCATATGGCCACCGCGGGCACGTTTGCAGCGGTCGATTCGTTGGACCCAATTTTCGATGACTCGGCCACACATTTCGGCCGAAACGGCTGCTATTTCGTGTTCAATGTTGGCTCTGAGCTCTTCCAACGTCGTCGGCTTGTTGGCATAGACCAACGACTTGACGTGGCCCCAAAGAAAAAAGTCCAGAGGCGGTAAATCGCACGAACGAGGCGGCCAATCGACTGGTCCATTTCTTGAGATAACACGCTCATCAAACTTACTCTTCAATAAATCGATTGTAACGTGTGCTGTGTGGCTTGTGGCACCGTCCTGTTGAAACCACATGTTGTCCAAGTCCATATCTTCTAATTTGGGCCAAAAATAATCGGTAATCGTGGCGCGATAACGATTACCATTCACAGTAACGTGACGATCATTATCGTCGACGAAAAAATATGATATGATATGATATGATATGACGCCGCCGGCATGCAAACCGCACCAAACAGTTATTTTTTTGGATGAAGTGGTCTTTCATGAAGCACATGTGGATTTTCACCAGACCAATAACGCATATTTTGCTTATTGACAAACCCACTGAGCCAAAAATGAGCTTCGTCACTGAAGATGATTTTGCGATGAAATTGATCATCTTGGCGCATCTTTTCCAGAGCCCAATCGGTGAACGTACGTCGCTTCAAATGGTCCATCGGCTTCAATTCTTGAGTCAGCTTGATCTTGTATGGGTGTAAACCAAGATCCTTACCCAAAATTCGCCATAACGTGGTCTGGGTGATGCCCAACTCTTGAGAACGCCGTGGAATTGATTGATTTGGATCATTTGCTACGGACGTTTCAACGGCAGCGATGACACTTCGACCAACCCGTTGTCTCACTAGCACGGCAACATCACACAACGAATATTTAGACTCAAATTTTTGCACTAAACTTGTTACTGCCTGTCTACTAGGGCGAGAATTACGACCGAAAATCGGAGTTAACGCTCTTAAAGTAGCGGTCACCGACTCCGAATTTCTGTAGTAAATTTTTATAATTTGCAGACGTTGTTCCTTCGTGTACTTTACCATGGTAAAAATGTTAAGTTTACTGAATAAATTGACAGTGACAGTTCGATGATTAGTGAAAGGGTGCGTTCACAAATTGAATTCAAAGTTGTCAAGTCCCTATTGGAAAACAATTTATATGTTAATTAACTAGAGAAGTAAATCTGATAAAAAAAAATTTGAATATTCATTGGCGCTCAGACGGGTGGATGGGCAAAAAAAATCAGTTAATATAAAATGCATATAGTTTCACGAATTTCGTCATATCTACTAGGTCTTTCGAAATATTGAATTCATTTTTATTCTACGGATTCTTCATATGAATACCTAGAATGTGTTTTCAAGATTTTTTGAAATTCGACCCCTAAGAGGGTGTAAACTCTTTGTATATATTTTCATGAATTCCACCATGTTTCTCAGGTCTGATCAGATATCGAATATCTTTTCACTTCGCCAGGCTTGTCTAATAATCACCTATTTTAAAGTTTTGTTTTTTTCAACCTCTAGACCGCATCCCGGAATATGACCCAATTGTTTAATTCATATGTTACACTCTTTTCTAACCGCTTCCCGAACTTTTTGTTAGGTTTTCAGTCACATAGTAACATACACCACATCCCCGAATTGAACGCGTTCTGAACCTCTGCCTGAAAAATAATAAAGTTGCGCCCAGACTGTTGGCAGATTTTTCTATATAATTCAAAACGGACACGAACTTCATTAGTATGAAAAATCTATTCAAAACTCATTTTTTACAGCATGAAGTGGTATAACTTATACTAAATTAATATAATTCTTGTTGAAATTGAAATATACAGTACTTTAATTGTTAACAAAAATAACAATCGACGTCAGCAGGATGCTTGTGGGTGTTAAGATCGTCATTTAATTTGTGAAAAAGACTATACAATGCTCATTTGCACTGAGCACGTACCATGTTTATGACCCTGACTGACGGTCTTATCCCCGCTATAAACACAGCTGACGGTTTTCTTTATTGTTTGAAAAGTATGAAAATTCATCTGCATAAAGTTCATTAAGTATGAAATGACTTTAAAATTCAAAATTTTTAATAGGTTCATGTAGGCGACTGACCCCGTCTTCAATGCAGCTGACGACTATTTTTTGGTTGAAAATGATCTAAACAATCATCCCCTAAATTTTGAAGCGGTATGAAATTACTTGTAACACAATTGTTTGTTACCACTTTCACATGCTGTCATCTTAGATTCCACCACGGGTGCGGCAACTGACGTTCATTTTGCTGATTATTGAATATTATTCAACTGTTATAAATGAAATTTATTCGGCATAAAATACCTCGAAAAAATGATACGCTACCTCCCGTACTAATACATAATATACCTAATTAATAAAAATTAAACAATATAGTTAATAGGTTAAATACATCAAATTTCAAAAAATCACAAAAGCCATTATGTGAAAAAAAACATACTCTATTTATTACGCACCAATGTGGCAGTTCCATTTCGAAACCTAGTAATTGTTTTTCATAAAATGTCTGTATTAGTCAGCCGTCATAAATATAAATGTTGATATCCCAATATTTCTTAGTTCTGCCATGTTTTCTTGAAGAACCGCCATGCATCGAATTATTAATATTTATTTTGGAGGGGTGAGTAAAAATAGTTTCTTTTTTAAACTCTTCTGTAAAATTTTCAAAAAGTACTTGTGGCCGAAGCCACCCAGCCATCGGTGAAGATTCATAGATCAGGAAAACTCAAACTTAACAACGGCCAACTTCACGGAGAATAAAATGTCGAACGCCATTTTGACAGTGATATAAGAATCGTTTTTTTGAATTATGATAGAACGCCATTTTGATAGTGAAAGGTAATTAAATTGTAATAAAATGAATTAATGTAAAACAAAAGAAGAACCTGGAAAACGGACTTCTAATTTAAACCACGTCCTCGAAGGCTGCTTCTCTACATTCTACAAATTTATTTATTCAGTCATTTGGCAAAATGGCCAACGCATTCAACCGATCGAAGAAAATCACCACATCACCATCTGTACTTTCTGTACACGGCACTATTGTCTCGAATTGCGGACTTTGCCCAGAAATGAATAATGATCAGATGGTACAGTGCAACGGTATCACTTTACCTGTATAGGCGTCAACAAAACTATAGAGGAGGCAGAATTTATGTGCTCTATATGTCTATCGGCACAGGCGCTTCCAAGAAAATATACCGACATCTAAAATCGATCTGAAGACACATGTTGGTGACAACAAGTCCATAGCCTCATCTCGGACATCGTCACAACGTTGTAAAAAACTTGAGCTACAAAAACTGCAAGAAGAAAGCTGAAAAGCGTGATACAGAATACTTAAAAAAAAGTATGAGCTATTGGAAGCTCTGTCAGATAATGATGATGGAGATTTCGATGAAGAGGAGCATCAACTTCCTGATACAGTTCGTCAGTGGGTTTCAAATATTAAATCTGCAAAGGCACCGCTACCACATATAACGTCGATTGAATCGAAACCAAAGGTACCGCGCGCCAACGACAATCCTAACGTCACCTTCGCACAGACGCACCTAAAATATCCGTCAACAAGTGTCACCGTCACTAATGTGACACCTACAACACAACCGCAAAACCATCGACAAACAGTGGTATCAACTTCATAATTCAATATAAACCCAGTGCCCACAGCTGTTTTGTCATCAAGTGGCGGCAAATTCGTTAATACCGAGTCAATGCCCAAGGAATCACCTGGGCATTGACTACGTCCGAATTGGTGGCTGAGTCGAAAGGGATGCGACACGCTTGCTGGCGGCCAGGGCTAGCTACGGCAGTGTAGGCGGGGTACTTGTTTCTGAATCAGACCACAAACCCTAGGCCTGTACAACAAAAATTTCGTATCGGCTTATTCCAGGGTAATTACAATTGGGACTATCTTCCCAATAGGTCGTGAAAGACCATGAAGCGGTTGAATTGCGCGACTTCTCAGTTTTTCAGGGCGCTCAGGTGTTCTAGCGCCCTGTCTGCCCACCCTACCTCAGCCACGACATTCCTTAAATGAATATCTCGTCGTGGCCCCTTATTGAGGTTCGGGGCGAAGAGCTTGCACGCTCGGGTTCTTTTTTAAATTTCGGCCCTTACCTTTTCAACATTATAACGTATTATTCGTGATAATGAAAAAAAAAAATCTGAGAAACACACACATTACCAAAGAAAATATGTAGGCACAGAAAAAGAAATTATAAGAAAAACATAACGCAGTCACGATCGGTTCCAAGCCAATCGTATGATACACTATATGAAATACTGAACTCCTATTTATATTTTAGTTGAAAATATATCAAAAGAATGAGGAGTGCACAAACATTTATTACATAACTTTTTACTTACACTGAGAAACTAGTGTTTAGTGGCTACTCGATTTCTTGATTTATAGTGAGTGTCATAAATTAACCAACACCTTACAGAATTTTTGTGTGGCGACTACATGAAGGACTTTTTTTTCATACTAATACAACACGTATACAAAATTTCAAAGTCGTAACGAATGACGTTTTAAGGTTATCGTTCAATATTGGTGAACAAGTGTCTTAAGGACTTTTGTATGACAGCTACCCGAAGGAGTCGACGGATGGCGCCAACTAATGAACTCAGTCTTGCTTTTGATATAAAACTAATTCCTGTAAAATTTTGAATCCCTGCTTTAACTCATACTGGAGCTACAGTAGATTCTATAACTGGTAGTATACATTTTTGAAGGACTTTTTTAGGCTGCTAGACGAAGGACTCATTCGATTTGTATCATATTCCGAACTTTCGCTTCAAACATTGTAAATTTTTAATATGCAAAATTGCAAGTTTCCTAACTTGTTGCATTCGAGCAATAATTGTAAAAACATGTTTCAAGGACTTTTGTATGAGAGGTACCCGAAGGAGTGGAAGGATATCGCCTATTAACGAACTTAGCCTTACTTTTTCCATTTTACAAGTTGTGACAAAATTTCGGATTTGGGGGTTTTGGCCAAAAATAAACACAAAATATTTTTTTTAACTTTTTTTCGTCCGAGGCTCGGTTCTATGCGTTACAAACCTTTCGCGCTGGATTAAACTTATAATACTCCATTGCCCGATTTCACAGTGGTAGCTTAAGCTCTGTGTGGAACTTAGGCTTGGGCTTATGAACATCTTCGATCTTACAGTAATAGCTTAAGTCTTAAGCTAAGACAAGCGCTAGCTTAGCTTAAGCCATCAATTTTGCGAGCTTAAGCTCAGTAATAAAATAAGCCTACGAACAGTCAAACTTGTAATTTTTTCTGTATTCAAGACTGTGTAATTAAAAAAATAAAGCCGCGTAGCTACTCCTCTACATAAGAAATATCGAATGTACACAAATTCATTACAAAAGCTTACAGTAGGCTGCCAAATGAAACGCTACTACGCATTGTGCTTGGTTTAGCTAAGCCGCACGATACAAAAAACTAACTGTGAAATCAGTCGAAACGAATCCATAGCTTAAGCTACCTATTCTAGCTTTACTAAGCCTTAGCTTAAGCTACCACAGTGAAATTGGGCATATATGATTTCATCTAGATAATAAAAAAACGATCTAATTTGTTTTCATAGTGATAGTATGTTAACGTTTTCGCAAAAATGGTGTTCAAGTCCTCTTTGAAAACTCATATCTCTGTTAATTTGTGTCACACGGAGAGAAATGCATTCGCATGATTCATGATTAAGTTGTTCATAAACCACTAATATTATACTTTGTCCGCAGTTATATATAATAGGAACAATATATTCAAAATTGGAATAGGTTTTACCTAACTAATTATAATATATTATACCCAACTAATCATAAATGTCATGTAGTTAATCATAAATTGAATGAAATTGCGAAGAAGGAATAACATATGCGTATGAAAGTCATAATCGTGGTAATAGTATAGAGTATAGTTCATTCCATTCGTATGCGTGAATCTATTCCCTATGTTTGAACCTCAAATCAAAGTTTGAGATTCAAACATAATCGATCACGCAAACCTCATAAATTAATTCACCTCAATCAAGTCATGTACAGTATGGTACAAAAGTATGTGGGTCAGCGGTGGGCAATAAGCTTATATCAGCTGTTGTTGGAAGGACCAACGGCATTGCAAGCTGCGTGGCCCTATAAATGGCCCGGTCACTTTGACTCGGGCCCTCTTTCTTTAGAAGTTTGATTTTGGTCCAGACAAAACCGTCCTAGCAGCAATCAGCTCGAGGCCTAGTGGGCGTTCGGTTAATCTGAGTCAACATCAAAGGTAAAACTTATTTCACATAAAAATCCAAATCTCAACGGAAGCCTATTAGGAGTCGCTCTTGCGCTGTCTCAGCTGGGGGCGATTTTTCATAAGCAGTACGTTGCCCCAACAAAAAAAACTTTTATTTTCACCAGCCGTGCTAGTGATGAATGGTTGGGTGCAACCCAAAATTGCACCTTTTTAAAAAAAACAATTAATTCTGATCAAAGTTTTGGTAGTCGATTCGCTTCGATCTACGCTAAACTCGGGAAACTCCATTCCCATTTTTCCCACCATTCTCCCAGCTTCAAAGGCGCGTCTCTAGCGGGCATCGTATTGAAAATTATAAATCCAGTTCCGAAATCTCGTCAAAGTCCAACCTTCTAGCAAGTTAATTCTTGCTCACGATCCTTGATCGTATTCATTGGTCCGTCGAGCCGGATATTGACGAGACCGGAAATAGAATTGTTTAAAGTAAACTTCTACTCGAAAAAAGAAGGAGCAAAACGTGCCGAAATTTCCATTATTTCGCACATTCACTTACGTACATAAATACCCACAGCAGTGCGCACGCATCGAATCGAAATCTCCGTGATTTCACGTATCATCTGTGTCGCAAAATTAGCTGCAGCAGTACGTCTACGCCAAACCGAAAATCCTGCATTTTCGCATCAAATCAAAATTTCGTTCCTTCAAATCTAACCGAAATTCTCATCATTACGCGTGTAGCAATTCTGTCGGCATAACACCGTATAGAATTTGCAAGCACAGGTCAAATTCTCGTTAAATCGGTTCCTACGGCACATCACCGTACGAAACTGGTAAGCAACTCAGCTGAAATCCCCGTGGTTTCACACAAACACGATCTCGTCGGCAGGTCGTCGTACTCGTTTTCGTCGACACGTAGTCGTACGAAATTTGCAAACACGTCGAAAAGTTGACGAGTGAGCGCAATTCCGTGTGCAATCTGCCACACGGAAATCACATATCACATTCAGCCGAAATCTCCGTGAGTTCGCGTAACCGCATTCCCGACGGTATACCACCCGTCCGGAATTAACATAAAAGCCAGAAACTTCGTGTTTTTGCACTTAGCCGAAATTCTTCATAATTTCGCACAGAGCCGAAATTTCCGTAATTTCGCACAAAGCCAAAAACTTCGTGTTTTTGCACTTAGCCGAAATTCTTCGTAATTTCGCACAAAGCCGAAATTTTCGTAATTTCGCACAAAGCCAAAAACTTCATGTTTTTGCACTTAGCCGAAATTCTTCGTAATTTCGCACAAAGTCGAAATTTCCGTAATTTCGCACAAAGCCAAAAACTTCGTGTTTTTGCATCTAGCCGAAATTTTCCGTAATTTCGCACAAAGCCGAAATTCTCCGTAATTTCGCACAAAGCTGAAATTGTCAGTAACTTCGCAAAAAAGAAATCGAAAATCGTAGTTTCATCAGCACCAAAGCAAAGTTTAGTCATTGTACACAATTCCGTCGATAATCTACCGCACGGAATTATCACAGAAATCACCGAAATCACTACGATTTCAAATTTCCCGTTGGCAATTGCCGTACGGAATTCGCACAAAACTCGCAAACCAAGTCGAAATTTGAATAATTCCGCACAAGTCCGTTGGCAATTTTTGGCAGGGAATTCACAAAAAAAAAAAAAAACCAACCGAGAGTCCCGCAATTCCGAACAAAAACGATCCCGTTGCCAATTTACCGCACGGAATTTACAACGGTAAAAGCGAAAATTCTATTTTTTGAACAAATTTTCCGCAACGAAATTTTGTCGCATCACGTATTCGCATCACGAAAACAAAATTTGTCACTTCACACAGGCAAACTTTTCACAGCGCAACCTTACTTCGCGCAAGGTAAACGCTCCGTGAGTTCGACACATTTTCATCGGACGACACGGCAAGATTCACTCGAAATCTCCGCGATTCCGCTAAACCAAATTCCGTCGACACGGCACCGTACGGAGTCTACGAAGAAGAACACTACAAACAAGTACACGGAACGTGCTTCCGACAAGCAAGTTTTCGACGCTCGTCGAGCAAGTAAAACTCCTAATCAAACAACCAACCGAGGTTCGAGTTATTCCGACCAACCTCGTATATTATCGGCCGTTTGTTTGCAAATTCAAAACAAACAATCAAAGCCATCTCGTGTAGTATCGCACATCTCCGCTTGCCTTATACCTGTATTGGATCATAAATATCAGCCATGGAGCAGGCAATCGATGAGCAAACAGGTTATTTTGCTCTCGTGCGACAGGCGATCTCCAATTTCAAAAAGACCGGGGAGACGCGGAGAATGGTTGGGTACATTAATGGTCGACTCGAACAAATTAACAAAACATGGTCCGAGTGCGAAAAGGCGCATAGGGCAATTATAACAGGCAAGAGCGTGACTGATGCCACAGTTAAGGACCAATACATGTCAACTTACGGAGATACAGAACAAGCCGTGTTTGACTATATTGGTGAGCTAAAACAACTGCTGACAAAAAACCACGATCCAGAGCTTCCCAAGCACCACACTCAGTCGAGACAAGAACCACCCTCATTTAAGGTTCCGAACTTGAGTGTGCCAAAGTTTGACGGCAACTGCAAAAACTGGAGAACTTTTCGAGATATGTTTCAATCAATCATCCATGACAACAACCATCTTCCAAACGTGCATAAGCTTCATTATTTGAAAAGTAGCCTGGTTGGGGATGCTGCTAGAGTGCTGAATCAGTTCGAAACCCTGGACGCAAACTATAAACCGGCTTGGACTTTACTAGTCAACAGATTCGATAACAAACGCATTACATGTAACGCGCATTTAAAAACTCTGTTCAGCATACCCGAGATTCGAACAGAGTCTGAACAAGCCTTTAAAAACATGCTTGATGATACTAATGAGTGTATGCACGAGCTTCAGCAACTAGGTCTGGCTACGAAAGATTGGGATCCAATCATTTTATACATTCTAACTGCTAAACTGCCAACACTAACTCGAAGACTCTGGGAACAACAAGTATCGACAATAGAGTCGTTACCGACTTACAAAGAGTTCGAAAAATTCATCGAATGTCGCCACAGAACGCTGGAAGTCTTAGCTTCAGCTAAGGCACAATCTCAACCGGCAGCACAAAGCAATAACAATCAACGCAAAAGTTCAAGCAATTTCACAAAGACAACCAACCATCATGTATTTATTGCAAAAAGGATCATTTCCTTTTTAAATGTCAAACATTCCACAATCTCGACACATCTACGAAGTGGGATTTTGTAAAGACCCAACATTTATGCTTCAATTGTTTAAATAAACACCCCCCGAACGAATGCAAGAGTAAGAAAGCTTGTTTTACTTGCAACAAGAAACATCATACTACCTACACAGAACTGATAAGTCCTCTTAGCACGCAACGACAACGCCCACAATTAATCCACAGCCTGCGCCTGTTTTAAGTACCGAGGCTCTCTGTTCAAAGTCTGTAACGTTCAACAAGGAATTTAAGCAGGCTCTGTTAGCAACCGCCATCGTCACCATCAAAACTTTGGAAGGAAACATCCTTTCACTTCGAGCATTAATAGACTCTGGTTCAGGAAATTCCTTCATATCCAATGCTGTTCATCAACTGCTATGAACAAAAGCCCAACCTACATCCATATCTATTACTGGCTTAAATTCCACAAATGTAAGTACTTCAACTCAAGAGATCAGCTTTAATATCATACCGAAAATAGGAAACGGGAAAGAAATTCAAACTCAAGCCTATGTAATCAAGAATATAACGCAGATGCGCTCTTCATACAGCATTCCAGCAAAGCAATGGCCTTATATAAATGATATTGTCCTTGCGGATCCAAAATTCATGGAACCAGGATCAATTGATTTGCTACTTGGGGTCCAGACCTATGCGCAAATTTTGCGATCAGGTCTCCGATATGGACCGAAGGATCACCCGATAGCACAAGAAACCTCATTAGTTTGGATTTTGTTCGGACAAATGCCACAAAATCCTGTAACAAACCTACCGAAATTTGCCGGTTTCACCATGGTCACAAATCCAAACGCAATATTGAACGAACAACTGAGAAAATTTTGGGAAATCGAGGAGTTGCAGCCAGAACGGCAGTTAACCGCCGATGAAAGGTTGTGCGAAGCACTCTATTCCTCCACACATGAGCGTCTTTCAGATGGAACATACAGAGTATCCATTCCTTTCAAGCCAAACGCTCCAATCTTGGGGGAGTCGAGGCACATTGTTATGAAACGGTTTCAAAGTACTGAACGACAACTCGACAGGAATCCAGAATTAAAAGAATTATACTCCAGTTGCATCAACGAATATATAAAATCAAAGCATATGGTACCAGTTCGTATAGGTTCTACCACGAATGAATGCGACAAGCGATATTATTATTTGCCGCACCACGCGGTTCTTAAGGACAGCACAACTACTAAACTAAGAGTAGTCTTCGACGCGTCCGCGAAAACTTCAAACGGAAAATCCCTGAATGAGCAAATGTTGACCGGTCCCACCTTGCAAAGGAAACTCTTTGCAACAATCATGAAGTGGAGAACGCATCGTTATGCACTCTCCGCCGACATCGAGAAAATGTACCGAATGGTAAAAGTGGATTCAAGAAGTCAACAGTATCAACGGATACTTTGGCGGGAACATCAAACTGACCCTATCAAGGAATTTTGCCTCACTACAGTGACGTTTGGATTAACGTCAGCTCCATATTTAGCAATTAAAACTTTACAACAGTTAGCTACTGACGACGCTTCAAAATACCCTCTGGGTTCAAAGGTGGCTCAAGAAGATTTCTATGTCGATGATCTGCTGACAGGAAGTCACGATATCGACACCGCACGAAGTTTGAAAGCCGAAGTTAGTAAGTTATTGGTTGGTGGGGGCTTTCATTTAAGAAAGTGGTCAAGCAACGAACCAAGCCTTCTAGATCACGTTCCAGTCGAAGATAGAGAATTCGAGTCGCCAATAAAATTCGGCGAAAAGGACTGTGTGAAGGCATTAGGAATTATCTGGAACCCAGAACAAAACCATTTCACGCTATCCACGAATAAAACAGTAGAACACGAATCGAAACAACCAACGAAACGAACTATTCTATCTGAGATCTCAAAATTATTCGACCCACTCGGGTGGGTTTCTCCGTCAATCATCACGGCAAAAATCCTGATGCAAAAATTATGGGTATCAGGTTGCACCTGGGATGGTCCGGTGCCCCCAGAATTAGAACGAGAGTGGCTAGAATACAAAAACGGCGTCCATCACTTAGGCAAAATCCAAATTCCACGATGGATGCATACGAATTTTAAGGACCATAAATCTGTGGAACTCCATGGTTTTTGCGATGCTTCTATTCGGGCATATGCAGCGGTTCTATACCTACGAGTCCTTGATTCGAAAGACACAGTGCACATCAGTCTAATTGCATCCAAGACAAAGGTGACACCACTCAAGCTCGTTACCTTGCCACGACTAGAGCTATGCGCAGCCGAGTTACTTTCAAAATTAATGAAAAATACAAGGGAAGACCTTGACATGAAGGAAATTCAAAGTTTCTCCTGGACGGACTCTAAGATAACACTGGCCTGGATACAGGGACACCCTACCAAATGGACAACATTTGTAGCTAATAGAGTGGTAACAATCCAAGATAACACGAACAACAATCAATGGAGGTACGTACCGTCCAAAGACAATCCTGCTGTCATAGCTTCCCGAGGGATGAAGCCCAGCGACCTCAAACACAATGCACTATGGTGGAACGGGCCTAAGTGGCTAACAAACAAAGAGGAAGATTGGCCATCAGTCGAACAAAGTTTAGATTTTCCAACAGCGACACTGGAGGTTAAATCACCCATAGCGTTAATCACTCAACATGAAGACATAAACGCTTTTTCGCTAGTGGAGAAATTTTCTTCATTAATTACTCTAATCAGGGTAACAGCTTATTGTTTTAGATTTGTCCGCAATTGTCAAAAACGGGACAAGAATCAACGAACAATGGGAACTGTACAAGTAGCAGAATACAACTCAGCTAAGAAAGCATTAGTGAAAGTCGTTCAGGAGGAAAACTACGCCAAGGAAATCAGTCTGCTACAAAAGAAACAGCCGTTGCCACCCAGCAATCAACTCAGCAGCCTGAATCCATTCCTCGATGATGAAGGAATCCTTCGAGTGGGTGGTAGGTTAAAGCATTCAGCTTTACGCTTCGACAATCGTCATCCCATGATTCTTCCAAAGAAGCACCATTATTCTGATCTGGTCATACGCGACTGTCACATGCGAACACTTCACGGAGGTCACAATTTGGTCATCAGCACAACTCGACATGAGTATTGGATAATACACATTCGACATGTCGTGCAGCACATCATCTCAAAGTGCACCACATGCTACCGCTTTCGGGCTAAGCCAGCCGAACAACAAATGGGGGATTTGCCCTCTGCCCGCGTTCAAATGTCAAGACCATTTCAACATTGCGGTATTGATTTTGCGGGTCCTTTCGAAATCAAGGAATCAAATTTAAGGAAGTCACGATGTACTAAAGGGTATTTTTGTCTTTTCGTTTGCTTCGCGACCAAGGCAATTCACATTGAAGCGGTTTTCGATTTGTCGTCGGAAGCCTTCCTCGCAGCCTTCCGGCGTTTCGTGGGAAGACGCGGTTTATGCACCGACATATATTCCGACTGCGGAACAAACTTCGTCGGAGCCGATCGAATCATGAAAGAACATTTAAAGAAAGCCATCAAGGAAGGCTCTCTTCATGCCATGGACAAAACGGTCAAAGATGGGATAAAATGGCACTTCCACCCCCCAGCCGCTCCGCATTTCGGCGGGCTCTGGGAATCAGGCGTCAAATTGGGTGAAACGTCATCTCAAACGCATCATAGGAATCGCAACGCTGACTTTCGAAGAAACATCCACGGTCCTAACTCAAATAGAAGCATGTTTGAATTCTCGGCCCCTTTGCATACTTAGCTCTGATTCAGACAACATTAACGTCCTGACTCCAGGACATTTCCTCATAGGATCCTCTCTTATATTGCCTCCTGAACCTTCTTTAGTGACTACCAATGATCATCCTTTAAGGCGTTGGAAATACTGCCAAAAGCTGGTGCAAGCCTTTTGGACTAAGTGGTCCCAGGAATACTTGCAACACTTGCAACCAAAACAGAAGTGGCGATTGTGCAACAACAATCGCCACTTCCAACCGATATTGTATTGGTACGAGAGGATAACGTCCCTCCATCAAAATGGCATCTAGGAAAGATCATAGATGCACATCCGGGGAGTGATGGACTGGTGAGGGTGGTGACGTTAGAGACGCAAGCCAAGACCCTCCAAAGACCCATTTCTAAAGTGTGTCCTCTTCCCATTTCTAATTAATGCATTTGAATCTAACACAGTGCGACATCTACGTTTATGTATAGTACGTCCACTTCACATTTTAAGCTAATACCTTTCATTTTCTTAGATGAACAACGATATTTTGGAAATCTCCCTCGAAGATGACTTCGAATTCTCCAAAAATTTAAGGCAGTACACAGAAGAGGAGCTCCTTGAGTCGCCACGACCATGTACACCGTCGGCAACTTCTGCGATCCTGGAATTACCGCGTATGCCAGGTCGTGACCTGGAATTACACTCCTCTACAAAGCCACCGCCACGACCATGTACACCGCCGGCAACTTCTGCGATCCTGGAATTACCGCGTACGCCAGGTCGTGACCTGGAATTACACTCCTCTACAAAGCCACCGCCACGACCATGTACACCGCCGGCAACTTCTACGATCTTGGAGCTACCGCTTACGCCAGGTCGCAACCTGAACCTCAGCCAACAGCCACAACCATCAACCGCACGTAGGAAGGCGCCGAAAACCCATCGATCATCCTCCGGACCTTATGACAACGCCGCTCCGAATACCCGTCGAACATCGTCTATACCGAATGACACCGCCAATCGAAAAAAGGGTCCCTCTTACAGCCTGGTCACTAATAAGGGAGAAGTTTTCGAATTAACTTACGATGACCTCCAGGCTATACCCTGGAGCAACTTCGAGAACTTGAAACGGAACCAGTATACCGTTTTTTTTAACGGGGGCGATAGGGTTAGAGTTCGGTTTGTGAGACCGAAAACGACCTGGTTTGCCCTAAAAAGGAAACAAGCTTGAAATTCGTTTTTTATTTTTTTTTTTCTATTCAGCATTATTTCGCATGTGAATTTTATATGTACTGATGTATATTATTTTGATTTTTTCTTTCCACTCTATCACGCATGAATTATGAATTATAATTTTTATTCACCACTTCCTTTTTTTTGAATTTTTTTTTCCCTTCAACCACTCATACTCGACTGAACGAGGTTCCCAACCCTTTCCACTCATCGTTTCGTCCTCCGGGTTGACGTGGGTCGTACGAGTCATCAATCTTTGATCTTCATCCGTCGCGCCCGGGAGAATGTTTGAACCTTAAATCAAAGTTTGAGATTCAAACATAATCGATCACGCAAACCTCATAAATTAATTCACCTCAATCAAGTCATGTACAGTATGGTACAAAAGTATGTGGGTCAGCGGTGGGCAATAAGCTTATATCAGCTGTTGTTGGAAGGACCAACGGCATTGCAAGCTGCGTGGCCCTATAAATGGCCCGGTCACTTTGACTCGGGCCCTCTTTCTTTAGAAGTTTGATTTTGGTCCAGACAAAACCGTCCTAGCAGCAATCAGCTCGAGGCCTAGTAGGCGTTCGGTTAATCTGAGTCAACATCAAAGGTAAAACTTATTTCACATAAAAATCCAAATCTCAACGGAAGCCTATTAGGAATCGCTCTTGCGCTGTCTCAGCTGGGGGCTATTTTTCATAAGCAGTACGTTGCCCCAACAAAAAAAATATATTTTCACCAGCCGTGCTAGTGATGAATGGTTGGGTGCAACCCAAAATTGCACCTTTTTAAAAAAAACAATTAATTCTGATCAAAGTTTTGGTAGTCGATTCGCTTCGATCTACGCTAAACTCGGGAAACTCCATTCCCATTTTTCCCACCATTCTCCCAGCTTCAAAGGCGCGTCTCTAGCGGGCATCGTATTGAAAATTATAAATCCAGTTCCGAAATCTCGTCAAAGTCCAACCTTCTAGCAAGTTAATTCTTGCTCACGATCCTTGATCGTATTCACCCTATATACACGAATTTTTTGTTCATACTCATAAATCATTCTTTGTTAGGAATAAAATATACCATGCAATATAATATGCTTTTTCGAGAACTAGAACATGAGATCAGGCTTTTACATCAACTCTATCGGACGATAATAGTAATCTTTAATTTCAGTGATCTGTGTATACCCATTTAAATTTATGTTATCCCAGTGACAAAAAATAAATAGTTTTATAAATGTATCAATGTTTTCATGTCAGTGATAATCTGTGATAATAAGTGTCTCCGCTCGCTCGCGCTGTGCTCGTCCCAAACGGAATTTTTGGTTCATGTGAGTCGCGCGCGTATCTTGATAAAAATTCGGTTGGGATTTCGGATTTTAAGTGCGTATTGTTAAGTATATATTTATTTTACATTTCGTTAGTTTCGGTGTAAATTCATTTACGTAAGCATACATTCCTTGCTTCTCTAACAATTTAAAAAACTAACATTGGTGATATTTGTGGCAAACACTATGGATGAACAAGCTTTAGATTTATTAGAAACTGCACTAAGTAGTTCTGAGCTGATACTAACAACTGATGGTAAATTAAATGAATTACTCGTAATGCTAATGGTCCTTAATAATTTTTTTAATAATTCACTGCATTTTATATATTTCGTGACGGTAAAATTCGGAATCCGATATACACCTAAAATATTTTGGTGTAAATCGTAAAATTGACATATCTCATATTGTTCAAAATTAATTTTAAATAAGTAATGTCTATTACGAGTTTATGGCCGCTATTCACAGTCGTGATACAGTAGGCTTTAATTTAGAGCTGACATTAGTGTCGTATAATTTATATGACACTAATGTCAGCTCTAAATTAAAGCCTACTTTATCACGACTGTGAATAGCGGCCTATATGTTCAAGTATATGTTCAAATATGCATGGTTTTATTTATTCTATTTCATTAATTTTCTACAACTTTTAACAAAATTAAAATTAATATTTTTCAAGTTATTATCAGTGATATTGAAATCAATGACGACGAATTGTTTCGAAACCTGGTGGCAAAATATAGGATGGAGAGTTACTTCCACCTTTCAAAGGGTATTTGATTTCATTATATATTTTACTATAAAATAGTTACTCCAGTAAAGCACTTTAACTCAATATTTCAGAAAAATTAATTATTTTAGTATAGTTTTTACCAATTTGATTAAAAGTACATAAGCAAAAAATCTATATGTATATCCACCCCAAAACTCCTGCAGAAAAAAACATTACATTATTCTCTTTGGAATACCTGACCGAAGCAGATTTGGACGATATTTTCGGGACAGATATTGGAGCTCGGGTTATATTCCGCTCTCTAGTGAACGAATGGAGATCTCAGAAGGTAGCTTGTAAATAAGTTGTATTCGTATTTTTAAGTACAATATTTTTTTTTTCCATTGCATTATAGAATCTTTTTCCAATTTCCTGTTGCTCACATATATCTGCTGAGAAAAGTACTCATGAAGACGCTGCGTCGACTTCGAAAAGTACGAGTAGTTCAGAAATACTTGGTTACAAATTTGTAAGATCATTATATTGCATTGATTTCAAAACAATTTAATACAATATTTGTTTTTTTTTATATTATTAGAACTTTGAAGAATTTCTTTCCTCTGCAATCGGTGCAAATTTACAGAAACGATACCATTCAAAGTCACATCTTTCAAGTGATGAAAGAAAGATTTTAGTAGATGGTATCGTTTAAGAACACATTGATAAAAATGTACCTATGACTCTCAGTATGTTCGAAAGGATTGCTGAAGAAATAATAAACAATTTTGAAAATGAAACCAAGGCAAGTAATCACAATAATTTCCTATTCACTAAATTTAAATTCGAATTTCTTATATTATACGGTCAGGATTATTACTTTCACCGTGTTCCAAAATTAGGAGGTAGGCTCTATAATAAATACAGAAGTAGTTCAGCTGCATATAAAAAAATAGGGTTTTTTACGGCTGGATTACGCAAAAGACGAAATTCCAAGTCCACTTCAGAAGTATCATCTTGTGAATCGAGTACGTATTGATAATACTATTATGCGAACCGCTCATAAAGTCAAATTTTTTCATTTTTTAAGCTGTAGTGTCCACAATTGATGATATACAGTTCGAGTTGAAGGAGTGGTTACGAAACCACAGTACTCCATGGGAAACAGTGGAGTCAAAATGGAATGAATCATTTGAATTGAGAGTCAAAGAGGTTAAAGAATGTAACCTCGAAAATTTTTTAGAAGAGTGGCCATTATTTAAATCATCAAATTGTGCAAGACTAGTGAACATCTTTTTATAAGTGAATTAATAAATAATTTTCTGGATCCTTTACTCATAATTTTTATTGCAGATTATGTAAAATGTCTAAAGATGAAACGAAAACTAGTAAAGAAGAAAAAGATTTTTTGTATAGAAATATTCAAAATTACGATGAGGATGTGCTTAAAAATGACTATAGAAATACAGGTGTAAAGAAAAATTCCGTTTTAAACTCCTTGCTTACTTTCCATGTTACACAAAATTTGTATGCCGATTTTATGCATGATTGTTTCGAAGGTATCATTAAATTTGGGCTATTAGAATCACTAAATTATTTTATTTTCACAAAAAAATTATTTTCAATTGACGTTTTAAATAAGAGAATTCAAACCTTTAATTATGGCGAAGTTTATTCTAATAGCAAACCTCCGGCTAACGTTAAGACACTAAAAGAATAATAAATTGCATTTTTCTTCTATAGAAACCTATATATTTTTAAAATTATTACCTCTACTTATAGGGGAATTTATTCCAAATAACGATCAGGTTTGGAAGTACGTGCTAAAGTTGAGAGAATTAATTGAATATTTGCTAAAAGATGACTTTAGCAATATTGAAATAAACTGTTTAAGATATATGATACAAACGCATCATTCTATGTTTTTAAAATGCTTCAAAGGTAGTCATTTGAAACCGAAGCATCATTTTCTTACTCACTATCCTACAATAATAGAAAAAGTGGGTCCATTGAAATTTTTATGGTGCCTAAGGCATGAAAGTAAGAACAAAGCCTTAAAAGAATATTCGAAAGTATCCTTTTCTAAAATTAATTTAGAGTATTCACTTGCGAAAAAATTTTGTTGGAAACTCTCCCATTTCCTTTTGAAAAAAACAAATCTTAATAAAAATATTGAAATTAAAAAAATTAAGCTTGATTCTGTTACAAATTTGAATTACTTCTCAAAAAATATTCATTTTCCTTTAGACCTTGCAGAAAAAGTGAGCATTGCTGATCATATAAATTATAACGGAACAGTTTTTAAAATAGATTTTTTGTACTAATAAAAAATGATTTATTTAAAATTTTAGGTGTCATTAAAAAAGAAACCAATTATTATTTGGTTCTTCAGTTTAACGAAACACAAAACTATGACAAACATTATTGCGTATTTGTAGTTGGTGAAAAAAAAGACAAAATTATTATAATTGATTTCCATGACTTAAACACGAAGCCATTTCAGACTTGTCCATATTCGATATCTGATCAGACCTGAGAGATATGGTGGAATTTAAGAAAAAGTATACAACCACTTTACAGCCCCTTAGGGGTCGAATTTCAAAAAATCTTGAAAACACTTTCTAGGTATTCATATGAAGAATCCGTAGAATAAAAATGAGTTCAATATTTGGAAAGACCTAGTAAATATGATGAAAATCGTGAAAATATATGCATTTTATATTTACTGATAATTTTTTTGCCCCCCCCCCCCCCCCCTTTCGAACGCCAATGAATATTCGAATTTTTTTTTAATCATAATTACTTTCCTAGTTGATATTCATATACACTTCGAGTTTCAACCTTCTAGCATAAGTCATTTCAAAGTTCGGAAATAAAACCCTCACCCCCGTATTATACTACCCATAAAAAAAATGTTATTTCTCCACCATGCCACTACTATTGCTCTGTCTTAATATTAAGTTTCAGCTTTCTATCATTATAGGTTCTTAAGATTTAAGCTTCAGAACTTTTTCCTTCTCACCCTTCCTCACCCTCACTCTCTACAGCCCACATCTCCAAATTTTTTGCCCCTACTAGAGCTCTATTGGGCCTACTTCTGGTTAAATTTGAAGCATCCATCTTACACTGTTATTGAAATTATGAAACGTGTTATTTTCATTTTTTAAAATTCTTATCCCCTCCACTTCTATGCTCCCCTGCCCCCTTCAAAAATTTTACTTTGGGCTATCTTTGCTTATCAAGCTTTGTACTCAAACCAAATTTTTCTTTTCTGGTGCAATTGGTTTGTGAGATATCGTAATCTTAAGTGTTTCAACACCCCCCCCCCCCCCACCCGTACGCCTTTACACCACCCCCTAAAAATTTTTATTTTAAACTACTCTCCTAGTATAACTACAGATATTTGTTAAGTTTTAATTACTTGCCATTGACGGCTTAGGAGATTTGGATTTTAGATTGTGTCGATCTCCACTTTTTTGCGTTTCGGACGCAATTTTTTCCCCTCCACTGTCACACCCCTTCACCCATACCATAAATTTTTTTGCAAATGGGTCCACTATCAAAGCTCTATAGAAATTCCAAGTTTCAGCCTCCTACCACAAGCGGTTACTGAGATCTAAAAACCAAAATTTTTCGTCTAAAACGCTTCTCCCACCTTCCCCCTCACACCCCCACCCCTCAAAAAAATCGCACTACAAGGGGTCTATCGTGTCTATTCATAAAAAAAAATCAATTTAATAGCTCATAGGGCTTGGGAAGCAAACAAGTTTGCGTACGGCGTACGGCGCACAGTGGGGCGTTTGCACGATCTAGCTGGCCAAAATTATATTTATTTTTAAAATAAATATATAATTTTTTTGGTGAAGGTTTTTACATCACATTTTTAACTGAAAATACTATTATATAATAGTTTTCCGGGTGAGATACCATTTGATTTATTTTTTGTAACGTTTCGGACTCAAGTGACATTTGTGCAAGGCCTTTACCAAGGATTGAGTCCTTTATCCTTGCTAAAGGAATATTTAAAAAACAAATATTTTGAATGTCCGTTATCAACATAAACTGTTAAAAAATCTCGCTTGCCACATAAATTTTGACGGACGCATGCGGACTTATATAACTTTTTCAATTTTGAAAATGTAACTTTTCCAAAAAGTAGATCTCAAATTATACTAAAACTTAAAACTATCTAGTCTTAAATACATACCTGCTACTTCAATATCTATTTTTCGAAATTTCTTAATTTTACTTTGAACTCACGAAAAAGTTATGTGATCCCAGTTAGTTTTTAACATAGGTTTTTCCGTTAGAAATTACCTTTTACAAATGGAAACTTTGAGCTAAGCCCACGGCTTTTATAGTAAATACAGGTTAAAAACATACTGCAGTCACGATCGGCTGCAAGCCAATCGTATAATACTCAAGATGATACAGAAGTCCGAAAGATATTGAAGTTGGAGATGCAGAAGTATTACGTGTGTGCATGTTGTATGTCCTTCATTAAGGAGTCCCATTAAATTGCTACTCAAAACTAAAAGAATATATTCACTGTTTAATTTCATATCTTGAACTGGAAAAAAAATTTCCTTTTTGAAGGACTTTCATATGGGAGGCGGAGCAAGGACTCACTTGATTTCTTACATATTCATCCTTTTCCTTGGAACCATTCAAAAATTAATGTGTACAACATTTCAAATTTGTAGTTTGAAGCGTTCAAAAGTTATCGAAAAATATTGTTGAAATCGTAGCATTGTTAAATCAGATTCACTTTGTATTTTTTTCATTTTGAATTTTTTCTGCAATCAATTCGTTTTTTGAATTTTGTCATTCGTTGATTTGAACTTGAATTACAAATAGAATCGTGATCTTTTGTACTTAAAATAATAAACATTCATTGAATTTGAGTAATATTGAATCAGTTTATATTGTGACAATTATAATAAATGTGAAGAACATTCAATATACGTATGAAATATTTATTTGACTTCAAACAGTCTAACTAGGAAAATTGTAGCGATATCCGCATTGAATATTTGGTCCGTCGAGCCGGATATCGTCCTCAAGAAAAGGTACGTGTTGAAATTGAAAATTTATTGATACAACAAAAATTGACGGCAGAGCAGTTGTTGCGGGCTCAAACTAACTTCCGTAAAGATCCGAAATCGCGTAAAACGGTCGCTTACCTCAACAGAATTCTTGCAAGGCTTGAATCCTTGCACGAAACCTTCACGGAAACGCATAAAGAAATTCTTCATTTGCTCAGTGGAAGCGAAAAGGAGTTAGAAATGCAGTATTTCGCGAGCGATGCGTTTGGGAATTTTGAAGAAACGATTTTAGTGTTCCAAGCGGAGGTCGATGACCTGATACGGATACAAGAAAATCAAATGGCAAGTGAAGGTTCGGTTGCAAACGCTTCTCAAGTAGCAAAAGGGGATCGTGACATAAAATTGCCTAGAATTTCACTACCAATATTTTTCGGGAATTATGAAGCGTGGATGTCGTTCCGAGATTTATTTGTCGCTTTAGTGCATGAACGTAAATCAATTTCCGATGTGGAGAAACTTCACTATTTGAAGTGAAGTTTAGAGGGTGAAGCACTAGGGCTTATCAAACAATTCCCAACCACAGACGCTAATTATAAGATTGCATGGAAGATTTTGAACGACAGATTCGACAATAAAAATGCGCTATAAACATCACAGTTCAAAAGGCTGTTCGGTATTGTGAACGCAAACGCATCTTCTTCGTCAATAAAAGCCTTATTGGATCAAACCGTGGAGTCAGTACAAGCCTTAGAAAACATGAAAATTCCAGAATTGTGGAATAAATGTGTAGTTTTTTTGACGGCACGACGTTTACCTTCAGAAACTCGGCAATTATTGGAACAACAACAAGCGATAAACTCGGAATCAGCTTCATTTGAAAAATTTAAACTCTTTTTACAAAATAGATTCAGAACATTGGAAGCTGCTGGACTAGAACGCCCGAGATTTGGGAAACCATCGAGAACTATACAACAGAATGCTCGTAATACCAATACAACGAATATTCATTCTCATCACAGCGAATCGCAATCAGTGTGTCAAGTATGTAAAGAGTCACATTATTTGCGAAATTGTGAACAATTCATTGCTATGGAACATCAAGAAAAATTTGAAATTGTAAAGCGCAACGGATTGTGCTTTAATTGTCTGGTAAAAGGACATCTTGCATCCAATTGCCCCAGTAAATTTAAATGCTCGAAGTGCAAACGGGCTCATCACACTTTGCTGCATAAAGAAGAACGAAGCCCGATGTCTGTAGTGGAAGGTACTACTTCATCTCAAGCTTCAACTTCGCATGCAACAGCAGAATTCATCGATATTAATTCCCTTACTGTAACGACGCAAAAACAAGTATTGTTAGCAACTGCATTGGTAGCCGCAGAATCACGAAATGGTCGAGTCATCTTGCGAGCTTTGCTAGAACAAGGTTCACAAGCTTCATTTATCACGGAATCTGCAGTGCAACAATTAGGCCTACAAAGGAAATCTGTATATGCTAATATCATTGGAATTGAGAAAACGAACGCTACCGTCACCAAAGGATTAGTGCAACCAGTGCTACTAGCTTGTGATGATGAAGCAATCAATTTTCAAGCTTGGATTTTAGATAAGGTGACGAATTTAATTCCAACTCAGACAGTTGTATTCTCTGAATGGGAAAAATTGAAGAATATTAAAGATCCTCAATTTGATAAACCAGGTCGCATCGATTTATTATTAGGTGCCGATGTGTATGCTCTCGTGATCCTTGGTAATATTCGAAATTTAACAAATGGAACAATCGCACAAAATACGAAATTAGGCTGGATCATCTCTGGTGAAGTGAAGTCAGCATATACATCCAACTATCAAAGTTTCAAAGTCGAAATAGAAACCCAGCAAGACGTGAGTGATCAATTACGGAAATTTTGGGAATTGGAGGAACTGCAAAATTCTCGAAAACTGAGCCAAGAAGAACAATTATGCGAAAATCATTTTCAAGCAAATGTTTCGAGAGAAAATAGTGGACGGTTCGTAGTGAGGTTACCATTTAAGGATGATAATGCTAAGAATACGCTTGGACACTCCCGCATGACAGCTGTAGAAAGTCTAATATCTATGGAAAATCGATTTTGTCGTGATGGAGAACTTGAACATGAATACAGAAAATGCATACAAGAATATATCGACTTGGGTCAGATGAGTTTGGTCACCAACAAAAACGAAATTAGTGTTGAAAATGGAAACTCAGTGTGTACCGCGCATTACTTACCACATCATGCTGTTGTGAAAGATAGTACCAGCACAAAGCTTCGAGTAGTTTTCGATGCATCACGAAAGAGCAGCTCTGGAGTTTCGTTAAATTACACTTTGATGACAGGACCTGCGATCCAAAACGACATGATTTCAGTGGTATTGAAATGGAGATTGCATAAATATGCCTTTGTCGCTGATATAGAGAAAATGTATCGTCAGATCAACATGCATCCCAAAGACGGTCATTTTCAACGGATAGTATGGAGATCCAATCCGTCTGAAGACATTCAGGATTATTGCATGAACACGGTCACATTTGGAACAACGTGCGCTCCATATTTAGCCATAAGGACTTTGCAACATTTGTCTGAAATCGAAAGACATGACCATCCAGATGTATATGATTCCATCATGAATGAATTCTACGTTGACGACTTATTGTCAGGAGGACTTAATCTCAACAAGACCATAAGGCATCGCAAAACGATTTCTCAAGTTTTTGAATCCGGAGGATTCAAGTTCCGAAAATGAATAGCTAATGATGCAAGAGTTTTAGAAGGTGTACCTGAAGCTGATATCGAAATGAAAACTCCGTTGGAAATGGATCTTAATCAAGGTTACAAGTCTTTAGGCATCATCTGGAATCCTGCGACTGACCATTTCACTTATCGAGTAAAACTTCGAATTCACAACGAACATTTCACTAAACGACAGCTGCTTTCGGACATCGCACATCTTTATGATCCATTAGGATGGTTGGCACTGACGATCATTATAGCTAAAATTCTACTTGAAACATTATGGTTACATGGACAGAAATGGGATGAACTGCTTCCAATTGAAATCCACAACCGCTGGAATATATTTAGAAATAAATTAATGGAACTTGAAAAAATGAAAATTCCAAGATGGATATTGATCGATGATTCTTACAACTTTGAACTTCATGGATTTTCTGACGCGTCCATGGAAGCATATGCCGCTGTAATCTATGCAGTAAGTCGTAGCAAATATAAGACGTGTGTGCAACTTATAATGTCCAAAACGAAAGTCGCTCCTATACGTCCCGTTACGATTCCTCGACTAGAACTGTGTGGAGCTGTGCTACTTTCAAAAGCGATGAAAAGAGTCAAGGATTCGTTGAAATTAGCTGCTGTAAATTGTTGGCTGTGGCCTGATTCGCAGATAGTGCTTTCCTGGTTACGTGGTCATCCAACCAGATGGACTACGTTTGTTGCCAATCGAACGACGGAAATATTTGATCATACGGGAAATATACCATGGCGCCACGTGCCTTCTCAACAAAATCCAGCCGACTCAGCGTCTCGAGGTGTAGAACCTACAGAGTTGCAAGATAGCATTTTATGGTGGAACGGTCCAGAATGGTTGCAACATGGTGAAGACCATTGGCCGCAAATTGAAGTTATTCCAGGCACTGAACTCTAAAAACGAAAAACTGCAGTGACAAGATTGAACAGTATAGTACTATAGAAAATGATGATTTGATCAACAGATTTTCGTCAATGACCCGATTTATCAGAGTAACGGCATACTGTTACCGGTTTAGGAAGCTTTCATCAAAGTTGGAAAATAACAGAGAACATTTGACATCTAGCGAATTAAAAAAATCTTTTGAATTTTGGCTTAAATACATCCAAAACCAAGAATTTGAACAAGATCTTCGACATTTGAAAAAAGGAAGCTCACTTAGCAAGACCAGTAAAATCAGGAATTTGAATCCATTTATAGACGGAAATGGAATCTTACGCGTTGGAGGACGCCTTGCAAATTTCAATTTGACATTCGACGAAGTTCATCCGATCATTTTACCCAGAAGTGGAAAATTCACGGAATTGCTATTGCATCGAATACATAAGGCTACGTTACACGGGCAAACACAGTTAATGTTAGCATTTTTGAGAAAAAAATTTTGGCTTATTGATGGAAGAAATACCATAAAGATTCGTGCATAAGTGTGTAACTTACTTTCGAACTAAAGCTAAGACTTCCACTCAATTGATGGGAAATCTACCTACATCCCGGGTCACAATTTCTCGTCCGTTTTCACATGTTGGCGTTGACTACTGCGGACCATTTCACATGAAGGATCGAAATGGAAGAGGAAGTAAAATTCGAAAAGTTTATGTTGCCGTATTTATTTGCCTAACCGTTAAAGCAATACACATTGAAGTCGTTAGCGATCTGACGACGCAAGCAGCCTTTCGACGTTTTATAGGTAGACGAGGCTTATGCAGCCACATCTATAGCGATTGCGGCACAAATTTCATCGGAGCCAACAGTGAGATTCAAAAAATACAACAGGCAAACATCACCGTAGCTGAAAACATGTCAAACGAAGGTATCACATGGCACTTAATTCCACCAGCAGCTATCCCTTTTCGGAGGACTATGGGAGGCAGGAGTAAAATCGATTAAACTGCATTTACGACGCATTTTGGGAAATGCCGCTTTGACCTACGAAGAACTTGCAACTACCCTTGTCCAAATAGAAGCCTGCTTGAATTCCAGACCATTATGTCCACTTACTAACGACCCAACAGACGGCACCGCTTTGACTCCAGGTCATTTCTTGATCGGAGATATGTTATTAGCACCACCTGAAGTAGATTTATCGGAAATCAACATTAATCGACTGGATCGATGGCAGCTTACCCAACGACTTGCTCAAACATTTTGGAATAAGTGGACGAAGGAATACCTCGCATGACTACAACAAAGACCCAAATGGCTTCAACAAGAAAAATCACCCAAGGTAGGAGTTCTTTGTTTACTCAAGGATGAGAGACTTCCTCCATACAAATGGCCACTTGCTAGAATCACCGAGATACACCCAGGAAGAGACGCACTCATTACAGTCGTTTCAGTAACAGCAAGAGGAAATACATTTAAGAGACCAATTACCAAAATAGCCTTATTACCGACTCAAGACATTGAATCACATCAACTTTAAGAAAATTCTTATCTCATCATTGCTTATACCTTGTCGACATCAACTTAGTGTGAACTTATACATCTAAAAGGAGAAGGAGGTGAACTTCCAACATCGTTGGAAGAACTTCACCCTTTCGAATTTTTACTCAAAATTTTTAAACTAAAAATGGCAGCTCTGTATCCATCGTACTGACACTGACGTCTCAGCGGGGGAGAATGTTGAAATCGTAGCATTGTTAAATCAGATTTACTTTGTATTTTTTTCATTTTGAATTTTTGCTGCAATCAATTTGTTTTTTGAACTTTGTCATTCGTTGATTTAAACTTGAATTAGAAATAGAATCGTGATCTTTTGTACTTAAAATAATAAACATTCATTGAATTTGTGTAATATTGAATCAGTTTATATTGTGACAATTAGAATAAATGTGAAGAACATTCAATATACGTATGAAATATTTATTTGATTTCAAACAGTCTAACTAGGAAAATTGTAGCGATATCCGCATTGAATATTTGGTCCGTCGAGCCGGATATCGTCCTCAAGAAAAGGTACGTGCTGAAATTGAAAATCGATGCGTTTGGGAATTTTGAAGAAACGATTTTAGTGTTCCAAGCGGAGGTCGATGACCTGATACGGATACAAGAAAATCAAATGGCAAGTGAAGGTTCGGTTGCAAACGCTTCTCAAGTAGCAAAAGGGGATCGTGACATAAAATTGCCTAGAATTTCACTACCAATATTTTTCGGGAATTATGAAGCGTGGATGTCGTTCCGAGATTTATTTGTCGCTTTAGTGCATGAACGTAAATCAATTTCCGATGTGGAGAAACTTCACTATTTGAAGTGAAGTTTAGAGGGTGAAGCACTAGGGCTTATCAAACAATTCCCAACCACAGACGCTAATTATAAGATTGCATGGAAGATTTTGAACGACAGATTCGACAATAAAAATGCGCTATAAACATCACAGTTCAAAAGGCTGTTCGGTATTGTGAACGCAAACGCATCTTCTTCGTCAATAAAAGCCTTATTGGATCAAACCGTGGAGTCAGTACAAGCCTTAGAAAACATGAAAATTCCAGAATTGTGGAATAAATGTGTAGTTTTTTTGACGGCACGACGCTTACCTTCAGAAACTCGGCAATTATTGGAACAACAACAAGCGATAAACTCGGAATCAGCTTCATTTGAAAAATTGAAACTCTTTTTACAAAATAGATTCAGAACATTGGAAGCTGCTGGACTAGAACGCCCGAGATTTGGGAAACCATCGAGAACTATACAACAGAATGCTCGTAATACCAATACAACGAATATTCATTCCCATCACAGCGAATCGCAATCAGTGTGTCAAGTATGTAAAGAGTCACATTATTTGCGAAATTGTGAACAATTCATTGCTATGGAACATCAAGAAAAATTTGAAATTGTAAAGCGCAACGGATTGTGCTTGAATTGTCTGGTAAAAGGACATCTTGCATCCAATTGCCCCAGTAAATTTAAATGCTCGAAGTGCAAACGGGCTCATCACACTTTGCTGCATAAAGAAGAACGAAGCCCGATGTCTGTAGTGGAAGGTACTACTTCATCTCAAGCTTCAACTTCGCATGCAACAGCAGAATTCATCGATATTAATTCCCTTACTGTAACGACGCAAAAACAAGTATTGTTAGCAACTGCATTGGTAGCCGCAGAATCACGAAATGGTCGAGTCATCTTGCGAGCTTTGCTAGAACAAGGTTCACAAGCTTCATTTATCACGGAATCTGCAGTGCAACAATTAGGCCTACAAAGGAAATCTGTATATGCTAATATCATTGGAATTGAGAAAACGAACGCTACCGTCACCAAAGGATTAGTGCAACCAGTGCTACTAGCTTGTGATGATGAAGCAATCAATTTTCAAGCTTGGATTTTAGATAAGGTGACGAATTTAATTCCAACTCAGACAGTTGTATTCTCTGAATGGGAAAAATTGAAGAATATTAAAGATCCTCAATTTGATAAACCAGGTCGCATCGATTTATTATTAGGTGCCGATGTGTATGCTCTCGTGATCCTTGGTAATATTCGAAATTTAACAAATGGAACAATCGCACAAAATGCGAAATTAGGCTGGATCATCTCTGGTGAAGTGAAGTCAGCATATACATCCAACTATCAAAGTTTCAAAGTCGAAATAGAAACCCAGCAAGACGTGAGTGATCAATTACGGAAATTTTGGGAATTGGAGGAACTGCAAAATTTTCGAAAACTGAGCCAAGAAGAACAATTATGCGAAAATCATTTTCAAGCAAATGTTTCGAGAGAAAATAGTGGACGGTTCGTAGTGAGGTTACCATTTAAGGATGATAATGCTAAGAATACGCTTGGACACTCCCGCATGACAGCTGTAGAAAGTCTAATATCTATGGAAAATCGATTTTGTCGTGATGGAGAACTTGAACATGAATACAGAAAATGCATACAAGAATATATCGACTTGGGTCAGATGAGTTTGGTCACCAACAAAAACGAAATTAGTGTTGAAAATGGAAACTCAGTGTGTACCGCGCATTACTTACCACATCATGCTGTTGTGAAAGATAGTACCAGCACAAAGCTTCGAGTAGTTTTCGATGCATCACGAAAGAGCAGCTCTGGAGTTTCGTTAAATTACACTTTGATGACAGGACCTGCGATCCAAAACGACATGATTTCAGTGGTATTGAAATGGAGATTGCATAAATATGCCTTTGTCGCTGATATAGAGAAAATGTATCGTCAGATCAACATGCATCCCAAAGACGGTCATTTTCAACGGATAGTATGGAGATCCAATCCGTCTGAAGACATTCAGGATTATTGCATGAACACGGTCACATTTGGAACAACGTGCGCTCCATATTTAGCCATAAGGACTTTGCAACATTTGTCTGAAATCGAAAGACATGACCATCCAGATGTATATGATTCCATCATGAATGAATTCTACGTTGACGACTTATTGTCAGGGGGACTTAATCTCAACAAGACCATAAGGCATCGCAAAACGATTTCTCAAGTTTTTGAATCCGGAGGATTCAAGTTCCGAAAATGAATAGCTAATGATGCAAGAGTTTTAGAAGGTGTACCTGAAGCTGATATCGAAATGAAAACTCCGTTGGAAATGGATCTTAATCAAGGTTACAAGTCTTTAGGCATCATCTGGAATCCTGCGACTGACCATTTCACTTATCGAGTAAAACTTCGAATTCACAACGAACATTTCACTAAACGACAGCTGCTTTCGGACATCGCACATCTTTATGATCCATTAGGATGGTTGGCACTGACGATCATTATAGCTAAAATTCTACTTGAAACATTATGGTTACATGGACAGAAATGGGATGAACTGCTTCCAATTGAAATCCACAACCGCTGGAATATATTTAGAAATAAATTAATGGAACTTGAAAAAATGAAAATTCCAAGATGGATATTGATCGATGATTCTTACAACTTTGAACTTCATGGATTTTCTGACGCGTCCATGGAAGCATATGCCGCTGTAATCTATGCAGTAAGTCGTAGCAAATATAAGACGTGTGTGCAACTTATAATGTCCAAAACGAAAGTCGCTCCTATACGTCCCGTTACGATTCCTCGACTAGAACTGTGTGGAGCTGTGCTACTTTCAAAAGCGACGAAAAGAGTCAAGGATTCGTTGAAATTAGCTGCTGTAAATTGTTGGCTGTGGCCTGATTCGCAGATAGTGCTTTCCTGGTTACGTGGTCATCCAACCAGATGGACTACGTTTGTTGCCAATCGAACGACGGAAATATTTGATCATACGGGAAATATACCATGGCGCCACGTGCCTTCTCAACAAAATCCAGCCGACTCAGCGTCTCGAGGTGTAGAACCTACAGAGTTGCAAGATAGCATTTTATGGTGGAACGGTCCAGAATGGTTGCAACATGGTGAAGACCATTGGCCGCAAATTGAAGTTATTCCAGGCACTGAACTCTAAAAACGAAAAACTGCAGTGACAAGATTGAACAGTATAGTACTATAGAAAATGATGATTTGATCAACAGATTTTCGTCAATGACCCGATTGATCAGAGTAACGGCATACTGTTACCGGTTTAGGAAGCTTTCATCAAAGTTGGAAAATAACAGAGAACATTTGACATCTAGCGAATTAAAAAAATCTTTTGAATTTTGGCTTAAATACATCCAAAACCAAGAATTTGAACAAGATCTTCGACATTTGAAAAAAGGAAGCTCACTTAGCAAGACCAGTAAAATCAGGAATTTGAATCCATTTATAGACGGAAATGGAATCTTACGCGTTGGAGGACGCCTTGCAAATTTCAATTTGACATTCGACGAAGTTCATCCGATCATTTTACCCAGAAGTGGAAAATTCACGGAATTGCTATTGCATCGAATACATAAGGCTACGTTACACGGGCAAACACAGTTAATGTTAGCATTTTTGAGAAAAAAATTTTGGCTTATTGATGGAAGAAATACCATAAAGATTCGTGCATAAGTGTGTAACTTACTTTCGAACTAAAGCTAAGACTTCCACTCAATTGATGGGAAATCTACCTACATCCCGGGTCACAATTTCTCGTCCGTTTTCACATGTTGGCGTTGACTACTGCGGACCATTTCACATGAAGGATCGAAATGGAAGAGGAAGTAAAATTCGAAAAGTTTATGTTGCCGTATTTATTTGCCTAACCGTTAAAGCAATACACATTGAAGTCGTTAGCGATCTGACGACGCAAGCAGCCTTTCGACGTTTTATAGGTAGACGAGGCTTATGCAGCCACATCTATAGCGATTGCGGCACAAATTTCATCGGAGCCAACAGTGAGATTCAAAAAATACAACAGGCAAACATCACCGTAGCTGAAAACATGTCAAACGAAGGTATCACATGGCACTTAATTCCACCAGCAGCTATCCCTTTTCGGAGGACTATGGGAGGCAGGAGTAAAATCGATTAAACTGCATTTACGACGCATTTTGGGAAATGCCGCTTTGACCTACGAAGAACTTGCAACTACCCTTGTCCAAATAGAAGCCTGCTTGAATTCCAGACCATTATGTCCACTTACTAACGACCCAACAGACGGCACCGCTTTGACTCCAGGTCATTTCTTGATCGGAGATATGTTATTAGCACCACCTGAAGTAGATTTATCGGAAATCAACATTAATCGACTGGATCGATGGCAGCTTACCCAACGACTTGCTCAAACATTTTGGAATAAGTGGACGAAGGAATACCTCGCATGACTACAACAAAGACCCAAATGGCTTCAACAAGAAAAATCACCCAAGGTAGGAGTTCTTTGTTTACTCAAGGATGAGAGACTTCCTCCATACAAATGGCCACTTGCTAGAATCACCGAGATACACCCAGGAAGAGACGCACTCATTACAGTCGTTTCAGTAACAGCAAGAGGAAATACATTTAAGAGACCAATTACCAAAATAGCCTTATTACCGACTCAAGACATTGAATCACATCAACTTTAAGAAAATTCTTATCTCATCATTGCTTATACCTTGTCGACATCAACTTAGTGTGAACTTATACATCTAAAAGGAGAAGGAGGTGAACTTCCAACATCGTTGGAAGAACTTCACCCTTTCGAATTTTTACTCAAAATTTTTAAACTAAAAATGGCAGCTCTGTATCCATCGTACTGACACTGACGTCTCAGCGGGGGAGAATGTTGAAATCGTAGCATTGTTAAATCAGATTTACTTTGTATTTTTTTCATTTTGAATTTTTGCTGCAATCAATTTGTTTTTTGAACTTTGTCATTCGTTGATTTAAACTTGAATTAGAAATAGAATCGTGATCTTTTGTACTTAAAATAATAAACATTCATTGAATTTGTGTAATATTGAATCAGTTTATATTGTGACAATTAGAATAAATGTGAAGAACATTCAATATACGTATGAAATATTTATTTGATTTCAAACAGTCTAACTAGGAAAATTGTAGCGATATCCGCATTGAATATTTGGTCCGTCGAGCCGGATATCGTCCTCAAGAAAAGGTACGTGCTGAAATTGAAAATCGATGCGTTTGGGAATTTTGAAGAAACGATTTTAGTGTTCCAAGCGGAGGTCGATGACCTGATACGGATACAAGAAAATCAAATGGCAAGTGAAGGTTCGGTTGCAAACGCTTCTCAAGTAGCAAAAGGGGATCGTGACATAAAATTGCCTAGAATTTCACTACCAATATTTTTCGGGAATTATGAAGCGTGGATGTCGTTCCGAGATTTATTTGTCGCTTTAGTGCATGAACGTAAATCAATTTCCGATGTGGAGAAACTTCACTATTTGAAGTGAAGTTTAGAGGGTGAAGCACTAGGGCTTATCAAACAATTCCCAACCACAGACGCTAATTATAAGATTGCATGGAAGATTTTGAACGACAGATTCGACAATAAAAATGCGCTATAAACATCACAGTTCAAAAGGCTGTTCGGTATTGTGAACGCAAACGCATCTTCTTCGTCAATAAAAGCCTTATTGGATCAAACCGTGGAGTCAGTACAAGCCTTAGAAAACATGAAAATTCCAGAATTGTGGAATAAATGTGTAGTTTTTTTGACGGCACGACGTTTACCTTCAGAAACTCGGCAATTATTGGAACAACAACAAGCGATAAACTCGGAATCAGCTTCATTTGAAAAATTGAAACTCTTTTTACAAAATAGATTCAGAACATTGGAAGCTGCTGGACTAGAACGCCCGAGATTTGGGAAACCATCGAGAACTATACAACAGAATGCTCGTAATACCAATACAACGAATATTCATTCCCATCACAGCGAATCGCAATCAGTGTGTCAAGTATGTAAAGAGTCACATTATTTGCGAAATTGTGAACAATTCATTGCTATGGAACATCAAGAAAAATTTGAAATTGTAAAGCGCAACGGATTGTGCTTGAATTGTCTGGTAAAAGGACATCTTGCATCCAATTGCCCCAGTAAATTTAAATGCTCGAAGTGCAAACGGGCTCATCACACTTTGCTGCATAAAGAAGAACGAAGCCCGATGTCTGTAGTGGAAGGTACTACTTCATCTCAAGCTTCAACTTCGCATGCAACAGCAGAATTCATCGATATTAATTCCCTTACTGTAACGACGCAAAAACAAGTATTGTTAGCAACTGCATTGGTAGCCGCAGAATCACGAAATGGTCGAGTCATCTTGCGAGCTTTGCTAGAACAAGGTTCACAAGCTTCATTTATCACGGAATCTGCAGTGCAACAATTAGGCCTACAAAGGAAATCTGTATATGCTAATATCATTGGAATTGAGAAAACGAACGCTACCGTCACCAAAGGATTAGTGCAACCAGTGCTACTAGCTTGTGATGATGAAGCAATCAATTTTCAAGCTTGGATTTTAGATAAGGTGACGAATTTAATTCCAACTCAGACAGTTGTATTCTCTGAATGGGAAAAATTGAAGAATATTAAAGATCCTCAATTTGATAAACCAGGTCGCATCGATTTATTATTAGGTGCCGATGTGTATGCTCTCGTGATCCTTGGTAATATTCGAAATTTAACAAATGGAACAATCGCACAAAATGCGAAATTAGGCTGGATCATCTCTGGTGAAGTGAAGTCAGCATATACATCCAACTATCAAAGTTTCAAAGTCGAAATAGAAACCCAGCAAGACGTGAGTGATCAATTACGGAAATTTTGGGAATTGGAGGAACTGCAAAATTTTCGAAAACTGAGCCAAGAAGAACAATTATGCGAAAATCATTTTCAAGCAAATGTTTCGAGAGAAAATAGTGGACGGTTCGTAGTGAGGTTACCATTTAAGGATGATAATGCTAAGAATACGCTTGGACACTCCCGCATGACAGCTGTAGAAAGTCTAATATCTATGGAAAATCGATTTTGTCGTGATGGAGAACTTGAACATGAATACAGAAAATGCATACAAGAATATATCGACTTGGGTCAGATGAGTTTGGTCACCAACAAAAACGAAATTAGTGTTGAAAATGGAAACTCAGTGTGTACCGCGCATTACTTACCACATCATGCTGTTGTGAAAGATAGTACCAGCACAAAGCTTCGAGTAGTTTTCGATGCATCACGAAAGAGCAGCTCTGGAGTTTCGTTAAATTACACTTTGATGACAGGACCTGCGATCCAAAACGACATGATTTCAGTGGTATTGAAATGGAGATTGCATAAATATGCCTTTGTCGCTGATATAGAGAAAATGTATCGTCAGATCAACATGCATCCCAAAGACGGTCATTTTCAACGGATAGTATGGAGATCCAATCCGTCTGAAGACATTCAGGATTATTGCATGAACACGGTCACATTTGGAACAACGTGCGCTCCATATTTAGCCATAAGGACTTTGCAACATTTGTCTGAAATCGAAAGACATGACCATCCAGATGTATATGATTCCATCATGAATGAATTCTACGTTGACGACTTATTGTCAGGGGGACTTAATCTCAACAAGACCATAAGGCATCGCAAAACGATTTCTCAAGTTTTTGAATCCGGAGGATTCAAGTTCCGAAAATGAATAGCTAATGATGCAAGAGTTTTAGAAGGTGTACCTGAAGCTGATATCGAAATGAAAACTCCGTTGGAAATGGATCTTAATCAAGGTTACAAGTCTTTAGGCATCATCTGGAATCCTGCGACTGACCATTTCACTTATCGAGTAAAACTTCGAATTCACAACGACCATTTCACTAAACGACAGCTGCTTTCGGACATCGCACATCTTTATGATCCATTAGGATGGTTGGCACTGACGATCATTATAGCTAAAATTCTACTTGAAACATTATGGTTACATGGACAGAAATGGGATGAACTGCTTCCAATTGAAATCCACAACCGCTGGAATATATTTAGAAATAAATTAATGGAACTTGAAAAAATGAAAATTCCAAGATGGATATTGATCGATGATTCTTACAACTTTGAACTTCATGGATTTTCTGACGCGTCCATGGAAGCATATGCCGCTGTAATCTATGCAGTAAGTCGTAGCAAATATAAGACGTGTGTGCAACTTATAATGTCCAAAACGAAAGTCGCTCCTATACGTCCCGTTACGATTCCTCGACTAGAACTGTGTGGAGCTGTGCTACTTTCAAAAGCGACGAAAAGAGTCAAGGATTCGTTGAAATTAGCTGCTGTAAATTGTTGGCTGTGGCCTGATTCGCAGATAGTGCTTTCCTGGTTACGTGGTCATCCAACCAGATGGACTACGTTTGTTGCCAATCGAACGACGGAAATATTTGATCATACGGGAAATATACCATGGCGCCACGTGCCTTCTCAACAAAATCCAGCCGACTCAGCGTCTCGAGGTGTAGAACCTACAGAGTTGCAAGATAGCATTTTATGGTGGAACGGTCCAGAATGGTTGCAACATGGTGAAGACCATTGGCCGCAAATTGAAGTTATTCCAGGCACTGAACTCTAAAAACGAAAAACTGCAGTGACAAGATTGAACAGTATAGTACTATAGAAAATGATGATTTGATCAACAGATTTTCGTCAATGACCCGATTGATCAGAGTAACGGCATACTGTTACCGGTTTAGGAAGCTTTCATCAAAGTTGGAAAATAACAGAGAACATTTGACATCTAGCGAATTAAAAAAATCTTTTGAATTTTGGCTTAAATACATCCAAAACCAAGAATTTGAACAAGATCTTCGACATTTGAAAAAAGGAAGCTCACTTAGCAAGACCAGTAAAATCAGGAATTTGAGTCCATTTATAGACGGAAATGGAATCTTACGCGTTGGAGGACGCCTTGCAAATTTCAATTTGAAATTCGACGAAGTTCATCCGATCATTTTACCCAGAAGTGGAAAATTCACGGAATTGCTATTGCATCGAATACATAAGGCTACGTTACACGGGCAAACACAGTTAATGTTAGCATTTTTGAGAAAAAAATTTTGGCTTATTGATGGAAGAAATACCATAAAGATTCGTGCATAAGTGTGTAACTTACTTTCGAACTAAAGCTAAGACTTCCACTCAATTGATGGGAAATCTACCTACATCCCGGGTCACAATTTCTCGTCCGTTTTCACATGTTGGCGTTGACTACTGCGGACCATTTCACATGAAGGATCGAAATGGAAGAGGAAGTAAAATTCGAAAAGTTTATGTTGCCGTATTTATTTGCCTAACCGTTAAAGCAATACACATTAAAGTCGTTAGCGATCTGACGACGCAAGCAGCCTTTCGACGTTTTATAGGTAGACGAGGCTTATGCAGCCACATCTATAGCGATTGCGGCACAAATTTCATCGGAGCCAACAGTGAGATTCAAAAAATACAACAGGCAAACATCACCGTAGCTGAAAACATGTCAAACGAAGGTATCACATGGCACTTAATTCCACCAGCAGCTATCCCTTTTCGGAGGACTATGGGAGGCAGGAGTAAAATCGATTAAACTGCATTTACGACGCATTTTGGGAAATGCCGCTTTGACCTACGAAGAACTTGCAACTACCCTTGTCCAAATAGAAGCCTGCTTGAATTCCAGACCATTATGTCCACTTACTAACGACCCAACAGACGGCACCGCTTTGACTCCAGGTCATTTCTTGATCGGAGATATGTTATTAGCACCACCTGAAGTAGATTTATCGGAAATCAACATTAATCGACTGGATCGATGGCAGCTTACCCAACGACTTGCTCAAACATTTTGGAATAAGTGGACGAAGGAATACCTCGCATGACTACAACAAAGACCCAAATGGCTTCAACAAGAAAAATCACCCTTCTTCCATACAAATGGCCACTTGCTAGAATCCCCGAGATACACCCAGGAAGAGACGCACTCATTACAGTCGTTTCAGTAACAGCAAGAGGAAATACATTTAAGAGACCAATTACCAAAATAGCCTTATTACCGACTCAAGACATTGAATCACATCAACTTTAAGAAAATTCTTATCTCATCATTGCTTATACCTTGTCGACATCAACTTAGTGTGAACTTATACATCTAAAAGGAGAAGGAGGTGAACTTCCAACATCGTTGGAAGAACTTCACCCTTTCGAATTTTTACTCAAAATTTTTAAACTAAAAATGGCAGCTCTGTATCCATCGTACTGACACTGACGTCTCAGCGGGGGAGAATGTTGAAATCGTAGCATTGTTAAATCAGATTTACTTTGTATTTTTTTCATTTTGAATTTTTGCTGCAATCAATTTGTTTTTTGAACTTTGTCATTCGTTGATTTAAACTTGAATTAGAAATAGAATCGTGATCTTTTGTACTTAAAATAATAAACATTCATTGAATTTGTGTAATATTGAATCAGTTTATATTGTGACAATTAGAATAAATGTGAAGAACATTCAATATACGTATGAAATATTTATTTGATTTCAAACAGTGGAATTAGGAAAATTGTAGCGTTATCCGCATTGAACACGTGTCTTAAGGATTTCTTGTATGGAAGGTGCTAGAAGGAGTAAAAGGATTTAGCTGACTAGTAAACTCGAACTTTGTTTTCACTCAAAACTAATTTGTACACAATTTTAAACGATTACTTGAGTTATAGTGAGTTTCGTAAATTAAGTGAAGTCATTTTTACAGGATATTTGTATGGCAGCCCCTCGAAGGACTATTTGGGTTTTCTTTACAGTTAGCTCCAACTCTTGGAAAAATAAAACATACAAAATTTCAAAGTCGTAGCTTAAATACTTATATATAAAGCCTGTTTACGACACATTCAAATTTCCCGCGTTACAGGCGATCCGAATTGTAGTACCTGGCAGCACTAAAAATGTATTGAATTCAAAACGTCACTTCTTCTAAAAAATGTGTGTTTAACCTCGGAGTAATTTTGGTCGTGCTTTTGCTTTTGTAAAATAATAAATATAAAAAAAAAAACGCAGTGTTGTTTTTTCATCGCAATATTCTCCAACAAAGGTATCGGCCAATATTCGTGAACAAGTGTTTTAAGAATTTTTTTTTATGGAATTTACGAGAAGGAGTTAAAGGATTTCACTGACTAGTAAACTTAAACTTCGTCTTCACTCAAAACTAATTTGTATAAAATTCCGAATTCGTAGCTAAAAGATTACTTGAGTAATAGTGAGTTTCATAAATTAAGTGAAGTCATTTTCACAGTTTATTTGTATGGCAGCCCCTCGAAGGATTTTCTTCATAATCATAGTCCATCATAGTTCCAAATCTTGGAAAAATAACACATACGAAATTTCAAAGACCTAGGTTAAGCCCTTCTGAAGTTATCGACCAATATTCTTGAACATGTGTTTTAAGGACACTTTGTATGGCAGCTACCTGAAGGAGTAAGACGATTTTGCCCGTTACCGAACTTAGCCTTTCAAACTCAACCAAACACCCAGATTCAAAATTTCAAGATCCTAGGTCAAGGCGTTCTTGAGTTATCGTGTTCACGGACAGACAGACGGATGGACGGACGAACGTCAAGCGGATTTAAGGTTTTTGGCTACAAATAAACAAAAAATAATAATAAAAACTTTTTTCGTTCGAGGCTTGGTTCTATGCGTTACTGATAGCGAGAGTTCAATAAAACACAATGTGGTTAATCAGAAGGATTATAAATTTATTATAAACGAAATACAGATACGGCAATTAATTATGAGAGTTTCGCGGGACATCTGTTCACGGCGACAGTCGGATGACGAGAGACCGCAATCGCGCAGTCCGTTGAAAAGTAGATGCGCACGCACACACCGAAAGGTGCGAGATGAGAGTATTTCTAACAATTACATAATTTTCGGCTGAATCAAACTTATAATACTCTATATGATTTCATCTAGAGTATAAAAATACCTTCTTGAAACTCCCTAATTAGTTAAGACAAATAGGACATAAAATGGTGGTTAACATTTGCATGTTTGAAAAACCGAATTTTGGCCAGCTAGATCGGGCAAACGCCCCACTGTGCAGCGGACGGCGTACGGTGCACAGACGGACTGAATTTTTTTTTGCTTTTTGGTGTTTGTTTGTTAGTTATAAAACGTGTAAAAAAAATTTCAGGGTAGGAAACTTTTGTTTTTTTTAAAATCGATAACAATACTTTATTATTTAAATTATAAAGTAAAACGCCATTTAGTTTATGGTTTCTGCCGCAGATTACTTTTTTTCATTGTTATTTTATTTTTTTATTTTATATGGTTTTTCACTAATTGTTTGTACTAACTCATTTCATTCGGATGTTGTTCGTCGCTGAGGGACAACCACATTGGACAATTACAACATCGTTTCAACGTTTGGCCAGCTACTACGACACCCTAGGCATTCCGGCCTCCTCAACGCAGTCTGATATAAAGGCAGCCTACTACAAACTCTCTCAAACTCATCGAGAGTTTGTAGTAGGCTGCCTTTATGTCAGACTGCGTTGAGGAGGCCGGAATGCCTAGGGTGTCGTAGTAGAGATCTCTTTCTAGATCTCAGCAACCGCTTTTGGTAGGAGGCTGAAACTTGAAATTTCTATAGAGCTTTGATAGTGGACCCATTTGCAAAAAAATTTATGATATGGGTGAAGGGGTGTGGGAGTGGAGGGGGGAAACAATCCGTCCTAAACGCAAAAAAGTCGAGATCGACACATTCTAAAATCCATATCTCCTAAACCGTTAAAGGCAAGCAATCAAAACTTAACAAATATCCGTAGTTATACTAGGAGAGTAGATTGAAACAAAATTTTTGGGTGGGGGTACTGGTGCACGGGGGTGGGGGGTAAAAAACTTTAGAGTTCGATATCTTAAAAACCGATTGCACCAGGAATACAAAATTCGGTTTGAGTATAAAGCTTGATAAATTAAGATTGCTCAAAGTAAAATCCTTGAAGGGGTGGGGGAGCACGGAAGTGGAGGGGATAAGAATTTTTCAAAAATAACACGTTCTGTATCTCAATAACAGTGTAAAGTGGATTCTTCAAATTTTTACCAGAAGTATGCCTAATAAAACCCTAGCAGGGAAAAAAAATTTGGAGGTGTGGGTGCAGAGGGTGAGGGTAGGGAAGGGTGAAAAGGAAAAATTTCCGATGCTTATATCTTAAGAATTTATAACGATAGGAAGCTGAAACTTGGTATTTAGATAGAGCTATAGTAGTGGCATGGTGGAAAAATAAATTTTTTTTTTAGGAGTAGTATGGTACGGGGTGGAGGGTGTTTTTCCTAACCTTACATCGGCTTATGCTAGGATGTTGAAGCTCGGTACGTATATGTAAATCAACTAGAAAAGTAATTCTGATAACAAAAATTTGAATATTCATTGGCGTTCAGAAGGGGGGGCAAAAAAAAATATCAGTTAACATAAAATGCATATATTTTCACGATTTTCGTCATTCCTACTAGGTCTTTCCAAATATTGAATTCATTTTTAATCTACGGATTCTTTAAATGAATACCTAGAGTGTGTTTTCAAGATTTTTTGAAATTCGACCCCTAAGGGGGTGTAAGGTGGTTGAATACTTTTTCATGAATTCCACCATATCTCTCAGGTCTGATCAGATATCGAATATCTTTTCACTTCCCCAGGCTTGTTTAATAATCACCTATTTTTAAGTTTTGTCTTTTTCAACCTCTAGACCGCACCCTGGAATATGACTCAACTATATAATTCATATGTTAGACCCTATTCTAACCGCTTCCTGAACTTTTTGTTAGTTTTTCAGTCACATAGTAACATACACCGCATCCCCGAATTGAACGCGTTCTGAACTTCTACCGGAAAAATAATACAGTTGCGCCCAGACTGTTGGCAGATTTTTTCCTTCCTGTTTAAGTCTATTTCCTAACTTACTATTCCTAAATTCATTTCCTTTTGCGTATATTTCTTCCTAATTCAAGTATATTCTAAATTATTTTCTTTTATGCATTTCTTCCTAATTCATGTATGTTTTAACTCATTTTGTTTTGTATATTTGTTCCTAATTTATGTATATTCCAATTCATTTTCTGACGTATATTTCTTCCTAATTCAAGTTTACTCTAAATCATATTCTTTTGTATATTTTTTAATAATTCAAGCATGTTCTTAATCGTTTTCTTTGAGTGTATATTTGACTTCAATTTAATGTACTTAATTCATTTATATTTATAATTTTAAATTAGCCTTCATTCTCATTCCCTTTTTCTTTGAGGGGATAGACCGATCACACGGGAAACTCAATTCTCAATTTCTTTCGCCATTTTTCAAAAATTTAATTTCTTTTCTTATGATTTGCAATTTCACTCATTTATTTCCGGACATTATTCAAAAATTTAATCTATTACATATTTTACTAACTCACTCCACTATTTTCCGCATTTTCAAAATTTTATATTTTATTAAGCCTGCGTTGGGTGGTTGTTGAGGCTGTTGTGTCAACTCTTCCTTCAATACTGTGCGTATCAATCTACCCCCAAGAAATTAATTGCAGTCAGCGGTGATTGAGCTAACCCTGCCGGTGGTTCGTCCCTAATATCGGACCATCTCACACTTCTTTCTTCTTCCACCCTGTCCGTTCCTAATAACCGATTTCGGTTTGAATCATCTATTAGGGTGCGCTCTGGGACCATTGAACCGTCCGGGGAATAGAGTGCTCGACCGCCACCTACCTTTTGTGATACATCTGGATTTAACTACAAGGGCGACATATCATCAGTTGGAAGGTTTGCGGCCTGTGCTTTCTTTTTTCCACGTGTCACTGGGCCCGGTTTAGTGATCGCGCCCGCTACGCCTAGGGCGGACTAATAGTCCCGAGGACCCAATTCCTGTCGTCAGTTTGGACAGTTGATATTATTGACTATCCAGGTTTCCAGAAACTGTCTGTGAAAACTATAACCACATTTCGTCATTACTTCCTGCTCAGGTTCTACTCCCTCCAAGCAAGTCGTATAGATTAAACCCGCCCCCTTAGACGATGAATGAGTAATGGGCATACTGAAAAGTTTGAGTGTAATAAGCAACCGGATACAGAGTCAACGGGTGATTATGTGAGAGAGTAAGCGGTGTTATGTTTAATGTGTGGATAACTGATAGGTGAGTGTGAGATTGAATGTATGATTGCGTGAGAAGTGACTTATTGTACGGTTGAGTGATACCAAGAAAAAAAATTAATTGAGAGACTGTGTTTCACTTCAGTGTGAATGTTTGGGCTGGCATCATCGGCAGAACTTTCATCGGTCCGGTATTTCTTCCCCCAATTTTCAATTCCACCAATTATGCCGAATTTTTGGAAAAAAACTTTACCAGACCTCATAGAGGATATACCACTCCGTGTACTGGTCAGGTTTTGGTACTAGCACGATGGAGCGCCAGCGCATTATGGTGCTAATGTCCGTCGGTGGCTCGACGCGAATTTTCGGGATCGATGAATTGGTCGTGGCGGTCCCATTGCATGGCCTCCACGATCTCTCGACTTAACTCCCATGGACTTTTATGTCTGGGGTTATTTGAAAAGCATCGTCTACGCAGAGGAAATTCATACACGAGAACAGCTCATTTCCCGTATCACCAAAGCATCCGATCAGTTACGAGCCCAACTACTGCGTGTGAACCCCACCAAAGCCATTCGTCGGCGATACCACTTCTGATTGCTCCACAACGCCGGAAATGTTGAAAATTATTTGTAAACGTAATAAACTAAATTAACTAAATAAACGTAATAAACTATACTTGAACTCTTTTATTTCGTCCTCACTATTATTAATCATACTCCTTCGGCGAATGACGGATGTAAAACCAGATTTACTTGAAGGGAACGTGCTTGATAGCTGTTAGCCTCGCTCCTTTACAATTCAACCTGTGAAGAAATTCTTTTATCAAACGTATATTGAAATTTTATGGGCTTTTCGAAAATGTAATAAAATTTGGTGATTAATCAGGTCCTTCTTGGAGAAAACAGGACTTTTTGGAATATTTTTTTTAATTTTTTATTTTTTTTGTGTCATTTAAATGAATTGTTCCCAAAAAGTATAACAATGATTAACACAGTTGATAGCAATTAGAAAGAAGAATCTGTGTCCTTTCCAACGGGCCCAGAATTATTACTTTACGTTTAAGTACAGCAGAAGTTAGAGATCAAACAGTGATCGCAGGTACGATGAAAATCCTTCGTCCTTAAAATCGCGCTATATCCTTAACAGTGCAAAAACGGGAGTATGTGTAGAACGATTTTCTACTCAGGACAAGTTCCTCTATCTCCCATTTTCGTTTGAACCTCAGTACTAGAAACACCGTGGAATTATCGCACAATGCATTTTTTATGCGTATGCACTTTTTCATGGTAAATTTTCCGTATGCATTGTGCGATCATTAAACTTATAATATTTTTTTACTATGTTAAGCATTTTAATTATTATAAATAGATGTTGAGAGAATTAAATAAATCACTCCACCTAAAACCGGCAAACGAAAAGTATTTTCTTTTGTCACTCCCAAGTATCCCGAAAACCTTCAACTTGTAGCAACGGCTGGTGTGGCCGGTGTCTGCAAATCCCTCTTTCTAGATAACCTGCTTTACTCGAGTTCCGAATTCCCGTTCTCGACTGAAGATACTTCATCGGCTGTAACTTACGATTAAAGCAGCTGGTGTGGCTGACGAGTCTTCAGGACAGTCTTTAGTCCGTTTGCGCTGTTTGATATTTTTTGTTACTCAGATTCACAAATTGTTTTTGACTGCAATATACCGGACATCATTGTAGAAGCTGTCGTCGTCGAGCAATACAATACCATCAGCATTTGATTTTTGCACTTAAGTTCCAATATCGTTCTTGACTGCAAAAAAAGGATCACCGCGTCTTCGACCTTTAAACTATGAATACTGACGTCCGTCTTGTGGATCAGCAAAAGTTTGCTGAATCCTTACTAAATTTGGAGAGGAACTTCAAGAAAGGCAGCAGTTCCCGAAAAGACAAAGAGTACTTCAATAAAAAACTTACAAGTATTGAAGAGCTCAGGAAGAGTTTCCAGGCTAATCATGACAATCTTCTAGCCAATTTGAGCGGCGATCACCCGTATTTTAAAGAAGAATTGTTTGAGGCCACTAGAGTCCAATACGAGGCGATGAAAACAACGTATGACGAAGGACAACGTCTTCTACTCCACCACAGGATTAATGATCCTATCATTGGTCACACTCCAGCTGTAACCACAGCGTCCAAAACTACCACCTATAACCATTCCGACGTTCAACGGTGACTACAGGGAATGGAGGGTTTTCAATGACCTATTCAGGACAGTCATACAAAACAACCTCTACTGACCCTAAGTACCTACCCTATCCAGAAGATGCAGACAAGTAGTAAAAAATCATTTACATCAATGACAAAGATTTCGTGCACATATTGCAAAGAACAGCATTCTATATATCGTTGTGAGAAATTCAAGAACATGGCCGTCGATGAACGCCAGAAATTCGTTTCCGCAAAGAATTTATGTAAAAATTGCTTGATTCATGCAAAAGATACAAAATGCAAAAGTAAACGCAATTGTTTCGAGTGCAATAAACCTCACCATACATTACTGCATTACGCCAGCTCGAAGACAATAAAAGCTAACGTTGCCACTAGTGACCAAACTGAAAAGTCAGCAGTGGCGGATAATGATACGAATGTTCTCCTTGCAACTGCTCAAGTTAACGTTTCAACAAAATCTGGATAGAAACTCCTACTACGAGCCTTGATTGATCCTTGTTCACAATCATCCTTTGTGACGTCAAGAGCTGTTAAGCAGCTTGGACTTCCAACCCAAAGTATTTTGTCCAGCATATCTGGTATCGATGGAACTACTTCCTCAACAGTTCGAAGCAAGGTAATTCTTACGGTTTCGCCAAGATTTTTATCAAATTTTACGCTGCTAATGAAGGTACTTGGCTGGATTTTGTCAGGAAAAACCAGACCCAATGCTTAACCAAAATCGACAACGATATCCTCTCACATATCTATGACAGATTTTTATAAGACAGTGGGAAGATTTTTTGAGATGGATAAAGAAGAAGGCGAGAGAGCACCTGCAATAGATGAAATCAGATGCGAAGAACACTTTCAATCAACCCATAGCAGAAATACCGATGAAAAATATACAGTGCAACTAACATTTAGAGAAGAGAAGTATTTAAAACCACTTGGAGAGTCAAGAAACAAGGCGTTGTTAAGATATAGACAAGTCGAAAATAGGCTTGAAAAGAATACGGATTTGAGAAGAACCTACAATGAATTCCTAGAGGAGTGTCTTGAGCTTGGGCATATGGACAGAGTTCCACCTTATGTTGGTGATACTCGAAACGCGTTTTACCTACCTCACCATCCGGTTCTCAAAGAAGACAGCACTACTATAAAGCTTCGAGTTATCTTTGATGCTTCAGCCAAAACATCAGACGGAAGCAGTTTGAACGACTTACTCTACACCGGAACCAAGTTGCAACAGGATCTATCACACATTTTGATGTGATGGAGGAAGCATAAGTACGTTTATACTGCCGACATCGAAAAAATTTTTTGCCAAATAAGCCTTGCAGTGAAAGACCGAGATTTTCATCGTATCCTATGTCGAAAAGGTAAAACCCTACCGGTGGAAGAATATCGACTCAACACTGTCGCGTATGGAACGGCTAGTGCTACATATCTAGCCGTGAGATGCTTGGTGCAACTAGCAGATGATGAGGTAGAGAAATATCCGCTTGCCTCGAATACATTGAAAAATGATTTCTACGTCGACGATATGCAGAGCGGTGCTGCCACGAAAGAACAAGCCATGATCCTACAAACGAAAATAACGAATCTGCTCAGAAAAGGCGGTTCAATCTGAGAAAATGGACGAGCAACAACGCAGAATTACTAGCCAACATACCTGAAAAAGCGAAAGAAAAGGGTTTGCTACATATTACCGATGACGCTTCGTTAAAAACATTGGGTATAATTTGGGATCCAGCCCGATATGAGTTCCAATTTAAGATAGCAGATTTTGGCAAATCAAAAAAAATAACGAAGCGACAGTTGCTATCCAATATTGCAACAATTTATGATCCTCTACAGTGGCTTGGTCCTGTAACCATTCGAGCTAAAATATTGATGCAGGATATCTGGAAGTCAGCAATAAACTGGGATCAAGTTCTCTCTGAGAAAATATTAGATCGCTGGGTTAACTTCGAAGGCGAAGTACGAAGCTTAGAAGACATCATAACTCCACGTTGGATTCATTATGCTAGCAACTGTAAAGTTGAACTACATGGCTTCTGTGACGCTTCTTAAGCATACACGAACGCTGGCAGATCCTTACATCAGTGCACCAGATATTCTGAAAAGATGGTTGACTGAATATCTTCATAACCTTCAGAGACGAACGAAATGGACTAAGAACGCCGAAAGTCCTAGAGTAGGAGAACTAGTCCTCATAAAAGAGAATAACACGCCTCCAGCACAGTGGCCACTAGCACGAATTCACGAGGTGCAGCCTGGGTCAGATGGTGAGGTACGAACTGCAACAGTCAGATATCACGGCAATAAACTCAAACAAGTTGGATTTGTAAATCTATATCAACTTCCAGTCGAAATCTCTGAAGAGCCCACTGCGGGACCGGAAGTATCACTTCACATACAAATGTTAAAGCGATCAGTTCCTCAAAAACGAAAACAGCAAGAAGTGCCAGTCGAACAACCAAGAGCACAGCAAAAAAGAACGAGGATCGCGCCGTGCACATGGGCCACCATCACACTTCTAACATTAGGACTTGTCGACCCGAGGATTCCGCTAGGTAGTAACTCTACTTACAATATCTATCTACATCGAAGAACTGGGGCCCACTCAAATAGTTAGAGGTGACTTGCGTCTAGAAGTGAATTATCAGATAAAGGATATCCTACAAGATGAGAAAGATGTGACGATCACTTGGAACCAAGTAGAAAATATGTGTCGAAAAACGAAAGAGTTATCTGATCTCACACATTGTGAGACCTTACTAATGCATGTGAATAACAAACGACATCTTATTCTTGCTCAAATTCAGGAGATAGTCTCAAAACCGACGACAACCTCGAGACGACGTAGGGGTCTCTTGGGAAAATTACTTACAACCGTTTTTGGCGTCAACGATAAAGTCTATCAGAATATCGACGCCTTAGAACAAAACCATCACAACATTTTGCAAACAACCACTCAAGAAGCAATGTTACTTAACAACCGAATAACGCAGTCTAATCTTCGAACGGAGAATAAACTTGAACAATTCAAAAATAAAGTCAATCAAGTAATAAGCTCAATAAACGAAATGAATATATGGTACGTAAAAGTTGACCACAACAGAATCTGCATACAAGTGATTTCGACCTATCTCACAGCCGTTGATTACTACGACGAAATCGAAGCCAAATATTCAAAATTAGCTGCAATGCTTCTCGGCCATGGATATATTCTCGACTTCCTCACCGTAGACCGCATAAATACCACGTTGCAGAATGTCTCTATGAAATTAGGCAGTCACTTCAGAATAATACGCACCCCACAAAAGCGAACATCGATGAAGAAACATGAAGATGAAATAAATGTTTACGGATATTTTTACATTGTCGAGGCAATCAAGTATGATTTGATCCATGTAACAGCGATACCTCACAAAAAGCAAGAACGTAAATACTTGCTACCTATCATCAAATCATCAACAGTAGCTGTCAGCTTTAATCATCAATTGTACTTCAATCTGGATAAAGAACAACTTAAGGCGTGCATGATTGAAGAAGACTTACATTTATGTATTCCTGATATGGTGAAAAACATGAACACCAACCCGAACTGTGCCTTAGACGAACTATACAATAGGCATAAAAGAAAACCATGCCCAACGATCGAAATTGAAACAACGGAAACTCTGTGGAAGGAGTTAATTATGAGTAGCACCTGGCTCTTCGTAACAGACAACCCAGCGGTAGCATCCGTGGTATGCAAGGACTCCAGAGAAGAAATCCTTCTGCAAAACATCGGTATAATACAGCTCAAAGACAACTGCATCATCCAGACCGACGAGATTATTCAGTCATCCGTGGAAAAACGTCGAAGGGTTATCAGCAGCTTTTCAGGTGAAATATCTCCTCACGTTTTGGAGCGTTAATTCAGCCACTGAGAGAAGTCATGAAACTATTTCTAAGGTTTCGGAACAATTATTCAACGGAGCATCCTATCACATAACGGAGCCTGCAACTATAATTGCAACTATCAAGAAGCATGCCGCATCAACCGCAACTACAATTCTCATCACCGTTAGCATCATTCTGATAATACTGCAAAATAGAAGATGTAGAAATACCTGGACCCCAACCAAAAACCAAGAATCCAATGATGTCCAGCCAGATGCTGAATTAACAGTTCAGGAAAGGTTCAATGCGGTTCTTGTTTCCCGAGGCCCAACATGTTCAGTAGCAGAACAAGAGGCAGCACAATTAATTCGATTTGTTTTGATGACACAATTGGGTGAATGATCGCACATAATTACCCATCAAATGTAAATAGCTTTCGTGTGCTATCATTCACCTAATCGACCCACTTTTTAATGTAAAATGATCGCACAATGCATTTTTTATGCGTATATTTATCCGTATGCGTTGTACGATCACTAAACTTATAATATTTTTTTACTATGTTAAGCATTTTAATTATTATAAATAGATGTTAAGAGAAGTAAATAAATCACTCCACCTAAAACCGGCAAACGAAAAGTGTTTTCTTTTGTCACTCCCAAGTATCCCGAAAACCTTCAACTTGTAGCAACGGCTGGTGTGGTCGGTGTCTGCAAATCCCTTTTTCTAGATAACCCGCTTCACTCGAGTTCTGAATCCCCGTTCTCGACTGAAGATACTTCATCGGCTGCAGCTTACGATTAAAACAGCTGGTGTGGCTGGCTTTAATAGTTCCCTACCGCCGAAACACTGGCCACTAATTCTAGAACACTTAGGGTTGATAAATGGAAGGTTTCTGATAAGCCGTCGTTCTCGGATCACTTCTGGATCCTATTTCTAATTCACTTCGAGCGTGAGAAAAGTCAGTTGGTACGGAACCCTAGGATTGGATAGAATTGGACAGAATCACGGAGTGGTAACTCTCATCTATCCCGCGTGAGCTGGATAATAGGGATGCTATTGAGTCAAGTGTGGGAACTGTAAATTCAATTCTGGTAATGGATTTAAGAGGTCCTGTCCCCTACCCAGGGCTTCAATGAAGAAAGCCAACCCACCCTGGTGGAATGGCAAACAAAGAGAACTCAGGGAATCTTTTAGGGAGCTCTTCAATAAGGCGAAGTGGGATGGGAAAGCGGAAGACTAGGACAGATTTAAGGCTAGTCTCAGAGTTTTTAAATACAAGACTAGGAAGTCTAAACGAGAGTCGGGGAAGAATTTCTGCGTTTCAGTAGGTGAATATAGCGAGTTGTCTAGGCTTCGAAAAATTCTTTCTCAGGGGTCGAGTCCACCTAGCTTTATTAGGCGGAGTCAGGAGACTTTGGAGCTCTTGATGACCACTTGCTTCCCGGGTAGTACACTGGCTAACTCTGTAAATAGGATGGTCAACTTTGGGAACAACTTGGTTGTATCGGAGTGCATGGAAGATCTACAGAGAGAAGCAACGATCAAATGGGCTATAAGTACATTTGCTTCCTTCAAATCACCAGGACCGGACGGCATTAGGACTTTCATGCTGCAGAGAGCTTCCGGGGCAATTCCCAGCTGGTTGAGCACGATTTTTAGGAGCTGCTTGCGGGCAGGGTACTATCCGCGTGCCTGGCGGGAAGCGTGGGTAGTCTTTATCCCTAAAGCATCCTTCGTTCTTAAAGTACTGGAGAGCCTTATCGAAACGTACATTCGGAGCTTATGTAAGGATAGTATGCTGTCTAATGCACAGCATGCCTATATCAGAGGAAAATCTGTAGACACAGCCCTACATGAAGTAGTGGGATCTATAGAGTTTAGGTTGGGAAGTAAGGAGTTTAGGAGTATAATGGGCCTGGTGGCCTGAATGCTCAAGACTCGCCTTTTATTGTGTCTTCCCCACACCAAAACAAGGAGTTTACGCTAGCGCATTCCTGGATATTCAGGGTGCCTTCAACAATGTAACAGTGGAGGCAATTAATGAGGCTTTAAACGGCATTGGCTTAGAGACATAGACTTGAATACCAGGGTCGTGAGCTCTGAGAGAGGGCTATGTAAGCAAACGCGGCAAGTCTCGAGGGGTACTCCGCAGGGTGGTGTGATATCGCCCCTTCTGTGGCTCCATGTAGTAAAAAGGGTACTTGCAGAAATCGAAAGAAAGGGCATCAAGGTGGTGGCCTACGCGGATGATATAGAGATATTAGGTCAGGGAAAATTTTTGGATACTCTTACGGACATTTTCGAGTCGGCACTCTGTACACTCGGAAAATGGGCCAAAATATGCGGTCTGGGGGTTAACGCTAAAACAACTGAAGTGGTGCTATTCACTAGGAATCACAGGATTCCGGAGTTCAGGCTACCAAAGCTTGACGGGGTCGAGCTGCAAATATCGGAAAAAGCTAAATATCTAGGTCTGGTCTTGGATAGGAAGCTGAATTGGAAAATTAATGTCGGAGAATGTATTCAAAAGGCTAATAATGTGCATTTTGCGTGTAAGCAGGCAGGTGGAAAGAGTTGGGGCCTGAAACCTAGTATGGTGCATTGGCTGTATACGGTGGACCCATTCTGACGTACGAGGCACTAGTGTGGTGGAACGCCACGGACAAAAAGTACACACAGAGGGAACTGAGTGGTGTGCAGAGGACTGCCTGTGGTATAATCACAGAAGCCCTGCGTACAACTCCAACAGCGGCACTGGAAGTTTGTATCCATTTATTACCACATGATATTTTCATTAAGCAGGTTGCGAGAAACACGGCGGCAAGACCAGTGAGCTGTGGTCTCTTAAGGGAGTGGTCCGCAGGGCACAGCACTATTCTTAGTGAATTTCTACAAGGACCGATTACGATCTGCACGGACTAAATGATTCCGGTGATTGATTTTCAATCACCATTCACGGTCATATACCGAAGTAGAGAGAACTGGAAGAACAATAGTGTATTATGTGAAGGGGATCTTTCTGTGTATACGGATGGGTCAAAAATGGAATGTGGCTGGAGTCTTCTCCGAGCAGTTGAGTGCGCGGGAGTCGTTTAAGCTGCCAGATGAATGCAGTGTATTTCAAGCTGAAATTATGGCGATGCTCCAAGCAGCTAACATCTTGGTGATGGGTGGGATATGCAGTAGGCATATCTCAATCTACATTGACAGCCAAGCGGCTTTGAAGGCACAGAAATCGGAGACTATCAAATCTCAACTAGTACAGCGCTGTCGTGAAGTGCTCAAGGTACTTTGCTGTCAGAATATAGTACAACTTTGCTGGGTACCAGGTCACAGTGGCATATGAGGGAACGAACTGGCCGATGAGCTGGCAAAAGCGGGATTGGCTTCATCCGAATTGGCGGAGTAGGGGGTTATTCCACCGCTTAGCGGCATCAAAGCGCTTATCAGGAAGCGGGCCATAGACGCAGCGAACTCAAGGTGGGAGCAGCTGACGGGAAGTAGGATCTCTGGGGCATTCTGGGCAAGGCTGGACAAACTTAGGCCCAGGGAAATACTAGCGTCGAATAGAGAAAGATTGCGGGTACTCATCGGAATACTGACGGGGCACTGCTTGCTAGGGAAACATGCCATGCGGATGGAAATAGCTGACTCTGACGTGTGTAGGTACTGCTTTGACCTATATGCCGAGAAGGAGATTACCTACAGTTTGTGCGAGTATCAGGAGGTTGCAAGAAGACGCATGAAATGGTTGGACAGTCTCTTCTTCGTTAGTTAGGAAGATCTTAAATTTATAGGGTATGACAAGTTGGTCAAGTTTATTAGGGATTTGGGATGTTTTGGGGGTGAATAACTGGCAAGTCCCACGACTCTATCCGAAGGGATCGCTATGGGCCCTCTTTTGGTGCCTAGTGTTCAGCTCAGTGTGGCGCCCCTTCATAAGACTAAAACTAAAACTATCTATTCGCCTAGTACACCTACAATAAAAGACTCTTAGGAAAATGTCTGTGTCACTTTTTACTCTCGCCGTATTCAGTCTTTTCGGCTCTTTATGTTTCAAAAATTATTTCCAGTTTTTAATATATTTCAAGTTTTTGTCTTTTTTCGGGTTTCAAGATTTTATTGTGATCCGGTATACGGACTGCGAATATCATATCGAGATTTTTTTTACCATACTCCATCCCCACCCTCCACCCATCCATTTTCCATCCATCAGCTTTTATCCATCATCTACCATCCCCAACTACTATCATCCATCCTCTATCCACCATCCTCCATCTTCCACTCACTATCCTCTATCCTTCATCCATCGTCCAACTTGATCATTTAGTAATAGAAGCGCATAACTAATACACCCGAAAAATAATAAAGTTTCGCCCAGACCACTGGCAGATTTTTTGTTTCGGTATTATACTGGAGACCTTCGAGTAATTTAGTCCGGAAGCTCATACAACGTTTTTCATTAGATTTATATTGAACGACCTGATGAGTTCACCACTTCTTGACTACCAACGTACATTTTCATTGCGGTAACACACCATTCCATATACATATCTATGATCACAGCTTACTTAGGCCCGTTCCTACGATCGTCAGTAACGTTCTAACTGAAACTTTATCTGACAGATGCTCATACGAAACTTACAGTCAAAGTTCTGGTTAAATTTTAACTGAAGGTCGTAATAACGGCCCTTAGATATACATTTTTTGAGCAGGCAAGAATGATATATTTATAATTCCAATAAGTACATACTTATTTGCTACCAATATCTTCAGCGGTTATGTAAGCCGAATTAAAAATAATAATAGTGAAATTTAAAAATAAGAAAAAAAAATGCCAATGGCTTGGGCGCAACTTTATTATTTTTCCGGCAGAAGTCCGGAACGCGTTCAATTCTAATATGCGGTGTAGGTTACTATGTGACTGAAAAACTAATAAAAAGTTCGGAAGCGGTTAGAATAGGGCGCAATACATGAATACCATGATTGGGTCATACTCCGGGATGTGGTCTAGGAGTTGAAAAGGGAAAAAACTTAAAAATAGGTGATTATTAAACCAGTCCATGGAAGTGAAATGATATTCGATATCTGATCAGACCTGAGAGATATGGACGAATTTTTGAAAAAGAATACAATCACTTTACACCCCCTTAGGGGTCAATTTAAAAAAATCTTCAAAAACTTTCTAGGTATTCATTTGAAGAATCCGTAGAATAATAGTGAATTCAATATATTGGAAGACCTAGTAGATATGACGAAAATCGTGAAAATATATGCATTCTATTTCTACTTAACAAATTTTTTGCCCCCACTTCCGAACGCCAATGAATATTCAATTTTTTTTTTTAATCCAAATTATTTTTCTAGTTGACTTACATATACACACCGAGTTTCAACTTTCTAGCATAAGCCGTTCCATAGTTAGAAAAAATACCCCCACCCTCGTACCATACTACCCCATACAAAATTATATTTTACCAACATGTCACTACTATATCAAGTTTCAGCTTGTTATCATTATAGGTTCTTAAGATAGAAGCATCGGAACCTTTTCCTTTTCACCCTTCTCCACCCTTACCCTATACACCCACATCTACATCTCTGCTAGGGTTCTATTGGGCCCACTTCTGGTAAAAAATTTGAGCATTTTTCTTGTACTGTTTTTGAGATATTAAACATGATTTTTTTGAAAATTTCTTATACCCCCTACATTCATGTTCCACCACCCCCTTTGTAATTGTACTTTCAGCAATCTTTATTTGTCGACCTTTCTACTCAAACCGAATTTCATTATTCTAGAGCAATTGGTTCGTGAGATATCGTAATCTAAAGTTTTTCACAATTATTTTGAATTTCGTGCCATCAACGGTTTAGGAGATGAATGTGTCGATCTCTACTGATGTACGCAAAATCGTTTGAAGGCTCCTAGCTCCCAAACTTTTTAAGCTATTAAATAAAATTTTTTTTATGAATAGATTGGGTTAGCACCTTGAAGTGACCATATTTTGATGGGTGGGGAGGAGGGAGTTAGGAGGGAGGTTGGGGAAGCGTTTTACACCGAAATTTTTGGTTTCTAGATTTCAGCAACCCCTAAAGCTAGGAAGCTGAAATTTGGAATTTGTATAGAACTTTGATAGTGGACTCATCTGCAAAAAAATTTATGATATGGGTAAAGGGATGTGGGAGTGGAAGGGGAAGCGATGCGTCCGAAACGCAAAAAAAGTCGAGATTGACACATTCTAAAATCCATATCTGCTAAACCGTTAATAGCAAGCAAATAAAACTAAACAAATATCTGTAGTTATACTACGAGAGTAGATTGAAACAAAATTTTTGGGTGGGGTAGTGACGTACGAGGGTGGGGGTTGAAATACTTAACATTACGATATCTCCCAAACCAGTAGCACCAGAAAAACAAAATTCGGTTTGGATATAAAGCTTGATATATAAAGATTAATCAAAGTAAAATCTTTGAAGGCAGCGCGGGAGTACGTAAGTGGAGGGGATAAGAATTTTTCAAAAATAACACGTTTCATATCTCAATAACAGTGTTAGATGGATTCTTCAAATTTTTACTAGAAGTAGGCCTAATAGAACCCTAGTAGGGAAAGTGGGAAGTTTGGGGGTGTGGGTGTATAGGGTGTAGAGGGTGAGGGTGGGGAAGGGTGAGAAAGAAAAAGTTCCGATGCCTATATCTTAAGAATCTATAGTGATAGGAAGCTGAAACTTCGTATTTAGATAGAGCTATAGCAGTGGCATGGTCGAAAAATAAAATTTTTTTTAGGGGCAGTATGGTACGGTGGTGGGGGGCGTTTTTCCTAACCTTAAAACGGCTTATGCTAAGAAGTTGAAACTCGGTACATATATGTAAATCAACTACAAAAGTAATTCTGATAAGAAAAATTCGAATATTCATTGGCGTTCAGAAGGGGGGCAAAAAAAAAAATATCAGTTAATATAAAATGCATATGTTTTCACGATTTTCGTCATATCTACTAGGTCTTTCCAAATATTGAATTCATTTTCATGCTACGGATTCTTCATATGAATACCTAGATTGCGCTTTCAAGATTTTTTGAAATTCGACCCCTAAGAGGGTGTAAACTAGTTGAATACTTTTTCATGAATTCCACCATGTTTCTCAGGTCTGATCAGATATCGAATATCTTTTCACTTCCCCAGGCTTGTTTAATAATCCCCTGTTTTTAATTTTTGTTTTTTTAAACCTCTAGACCGCATCCCGGAACATGACCCAATTATTTAATTCATATGTTACTCCCTTTTGTAACCGCTTCCCGAACTTTTTGTTAGGTTTTCAGTCACATTGTAACATACACCGCATCCCCGAATTGAACGCGTTCTGAACTTCTGCCGGAAAAATAATAAAGTTGCGCCCAGACTGTTGGCAGATTTTTTATCAAGTGTTGAAAAGTTATATTTACTTAGTCTTTCTTTAATATTTCCAGGACTCCCCACAAACAAACCAATTCTTTCACTAAGAACCCGTAACCAATCTCTGAAAAAAAGCACTTGCAATTATTCACAGGTAATTATTCGCTGAGTGTGCATTGCTCTTAACTCAATTATTTACGCTTGAAGTATTCTTCAAACAACAACTGCCACTAATCGTCTGGGGGAGAATTGATCACAAACAGACCTTACAAAAAAGTACAGTTCGTAATGACTGATGTATCCCATACTTGAGAATATTTTTAAGAAAAATAAACTTGATCAAGGATTATGTTCCAGACGATGACCACTACAAATGAAACAATTTCATGCACAAAATTGCTAGTTAATATTAAAATAAAGAGCAGTCCTATTCATATAACAGTATACAAAAATATGAAATACTCGACGAACACCAGGTGCCTCACGCCCTTCTTTACAATTATAATTTTGATTTTTATAATAATGAATGAATACCACACATTATTGCTCTTCCAGAAAAAGGAAAGGGCGACACACATCTAACAACCGAACAGTTAGTTCTTGTAATTAATTGCCTACATCAATAGACCAAATTTATCCTTAATGTGTAGTCTGAACAACGCGTAACTAAGTTGGCTGTCGAGCTGAAAAGGGCCATCCGAGTCGATTCGATTTGACTTTTGTTCAAAAACCTTAAATGGTGTACAGAAACGTTTGCTGACACGCCTACTATGGAACTTTTGTGACGTATTTCTTTCGTGTTGCTACTGTCAGGACATTGATGTCATAAAAATACTACCGAAATTGCTTGCATGCTGGAGGGCGAATCGACATATGGGAAAATCTGAAACCACCTTTTGTCATCAAATTGATGCGGTCTTCGATGGCCTTAGAGGATTGCAAAAAAGCGATTACCACCGTTTAGGGTTTAACATTTTAATGTTATAAATCATTACCGAACAATCGCTTTGAAGGGTTAGGAAATGGCAAGGGAATCTGACATAAATACACATATACTCATATACTAACATGCAGATATATGTATAGTATATGAAAAAATTAACCATGCCATTAGGGGTGATCACGCATAAGTTTCGGTTAAAGACTAGATCCACATCCTATGACACATGCATAAATATTTGACAAATTGGTTTTGTACAATTTCGATTCTCTTGGAGTCGTAGTTGTAATCACAAGTATCAACCAGACTAGATCCACATCCTATGACACATGCATAAATATTTGACAAATTGGTTTTGTACAATTTCGATTCTCTTGAAGTCGTAGTTGTAATCACAAGTATCAACTTAACAACATGTTACATGGAAAACTTTGGTATACTGACGATAGGCTTTAATCCATATAATTGGATTAAGGCCTATCGTAGAACCTACCCTAGAAGAAATTCTGATCTACGATTTATATTGTAGTTAGGGATAGAGTGGAATAAGAGAAGTGCATGTAATTTTCCCATTTTTTAGAATACGTCTTATAAGGAGTTTTGTATGTCCGAGAACGAACTTGCCCTTACAAATTTGACCTAACATTCAGGTTTTAAATGGGAGACAATGGTCAATGGGTATCGGGCGAACGGAAGAATTTGTGAATATTCCCTGAAAAACAAGCAACAACATACAGATATGTATGAAATGAATTTTGGATCGGATTCCGGGATGCGATTACGTAATTCATATGTTATTGGTGGCAGCGGCGTAAGTATTCTAGCGTATTAGTATTAGTATTAAGTATTCACTGAAAATCGCCGAAACTCGTAAGAACATGTGATATTATTCCTATGGAATATATTATTCCTTAAGAATATGTTAGCATCTTCGATGTTTCGAATTTTGAAATCGGCCTATACTCCGCTTATCGATTAATAATGTGCTGTCGCGGGATCATCTTTCTAATTATTATTACTGTATTACTCAAAATTTTTTTTTCCACGTTTCATGACTAGTAGACGCGAAAAAAGCAATAAAAATTTTCACTCCGTCTGTACGCCGTACCCCGTACGCCGTACGTCGACCGCCCCAAAATCTTTGAAGGCTCATAGCTCTCAAACCAGTGGAGCTATAAAATTAATTTTTTTCCAAAGAATAAACTTGGTAGACCCCTTGAATTGACATTATTTTACGGGGAGGAGGTGTAAGGTGGAAGGCGGGGTAAGCGTTTTAGACGAAAAATTTAGGTTTCTAGATCTCAGCAACCGCTTGTGTTAGGAGGCTGAAACTTAGAATTTCTATAGAGCTTTGATAATGGACCCATTTGCAAAAAAAAAACAGATATGGGTGAAGGGGTGTGGGAGTGGAGGGGGAAATAATGCGTCCGAAACGCAAAAATGCCGAGATCGACCAATTCTAAAATCCATATCTCCTAAACCATTAATAGCAAGCAATTAAAACTTAACAAATATCTGTAGTTATACTAGGAGAGTAGATTGAAACAAAATTTTTGGGTGGGGTAGTGGCGTACGGGGGTGCGGGGTGGAAAACTTTAGATTACGATATCTCACAAATCAATGGTATCAGAAAAACAAAATTTGGTTTGAGTATAAAGCTTGATAAATAAAGATTGCTCAAAGTAAAATATTTGAAGGGGGTGGAGGAGCACTGAAGTGGGAGGGATTAGAATTTTTCGAAAATAACACGATTCATATCTCAATAACAGTGTAAGATGGATGTTTCAAATTTTTACCAGAAGTAGGCCTAATAAAACCCTAGTAGGGAAAAAAAGTTTGGGGGTGTGGGTGTCGAGGGTGAGGGTGGGGAAGGGTGAGAAAGAAAAAGTTCCGATGCTTATATTTTAAGAATCTATAATGATAGGAAGCTGAAACTTGGTACTTAGATAGAGCTATAGTAGTGGCATGGTGGAAAAATAAAATTTTTTTCAGGGGTAGTATGGTACGGTGGTGGGGGGTGTTTTTCCCTAACTTCAGAACGGCTTATGCTAGGAAGTTGAAACTCAGTACTAGACTACAACTAATTAACTAGAAAAGTAATTCTGATAAAAAAAATTCAAATACTCATTGGCGTTCAGAAGGGGGGGGCAAAAAAAAATATCGGTTAATATAAAATGCATATATTTTCACGATTTTCGTGATATCTACTAGGTCTTTCGATATATTGAATTCATTTTTATTCTACGGATTCTTCATGTGAATACCTAGATTGTGTTTTCAAGATTTTTTGAAATTTGACCCCTAAGAGGGTGTAAACTGGTTGTATACTTTTTCATGAATTCCACCATGTTTCTCAGGTCTGATCAGATATCGAATATCTTTTTACTTCCCCAGGCTTCTTTAATAATCACCTATTTTTAAGTTTTGTTTTTTTCAACCTCTAGACCGCATCCCGGAATATGACCCAATTATTTAATTCATATGTTACACCCTTTTTTAACCGCTTCCCGAACTTTTTGTTAGGTTTTCAGTCACATAGTAACATACACCGCATCCCCGAATTGAACGCGTTCTGAACTTCTGCCGAAAAAAAAATACAGTTGCGCCCAGACTGTTGGTAGATTTTTTTCTCTGAGAGTGAATTATTGGCTGACTTAGATTGTTATGTTTTGATGGAAAAATTAATATTTCCTAAAATTTCTTGGAAGTAAAATTAATTACGATTCCAATGGAATATGTAAGCATCTTTGGTTTTTCGAAGTTTGAAATCGGCCTATACTCCGCTTATCGATTAATAATGTGTTGTCGAAGGATCGTCTTTCGAATTATTTTTCTCTGAGGGTAAATTATTGGCTGAATTTGATTATTATGTTTTGATGGAAAAATTAGTATTTCCTAAAATTTCTTGGAGGTGCGTACAACAATTTCGGTTCCTGTAGAATATGTTAGCATCTTTGGTTTTTCAAATTTTAAAAATCGGCCTATACTCCGCTCATCGATTAATAATGTGTTGTCGAAGGATTGTCTTTCGAATTAATTTTCTCTGAGGGATAATTATTGGCTGATTTAGATTGTTATGTTTTGAGGGAAAAATTAATATTTCCTACAATTTCTTGGAGGTACAATCAATTTTGGTTCCAATAGAATATGTTAGCATCTTTGGTTTTTCGAATTTTGAAAATCGGCCTATACTCTGATTATCAATTTTTGATGTGTCGTCGAAGGATCGTCTTTCGAATTATTTTACTCTTTTTGTGTAGGATTTTTTTGGTTTAGATAGCTAGTATTTGATGAAAATTTTAAAGTATTTTAAAAACTATTGAAGGTACAATCAAATAGAACAGTGTGTTTTTTTTTAAGAAAAAGTTTAATTATATTTTTTTTAATGAATTAAAAAAAATCATTTTCGGTACAATCATTTACAGACGGGGTACTATCTGAATAATATCATTTCAGTTAATTTGGTGCTATGTTAACACGGATCAATTTTTTCTCCGTTGACTTTGTGGTACAAAGAATTTTTTTTTCGGTACAATCAAGTACAGGGTGGGCCAAAAGTCATCAAGGGGTTTAAAAACTTAATAACTTTTTCGTCTATATATTTTTTTAATTTTTTTTTCATATTATAAAATATACAAAATGAAATTTTTTTTACACTAGGTATGAAAAATAATGTCACATAAATGACCCCCGTTTTCAGCTTCACAATGATGGGCTCGCTTTAAAGCATTTTCCATAACATCTTTCAAAATTTGTGACTGTAGCGCTCGAATTTTAGCAACAATGTTGGCCTTGAGTTCAAGGATTGTCTCGGGTTTGTTCACATATACTCACTCCTTCAAATAACCTCAATGAAAATAGTCGGGTGCTGACAAATCTGGCGAACGCGCTGGCCAATGAATTTCCGAAATTATTCGCTCTCTAAAAATTTGACTTCAAAGTGGAATTGTGTCTCGGGCAGTGTAGGCAGTGGCTCCATCCTGCTGAAACCACATCTCACGTCTGTTTTCAAGAGCAGGACGTAAAAAAATTTCTATCATAAACCGATACCACTCTCCATTTACGGTTACAGCACTTCCATCTTAATTTTCGAAGAAGTAAGGCCCCATGATATTTTCAGATGTAGTGCCACACCACACAGTTCACCTAATGGGGTGCGATTGGCGTTGATGAATGGCTCTTGGATTTTCAGAACCCCAGAACCTACAGTTCTGCTTATTAACAAAGCCATTCTGTTGAAATATATACAACCCTGAAATGATGGACATGGTGTAAACCCACCCGACACTTGATTGTCACCGCAATCTGCGCTTGTCATGTTCCGGTCTCTTCAGTATCAAGCCTTTAACGATACGCACGCTTTTTACTGCGGTTCGCGATATAACCTTGTAATCACTATCGGCATCAACAGGTTATGGGCCCAGAAGTGGTATAATTTGGTTTATAATTAATATTCGAGTAATATAAATCAAATATCCGATAGTGTTCCAAAGAATTAACATTTTAGTGTTGTGCACGTTGAAGCGGAACTACCTTTTCGGCCACTAAATAACCTCGGTAGGGCTCCAGATTTCTAAAGAGGCTCTCCAGGTCGATACAGCACATTCTGCCGGCTAGTCAGGAGCGTGGGGGGGTAAATTTTGACCTGAAGGGCACTCCTCCTTGTAAGTGCTGAAAAAAATTAGATAAAACAAAAAAAAAAACCCTGAGTTGGATGATAAAACTAAAGAAGGCGATTCATGTTGCGGAAGCCCCAGGCATGCTTCCGGAGCGAAACTACTCCATCTCAAACTGAACCTTAGCTAAAAAAAAAAAAAAATGAATAAAAGGAAAAAAAAGAAACCGACCTCTACAATCCTGGTATTCCTGAAAAAACTGAAATAATGTAACGTATAAGAAACATGTTACGAAGGAAATAAAACATTTAAGTTAAATTTTAAATGTGGGCATTATTATTAAAATTATCGAAAGAGAAAAAGAAATTGATACGAAAATTAAGAAAAAAAAATAAAAGAAAAAAAAATTTGTATGCTTTATGTTGGAGCTCGATGCGGTGCCCAGAATCCAATTCAAGTGGGCTGTTTCCGTTTCTGGTGCTTCGCTGGCTGTTTGGCTGCTTCGTTTCTGGTGCTTCGCTGGCTGTGGATGTGGCGGCTTATGTTTAAGTTCGCGTAGTATTAATCTCACTCGATGTTATTTTTATTTTTATATTTTTTTTTATTATAAGCGCACTTTTGGGGGGCTACTTGTTTCTTGGTTCACTGTCTGGTTAGCTTCGACGCACCCGAGATTTAATTTGTTTTTCTTTTTTATCACTTCACGTTCTTTAGTGTTTTAATGTCGGTTCACTTAGTTTTAAGCAAGTTTTTTTTTAATTTTTTTCCTTGATTGCTTAATCGCGCCGCGCACGACCTCCTGCACCTCACCCTCGAACACCAAAATCTCGACTCCCCTGAGTTTTTTTTTTCATCTTTCCGTCCTCGCGAAAAAAACGGTCTTTTCCTCGGTGATTTACGCGGGAAACCAACCTTGGCGCAGTTCTGCTTCTCGACGTTGTACGGCGCGACGGTTGAGCTCGGGTCTTTGCTAAGGTCTTGCGTTGTTATAATTTTTTTTATATTAGGCTACTCTACTCTTGAGAAAACAAATACAAGTCCATCAATATAATTAAGAAAATTAACAAACATCTGAATTTCCGAGACTGTAGAGTTAAAGAAGAGAACGAGGAAAAAAACTAACCGAGAAAATATCGGAATTCATATTGTTTTCATAGCTTTAAGGTTTTATGTTTATTGACGTAGGACACAATTCGCAACAATCGTGGGGACGACCCAACCCAGGAGACAAGTCTCATAAGCCGGGCATGAAGTTTTTGGAATCATTTAAATTGTAAATCCGCGTTGTTTTTTTTTTTTTTTCGAATATATGCCGAAAACGTTCTAAACCTTAATGTCCTTGCCATGAAATGTGCCAAGTAAGACACCATTTTCATCTTCCAGTTGATACGACACCGTCCCGATTTTCGTCCTTATTTTTGCCTTAACGAACTTAGGCGCTAATTTCGCAGCGAAACTTTCAGAAGCCTTGCTTTGTACATAATTGCGTACGTAGACTATTTGCCCTGGCACATAACTCTGAGGTCGAGTGCGTAAATTGTAGTTATGGGCGCATCTCGCGTATGCCTCCTCGAGATTCTTTACGACTACACCTTGCAGTAGTCGAAGACGTTCAATGTGGGGATTTATAAGAATATCTCCTTCTCCCAGAGAATTTAGTGCTTTAAGTAGCTCGTAATCCGTGCCGTGGCGAACTGCATGGTAACCGAACATCAAAAAATGTGGTGAAAATCCGGTAGATCCGTGAACCACATTTCTTAGTGCGGAACATATTTCACCCAACCTATCATCCCATTTTCGGTGATCATCCCCGATATAGGCCCGAACGGCTGCCAAAATGGAGCGATTTACTCTCTCCGAGGCATTAGCCTGCGGTGAGTAAAAGGGTGACAAGATGTGTTTGATTCCATAGTGATCGAGTAATTTTTTAAAGGTCTTTGAGGTGAATTGCACGCCGTTGTCGGAATGAATGAATTCGGGCACTCCGTATGTCAGGAACAGTTCATCCTCTAAGAATTTGGTTACCCTTTCAGTGGTGGCGCTGGACAACGATTTCAACCATACAAACTTTGTATATTGGTCCAGAACGATGAGAATAAATCTATTTCCCGCACATGATCTTGGGTATGGTCCCAAAAAATCAATATATAATCGCTGAATGGGCCTGATAATTTGGATTTGTTTGCCCATTGGAGGTCGCGTATTATAATTGGGAGGCTTACTTGCTTTACAGACTTCGCAGGAATTTATATACTGGGTCACTTGCTGTCTTAAACCTGGCCAATGATAAAATCTTTGCAAAAGTTCGACAGTTTTTGCTATTCCACAGTGCGAAGATAAGGGACTATTATGTGTGTCAGCAACCAACGAGTCAGTGATTGAAGCCGGAACCCATAGTTTCCATTCAGGAATGTCCGATAAATTGGGAGAGGCGTTAGGCTTATGTACATAAAGTTTGTCATCTTTTATGGTCAAGTTTGGAAACAAATCAGGATGATCTGCCACGTTAGTTATAAAATCAACGTACTCTTTGTCTTTAAATGCATCCGCATTTAAGTCCAAGTGAGGTAACGCATCATCGATAGCTTCTATCGTATCACAAAACACTCGTGACAAAGCATCAGGAACAATGTTTTGACTTCCCTTTCGGTGCTCTATGTTGAAGTTGAACGCTTGGAGTTTAAGACTCCATCTAGCTAGTCGACCAGATAAATCCTTTTGACTCATCAACCATTTCAGGCTGGCATGGTCTGTGATGATTGTAAACTCTAAACCTTCAACATAAGCACGAAACTTCTTAACACTTTGCACAGCAGCAAGACATTCTAATTCAGTCACACTGTAGTTTCGTTGGGCAGAGTTTAATTTAGCCGACATGAACGCTATAGGATGCTCTTCGCCTGACTCTGATTTCTGGAAAAGAACACTCCCAATACCAGTTGCACTAGCATCGCACTGAATGAAAAACGGTTTGGAGAAATCGGGGTTTATTAACACTGGAGCCGAAGTTAATAGCGTTTTTATATGTTCAAATGCAGTATTAGCTGCGTCATTCCATATAAAACGTTGATTTCCTTTCAGTAAGTCCGTTAGTGACGAGGCAGCCGACGCGAATTTGGGAATAAAACGCCTGTACCACCCTGCCATGCCCAGAAATCTGCGAACTTCTCGTGCTGATTTAGGAATTGGATATGTTGTAATGCCAGAAACTTTTTCAGGATCTGTCTTAAGAATCCCGTCACCAACCACATAACCCAGATATTTTATCTCCCTCAAGAGGAACTTGCTCTTCTCCACATTAATCGTTAGATTAGCTACGGAAAGAAGCCGAGAAACTTCACGAAGAAGGTCGAAATGCTCTTCCAGAGTGCTGGACGTTATCAGCAGATCATCCAGGTAAACAAATATCCGATCATGAAGCTGGTGCGGAATAACCTTGTGCATCAAGCGACACATCGTCTGAGGAGCGTTGCACAGACCAAACGGCATGACGGTAAACTGATACAACGGCCTGCCAGGAACTGAGAATGCCGTCTTATCTCGGGAATCTGAATCCAAAGGAATTTGCCAAAACGCATCCTTGAGATCAAGGCCAGAAATATACCGCGTAGATTGTAAACGTGCCAGAAGACCGTCAATAAGAGGAAGAGGGTAGGCATCCTTCACAGTTACCTCATTTAAGCGTCTAGCATCTAGACACAACCGAACTTTACCAGGTTTCTGAGCGAGTGAAACAGGGGAGCTCCACGAACTGTTTGACTCCTCAATAACGCCCATGGACAACATGCGATCTAACTCTGCGTCCAGAAGTTTCTGTACGATAGGAGATACAGAGTAATGTCGCTGCTTGATTGGTTTGGCTGTTCCGGTGTCTATGTGGTGAGCTAATAGCGTAGTTTTTCCTAAACCTATTTTATTGAACGAGGGAAATGAGTCCACAATCCGGTGTAAATGTTCTTGTTCAGTTAAAGACAACGTATGAAATTTACTGTCGGGAAGAGATGAAAGGGTTTGAAGTTCATTCACTTGAAATGGAATCAAGTTAAATGTATCCCAAAAGTCGATGCCAAGGTACAGCGGGTTCTTCAGGGAGGGTACCACTAAAAATCGGATCATGCGAGTTCTATCCCCATACGTAACCAACGTTCGAACATAACCAATTACATTGCTCTTTTCTCCATTAGCAGAGGTAACTTGGGTTCGAAGAGAGTGTAAGGGAAGAGAAAGTTGTTTTATAAGTTCTATTGAACCTGCCCCCAAGACGCTAGAACTCGCCCCACTGTCTAACAAACCACGCATGACTTGTCCGTTAATGCTGATATCGGCATATGGTCGATTATCTCCTGGTAAATGGATAATTGACTCGAGACAAATTTGTTTTAGATGGCGTCTGAGTCGCCAGTAACGTCTTGATCGTTCTAATCGTCGAATTCGGTGAAAAATATGTTGGTGTTCAGGGGTAGTTTGCGTGGATTGTTCACTTAAATTAAGGAGGGTATGAACGGAAGCAGATTGAGTATTTACAGTCTCCGTCTGGCTAACTCCGGATCTGTATTGGATGCTGTTTCGGTTGTAGCTTGGTTGGAACTTTGCCACGCTGGAGTGTGACTCGTTCCCGATTGCATCACACTCCTCGGAGGGTTTCCCGAAGTTTGTGGAGTACATCGACCACATCTAGGTTTTACTGTGTTTTTCGCTCCACATCCAAAACAGAAAACATGTAAAATAGGCTTGGAACAATCAGTGAAACGATGACCGATATCACTGCAATTCCAACATATTTCCATGTTATTTGTACGGTTTTGCGACGACCTAGGTAACATTCGCTGAGGTGCATGGACTGCAAAAATTTTTCCTTTCATATCAGGATTCGTTTCCACTGAAAAATCAATTTCCTGTATGTGACGTCTACCAGAGCAATTTAAATCGCCATCGTAACCAACTCTTTTCCAAGTTGCTTCGATTGCTACACACTTTCGACGCAACAACTGAGCTGAGGTGAATTCCAATCCAGCCAAGTGAGCCTGCAGCCCCGGACGCATATTTCGCAACAGAACTTGCTGCACATAGTCATCAGTAGCTGGGACGCTAAGTTGTAGAGTTAATTGCTCGATAGCATCTACGAAGTCGCTGAATGGTTCCTTGGCCTTTTGATAACGAGCATCAATAAGTCTTCGGACATCCAAATCAGTAGATTGAGTAGCGAATCGCTCACGTAAGGCAACACAGCAAGTATCCCAAGTCGGATTCACGCTCTTTTCGATGAATGCCCAATACCATTCGGCAGCATTTCCCTTGAGAAGAAGATGTAAATTATTTATCAACGTTTGGTTTGAAACCCGATTTGTATCCGCAAGACGCTGGACTCGGAAGAGGAACCGATCGATGTTTAAACCCGACACTGAACCATCAAATACCAGTCCCCATTTCCACATATTCGTTGAAGCGTGACCGCTGGCAGGTATAGACGAAATATTTGGTATTAACACTGTGCTAGTCAAAGAAGGTCGAGTGGGCAACGGATTTATATCATCACCTTGAGATTGACGCGAAGTATAATTTTGTTTGATTACCGGAGTAGTTTGATCTGCTAATCGCGTAATCCCGAAAGCAGAGCGATCAGTCCAGGACGTGATCTCGACAAAAAGGTCTTCCAATAAGCCAATATCTAAAATATTGTCGGTTAGTGACAAATTATCACATATTCTTGATAACGCTCGAGTGGCACAAAGCAAGGCCTCGCACTGTTCTTTAAACTCGCACGTATAGTTCGCCAGACGTTCAATACGCCCGCTGTAATGAACGATTTGAGACGTATATTTCAGTAAAAGGTTCGTATCACCCTGCACTGTTAACTCCTTCAAGGATTGACCCAAAGTTTCGACCCGTGCTTGGCACAATTCCAACTCACCCCGACTGTCTTTGCTGGGGATTCGCGCAGGGCGTAAAAAGGGTTTTTTTTTCTCCAATTTAAAAGATTCCAGCAACTCTTCGTGTTGCCTTGCTGGTCTCCCACAAATGCCGCGAATCGTGCATTCTACCTGAAACTCATCAGGTTCCAAAAGTTCTACTTTCATCGACATAATAATTCAAAAATTCAAAAATAAATTCTATGACGTAGAATTAGAAAAAGGCAAATGAAAAAAAATATATAAAATATATAAAATAATACAATAATAAAATAATAAATCCAACGAAAAAAAAAACAACTATAATAATATACGTGGTGTAATAATAAATACTATGTACCTTTGATGAAAACAGCATGCCTGAAGCCACCAACAACAGCAACCTCAATCCTTTTCTCCAACTCAATCGTGTAATATATCATACAAAATAATCTACTCGAAAAAAAAAAAAAAAATATAGGAGAGCGGAACAGGAAATAGTGGGATGGGATGTAGATGGATCATTTTAATTCATGTATCAACTTTAAAAGAAATTATAACGAACATCACTTTGATTTGATCCCTGTTACTAACGAAATTTCTCGCAAGACAAAATAAAAATTTATTGTCGACGGACCCGGTCCGAATTAAATTTCGCGAGAGACCAAATCATGGACTTAACCGCGGTATTAAAAACGACATCACAAACATCGGAAATCTTGAGATGATAACATCGACGCGTGTCGCGGCTACTCGATGCGAATGTCGCTCTTAATAGAACTACAGAGAGGCATTGTAAATTATAACCAGCGAAAAAAAAAAACCGAAATGGCTTTGCATAGAAGATGCACTGGACCTCCAACAACAAATTTACGACGCGACACAAATGAAAATGATCGGCGGGTAAATGAATTTAACAAAAAAACAATTAGCATAGTCCACATAGTGTTTCGCACGACCTTGTTCGCCACTAAATCGTCCCAGTCTCCCGGTATCACGGCGTATAATTTTAAATTAAGATTATGGAAGATTTTAAAAAAAACAAAAAAAAAGAAGAAAAAAAAATAAAAATTTATGTAATTTAAACTTTTGATTGTAAGTGCATCGTAAAATGTGAACGCGTACAAAACCTTACAAATGTTTTGTGTCTAAGATGAAAGTTTCCATGGTCGCGAACCAAAGCTTAACACGATAACAAAATTTGCATACTTTTACATAATTCGTGGAAACACATTTTAATATTCACTAGGTCAAAACCATATAAAATTTTCCATATGACTGGAATTATTTCTATTTTAGGAACAAGGAACGCAATTGCAAAACCAATTGGCCACCGCATTAATGGATTAGCATTCGAAAATTAAAAAAAAAAATATGGAACGAAAATTTTAATAAATGTTTAATCCAAATCACCAACTAACGCGTCACTTCACACACACTATAGTATACCTAAATACCGCACTATCGACTGAACCGTACGCGAAATTTGCCTATCAACCGTAAAGGTTGATTGACCGATCGAACGAAGAAACATTTATGTGAACTATGCAAAATTATATAAAAAAAAACGGTTAACGAAAAAATTTTAAAATTCCGTGAATTGTTTGGGCGCCAACTGAAGCGGAACTACCTTTTCGGCCACTAAATAACCTCGGTAGGGCTCCAGATTTCTAAAGAGGCTCTCCAGGTCGATACAGCACATTCTGCCGGCTAGTCAGGAGCGTGGGGGGGTAAATTTTGACCTGAAGGGCACTCCTCCTTGTAAGTGCTGAAAAAAATTAGATAAAACAAAAAAAAAAACCCTGAGTTGGATGATAAAACTAAAGAAGGCGATTCATGTTGCGGAAGCCCCAGGCATGCTTCCGGAGCGAAACTACTCCATCTCAAACTGAACCTTAGCTAAAAAAAAAAAAAAATGAATAAAAGGAAAAAAAAGAAACCGACCTCTACAATCCTGGTATTCCTGAAAAAACTGAAATAATGTAACGTATAAGAAACATGTTACGAAGGAAATAAAACATTTAAGTTAAATTTTAAATGTGGGCATTATTATTAAAATTATCGAAAGAGAAAAAGAAATTGATACGAAAATTAAGAAAAAAAAATTTGTATGCTTTATGTTGGAGCTCGATGCGGTGCCCAGAATCCAATTCAAGTGGGCTGTTTCCGTTTCTGGTGCTTCGCTGGCTGTTTGGCTGCTTCGTTTCTGGTGCTTCGCTGGCTGTGGATGTGGCGGCTTATGTTTAAGTTCGCGTAGTATTAATCTCACTCGATGTTATTTTTATTTTTATATTTTTTTTTATTATAAGCGCACTTTTGGGGGGCTACTTGTTTCTTGGTTCACTGTCTGGTTAGCTTCGACGCACCCGAGATTTAATTTGTTTTTCTTTTTTATCACTTCACGTTCTTTAGTGTTTTAATGTCGGTTCACTTAGTTTTAAGCAAGTTTTTTTTTAATTTTTTTCCTTGATTGCTTAATCGCGCCGCGCACGACCTCCTGCACCTCACCCTCGAACACCAAAATCTCGACTCCCCTGAGTTTTTTTTTTCATCTTTCCGTCCTCGCGAAAAAAACGGTCTTTTCCTCGGTGATTTACGCGGGAAACCAACCTTGGCGCAGTTCTGCTTCTCGACGTTGTACGGCGCGACGGTTGAGCTCGGGTCTTTGCTAAGGTCTTGCGTTGTTATAATTTTTTTTATATTAGGCTACTCTACTCTTGTGAAAACAAATACAAGTCCATCAATATAATTAAGAAAATTAACAAACATCTGAATTTCCGAGACTGTAGAGTTAAAGAAGAGAACGAGGAAAAAAACTAACCGAGAAAATATCGGAATTCATATTGTTTTCATAGCTTTAAGGTTTTATGTTTATTGACGTAGGACACAATTCGCAACAACGTGATTACACAAAATGTCGAAATTATCAGAACAGAACAACATTGAAAAGCTGAAGGGCAGTGAGAATTATCATACGTGGAGCTTCGCTGTGATGAACGTTCTCGAATTTCATGGAATGGATGGATGCGTTAGCGACCCTGTGAAGGAAACCGAACCTGAAAAATTGAAAAGGGCTAAAGCTCGAATAGCCTTGGCGATTGATGAATCACTTTTCGTACATATACAAAATGATGATTCCGCGAGTAAAATGTGGAAGACACTCAACGCATTGTTCGACGACCATGGTTTGACACGCAAAATTACTTTACTGCGAAAGTTAATAACAGTCCGATTGGATGAGTGCTCGTCAATGGACGAATACATCGGTAGCATAATAACCACTTCAAACAAACTGATTGGAATCGGATTTCAAATCACAGACGAGTGGATTGGCGCTATTATGTTAGCGGGACTGAGCGACGATTTTAAACCTTTAATCATGGGTATGGAGAGCAGCGGATCCGCAATTACAGGGAATAATATTAAAATGAAGCTCCTTGACGTAGATTTCGGAAAACGTTCCGAAAGTGCATTTCGCGCAACAAAGAAATCGGGTTCAACTGACAAGGTCGGCAAAAAAAACTTTAAGTGCTTCACATGCAACAAAAGAGGACATAAAAGTGTGGACTACCGATAGTCGAAGCAAGAAGCAAAATTAGTGAACGCTTTCAGTGCAGTGACATCCGCGAGTGACAGCGTTTATTGATAGTGGCGCATCGTGTCATATGACGCCACACAAAGCTATCCTTAGTGATTTTAAATCAAACTCAGTGACTAAAATTCTGACTGCTAACGATCATAAATTAAAAGTTCTCGGTTCGGGCATAACAAACATTAACGTAAATGAAAAAGATATGAAAGTAAATGACGTGTTATATGTGCCGCAGCTATCAGCCAAATTTGCTATCGGTCGCAAGAAGCGGCAATAAGGTGATTTTTGACAGTGACGGTTGTACCATTTTTAATAAAAGAAATGAATTGCTATCCCGAGTTAAGCCATATAATGGTACATGTAAAATAAATCCACTCACTGAAAATTGCAACATGGCAAGCAGTACGAATGATGAGCTGATGACCTGGCATTGAAAGCTTGGCCATTTAAGCTACGCAGATATGCTTAAACTAAAGGGCGAAGCAAGTGGAATTTCATTTAATGGAGACAAAAATATTATAGCTAAATGCATCGTTTGTTTACTAGGTAAACAGTCTCGTGAGCCATTCAAACGGCATGAGACGAAGATTAAAACGAGGAGTGTACTTGAAGTGATCCATACAGACGTTTGCGGTCCAATGGAAAACGCATCAATTGGTGGAGCCAAATATTTTGCCACCTTCATCGACGATTTTTCCCGAATAGTATTTGTATATTTTATGAAGCGAAAAAGTGAATTGGCTCAGATATTCAAATCATTTAAGAATATGGTAGAAACACAAACTGAAAGAAAAATAAAAATAATAAGATGGGATAACGGAACCGAATAGAATACTATGGAAATGAATTTACTTCGATATTCGAGAAGGCTGGTATTATACACCAAACATCGTGCACTTATACACCACAGCAGAACGGTGTAGCAGAACGCATGAATCGAACTTTAGTAGAACGTGCAAAATGTATGTTGTTTAATGCGGATTTAGACAAGCCGTATTGGGCCGAAGCAGTGAACATGGCAGCCTACGTAGTCAACCGTTCGGTCAATCGAACAATTGGAAAAACGACCCCCGAAGGAGTTAGGACAGGATCTAAAATTGACTTAAAGGAGCTGCAGATTTTTGGTTCTCCTGTTATGGTACACGTACCAAAACAAAAACGCAAAAAGTGGGATGCGAAATCAAAGCCAATGATGTTCGTTGGATTCAGCGATACCCAAAAGAGTTTGAGATGCATTGATACAACAACTAAAAAAGTAATAGTCAGTCGTGACGTTACCTTTTTGGACCCAAGAGCAGCTAAAGTAAACGATTATGTTTCAATTGACCTGGAAGAGAATATCGGTCCAGTTGGGGCAATTGATTTTGAAGAAGTACAAAATGAAAGGACAAAGGCAGAAAATCAAGATCAAAGTAGCTTCTCCGAGATCGAAGATCATGATGCTAATAATGAAGATGATGATTACGAACCGGATATCAACATAACGATTCCAGCCCAACCAGTACGGAGTTCCGAACGCCAACGAAAGAGAATAGAACAAAGCAAATTTGTTACGTATTCGGCAATGGATATTTTAAATGATCCGATTATAGTTGTAGCTGCCTTGAATCGGCATGATAGCAACGAATGAAAAAGGGCAATGAATGAAGAGTTAAAGTCATTGAAAACCAATAATACCTGGACAATGATGGAATTACCACCCGGAAAAAACCACTCAGAACGAAATGGGTATTTAAAATTAAATATGATGATGACGGAAGAGTTGTTCGTCACAAAGCAAGATTGGTAGCAAAGGGATGTTCCCAGAAGCACGGTATTGATTTCAATGAGATATACTCACCGGTAGTTCGATACACTTCTATTCGCTTCCTTATTGCATTAGCAGCAAAATGGAAATTGAAAATAGATCGAATGGATGCTGTCACGGCATTCCTACAAGGAGATCTGCAGGAAGAAATCTAAATTGAACAGACAGAAGGTTTCAACGATGGAACGAAACGCGTGTGTCGTCTAAACAAGGCCATGTATGGATTAAAACAAAGTGGCAGACAATGGAACAAAAAACTCGATGCTGTACTGCAGTCATTTGGTTTGATAAAATCAAAGCTCGACCCTTGTGTATATTTTACGGCGGATGCAAGTCTAATCATCGCAACTTACGTGGATGACTTCTTAATTTTTTGGCGGAATGACACTGTACGCGACAACTTAAAGTTAGAACCCAGCAAAGCATTCCACATGAAGGATATGGGATCAGCAAAGCAGTGCGTTGGTCTGAACATTACGTTCACCGATGATGGTATCGCAATCGGTCAATCCTCATATACAGAAAAAATCTTGGCTCGTTTCGGTATGGAAGACTGCAAACCGCAGTCAACGCCCAGCGACCCAAATCAAAAGTTATCAAAAAATATGATTGGTAACAAGGAAGGTATGGATAAAACTCCATATCAGGAAGCGGTAGGAAGCTTGTTGTACCTGGCACAAGGCTCAAGACCTGATATCGCGTTCGCAGTGAACGACGTCAGCTGATTCAACACGGAATTCGGCGAAGCACACTGGACAGCTGTTCAAAGGATATTTAGGTATTTAAAATCAACAATTAATTACAAAATATTGTATCGTTATTCAGATGGCGAAACGTTACATGGGTTCAGTGATGCTGACTGGGCCTCAGATGTTGATAAGCGACGTTCCTGTACAGGCTATGTATTTAAGTTAGCAGGAGGTGCCATTTCATGGGGCAGCAGGAGACAACCAACAGTGGCCTTATCAAGCACGGAAGCCGAGTATATGGCTTTGGCAGCAACTACGCAAGAAGCTGTCTGGTTAAAACAGTTCTACGAGCAATTCAATAACGAAATAATAAGAATTCCCATATGCTGTGACAACCAAAGCGCTATTTCATTAGCTATAGAAGACAGCTTCAGAGCAAAGACGAAGCACATTGATGTTAGACATCACTACATACGCAGTAAAGTCAGCGACAAGTCAACTACGATCAGATTAGTCCCGACAACAGAAAACACTGCGGACTGTTTAACGAAAGCAGTACCAGCTGAAAAGCATAAATTTTGTGTCAAAGGCATGGGCCTTGAACATTGAATTAAATTAAATTAATACTTACTAGTTGATCATGAATTAAGTAATTTTATTGGATACTTGAATTCTTAGTTTTACTTTATTATTTTAATAATTAAGTATTGTGATTGATTTTTTAAAAAAAAAAATTTGCTTCACTCAAAATTTTTATTTTCACGTTTCATAAGTAGTAGACGCGAAAAAAGCAATAAAAATTTTCAGTCCGTCTGTCCGCCGTACGCCGTACGGCGTACGCCGTACGCAAGATCGTTTGGAGGCTCGTAGCTGCCAAACGCTTTGAGATATTAAATTGAAATTTTTTTAACGAATAGACGGGGTAGGCGCCTTGAAGTGACCAAATTTTTAGGGGTAAGGGTGTGAAGGGGAAGGAGGGGGAAGTGTTTTAGACCGAAAATTTTGGTTTCCAGATCTCAGTAGCCCCTAATGTTAGGAAGCTGAAACTTGGAATTTCTATAGAGCTTTGATAGTAGACCCATTTGCAGAAAAATTGTCAATATTGATCAAGGGGTGTGGGAGTGGGGGGAAATGTAATGCGTCCGAAACCCAAAAAAGGCGAGATAGACACATTCTAAAATCCATACCTCCTAATGTTATGGCGTTAATGGCACACTATTCAAACTTAAGAAATATTTGTAGTTATACTAGGAGAACAGAATCAAGAAAAATTTTGGGTGGGGGAAGTTGTGTATGGGGGTGGGGGGTGAAAAACTTAAGATTACGATATCTCATGAACCAATTGCTCTAGAGAAATAAAATTTGTTTTGGGTATAAAGGTTGACAAATAAAGATTGATCAAAGTAAAATTTTTTAAGTGGGAGGTGGAGCATAGAATTGGAGGGGATGAGAATTTTTCAAATCAAACACATTTCATATCTCAAGAACAGTTCAAGATAGATGCTTAGAATTTTTACCAGAAGTAGCGCTAATTAAACCCTAGTAGGGAAAAAAGTTTTGGGATTAAGGGTGTAGAGGGGGAGGGTGGGGGAGGGTGAAAAGGAAAAACTTCCGATGCTTATGTCTTGAGAACCTGTTATGATATAAGCCTTAAACTTGGTATTTAGATAGAGCTATAGTAGCGAAATTTTGGAAAAATATAATTTTTTTTAGGGGTAGTATGCTACGGGGGTAGGGGGTGTTTTTCCTAACTATTAAACGGTTCATGCTAGAAAGTTGAAACTCGGTGTGTATATGTAAATCAACTAGAAAAGTAATTGTGATAAAAAAAATTTGAATATTCATTGGCGTTTAGAAAGGGGGGCAAAAAGAATTATTTGTAAATATAATAAATATAAAATGCATATATTTTCACGATTTTCGTCATATCTACTAGGTCTTTCCAAATATTGAATTCATTTTTATTCTACGGATTCTTCGTATGAATACCTAGAAAGTGTTTTCAAGGTTTTTTGAAATTCGACCCCTAAGGGTAGTGTGGTACAAGTGGGGGGTGTTTTTCCTATATATAGAACGGCCTAAGCTACAATTTTGAAACTCAGTGTGTATATCTAAATCAACTAGAAAAATAATTTTGAATAAAAAAAACGAATATCTATTGGCGTTCAGAAGGGGGGCAAAAAAAATTATCTGTGCAAGTAGAATGCATATTTTTTCACGATTTTCGACATATCTTCTACCTCGTCCCAAATAATGAATTTAATTTAATGCTATGTATTCTTCATATGAATACCAAGAAAGTGTTTTCAAGATTTTCTGAAAATTGACCCCTAAGGGGGTGTAAAGTGATTGTGTACTTTTCCATAAACTATTCCATATCTCTCAGATCCAATCAGATTTTCACTTCCATGATCTTGTTCTTTTAGATAGGTTTTCAGTCACATAGTATCCTACACCGCATTTCAGAATTGAACGCGTTCCCTACTTCTGCCGGAAAAATAATAAAGTTACGCCCAGATTGTTGGCAGATTTTTTATAAAGTGATCATTTAAAAATGATCACTTTCAATATTTTCGTACGTTTTTATTTTGAATCTCAAAAATGATTGACTTGATATTTTGTCTTATTATTCTATTTTCATTAATACTGAATTGTGATCATTTATGTTTCTTTTGAATTTTTATAATTGTTGTTAAGAAAATATTCAAAAAGTTGGGGTGTTGAAATAAATACAACCCTGATATGACGGACATGGTGTAAGCCCACCCGACACTTGATTGTCACCGCAGTCTGCGCTTGTCATGTTCCGGTCTCTTCAGTGCCAAGCCTTTAACGATACGCAGGCTTTTTACTGTGGTTCGCGATATAACCTTGTAATCACTATCGGCATCAACACATTCAAATGAAAATGAGCTAGAAAGATGTTATGGAAATGCTCTAAAACGAGCCCATCATTGCAAAGTGACATTATTTTCCATACTTAGTGTTAAGAAATTTCCATTTTGTGTATATTATAATCTAAAAAAAAAAAATTTTAAAATATATATAAACGAAAAAGTTATTAAATTTTTAACACCTTGGTGACTTTTGGCCCACCCTGTACAGACAAAGCTCCACCCGAAAACAATTTTTATACGCTAGACATATAGAGTATTATAAGTTTAATCCAGCCCGAAAAGTTTGTAACGCATAGAACCGAGCCTCGGACGAAAAAAACGGAAGAATTTGTGAGTATTCCCTGAAAAATAAGCAACAACATACAGAAATGTGACTATATGTAAGTTTCAAAGATATAATAGTTTCCGTGAGCACCCCACTTTAACCAAATTGAATAAAAACGCAGTCACGATCGGCTGCAAGCCAATCGTATGATACTCTAGATGAAATACTGAACTCCGATTTATTTTTTGGTTGGAAATATATCAATAGAATGAGGAGTGAACAAGCAATTATTACATGACCTTTGCTGCCCTCAAAATTTTTTTATCCACGTTTCATGACTAGTAGACACGAAAAAAGCAATTACAATTTTCACTCCGTCTGTCCGCCGTACGCCGTACGTCGACCGACCCAAAATCTTTTGAAGGCTCGTAGCTCTCAAAACAGTGGAGCTATTAAATTAAAATTTTTTCTAGGAATAGACTGGGTAGACCCCTTGAATTGACGTTATTTTCAGGGGTGGGGGTGTGAGGGGGAAGGTGGGGGAAGCGCTTTAGACGAGAAATTTTGGTTTCTAGATCTCAGCAACCACTCATGTTAAAAGACTGAAACTTGGAATTTCTATAAAGCTTTGATAGTGGACTCATTTGCAAAAAAATGATGATTTTATATCTCAATAACAGTGTAAGATGGATGCTTCAAATTTTTACCAGAAGTAGGCCTAATAGAACCTTAGTAGGGAAAAAAAAGTTTGGGGGTGTGGGTGTAGAGGGTGAGGGTGGGGAAGGGTGAGAAAGAAAAAGTTCCGATGCCTACATCTTAAGAATCTATAATGAAAGGAAGCTGAAACTTGGTATTTAGATAGAGCTTAGTAGTGGCATGGTGGAAAAAAAATTTTTTTTTTGGGGTAGTATGGTACGGTTTTTGGGGGTAGTTTTTCCTTACTTTAGAACGGCTTATGCTACAAAGTTAAAACTCGGTATGTATATGTAAATTAACTAGAAAAGTAGTTCTGATAAAAAAATATTTGAATATTCATTGCGTTCAGAAGGGGGGGCAAGAAAAAATATCAGTTAATATGAAATTCATATATTTTCACGATTTTCGTCATATCTACTAGGTCCGGATTCTTTATATGAAAACCTAGAAAGTGCTTTCAAGATTTTTTGAAATTCGACCCCTAAGAGGGTGTAAACTGGTTGTATACTTTTTCATGAATTCCACTATGTTTCTCAGGTCTGATCAGATATCGAATATCTTTTCACTTCCCCAGGCTTGTTTAATAATCACCTATTTTTAAGTTTTGTTATTTTCAACCTCTAGACCGCATCCCGGAATATGACCCAATTATATAACTCATATGTTACAACCTTTTCTAACCGCTTCCCGAACTTTTTGTTAGGTTTTCAGTCACATAGTAACATACACTGCATCTCCGAATTGAACGCGTTCTGAACTTCTGCCGGAAAAATGATAAAGTTGCGCCCAGACTGTTGGCAGATTTTTTTTTTCATATTAATAGTTTCATTTAATGAGCAATAATTGTGAAAACGTGTTTTAAGGACTCTGGTATGGGAGGTACCCGAAGGAGTCGAAGGATATCGCCCATTAACGAAGTTATTGTGCAAACGGACGGACGGACGGATGGACGGACGGACGGACGGATGGACGGACGGACGGATGGACGGACGGACGGACGGACGGAAAGCAAATGGATTTGGGTTTTTTGGCCAAAAATAAACACAAAATACTATACAATTTTTTCTCGTCCGAGACTCCGTTCTATGCGTTACAAACTTTTCGGGCTGGATTAAACTTATAATACTCTATATGTTCATCTAGAGCAGGGGTGGCCAACCCAACTGATCTTGCGGACCACTTTGGAAATGCATCATAACTACGCGGGCCACATATCATATTATATATCTCTATATCAGATTTAGACACACCATAAACAGTTTTTTGGAATGGTACATTGTAAAGAAATATATTATATTACACTAAAAAGTAAATATAAAAAAATACATATAAGTAGGTATAAATGAAAAAAAAATGAAATCATTAAAAAATATTTATTTTACTAGTGCGATATTTGTTTCTCCACTTTTTCACTTAGTTTTTGCAAATCGAACTCAATTTGGCTGTTTGAACATCGTAATTGGTGTTGCAGGTTATCGTCCGTTATATTTGTGCGTGTTTTGTTTTTGGTCAACTTCATTTTCGAAAAAAACGATTCGCAGGTGTATGTTGAACCAAAAGCGCTAACAACTTTTTGTGCCAGATTTCTCAAATTGGAAAATTTGTCTTTTGTGACGTAAGTGTTATAAAAATCTATTTTTGATTCTGATGTTTCAAAAATGTGTTTTAATTCAATTTCGCACTGTAAGTCAACCAGTTCCATTTGGAGATATTCTGGGGCCGACTCGATTTCAACATGAAAGGGAGATGAATATATTTCAAAAAATTGTAGAATTTGTCTAGCTCTGAATTACTAAATCGGCTCTCAAAAGCAGCTGTAAGTTTCCTTATTTCTTTTGCATATTTGATGTAATTGTTATATTTTGATTTCTTAAATTCTTTCAGCAATGGAAAGTGGTGAGCGTTATTACTCTTCAACTGCGATTCAAACAACAACAATTTCTTCTGAAATGATTTGATGTGATTAAATGTATTGATTATAAGATTATCTTTTCCTTGCAATGATATATTTAATTGATTCAGTTTTTCGACAATATCTACTAAAAAGCATAAATCCAATAACCACTCATCATTTCTTAATTCTGGTACAGGTCTTTGCTTTTCATTCATAAACAAGTCAATTGCTTCTCTTAACTCATAAAACCGCTGTAAACATCTTCCACGACTTAACCATCTGACTTGACTGAAGTATACAACGTCACCATATTCAGAATCTAATTCTTTTAGGAACTCCTTAAATTGTCGATGCGGAAGTGCATGTGATCGAATGTAATTCACTGTTTTACTTTATTATTTTAATATTACTTTATTATTTTAATAATTAAGTATTGTGATTGATTTTTTAAAAAAAAAAATTTGCTACCCTCAAAATTTTTATCTTCACGTTTCATAACTAGTAGACGCGAAAAAAGCAATAAAAATTTTCAGTCCGTCTGTCCGCCGTACGCCGTACGCCGTACGGCGTCCGCCGTACGCAAGATCGTTTGGAGGCTCGTAGCTGCCAAACGCTTTGAGATATTAAATTGAAATTTTTTTAACGAATAGATGGGGTAGGCGCCTTGAAGTGACCAAATTTTTTGCGGTGGGGGTGTGAGGGGGAAGGAGGGGGAAGCGTTTTAGACCGAAAATTTTGGTTTCCAGATCCCAGTAACCCTTTATGTTAGGCAGCTGAAACTTGGAATTTCTATAGAGCTCTGATAGTAGACCCATTTGCAGAAAAATTGTCAATATTTATCAAGGGGTGTGGGAGTGGGGGGAAATGTAATGCGTCCGAAACCCAAAAAAGGTGAGATAGACACATTCTAAAATCCACATCTCCTAAACCCTTAATGGCACACTATTCAAACTTAAAACATATTTGTAGTTATACTAGGAGAACAGAATGAAGAAAAATTTTGGGTGGGGGAAGTTGTGTATGGGGGTGGGGGGTGAAAGTCTTAAGATTACGATATCTCATGAACCAATTGCTCTAGAAAAATAAAATTTGGTTTGGGTGTAAAGGTTGACAAAAAAAGATTGATCAAAGTAAAATTTTTTAAGTGGGAGGTGGAGCATAGAAGTGGAGGGGATGAGAATTTTTCAAATCAAACACATTTCATATCTCAAGAACAGTTTAAGATAGATGCTTAGAATTTTTACCAGAAGTAGCGCTAATTAAACCCTAGTAGGGAAAAAAGTTTTGAAGTTGTGGGTGAAGAGGGGGAGGGTGGGGGAGGGTGAAAAGGAAAAAGTTCCGATGCTTATATCTTGAGAACCTGTAATGATATAAGCCTTAAACTTGGTATATAGATAGAGCTATAGTAGCGGAATGTTGGAAAAATAATTTTTTTTTTGGGGGTAGTATGCTACGGGGGTAGGGGGTGTTTTTCCTAACTATTAAACGGTTTATGCTAGAAAGTTGAAACTCGGTGTGTATATGTAAATCAACTAGAAAAGTAATTGTGATAAAAAAAAATTTGAATATTCATTGGCGTTTAGAAAGGGGGGCAAAAAAAATTATTTGTAAATATAATAGATATAAAATTCATATATTTTCACGATTTTCGTCATATCTACTAGGTCTTTCCAAATATTGAATTCATTTTTATTCTACGGATTCTTCGTATGAACACCTAGAAAGTCTTTTCAAGGTTTTTTGAAATTCGACCCCTAAGGGTAGTGTGGTACAAGTGGGGGTGTTTTTCTTATATATGGAACGGCTTAAGCTACAATGTTGAAACTCGGTGTGTATATGTAAATCAACTAGAAAAGTAATTGTGATAAAAAAAAATTTGAATATTCATTGGCGTTCCGAAGGGGGGGAGGCAAAAAAAAACTTTGTAAAAATAATAAATATAAAATGCATATATTTTCACGATTTTCGTCATATCTACTAGGTCTTTCCAAATATTGTATTCATTTTTATTCTACGGATTCTTCGTATGAATACCTAGAAAGGGTTTTCAAGGTTTTTTGAAATTCGACCCCTAAGGGTAGTGTGGTACAAGTGGTAGGTGTTTTTCCTATATATAGAACGGCTTAAGCTACAATGTTGAAACTCGGTGTGTATATCTAAATCAACTAAAAAAATAATTTTGAATAAAAAAAACGAATATCTATTGGCGTACTTTTTCATAAACTATTCCATATCTCTCAGATCCAATCAGATTTTCACTTCCATGGTCTTGTTCTTTTTGATAGGTTTTCAGTCACATAGTAGCCTACACCGCATTTCAGAATTGAACGCGTTCCCTACTTCTGCCGGAAAAATAATAAAGTTACGCCCAGATTGTTGGCAGATTTTTTATAACTACTTGCATAACATGATCCATCGATAATACTTGAGCACATAAATTTTGTTGATGAATCAAACAGTGGATTATAATTAAATCTTCTCTTTTGGAGCGATTGCTAGTTTTGTTGTTGAATTCTATTTTATCGATTAGTAATTTTATAACTCCCTTTTCTTTACCTATCATAGCAGGTGCTCCATCAGTTGATATTCCAAGTTGTTTTCGCATAAACAGTTTTCAACAGCATGGAAAATATCTTTTCCTGTTGTTGTACCTTTCAAACTTAACAAATTTAACATTTCTTCAGTTACTTGAAATGATTCATTTACTCAACGAAGGAACACTACAAGCTGAGCTGAGTCTGAAATGTCTGTGCTTTCGTCAAATGCCAAGGAAAAATATTTGAAATCTCGAATTCTGTCGCGCAGTTTTAACACAATTTCATTTGAAATGTCATTAATTCGACGACACACTGTTTGCCGAGATAGGCTTATGTTCGAAAACAGTTTACTCTTATCAGGCAAAATGTCATTCACAACAGCTTCCAAACATTCTTTCACAAATTCACCATCCGAAAATGTTTTCATTTTTTTTGCAATTACAAATGAAACAGAATAGCTTGCCTTAACAATATTGGAAGGTTGCTGTAACGCTGTACCAAACATTTTTTGTTGAGCCTTTAATTGTGACTTAAATTCTTTGAGCTTCAATTGTTTCACTTCTTTATCGAATTTCAAATAATCCTTATGTTTTGTTTCGTAATGCCTCTTAACATTATATTCCTTAAATACAGCAACGACCTCTCGGCAAATTAAGCACAATAACTTTGCATGTTGAACTATGAAGAAGTACTTTTCTTCCCATTCTTCGCTATACTTTCTATTTTCGTTCAATATTCTTCTTTTCTTTGCAGCCATACTGAAATTAAGAGATATTAAATACATACATACATAATATGTATTTTTAATACCTGGGTCATTCCATCAAGAATTGCAAAAGTTGTGACCTTACCATCGCCGATTCTTTTGAAAATTTGTGTACTTGAAGAAGTAGTGATCTAATTTGTTTTCATAGTGATAGTATGTTAACGTTTTCACAAAAATGGTGTTTAAGTCCTCTTTGAAAACTCATATCTCTGTTTATTTGTGTCATAGAATAATAAAATACGACTTATTTGAAAATAGAAGGTTGACGCAAAATAAGAAAAATATAAATTAAATTTAATCTTAATTTTTTTTCAAGGGATAACGATTTTGTCCGCGGGTTGCCCGTCCCTGATCTAGAGTATAAGAATCTGCCAACAGTCTGGGGCAACTTTATTATTTTTCCGGCAGAAGTTCAGAACGCGTTCAATTCGGGGATGTGGTGTATGTTACTATGTGAGTGAAAACCTAACAAAAAGTTCGGGAAGCGGTTAGAAAAGGGTGTAACATATCACTTAAATAATTGGGTCATATTCCGGGATGCGGTCTAGAGGTTGAAAAAAACAAAACTCAAAAATAGGTGATTATTAAACAAGCCTGGGGAAGTGAAAAGATATTCGATATCTGATCAGACCTGAGAAACATAGTGGAATTCATGAAAAAGTATACAACCAGTTTACACCCTCTTAGGGGTCGAATTTCAAAAAATCTTGTAAACACATTTTAGGTATTCATATGAAGAATCCGTAGAATCAAAATGAATTCAATATTTCGAAAGACTTAGTAGATATGACGAAAATCGTGAAAATATATGCATTTTATATATACTGATATTTTTTTTGCCCCCCCCCCCTTCTGAACGCCAATGAATATATAAGTTTTTTTTCTCAGAATTACTTTTCTAGTTAATTTACATATACGTACCGAGTTTCAACTTCGTAGCATATGCCGTTCTAAAGCTAGGAAAAACACCCCCCACCACCGTACCATACTACCCCTAAAAAAAAATTAATTTTTCCACCATGCCACTACTATAGCTCTATCTAAATACCAAGTTTCAGCTTCCTATCATTATAGATTCTTAAGATATAAGCATCGGAACTTTTTCTTTCTCACCCTTCCCCACCCTCACCCTCTACACCCACACCCCTTTCCTACTAGGGTTCTATTAGGCCTACTTCTGGTAAAAATTTCAAGCATCCATCTTACACTATTATTGAGATATGAAACGTGTTATTTTTGAAAAATTCTTATCCCCTCCACTTACGTACTCCCCCGCCCCTTCAATGAGTTTACTTTGAGCAATCTTTATTTATCAAGTTTTATATCCAAACCGAATTTTGTTTTTCTGCTGCCACTGGTTTGGGAGGTATCGTAATGTTAAGTATTTCAACCCCCACCCCCGTACGCCACTACCCTTACCCAAAAATGTTGTTTCAATCTACTCTCCTAGTATAACTACAGATATTTGTTAAGTTTTAATTGCTTGCTATTAACGGTTTAGGAGATATGGATTTTAGAAAGTGTCGATCTCGACTTTTTTGCGTTTTGGACGCATTGCTTCCCCCTCCACTCCCACACCCCTTCACCCATATAATCAATTCGTTTGCAAATGAGTCCACTATCAAAGCTTTATAGAAATTCCAAGTTTCAGTCTCCTAACATAAGCGGTTGCTGAGATCTAGAATCCAAAATTTTTCTTCTAAAACACTTCCCCCACCTTCCCCCTCATACCCCTACCCCTGAAAATAATGTCAATTCAAGCGGTCTACCCAGTCTATTCCTAGAAAAATTTTTAATTTAATTGCTTTACTGGTTTGAGAGCTACGAGCCTTCAAAGGGTTTTGGCGGTCGACGTACGGCGTACGGCGGACAGACGGAGTTAAAATTTTTATTGCTTTTTTCGTGTCCACTAGTCATGAAATGTATACAAAAAAATTTTGGATGCAGCAATTTTTTTTTTTTGAAAATCAATAAAAATACTGTATTATAAATAATAAAGTAAAATGAATTCAATATTATAACGCCGATAGTTTTACGATTTTTTTAACTTTTTTTTCAGCAAAAAAAATTTAATATTGATCAATTTGAACTTTAAATTGACCAGTAAGGTTCGATATTATCTGCAAGTAGTTATTAGTAGTAATAGTAGTAGATAGTATATACAACACTAAAAGAAAGAGAAATTTGTAAGTAATGGAGCTCTCTTTTGAGCTCTAATGAAGCGATTCTCGAGATATCAAACTCGGAAGCCCTACATATTTTTCCCGTATAAATTCTACCTATCTATCCTTATATCTCGATCAATTCGGAGGTATTGTTTTTTCTCACTCCCACACTCTTCACCAATATCGAAAACTTTTTGAGAACTATTCAAGTCTTATATTGTATTAAATTCAAGTTTCAGCTTTCTAGTATAAACGATTGAGAACATCTAAAAGCTCCGCTTACAATTGGTCACTTAAAGAAAACTCACCTGGCTTACACACTGAAAAAATTTCAGTTTACAAGGAACACAAAACGATTCTTAAGGCGGATCATCTGAGTAGAAAGCAGAAAAAATAGGTGAATTTTAGAAATTATTATCTCAAAAACTATAAAACCTATCCAAAAATAATGTGTGAAATTTTTGAAGAAATTGGTTCAGCCGTCTTCTGAAGATTTTGGGAACGGTCTTTGAAAAGTATGTTTCGAGATAATCGCGTTTGAATGACGAAGAATTCACGAAGGGCCCATTCCGGTTAATTGCCCATACCTTCCACAATTTTTGAAATTTAAACAGGAAATTTACAGACAACAAAAAAAAATTTCTACTCTGATAATCCCCCTTAAAGTAGGGAGATGGTCTAGCACCCATGCTTTTCAACTTGGCACTAGAGAATGTCATCCGAAAAACCCTGGTCGACACTAATGGGACACTACTATTCAAGTCCACCCAATAGCTAGAATACCTCCTGTGCAACTGCCCAGCTCTCGCTAGAAGACGGCTGAAAGCTCTGGGTGCTTCGATCTTCGCAAACCTTAAAGAAGTCTCTTTTAACAGCATGCAGAGTCTAATCAACTTTGCTATGGTTACAGGGACCTTTGAATTAAACGAGGAACTCTCAACACAGATCGAAACCATAAGTATATAAGTACATTGGGTCTCCTATTTTTTATGTGGTTTCACTATGGACCCTCGTGGGTTTATGTGAGGCCTTTGGCCGCTACTGAAACGTAAACCTAAACCTAACCATCCAATAGCATAGGCTAACAATATATGTATGTACACATCCTCGCAAGATCCTTCCCTAGTGCTGAGGAGGTATTTGTCAATCTTGACTCTGCCATATACCAATTTTGGAGTATAATTTGGAGAGTATACATATATAATTTTATATATCTTGAGACTAATCTAGAAAAAAATGGCTACGAAACGAACAAAATCAATCAACGATGATTCATCGATAGGAAATAAAACGTATTATACTCGGTTGAGGAAGATAGCAGTATTAAGAACTACAGTAACCTTAATTGAGAATCACAGATTTTTTTAAATTTTACTTTATTATTTTAATAATAAAGTATTGTGATCGACCCGAAACTTCCAAAAAATTGTGTACCCTGAAATTTTGTATTTTCACGTTTTAGGACTAGTAGACCCCAAAAAAAGCAATAAAAAAAAATGTCCGTCTGTACGCCGTACGCAGAAATAGTTTGAAGGCGCATAGCTCCCAAACCCGTTGAGGTAATATCATGAAATTTTTTATTGTGGGTAGGTTAAGTGAACTTCTACGACTGGTATCTTTTAGAGGGGTAAGGGTATGAGGGGGGAGGAGTGGGAAGGGTTTTAGACGAAAAGTTTTGGTTTCTAGATCTCAGCAACCGCTTATGATAGTAAACCCATTTGCAAAAAAATTTTTGATATGGCTGAAAGGGTGTGGGAGTGGGGGGGGGGGAAATAATTGCTGAAACTTGGTATTTTGATAGAACTACAGTAGTGGAATGTTGGAAAAATATAATTTTGTTAGGGGTAGTATGGTACGGGGGTGGGGGTGTTGTTACTTACTACGGAACGGCTTATGCTAGAAAGTTGAAACTCAGTGTGTATATGTAAATCAACTATAAAAGTGATTTGGATTAAAAAAAAATTCGAATATCGTTCGGAAGTGGGGGCAAAAAAAGGTTCAGTCAAAAAAGAATGCATATATTTTCACGACTTTTGTCATATCTACTAGGTCTTCCAAAATATTGAATTCACTTTTATTCTACGGATTCTCCATATGAATACGTAGAAAGCATTTTCAAAATTTTTTGAAAACTGACCCCTTAGAAGGTTTTAAGTGATTGTATACTTTTTCATAAATTTTTCCATATCTCCCAGGTCTGATCAGATATCGAATATCATTTCACTTCCACGGGCTGGGTTAATAATCACATATATATAAGTTTTTTTTTCTTTTTCAACTCCTAAGCCGCATCATGGAGTATGACCCAATCATGGTATTCATATATTACATCCTACTTTAACCGCTTCCGAAGTCCTTCTTCATTATTCTACGATAAAGACTATGTACCAGAGATATGCATTTTCGAAGAGGACTCGGACACCATTTTTGTGAAATCTTTAACATACTATAACTAACAAAAAAATGAGATAGAAAAAAAATTGAAATCATAGTTTTTTCTTCACTAATTCTTCGAGTACATAAATTTTCAAAAGAATCGGCGATGGTAAGTCACAAATTTTGTCATTTTTGGCGATTCTTGATGGAATAATCCAAACGATTGAATTCATAAACTTTGATAGTTAAAACCATAGAGATATACATATGTAGGTAGTGGAGATGACGAGCAGCGACTGTTTAGAAGCTGGACGATTTATCGCATAGGACCGGCAATAAACAATATGCTACTATCAGCTTCTTACTCACATGTATGGTATGTTATATTCTGGTCTTGAAAAAAAAAAAATAGACAAACCTTTGAATATGTATTAGGCAACTATTTGCATTTCACTGCCACCTGGCATGAAACGCTTTATACAAAAACGTACAATTTTGATTCAATTCATTTGTTTCGAATTGAAGCGTTATTATTGTTCGGAGAGAGATTCAACGTTTTTTATCGATCACCGGTCCATAATTGATGGTGATCAGTAGATAATATCTGTTATTTTTAAGTCATATTCACAAAATCACTATACATCACATATACACTGAAGTACATATATTGGAGACTAACAATAATCAAGCAGTATTAAAATGGCTTCCCAAACATTCGCTCTACGCTACTACATTCTAGCTTGTTCGTGCTGATGATTAAAAAAAAATCTGCCAACAATCTGGGCGTAACTTTATTATTTTTCCGGCAGAAGATAGGAACGCGTTCAATTCTGAAATGCGGAGTAGGCTACTATGTGACTGAAACCCTATCAAAAAGAACAAGATCATGGAAGTGAAAATCTGATTGGATCTGAGAGATATGGAATAGTTTATGAAAAAGTACACAAAAACACTTTTTTGGTATTCATATGGAGAATACATAGAATGAAATTAAATTCATTATTTGGGACGAGGTAGTAGATATGTCGAATATCGTGGTAAAATATGCATTCTATTTTCACAGATAATTTTTTTTGCCCCCCTTCTGAACGCCAATAGATATTCGTTTTTTTTATTCAAAATTATTTTTCTAGTTGACTTAGATATACACACCGAGTTTCAACATTGTAGCTTAAGCCGTTCTATATATAGGAAAAACACCCCCCACTTGTACCACACTACCCTTAGGGGTCGAATTTCAAAAAACCTTGAAAACACTTTCTAGGTATTCATACGAAGAATCCGTAGAATAAAAATGAATTCAATATTTGGAAAGACCTAGTAGATATGACGAAAATCGTGAAAATATATGCATTTTATATTTATTATATTTACAAATATTTTTTTTTGCCCCCCCCCCCTTCTGAACGGCAATGAATACTCAAATTTTTTTTTATCACTATTACTTTTCTAGTTGATTTACATATACACACCGAGTTTCAACATTGTAGCTTAAGCTGTTCCATATATAGGAAAAACACCCCCACTTGTACCACACTACCCTTAGGGGTCGAATTTCAAAAAACCTTGAAAACGCATTCTAGGTATTTATACGAAGAATTCGTAAAATAAAACTGAATTCAATTTTTATAAAGACCTAGTAGATATGACGAAAATCGTGAAAATATATGCATTCTTTTTTCACTGAACATTTTTTTTGCCCCCACTTCCGAACGCCAATGGATATTCGAATTTTTTTTAAACCAATTTACTTTCCTAGTTGATTTACGTATACACACCGAGTTTCAACTTTCTGGCATAAGCCGTTTCATGGTTAGGAAAAACACCCCCCACCCCTGTACCATACTACCCCTATAAAAAATTATATTTTTCCAACATGCCACTACTATAATTCTATCTAAATACCAAGTTTCAGCTTTTTATCATTTTCGGTTCTCAAGACATAAGCATCGAAATCTTTTCCTTTTCACCCTCGCACACCCTCACCCTCTACACCCACATCCCCCAATTTTTTTCCCCTGCTAGGGTTCTATTGGGCCAACGTCTGGTAAAAAATTTGAGCACCTATCTTATACTGTTCTTGAGATATGAAACGTGATTTTTTTGAATATTTTTAATCCGCCCGACTTCTATGTTCTACTACACCCTTAAAAAATTTTACTTTGAGCAATCTTTATTTGTTAACCTTTCTACTCAAACTGAATTTAATTTTTCTAGAGCAATTGGTTCGTGAGATATCATAATCTAAAATTTTTCACTATGAAAAAGTACACAATCACTTTACACCCCTTTAGGGGTAAAGTTTCAAAAAATCTTGAAAACGCTTTCTAGGTATTCATATGAAGAATCCGTAGAATAAAAGTGAATTCAATATTTTGGAAGACCTAGTAGATATGTTGAAAATCGTGAAAATATATGCATTCTTTTTTCACTGAACATTTTTTTTGCCCCCACTTCGAAACGCCAATGGATATTCGAAATTTTTTTTCATCCAAATTACATTTCTAGTTGATTTACATATACACACCAAGTTTCAACTTTCTAGCATAAGCCATTTCATAGTTAGGAAAAACACCCCCCACCCCCGTACCATACTACCCCTATAAAAAATTATATTTTTCCAGCATGCCACTACTATAGCTCTATCTAAATACCAAGTTTCAGCTTTTTATCATTATACGTTCATAAGATATAAACATCGGAATCTTTTCCTTTTCACCCTTCCCCACCCACACCCCCTACACCCACATCCCCAATTTTTTTTTCCCAACTAGGGATCTGTTGGGCCTACGGCTGGTAAAAAATTTGAACATCTGTCTTATGCTGTTCTTGAGATATGAAACGTGATTTTTTTAAAAATTTCTTATCCCCTCCACTTCCATGTTTCACCTCCCCCTTCAAAAATTTTACTTTCAGCAATCTTTATTTGTTGGCCTTTCTACTTAAACCGAATTTCATTTTTCTAGAGCAATTGGTTCGTGAGATATCGTAATCTAAAGTTTTTCACCCCCCACCTCCGTACGGCACTACCCCTACTCAAAATTTTTTTTCAATCCTTTCTCCTAGTATAGGTACAGATATTTGTTAAGTTTGAATTTCGTGCCATCAACGGTTTAGGAGATATGGATTTTAGAATGTGTCGATCTCGGAATTTTTGCGTTTCGGACAAATTATTTTCCCCCCACTCCCACACCCCTTCACCCATATCAACAATTTTTTTTGCAAATGGGTCCACTATCGAAGTTCTATGGAAATTCCAAGTTTCAGCCTCCTAGCGTAAGTGGTTGCTGAGATCTAGAAACCAAAATTTTTCGTCTAAAACCCTCCCCTCTCCTCCCCCCTCACACCCGCACCGCCCTAAAAGATAGCAGTCGTAGAGGTTAACCCAACCTACCCACCATAAAAGTTTCACGATAATACCTCAACGGGTTTGGGAGCTACGCGCCTTCAAACTATTTTTGCGTACGGCGTACGGCGTACGGCGTACGGCGCACAGACGGACATTATTTTTTTTATTGCTTTTTCGGGGTCTACTAGTCCTAAAACGTGAAAATACAAAATTTCAGGGTAGCAAATTTTTTTGAAATTTCAGGTCGATCACAATACTTTATTATGAAATATTAAAGTAAAAATATAACTTACTAGGTGAGCTAATCATTTGGGTGGGGGGGGGGGGGGCTAAAGCCGAACTACGTATGTGCATGTTGTATGTCCTTGATTAAGGACCTCCATTCGGTTGCTACTTGAAACTTAAAGACAATATCATCAATGTAATTTGCTACCCTGAAAATTTTTTTTTATACGTTTTATGACTAGTAATAAACGCCAAAAAGCAATAAAAATTTTCAGTCTGTCTGTGCTCCGTACGCCGTGCGCAAACTCGTTTGAGGAATTATAGTTCCCAAACCCTATTAAGTAGGAGGCTGAAACTAAGAATTTCTATAGAACTTTGATAGTGGACCCATTTGCAAAAAAATTGCTGATATGGGTGAAGGGGTGTGGGAGTGGAGGGGGAAATAATGCGTCCGAAACGCAAAAATGCCGAGATCGACACATTCCAAGATCCATATCTCTTAAACCGTTAACGGCAAGCAATTAAAACTTAACAAATATCTGTAATTATACTAGGAGAGTAGATTGAAATAAAATTTTTTGGTGGGGGTGGTGGAGTGCGGGGGTGGGGGCTGAAATAGTAAAGATTACTATATCTCACAAACCAATTGCACCAGAAAAACAAAATTCGGTTTGGGTATAAAGCTTGATAAATAAAGATTGCTGAAAGTAAAATCTTTGAAAGGGGCGGGGGAGCATAGAAGTGGGGGGGATAAGAATTTTTTAAAAATATCACTTTTCGTATCTCAATAACAGTGTAAGATAGATGGTTCAAATTTGAACTAGAACTAGACCCAATAGAACCCTAGTAGGGAAAAATAAATTTAAAGGTGGGGGTGTAGAGGGTGAGGGTGGCGAAGGGTGAGAAGGAAAAATTTCCGATGCTTATATCTTAAGAACTTGTAATGATACAGGCCTTAAACTTCGTATTTAGATAGAACTATATTAGTGGCATAGTGGAAAAATAAAATTTTTTTTAGGGGCAGCATGGTACGAGGGTGGGGGGTGTTTTTCCTAACTTAAGAACGGCTTATGCTAAAAAGTTGAAACTCGGTACGTCTATATAAATCAACTAGGAATGTAATTTTGATAAAAAAAAATTTGAATATTCATTGGCGTTCAGAAAGGGGGGCAAAAAAAAATTATCAGTAAATATAAAATGCATATATTTTCACGATTTTCGTCACATCAACTAGATCTTTCCAAATATTGAATGCATTTTTATTCTACGGATTCTTCATATGAATACCTAGAACGTGTTTTCAAGATTTTTTGGAATTCGACCCCTAAGGGGGTGTAAAGTGGATGTATACTTTTTCATGAATTCCACCATATCTCTCAGGTCTGATCAGATATCGAATATCTTTTCACTTCCCCAGGTTTGTTTAATATTCACCTATTTTTGAGTTTTGACTTTTTCAACCCCTAGACCACATCCTGGAATATGACCAAATTATATAATTCATATGTTACACCATATTCTAACCACTTTCCGAACTTTTTGTTAGGTTTTCAGTCACATAGTAACATACACCGCATCCCCGAATTGAACACGTTCCAAACTTCTGCCGGAAAAATAATAAAGTTGCGCCCAGACTGTTGGCAGATTTTTTGTTAAAAAATAGGTGACAAATTTAAATGGTAAACTTGTAGAGGACTAAACTCCCTACAAGTTTCGTATAAACCTGTTATTTTATTATTTTAATATTACTTTATTATTTTAATAATAAAGTATTGTTATCGATTTTTAAAAAACAACATTTTGCTACCCTGAAAAATTTTTTTTTATACGTTTCAGGACTAATAAACGCCAAAAAAGCGAAAAAAAATTTCACTCCGTCTGTGCGCCGTCCGCCGTACGCAAGCTCGTTTGAGGAATTATAGTTGCCAAGCCCTATGAGCTATTAAATTGAATTTTTTTTTCTAAATAGACATGGTGGACCCCCAGCAGTTTTATTTTTTTAGGGGTGGGGCGTGAGGGGGAAGGTGGGGGAATCGTTTTAGACGAAAAAATTTTGTTTCTAGATCTCAGCAACCACTTATGGTAGGAAGCTGAAACTTGGTATTTCTATAGAGCTTTGATAGTGGACCCATCTGCCCAAAAATTGATATTGGTGAAGGGGTGTGGAAGTGGAGGAGGAAATAATGCGTCCGAAACGCAAAAAGGGCGAAATCGACACATTCTAAAATCCATATCTCTTAAACCGTTAATGGCAAGCAGTTAAAACTTAACAAATATCTGTAGTTATACTAGGAGAGTAGATTGAAAAAAAATTTTTGGTAGGGGTGGTGGCGTACGGGGGTGGGGGTTAAAATACTTAACATTACGATAACTCAGAAGCCAATTGCACCAGAAAAACAAAACTCAGTTTGGGTATAAGGCTTGATAAATAAAGATTGCTCAAAGTAAAATCTTTGAACTGGGCAGGGGAGCATAGAAGTGGAGGGATAAGAATTTTTCAAAAATATCACTTTTCATATCTCAACAACAATGTATGATAGATGCTTCAAATTTTTACCAGAAGTAGGCCCAATATAGCTCTAGTAGAGAAAAAAAATTAACCTGGGGGTGTAGAGGGTGAGGGTGTGGAGGGGTGAGAAGGAAAAAATTCATATGTTTTATTTCACGAATTTTTCATATGAATACCTAAAATGCGTTTCAAGATTTTTTGAAATTCGACCCCTAAAAGGGTGTAAGGCGAATGTATAATTTTTCATGAATTCCATCATATCTCTCAGGTCTGATCAAATATCGAATATCGTTTCACTTCCCCAGGTTTGTAAAACAATCACCTATTTTTAAGTTTTGTCTTTTTCAACCTCTAGACCGCATCCTCACTATTACTCTAGTAATCGTGTAGCTATGAATTCAGAATGTTTTACAGATTAGTTTTGAGTGAAAACAAAGTTCGAGTTTACTAGTCAGCGAAATCCTTTTACTCCTTCTGGTACCTTCCATACAAAAAATCCTAAAGACACATGTTCAGCAATATTTTCCGATAGCTTTTGAATGCTTCAAACTACAAACTTGAAATTTTGTACACATTAATTACTTTATTAGTAATAATACAGTATTGTTATTGATTTTCAAAAAAAAAAAATTTGCTGCCCTCAAAATTTTTTTGTCCACGTTTCATGACTAGTAGACACGAAAAAAGCAATAAAAATTTTCACTCCGTCTGTCCGCCGTACGCCGCACGCCGTACGCCGTACGTCGACCGCCAAAATCCTTTGAAGGCTTGTAGCTCTCAAACCAGTGGAGCTATTAAACTAAAAATTTTCCTAAGAATAGACTGGGTAGACCCCTTGAATTGACATTATTTTCACGGGTGGGGGTGTGAGGGGGAAGGTGGGGGAAGTGTTTTAGACGAAAAATTTTGGTTTCTAGATCTCAGCAACCGCTTATGTTAGGCGACTGAAACTTGGAATTCTTATAAAGCTTTGATAGTGGACCCATTTGCAATAAAAATTGATGATATGGGTGAAGGGGTGTGGGAGTGGAGGGGGAAGCAATGCGTCCGAAACGCAAAAAAGTCGAGATCGACACATTCTAAAATCCATATCTCCTAAACCGTTAATAGCAAGCAATTAAAACTTAACAAATATCTGTAGTTATACTAGGAGAGTAGATTGAAACAAAATTTTTGGGTGGGGGTAGTGGCGTACGGGGGTGGGGGTTGAAATACTTAACATTACGATATCTCCCAACCCAGCGACACCAGAAAAACAAAATTCGGTTTGGATATAAAACTTGATAAATAAAGATTGCTCAAAGTAAAATCTTTGAAGTGGGCGGGGGAGTACGTAAGTCTAGGGGATAAGAATTTTTCAAAAATAACACGTTTCATATCTCTATAACAGTGTAAGATGGATGCTTCAAATTTTTACCAGGAGTAGGCCTAATAGAACCCTAGTAGGGAAAAAAAGTTTGGGGGTGTGGGTGTAGAGGGTGAGGGTGGGGAAGGGTGAGAAAGAAAAAGTTCCAATGCTTATATCTTAAGAACTTATATTTATAGGAAGCTGAAACTTGGTATTTAGATAGAGCTATAGTAGTGGCATGGTGGAAAAATAAATTTTTTTTTAGGGGTAGTATGTTACGGGGGTGGGGGGTGTTTTTCCTAACTTTAGAACGGCTTATGCTAGCAAGTTGAAACTCGATACATATATGTAAATTAACTAGAAAAGTAGTTCTGATAAAAAAAAATTTGAATATTCATTGGCGTTCAGAAGAGGGGGCAAAAAAAATTATCAGTTAATATAGAATGCATATATTTTCACGATTTTCGTCATATCTACTAGGTCTTTCGAAATATTGAATTCATTTTTATTCTACGGATTCTTCATATGAATACCTAGAGTGTGTTTTCAAGTTTTTTTTAAATTCAACCCCTAAGAGGGTGTAAACTGGTTGTATACTTTTTCATGAATTCCACCATGTTTCTCAGGTCTGATCAGATATCGAATATCTTTTCACTTCCTCAGGCTTGTTTCATAATCACCTGTTTTTTAGTTTTGTTTTTTTTCAACCTCTAGACCGCATCCCGGAATATGACCCAATTATTTAATTCATATGTTACACCCTTTTCTAAACGCTTCCCGAATTTTTTGTTAGGTTTTCAGTCACATAGTAACATACACTGCATCCCCGAATTGAACACGTTCCAAATTTCTGCCGGAAAAATAATAGTTGCGCCCAGACTGTTGGCAGATTTTTTTGAATGGTTTCAAGGAAAAGGTTGAATATGTAAGAAATCGAGTGAGTCCTTGCTCCGCCTCCCATATGAAAGTCTTTCAAAAAGGATATTTTTTTTCCAGTTCAAGATATGAAATTAAACAGTGAATATTGTCTTTTTGTTTTGAGTAGCAATTTAATGGGACTCCTTAATGAAGGACACACAACATGCACACACGTAAAACTTCTTCATCCCAACTTTAATATACATCGGAGTTCTGTATCATCTAGTCTTGAGTATTATACGATTGGCTTGCAGCCGATCGTGACTGCAGTATGTTTTCCTATTTGCGTCGATCTGCACTTGACGCCCAGTATCTAGTAGGCTCACGATGTCCTTTTGCAAATTGTTGTGCACTTTAAGAAAGTTATCAGCCAATAACACGCACGATTAATGGTATTGCCTTTCATTATGACGTACTGGCGTAGAAACGGAGGGGCTTTGATGATACCCCCCCCCCCCCCAAAATTTGCTCACTTTGTAAGTTATATTTTTTTTAATTCAGCAGCACGAAGTTAAAATTTAGTAGCGTTGAACGGAAGTCTGTGAAAACATTTCAATTCTGCTTGATTATTGTTGGTCTCAAATCTCCAACTTCATTTGTTTTCCAGTTACAAAGCGTGCGTAAGTGTACACAGAATATTGTCGGAAAGTATGTTAAAGACTTCGCAAAAATGGTATCTGAGTCCTCTGCGAAAATCTACATCGCTGGTACTTAGTCTTTATCGTAGATTAATAAAGTAGGGTTTATTTTAAAATGCAAGTTTGTCGGAATATAAAAAAAATACGAACAAAAATTATCCTTGGAAGTTTTTTCTCAAGGATAACTATTTTGTCCTTTAGCCTTGAATAGTTCAATCGCGAATAACTTGGGATCTCAAGAGGATCGGGGTCAAAAAATCTAAGAAAATCAGAGGTTATCAATTCAGGCTAGTTTAGTTCTTAATAACAATATTAGACTTTTTTGACTCCGATCCCCTTGAGATCCCAAGTTAATTTTTTGGTGTTTTGAAAAACAAAAAATTAGAGATACACATTTTCAGATATTCAAGGATAAAAGACAAAATTGTTATCCTTGAAAAGGAAATTGTATTTCAAGTATTTTTCTCACTGGTTCTTCAAGTACACAAATTTTCAAAAGAATCCGAGGTGGTAAGATGACGATTCTTGGTGGAATGATCCATTTTACTTTATTATTTGATGAAAAAAAAAAATTACAAGCTCACACCAAAAATGAAAAAAACATTTTTAGCCCGTCTGTATATCGTCCGTCTTGCGCCAAATCGTTTGAGGAGTTCAATACGTTGTATTTATTATCGACGGATCATCGTTGATTGATTTCGTCCTTTTCGTCTTTTTCCAGATTAGCCTGAAGATATACATACCTATGAAGTTGTGTATATTTACTTTCCAAATTATACTCCGAAATTGGTATATTCTGTCTGATTGGCGTTCTCTTTCTTGTGTACGTAGTGGCAGAGTCAAGATTGACAAATACCTCCTCAGCACTAGGGAAGGATCTTGCGAAGATGTTTACATAAGTATATCGTCAGCGTATGCTACAAGTTGGGTGTCCTATTGGTGTCGACCATTGTTTTTCGGATGACATACTCTAGTGACAAGTTGAAAATCGTGGGGGCTAGCCCATCTCCCTGCTTTCACATTTAGTTCGAAAGCTGGTTGTGGGATCGTTTTGTATTCTTTGTAAGTTGAAATTTGTTCAGTGGGTGAATCGGATGAATCCTGTAGTTACTTCTTGTTTTGTGTTCAGTTGAGATTTTAGATATTCTCAACCGTTTATACTAAAAAGCTGAAACTTGAATTTATATAAAACTTGAATAGTTCTTAAAATATGGTCGATATCGATGAAGAGTGTGGGTTGTGAGAAAAAACAATACCTCCGAAATTCTCGAAATCTGAGATCAATATAGAGATATTCCAGAGTCTTTTTCGTAAACGGTTAATGTCGACAGTGAAGTAAGAAAGTGGGGGAATTTTTGTAAAGAATATCACGTGTCATATTTCAAGAACTGTTCGATAAAAGCTTATTATATATATGGGAAAAAAAATTTAGCGTTTCCGAGTTTCATATCTCGAGAATCGCTTATGATATACAACTAAAACTTGGTTGGTAGAGCTATAGTTGTGGCAAGTTCTAAAAATAAGACAGACAGAGTGATGATAATTTTTCCACAATAGAAAATTGGCTTTGTAGAGCTCCATTACTCAAAAATTTGCCCAATTCTGATATGAATCTTCCTTGCACAGACAAAACAAAATGTTCTATGGCTACTCTCGATAAGACACTGACCTCTGAAAAACACACCGCTTTAATTAGAGACAAAATCAATGAAACGATTACAGTTTTATATCCCCTAATAAATCGCCGATCTGTGCTAAGCACTGAAAATAAAATTATTATCTACTAGGTAATTTTTCAAAGTATATTTCTGTATGCGGTCCCAGTTTGTCATGATATCTCAAATTGCCATATCAAAAAATTGCAAATTGCCCAAAATAAAGTCCTCAAATTATTGCTAAGCCCACCCTGATATTTCTCCACGCGAAAACTTCATGAAATTGCAAATATTTCAAAAATAAAGGACAAGATGGACTTCATTCATAAAAAATTTGTTGAACGAAGTTCGATATCGAAAAACCCACTAAGCTCAGGATTATTTAGCTAATTACTTCATATTAGTCTTAGCTTGTTTCTAGTTTTAAGAATAGTCTTAAGTTGAATTTAAAAAGGTCTTTCACTTTGCTGTATTTCCTTAATCTTACATACTAATTACACTAACTCCAACGTCTTACGACCAAATATGAAAAACATTAGTTGAAATGGGTACAGATACTCAATAGCTCTAAAGTAACTACATATATAAGAAACACTGAATTGTATACATACATATTAAGCAAAATAAAAAGAATTTGAATTTGAATTCTTTTTCTTTTATTGTAGTATATTGTTGTAAGCTTATTTCGATTATGGAATCAAACAACTAATTTCAATTATGTTCGCCTTTGTTTATTTTAATTCGCTCAAATAATATCACCTTTTTATGCAAAGACCACATGAACATGAACTAGAGAAAAGAACATCGCCTCCTCCAACGATCTAGTCGTCTTCTCATACGTTTTTTTCTTCACGCCAGTGTTTTCTTCTTATTGCGTCCAACGACATCTTTTGAAAAGGGTCGTAACAACATAATATCTACTGCTACTACTATTAATAACTATTTGTAGATAATATCGAACTTTACTGGGGTCAGCCGAAAACCATGTCTAGCTACACCACTGCTATGACGTTTGAAATCTTGTAAGGCATCTTTCCATTTATTTAGTGGTTGGGACACTAATGATTTTAAAGGCTGGTAAGTGCCTTTTCCGGCGTAATCTCTGACAAATAGTACAGTATTTGCATAAAGCACCTTGTTGCCCATTGGTGGTGTAAATCAGCCACGTAAAACGCTCAAACCAATGCATCTGAAACTTCAGCTTTTTTCTTCCAATGTACTTACTGGAAATTGGAATGATTTTTCTGGTTTCCAAAGCGAATCTAATAACTTACGCTTCATGTCATCGTCTATTTGGTTCTTTATGTTCACATAATACCCCACATCGAAAATATTGCGATTCAGGGATATGGGCTCCGAAGTACTGGAACTAGAACCAGGGCTGTCGTTTCAACATTTTGAGGGGGAGTAAAATTTTGTAAAGTTGAGGAGTATTTTCAGATATTGGGGAGTAAATAAAAAAATGTTTAAATTGATTTATTTGTATGTATAATACTTTTATTTTTCATACTATGTAGGTACATACTAATGTAAAAATTGTAAACATAAATATTATTCATTTCTTGAAAAAAAAATATTTTGCCTTTGTAACAACTCAAATGATGTTCGCCTGCAAAACTATCTATATAAAACATTTAGCAATAAGAATAAAATGTATGTATTTACCTGTCAGAGATTATCTTCGCACATACGACCTAACAAGCTCAGCTGGTGGTGTCCAGTCTGAAACTTCAGTGGAACCTAGGATTTCTTTTGCTGATAAAATAGCACCTACTGTTTCCACGAGTAACGAATTACGTTTCTTATCTTTGATAAGGTTGACTTGAGAAAAAACGCGTTCAACGGTAGCACTGCTGTGATAGTAGGCAATAAAATATGTATCCTCGGTGTCATCGACTGAAATTCTGTTTTAATATGATTTGTAAGTTTTAGCACATACGCTAAGAACAAATAGAATACTTTATTCTCGTTATTCAAGTTCAAAGTTATTCTATTTGCTAAATCGTGATTATTTTCAAAACTTTCATTAATAAAATAATGTTGTAAGGCACTCCATTGCTTTAAAATTCTGAGCACAACCTGTTCAAGAGATAACCATCGAGTATTGCTTGTTTTATAAAATTTTTTGTGTCTTGACCATAGAGCTATATGTATAATGGAGACAGCGTGCAGCGAATTTCTTGAAGCAGGAGGTTTTCTCGCAAAGGACCGGCGATATTCACTATGCTACCACCAGCATCTTACTCACATGTATGTTATACTCCGGTATTGAAAAGAAAAAAGGCCCAACCTTTAAATACTTCGCCACTATTTGCATTTCACTGCCACCGGGCATGAAACGCTCCATACAAAATGTTCAATCTCGCAACAAAATGCTTCAAAGTGCTTTAAACAGAAACGGCGCTTTGCGATCTCCGTTAGTTATAGCTCTATGGTCTTGACATTGAAGTTCTCTTGAAATGTCTGGTATTCTGTCTGTCATTTAGGACTGTGTGAGAAAAATAAATAAATATTTCTCGCAAGCTGTTCTACATTTTCTGGAAGTCCCTTGGAAGCTGCAGATGAACATAGATGGAGTGAATGACAGATGCATCCAAAAACGTAAAAATTTGGGCACACTTTTAAAAATAATGCTTTGACCCCACTCTTTGATCCCATCATAACAGATGCGTTGTCTGCTGCAAATCCTGTTAGGTTTTCAATGGGCACATTTAATTTTTCAAAAAAGCATAAAATTGTGTTGTAAATGCTCTTAGCGTCAGTTTACTTTAATTCTAATAGTGCTAAGAATCTATCACGAACTTTTTTTAAACTATTAGCAAAATAGCGTATTACTAAAACCCGGCACTTTGACATACTTACAACTATTGTTTCGTCTATTATAAGAGAAAAGGGTTGATTTCTCATTACTTCCCCCATACTTTTTAGAAGTTCGTCTTGAAAAACGGTTGTTACGGTCTCAGTAGCTTTGGTCTTACCACAGTGTAATTTTTTTACAATGATTGAGTCTTTGGCGACATCTTTGATTAAATTAATCAATGGTGAAATTATGGTAAAAGCTAAATTATGCTGTATAAGATACATAATAATCCTTAGATCTGCTATTATAATTTCTGTTTTCTTTTCCATTTTCAAACAATCGTTGATATGTGCCTGATTTCTTAAGGAGTCCTCACGACTTTTATGGAAACTACAATCGTTGTGCCTTTCCAAGTGCGACAAATTGTTACTTAAAGTTTTATTGCAAATTGTGCAAAACGTTTTCTCATTTTTCTCGCTAATCCATTTAAATTTTTCTTTCCACAGAGATCTAAGCTTTTGAATTTTCTTTTCTTCCTTACTTTCGTATTTTTATTTGGATTAGAGTAGCAATCGTCTGCAATTTCTTCGCGACTTTCGCAATTCTTGGAAAGCGCCTCAGGAATTGGGGAACAGTGCTCGCGCGGACGCTTCGTAATAAATCTAAGCGAAATAATTATAAAATAACTTACTTGTATCAAATTAATGTTATGTTTTGTTTACCGATCCATTTTTGGCACAGAAAATAAAAATGATTTGGTTGCACACAAAATGATTCAATAGATTGCACGGAAAACGTTTGGCTAGCGTGCGTGTCGGAGACCTATCACCAATTTCAACACACCATACACCAAATTCTGCAGACATCTGTCAGCTGTCGTGCAGCATTTCAAATTCGTAGTCTGGAATGTACTAAATTTAAGTTCAAGATTGTACGAGAACGAAATTGTAGGTTTTAACAGCTGTGCAAACACACTAGATTCTGCAGAAATCTGTCCGCTGTCGTTTAGAATTTTAAATTTGTAGTCTGAAGACTGAAATGTACTCAATTTAAGTTTAAGATTGTACGAGAACGAAATTGTAGGTTTTAACAGTTGTGCAAGTAAAATGGGAGTATAGTACGAAAAGGAGTAGTACCGAAGTATAAAAGAAACATAACGCAGTCACGATCGGCTGCAAGCCAATCGTATGATACTCTAGATAAAATACTGAACTCCGATTTATATTTTAGTTGGAAATATATCAAAAGAATGAGGAGAGCACAAGCAATTATTACATGACCTTTTTGTCTGAAACAGCATATGCCGATAATACAATTAATATTTCGAACACTTAATATTGCACTTAAAATTCCAATCAATAATATTTATGCATACTCATATCTTTCTTGATGTCAGCATTTGTATTAAAAGCGAACGAACTTAAACGCATATTTGTCTTGCACACTCCAAGAAAGATCTGAATATGCAATAAAATCAAAGTTCAATTAAAGTAGATCAATGATAATTATTAGTAAGCAAAATCAAATTATAATTTAGTATATAAGATTCAAATGTTTAATAAATTAGCACTCGTTATTTTACCATCACGACGTTAAGTTCTTTTTTAAATCTACGATACGATTAAACATTTTGGTGAACCCGGACTTCGAACAGGACACGTCGAGTCATACAACTAATTAAAATAAAAGTTTAATTTTTTAGATTCTTTCGTTGTTTCTTCGAAGACATTAAACGATGGAGAACTCGGATCAAGCATGGGAATCGTTGACGGCTCAGCAACAAGAGGTTGGACGGCAACTCGAGCAACTGATGAGCAACTACAAGAAGGATTCGGCAAGCAGGAAGACCAGGACCTACCTTGACGCTAAGTTAAAACAACTTGATGAACTCTGGGCTAACTTCGACGAAATGGACAAACAAATGCAACCGTTTGCTGAGAAGTTCCCGGATCACCGATACTTCATACACGCTTATTACTCAAATATCAGCGAGGCCGTTATGAAGATAAGGACCAACATCATGCAGATGTTGAAAAAACAACCCAGCGATTCAACAGATGACAAGACGACGACGGAATCCAACAAAGAGGGAAGTTCTGATCACATCACCTTGAAGATTCAAGGTCTGATTCGACGTCAACGAGCACTAGCAGAAGCCATCATACATTTGATTGATGGCTTAAAAGCAGGACCAGAAGGCCAATCCCGTCAATTTTACGAGGTGAAGTTGGAAACTTTAAGGCGGTATTGGGACGACAGTCGAGAAATCAACCAGGCGATTTTTGAATGTTGCGATGACGTTTCATCGCATGGATACAACGCCGAAAATTATTTTAACTTAAACGATTCAATCCAGAGCAACATAATTTTTCTGGCTCAATGTCTGGAAAAATGCAGGTCAGAACCATCAGTGGCCGCTTCAACCACAACGGCCACAGTACAACTCCCCAAGGTAATTTTACCTAAGTTTGACGGGGATTATATGAAGTGGAAGCAGTTTTATGATCCTTCCGTCAAATGATCCACGAGCAGCCCATGGGAAGTACACAGAAGATGTGGTACTTGAAGAATAATCTATCCGGTGAAGCTGAGCGGCTTATAAGGCATCTACAGTTATCAGACAATAATTACACTGTAGCATGGAACATCCTTCAAAGCAGATATAACAACCAACGATTATTGGTGTCAGCGTTGATGGACAAATTGTTGTCACAACCAGTAATTTCAGTCGAGTCAGCCCAGGCCATTCGAAGATTTCACGATACAACTAACGAGTGTCTTCTTGGGCTGGCTAATCTGGAAATCGATACAACAACATGGGATCCGATCTTGATCCATTTGTTACTAAAGAAAATAGACAAGGCAACAAACGGTCTTTATGAGCAGTCCCTCAAGGAACCTCGCGAATACCAAACTATCGACGCCTTCCTCAAATTCCTGGAGTTACGCTTCCAATCATTAGAAGCACTCAGTCAATCAGTGCAAATCTAGGAATTGCTTCAAGTGTCAAGGCAGACACAATACTATTTTGCACATAGACAACGCCAAACAAAACAAAACTTTGCCATGCAAACCGGAACATACCGTCAATGTATGTGACACCTCGTTGGCAGCACACCGATCTCACCAGTCGCCAAGCAGTTACGTTTTATTGGGTACCGCTCTGGTGACTATCCGTAAAGAAGATGGAACTACTGAGGTTTGCAGGGCTATATTAGACTCCGGATCGCAATTAAATTTTATTAGCGAACGCATGTGCAAAAAGCTTAATATTTTCGGTTCAAAAGACAGCATAAAAATATCAGGCATTGGATCAACCGAAACAAAGGCCAAGAGAAGAGCGAGCATCAATATAAGTTCAAAAAATTCCGACTACTCCTCAAGATTGGAGGCGTATGTTATCCCCGACATATCTTCAGTTCAGCCACAAATGTTCCTTGAAGTTTCTTCATGGCCAATTCCTCAACACATCGAACTGGCCGAGCCAGACTTCAATAAGCCCAGACGCGTAGATCTATTGCTAGGAGCAGAATTGTACTGTGAACTGATGTCTATTGGTCAAATAAAGTTGGACTCGAATTTACCAACAATGCAAAACACGGTATTTGGATGGGTGATTCTCGGACGAACAACAGTAAATCAAAATACGCCGCTATTCTGCGGTATAAGCAACTTTGATCTCGACCGCCGTTTAGAACGATTTTGGACAGTTGAAGAATCTCCAACATCATCACCAAGGAGGGAGGAACTTCCAATCGAGCTCCAACGAAACAAACAAGGTCGATTCGAAGTAAAGCTGCCTCTTTGCCAAAATCCATCCATGCTTGGTCAGTCAGAAGACTTAGCAATCAAACGTTTCCTGGCTTTAGAGAGAAAGCTCAACAAAAATCCAGATCTGAAACGTCAATATACATTGTTTCTCAATGAGTATATGAAACTAAATCATATGGAGGAAGTAGATCGCGACGCGATTCCGAAGGTTAATTACTTCCTGCCGCACCACTGCGTTCTCAAGCCATCTAGTAGCAACACTAAATTACGTGTAGTGTTCGACGCTTCAGCGAAAACGTCCTCTAATCTATCACTGAACGATATAATGATGAAAGGACCCACAATACAGGATGACTTATTTTCAATCCTACTACGAGTCAGGACACATAAGTTCGTGTTTTCCGCAGACATCGAAAAGATGTATCGCCAAGTAGACGTTTGTCCTGAAGACAGGAATTTACAATTAATCGTCTGGAGAAGTGAGATGAGTCAACCGTTAAAATATTATCGACTCCGAACTGTGACTTACGGAACCACCGCTGCTCCATACCTAGCAATCAGATGTCTAGCAGAATTGGCAACCACATGTAAAGAGTCTCATCCTCATGCCGCCGCTGCCATGCACGATTTTTACGTCGATGATGTCATGACAGGAAGCAATAGTCTCAAGGACGCTGTTCAAATCCAAGATGAATTAAGGAAACTTCTAAGCTCCGCTGGTTTCGTTCTTAAAAAATGGTGTGCGAATCACGAACAGCTCCTAATCAACATACCGAAGGAAGACACTGAATTGAAATTCAACGTTGAAACCGACGTGGAAGAGGCCATTAAGACGTTGGGACTTACATGGCATCCTCGATCTGATCATTTTGCTGTAACTACATCGTCTGTTCAATCAAATCAAACTACTAAACGAACAGTATCAGCCGACATCGCACGTCTATTTGATCCCCTAGGATTAGTGAGCCCCGTCATAGTCGCCGCAAAAATCTTCCTAAAACAGCTCTGGGCTCTCAAACTAGACTGGGATGCATCCGTTCCAGTAGACCTGCATAAGCGATGGACTAAGTTCCGTGAAGAACTGATGCAGCTAGACAAGGTTCGTGTTCCCAGATACTTGCAAACTAAGAACTCAGTAATAAGTTTGCATGCCTTTTCCGATACAAGCGAACGGGCATATGGAACGGTTATCTACATACGCACTGAAAACAACAATGGAGAAGTTAAAATCACGCTTCTCTGCTCAAAATCAAGAGTAGCACCAGTCCGTACCATTACTCTGCCAAGATTGGAACTATGTGCGGCTAACCTAACCTCCCGTGTTAAAACAATATTAAAGGTTGATATCATCAAAACACATTATTGGACCGACTCACAGATAGTCCTCGCTTGGATCCGGTCTATGTCATCCTCATTCCACACGTTCGTATCCAATAGGATTTCGTCAATCCAAGAAGTGACCAACATATCAGATTGGCGATACATCAACACCAAACTAAATCCAGCCGATTTAGTACCCCGTAGAATTCGTCCAGCTGAGCTCATCAACTCAACTACCTGGTTCAACGGACCATCATTCCTTCAGAGAGCCGAAATTGATTGGCCATGTGATATTAGCGTCGAGCCAACAAATTTACCAGAAGAAAGGCCACAACGAACGGTTCTATTGATCAACGATACCAGCAATCATTTCATCTACTCAGTGAATCATGGCAACTCATTTAACCGTTTGAAGCAAATAGTGGCATACTTGTTAAGAGCAGTCAATCTATTCCAGAAAAGGACCATTACAACATCCAAATTTCTGACAGTTACCGAACTAGAAAGTGCTGTAAGTGTCCTCGTGAAGCAAATGCAGAAAGAAGAATTCCAACCAGAAATAACTGCCTTAACAAAGAAAAGGCCAATCGACCGGAAGAGTAAGCTTATCAACTTAGCACCATTTCTGGACCAGCAATCAATCATTCGAGTTGGTGGCAGACTTCAAGGAGCTGAGTTATCATACGATGCCACACATCCGATAGTGATACAGTCCACTCATCCATTTACTAAATTACTATTGATTCACTTACATGAAATGAATCTTCACGCCAGCCCACAAGCACTTCAAGCGATACCCAGGCAGCAGTTTTGGATACTTCGTGGGAAACACTTAGCATCCACCATCGTTCATGAATGCATTCGATGTACCCGTTTCAACCCTAAAGTCTTTGGAAAGATGATGGGTAACCTGCCAGATACCCGAGTACTACCAGCAAGACCATTTGTCAATGTTGGTATTGACTTTTGTGGACCCGTGTACACCCATTACAAGCTGCGCGGCAAAAAACCCACGAAAACATATATTTGCGTGTTTTGTTGCTTCAGTACAAAGGCCTGTCATCTAGAAGTCATCTCTGATCTATCTACAGATGGTTTTATTGCTGCTTTAAAACGCTTTATCGCGAGACGAGGTTGCTGTCAAAATATATATTGTGATAACGCCACCAACTTCGTCGGCGCTCGGAATCAAATTGCAGAGCTTCAAGCAATATTACATGGCAAGCAATCACAAGAAGACATATCCCGTATCACCAGTCAAAAGGGAATCGAATTCCATTTCATTCCTCCACGAAGTCCTCATTTTGGCGGAATATGGGAGGCTGCCGTCAAATCAGCAAAACACCTACTCCAGCGATCGATAGCATCAGCATCTCTAACGTATGAAGAACTTTGCACAGTTACAGCTGAAGCCGAGGCTGTACTGAATTCACGACCTATTTCACCTTTGTCAAATGATCCCAACGACTTGACAGCTTTGACACCAGGACATTTTCTCATCGGAGAACCATTAACTTCAACAATTAATAGTCAAGGTAGTTCCACCAATCCAAATCTCCTTACCAGATGGAAACTCGTACAGTATATCCGAAACGAGTTCTGGCGTCGCTGGTCAATCGAATATCTTTGTGAATTACAACAGAGATCAAAATGGAAGGTTGGATCCAAAAATATTCAACCAGGTATGCTCGTTCTAATCAAAGACGACAATATCCCTCCGTTAAAATGGCAGCTAGGACGAATAGAATCTACAATAACCGGAAACGATGGGATGGTCAGAGTTGCTGATGTACGAACACAAACAGGAGTTTTTCGAAGAGCCATTCACAAACTTTGTCCTTTGCTCATGGAAGAATCAGACACCACAGATGCGAAAACCCCTTCAGTGACAGTAGCAATTATACAAAACCGACAACCAACAAAACGCCATCCCAATCAAGGCAGATTCCTTCCTATCAACTCGAATTGGTACCAACAACTCCCTAAAGAGAAAGAAGGACCCACTCCGAAGAAGAAAACCCGAAGCGCAAATCTACTCACGGTTGCCTTAATCGCATGTTGCATTCTCCCAATACTGAGTGAGTCAATTTCACCGATTACAGTCGAACCTTTCACACAGGATCCAGGAGTTTATTTTGAAACCATTGGACAAGTTAGCCTTACCAGCAGCGAATGGAACATCATCACATTTTATGATATGAAGCAGTACTGGCAAGAGCTAATAGGGATCAGGAAGAGCATATCAGACATGAAAGAGGTCTGTAATACTGTGATCATACAAAGCACTATATGCCAGCAAGTATTGTTACAATTCGAACATTAACTCGCTCAAATCGAACAAATAAATAAGTTATTCCATAATGGGGGAGGTGGAACAGAACATCCATCACGAAAAATTAGATCTCCTCTCGACATCGTTGGATCCGTTGCGAACAAACTGTTTGGTGTTCTGGACGTAGAATACGCCAATTATTTGGAAGGAGAAATAAAAAAGACAAGGCACAACGAACATCATTTACAAGTACTGATAAGAAACCAAACGTCCATAATGGAGACTACAGTGAACATCTTTAAGAGGAAAGAAGAACACATCGAACAACAATTTAGAGCCATTAGCGGACAGTTAACACAATTGACGCACGATATTAGCAGTAATAGCCAGCAACAAATATTTTCTGCATTATGCATTAGCACCATGATGGCTTTACATAATTACGAACAGACTCAAGCAGCACTTTGGAATGTACTCAGTGATCTTCATCAAGGAACGATCAATCCGTTACTATTGACTCCAAGCCAACTACACGAACAGTTGGCTCTCATCAAGAAAATGCTTCCACCTACATCAAGTATTCCAATAAGCCGAGCAGATGGAGACATATCATTATACAAGATAATGACAACTCGCACGAGGATTACGAAATTATACGTCATTTTCCAAATCAAACTTCCCATCATTCACTCAGACCCCTTCCAACTGTTACACTTAACTGCTGTGCCTATCCATCAACACAACCAATCTCTTATTATCCAGCCTTCTACACGATATTTGATCACAGATCTACAAAGAAATCAACATTACCCAATTACTCGATACGTGTTGGATAAATGCCAGCAAATTGAAGACAACAATACTTTATGCAATCAACATCATCCACTTTTCAATAGAAGATCCTACATCAATCAATGCGAGATGGCCTTCCTTAATCATGAAAGTGAGTCATTGAGACGTTGTCCTTGGGTTAATACTGATGATACCAACTTCTGGATTCAACTTCATCAACCCAACACTTGGATCTATTCACTCAACGAGCCACGGACCTTTAACGTCATCTGTGGAACGGACATCACCAGCACCAATTTACATGGGAGTGGTCTGCTTCATCTTAAAGCTGGCTGCGAAATGCAACACGAAACTATGGCAATCAGAGGTCTTTCGCAGTACCAAACGGAGAGAAAGCTGTCCTTCACATCAAGAGTTAATTTCAGCACAATATTACTTTAAAATCAACCACAAAAATCACCACGTGGAGAGATGGTTCTGGGAAACACTAGGACAGAATGGGACAACATTCTTCAACGAATATCGAGCCTTCAACAACAAATAGTACCAGAAGATCTTACTACACATCATATCCACCACTACGTACTTGGATACATTATCACTGGCATATTAATGGTAGTATTTATTTGGTGGGCTATCCGAAAATTACGCACTCGAGGGTGTAAAAATCAACAGCTGGTAATTAAACCAATTCCAGCTCGGAGGACTACCACAGCAGAAGAACCATTTTCCTTTGAACTCGGACAGTTCAAGGAAGGGGAGAATGTCTGAAACAGCATATGCCGATAATACAATTAATATTTCGAACACTTAATATTGCACTTAAAATTCCAATCAATAATATTTATGCATACTCATATCTTTCTTGATGTCAGCATTTGTATTAAAAGCGAACGAACTTAAACGCATATTTGTCTTGCACACTCCAAGAAAGATCTGAATATGCAATAAAATCAAAGTTCAATTAAAGTAGATCAATGATAATTATTAGTAAGCAAAATCAAATTATAATTTAGTATATAAGATTCAAATGTTTAATAAATTAGCACTCGTTATTTTACCATCACGACGTTAAGTTCTTTTTTAAATCTACGATACAATTAAACACTTTTACTTACAGGTACAAATTATTGTATAGTGGCTACTCGATTTTTTGATTTATAGTGAGTTCCATAAAGTAAGTTAGGACATTTTACTGAATTTTTGTATGGCAACTAAAAGTGGCCTATTTCCGACCGCCTTCATAGATCCGACCATTTTGGTTTTTTATTAATACATTTATATTATCGCGATTAAAAAGGTGAATTCTGTAATTAATATAGTTGCATATGTGTTCTCTATCCGTTTGCTGTGAACAAAGGGAGCTGCATGTCCTTTCTTTCCATTGTGGTTTAAATTAATCAGCGGTGGACCAAAAAGCTTGAATTTTAAGTCTAAAATCGAAATTTTTGGTTAAATCTTTTTCGTAAATTTATAAGACTAATTTTCATCAAAGTGAAAAAATTAACGTCTTTTTCGCTTTACAAACATTTAACTTATATTAAAATATGCAAAAACAATTTAAATTCATCGAATTTATGAAACAAAACAATAAAGTGAAGTGGTCGGAAATAGGCATTTCTGATTTCATGTGATGTCCTTGTTCCGACCAGTGGTCGGTATTGGGAAATATAAAGGGAATTTTTTAAAAAAATATAATAACATGTTTATATACTGTAAATAGTAAAAATCGAAATTTATTGTTTATATTATTGTCTTTATTGTATTTGATCCTAATTTCGACCTACTCAATATATATATTTCAGATCTGGAAAGTTCACATGAAACGGACCTATCACCTTCTTGTAACTGATATATATTGCAGAATCCATACCTTTTACGTTTAATATTTTTGGCTTTATTTGACAGTTTAAGTAATAAATTATTTTTTATGTACGCACGTCCGCGAAGGGTTTTGAGTTAGTAACACTTTACAATTATTGGTGGAACGCGAGTTGCTTTAATAATTAAGTGTTTTTATATACTGTAGTTTCGAGGCAGTTCAAGCGTTTTCGGTGACAAATGATCAATTTCAACCTGTTTAAAATTAAAACAATCCTCCAAGTAGACACATTTTTGGAATATGACTGTTGCTTTGCGGTTTGTGTGTAATTTTATGATCAGGACCTCAGAAAATTATTAGTTTGTTTTCAATCAATGTTTTGATTGTTTGTTTGTCCCTCAATAAACGGACCAACGGCAATAATACGGGCACCGGAACAAGGGGAGTAATGGAAGTAATGGAGCAGCGGGAGTAACGCAAGTACCGGAGGAACGGAAGCAGCTGGAGAAGAACTGAAAACTTCCATTATTACAACGCGTTTCGGAATATTATTTCGTTGCGATCGCAAAAAAACAAAAAAATTATGATGCGTCGGGAAAGCAGTACAATAACGCAGATCGTGGTAGAATGTTCTTACAGTTTTAGAGGTGTAGCACCATATACACGAGAGCTTAGCCAGTATATTTGGAATTCCAGTTGCTTCACAGTACCACATAATTTGTTCTGGTTAGTTTGGCAGAACCAGCGCAGACTATCAGTTACCATTGCAAACATGGGATTGCAAATTCGCATAATTGATATCATTGTCAAATTTTCCATTTTTGATAATTCAACGAAACAGCTGAATATGTTACAATTCGAACCTGTGTCAAATTAACTATATTGGTGGACCAGTTATTGTGTCTTTTGTCGACAAAGTGGGACTCTTGACCACTGAACCCAAAAAATAGACGATTAAAACGACACGATATAATTCACAAATATTTTTAGGATAATAGTCATACTATTCTTCAAAATATTTTTTGAGGTTATGTACTTTGTTAAGAAGATATGCGATCATAAAATTGGGATCGCGAAATCCCAAGTGGTCTAGGCCTCTCGGAGGCTGGTCAGTGTTGTCTAGTATTGACACTTCTTTTGTTTCTCCCTGAACATTATGCCCCATCTTGATGGAGCAGGTTGAGATTCGACACAAAGGTTCAGTTGGGCGAACAGCGGATCCTTCTCTCTTCTACTATTTCATTGGTCATGGTCGCCATGCCCTCAAGACGGGTATCCAATATTACGAACGTATCCAATATTTATTCCGCCTCCCCTAGTGGCTTTTTCAGAATCTTGTACAATTTCTATTTTTTAAAAGGCCCGGAGCCATGTTTTCTATTTATCTGAAAAAGATAAAACTTAAAACATATTTTTAACAAATAAAAAAACCAAAAAATTAATGGAAACTGCGTTTATTATTTTATTATCCTATTTTCTTCACCAAATTTAATAAAAAAACATAACGCAGTCACGATCGGCTGCAAGCCAATCGTATGATACTCTAGATGAAATACTGAACTCCGATTTATATTTTAGTTGGAAATATATCAAAAGAATGAGGAGAGCACAAGCAATTATTACATGACCTTTTACTTACAGGTAGAAATTATTATATAGTGGCTACTCGATTTTTTGATTAATAGTGAGTTTCATAAAGTAAGTAAAAGGACATTTTACAGAATTTTTGTATGGCAACTACATGAAAGACTCATGGGATATTTTTCATATTAATAGTTTCAGCTGCGACTATTATAAAATGAATGTGTATAAAATTTCAAAGTTGTAAGTTGAAGTGTTATAAAGTTATCGTTCAATATTGGTGAACATGTTTATTAAGGCCTTTTGTATGACAGCTACCCGAAGGAGTCAACAGATGGCGCTAATTAATGAACTCCGTTTTGGTTTTGGTATAAAACAAATTCTTGTAAAATTTCAAATTCCCGCGTTAACCCGTTCTGGAGTTATAGCGGATTCAGTAACATGCATACATTTTTGAAGGACTTTTCTAGGCTGCTACACGAAGGACTCATTCGATTTGCTTTATATTCGGAATTTTCGATTCAAACATTGTAAACCTTAAGTAAGCAAAATTTCAAGTTCCTAACTTGAAGCATTCGAGCAATAATTGTGAAAACGTGTTTCAAGGACTCTTGTATGGGAGGTACCCGAAGGAGTGAAAGGATATCGCCCATTTACGAACTTAGCCTTACTTTTTCCATTTTACAAGTTGTGACAAAATTTCAACTTCCTAGGTCCACGCGTTCTTGAGTTATCGTGCTAACGGACGGACGGACGGACGGACGGACGGACGGACAGCAAACGGATTTGGGGGTTTTGGCCAAAAATAAACACAAAATAATATACAACTTTTTTTCGTCCGAGGCTCGGTTCTATGCGTTACAAACTTTTCGGGCTGGATTAAACTTATAATACTCTATATGTTCATCTAGAGTATAAACATAACGCAGTCACGATCGGCTGCAAGCCAATCGTATGATACTCTAGATGAAATACTGAACTCCGATTTATATTTTAGTTGGAAATATATCAAAAGAATGAGGAGTGCACAAGCAATTATTACATGACCTTTTACTTACAGGTAGTAACTTTTGTGTAGTGGTCGATTTTTTGATTTATAGTGAGTTCCATAAAGTAAGTTAGGACATTTTACAGAATTTTTGTATGGCAACTACATGAAGGACTTATGGGATATTTTTCATATTAATAGTTTCAGCTGCGACTATTATAAAATTAATGTTTGTAAAATTTCAAAGTCGTAAATGAAAGCTTTCTAAACTTATCGTGCAATATTGGTGAATATGTTTATAAAGGACTTTTGTATGACAGCTACCCGAAGGAGTCAACCGATGGCGCTAATAATTGAACTCCGTCTTGGTTTTGGTATAAATCTAATTAGTGTAAAATTTTAAATTCCTGCTCTAACTCGTTCTGGAGTTATAGTGAATTCAGTAAAAAGCATACGTTTTTGAAGGACTTTTCTAGGCTGCTACACGAAGGACTCATTCGATTTGCATCATATTCGGAACATTCGATTCAAACATTATAAACCTTAAGTATGCAAAATTTCAAGTTCCTAACTTGAAGCATTCGAGCAATAACTGGGAAAACGTGTTCCAAGGACTCTTGTATGGGAGGTACCCGAAGGAGTAAAAGGATATCGCCCATTAACGAACTTAGCCTTACTTTTTCCATTTTACAAGTTGTGACAAAATTTCAACTTCCTAGGTCAACGCGTTCTTGAGTTATCGTGCTAACGGACGGACGGACGGACGGACGGACGGACGGACGGACGGACAGCAAACGGATTTGGGGGTTTTGGCCAAAAATAAACACAAAATAATATAACTTTTTTTCGTCCGAGGCTCGGTTCTATGCGTTACAAACTTTTCGGGCTGGATTAAACTTATAATACTCTATATGTTCATCTAGAGTATAAACATAAAGCAGTCACGATCGGCTGCAAGCCAATCGTATGATACTCTAGATGAAATACTGAACTCCGATTTATATTTTAGTTGGAAATATATCAAAAGAATGAGGAGTGCACAAGCAATTATAACATGACCTTTTACTTACAGGTAGAAACTTTTGTATAGTGGTCGATTTTTTGATTTATAGTGAGTTCCGTAAAGCAAGTTAGGACATTTTACAGAATTTTTGTATGGCAACTACATGAAGGACTCATGGGATATTTTTCATATTCATAGTTTCAGCTGCGACTATTATAAAATTAATGTGTATAAAATTTCAAAGTCGTAAATTAAAGCGTTCTAAACTTATCGTGCAATATTGGTGAATATGTTTATTAAGAACTTTTGTATGACAGCTACCCGAAGGAGTCAACGGATGGCGCAAATTAATGAACTCCGTCTTGGTTTTGGTATAAAACTAATTCCTGTAAAATTTTAAATTCCTGCTTTAACTCATTCTGGAGTTATAGTGAATTCAGTAAAAAGCATACATTTTTGAAGGGCTTTTCTAGGCTGCTACACGAAGGACTCATTCGATTTGCATCATATTCGGAATATTCGATTCAAACATTTTAAGCCTTATGTATGCAAAATTTCAAGTTCCTAACATGAAGCATTCGAGCAATAACTGGGAAAACGTGTTTCAAGGACTCTTGTATGGGAGGTACCCGAAGGACTGGAAGGATATCACACATTAACGAACTTAGCCTTACTTTTTCCATTTTACAAGTTGTGACCAAGTTTCAACTTCTTAGGTCAACGCGTTCTTGAGTTATCGTGCTAACGGACGGACGGACGGACGGGCAGCAAACGGATTTGGGGGTTTTGGCCAAAAATAATCACAAAATAATATATAACTTTTTTTCGTCCGAGGCTCGGTTCTATGCGTTACAAACTTTTCGGGCTGGATTAAACTTATAATACTCTATATGTTCATCTAGAGTATAAAAATGATATCATTAATAGTATGCAATAAAAATGTTGTTTTATATGATAGAACACCTAGGTCGGAAATAGGCTAATGTGCGGCCGGTATAAGGAAAGAGTTGTTTATGTGGTCGGAAATAGGAAGATTACCATCATAATGGAATTAATTTTTCTAAATCATATTTTAAATCAGTATATAAATATATCATATCAAAATTGATTTTTTTCAGTATCGGTAGCATGTTATGAATTCGTACACATTTTTTTTAAGAAGAAATAAATAATGGTTCGCCGTATATGAATTAAAAATATTTGCAGGGTCTTAGGTGGTCGGAAATTGGTCATTTTACGTTATAGGAAAGACTTATGGGATATTTTTCATATTAATAGTTTCAGCTGCGACTATTATAAAATGAATGTGTATAAAATTTCAAAGTCGCAACTTACAGTGTTCTAAAGTTATCGTTCAATATTGGTGAACATGTTTATTAAGGACTTTTGTATGACAGCTACCCGAAGGAGTCAACAGATGGCGCTAATTAATAAACTCCGTTTTGGTTTTGGTATAAAACTAATTCCTGTAAAATTTTAAATTCCTGCTTTAATTCGTTCTGGAGTTATAGTGGATTCAGTAACATTCATACATTTTTGTAGGACTTTTCTAGGCTGCTACACGAAGGACTCATTCGATTTGCATCATGTTCGGAACTTTCAATTCAAACATTGTAAACCATAAGTATGCAAAATTTGAAGTTCCTAACTTGAAGCATTCGAGCAATAATTGTGAAAACGTGTTTTAAAGACTCTTGTATGGGAGGTACCCGAAGGAGTTGAAGGATATCGCCCATTAACGAACTTAGCCTTACTTTTTCCATTTTACAAATTGTGACAAAATTTCATCCTCCTAGGTCAACGCGTTCTTGAGTGATCGTGCTAACGGACGGACAGTAAACGGATTTGGGGTTTTGGCCAAAAATAAACACAAAATAATGTGGAACTTTTTTTCGTCCGAGGCTCGGTTCTATGCGTTACAAACTTTTTGGGCTGGATTAAACTTATAATACTCTATATGTTCATCTAGAGTATAAAAATCGGAGTACAAATACTCCGATCGGAGGAATACTGCACTGACTAGAACCAGCTATGTCAGATTCAGGTACAGATTGGGGTAGGTTTTCGGTAGAAACTCGTGCATCAGCATTAGTATCGATCATCTCGGACGCTTTACCTTTCTTGAACAAATAGTTGAACAACGTATTTTACCTCGTTCTCTTTGATATTTTTACCCTATAAAAAAAAATAGTCAGGGCTCATGTTCGCTTAAGTATGGTTCCATAGTTAATTGCATCATTAGGGGGTGCAAGTTGCGCGAATTGCATTAGAAGTGGCACTCTGGCGCCATTAGAGTAGTTTCCAAAATCGAAACTATTTTACATTCAATACTAATAGGAAGGTGGATATAATTATCGCAATTTTCACGCGAAATTATTGAAATTATTTTACATGTGAGGGAGTAAGAGCGGTAAAATCTCGATCATATTGTAAAAAAAATTCAAATATTTCCTGGTTTTTCTCATCTATCACCAATTCTTTCAATTCTTTCAATTCTTTCATGGCGTGCTCTATTTAAAACGGATATCTTGTTTAATACCCACTAGAATTTATTATGCATTTTCGTTTGGGCTTCACTACTTTAATAAGATGCTACTGATCAAACATTAGGAAGGAAATAGACATTTAACAAATAAATATCCGGTAAACAAAGTTAAGCTTGTTGTGTTTTAGGCCTTAGAAGATTATTCTGACTTGAAAAGTCAAAATAATCGAAGGGAAAGGAAAGGTTCGGGATACAGTGGGCCAATTCCTCCTACATCTGAATTGGTGGCTGAGTCGAAACGGATGCGACACGCTTGCTGGCGGCCGGGACTAGCTACGGCAGTGTGGGCGTACTTGTTTTGACTTTAGACCATAAACTCTAGGCCTGGACAACAACAATTTCGTGTCGGCTTACTCCGGGCTGGGTAAAAATTGGGACTATCTTCCCAATAGGTCGTGAAAGACCATGAAGCGGTTGGATTGCGCGACTTCGCGATTTGTCAGGACGCTCTGGTGTTAATAGCGCCCTGTTCTGGTCACCCTGCCTCAGTCACGACATTCCTCAAATAATTTTTCCTTCGTCACCCCTTATCGAGGTTCGGGCGAAGGAGCTTATCCGCTCCGGTCCATTTATATGGCTATTTCTAGCCTATCATCATGACGATAAAAAAAACACGCCCCAATATATGCACGAGAAAAAATAATACTCAAAAAAAACTATGCTGCCAAAATAAATAAAAAAATAAGCAAAGAAAATAGAAAAAAATAAAAATTCAAAAACAAATTACCACATTCTAAATTCTCGGTCAACTAATTTTTATTTGTTCTTAGCTCATTTTTGTATTTTATTAAATTTTTTAAATTCTGTCCCGTCTTGTCCGTCTGGTCATTTTATTAATTTTAATTCAATTTTTTTTTTTTTTTTAATTATAAATAAATAAATAAAATAATTTTATTCGTATCCGTGAGCATAGCTCGTATGGATTGTATATGAGGTATAAAATACATTTAGTGATGGCATATAATAAATAAAGAGAAAAAGCGAAATTAGCAAGAAAGAAATAGCAAGAATAGTAAAAATAAGATGTAACAAAAATAAGAAAAAGAAAGATAATTGAATGTAAAAAACAAGTGTTAAATAAAAAAAAAAAATTGTCAGAAGTTTATGTGATTTTAAATTAAGAAAGTTCAAAGTTTAAACTTAAAATATGTTCTTTTAATTTAGTTTTGAATTTGACTTGGTCCATTTTGATCGTTTGTGGAAGTTCGTTGTAACATTTTATCGCTCTAGCCATTATTCCATTTGTGCCATATCGTGTAGTGCGCACAGATTCAAGATGGATATCATCTGCATGCCGAGTATTGTAGCCGTGGTTATCGCTATGATATTCCAGAATTACGTTCGTATTTGTGAGATGATTTTTTATTAGATTTATCTGATTCGCGGATTCCAGATGATACAGATCTTCAATAGCAAGGAGATGATGAGACTGATGGATGGTTTTTGTTCGTTCTCTTTTGTCAATATTGTGTAAGTTTTTAATTGCTTTGTTTTGTAATCGTTGAATTGGGATAATCTTAGATTTGAAAGCTTTAATAAAACAAAATTTTTAATTCATTTTGTTATCTTTGTTTCATTTTAATTTACTGTATTTTTTTATAAATATTGTATCTAATTAATTTATTCTAGTTCATGTTTTTAGTATTTAATTTGGAAGTATATTTAGGGTTATTTTAATTTATGCCAATTTTCGTTTTTCGTTAATTTACTTTTTCTAATTTATGTTTTCTTTAATCCATTCTAATTTCGTTTAACCTGCATTTGTCGGAAATGATATTGAAAATTCTCTTGACTGGAAACTCTATAATTCCGCCCGTGAAATTATTTTATTATATTTTGTTTCATTTATTTATAAAAAAAATTTACTTATTTTGCGTAATTTATTTATTTATTTTAGGGTGCTTTATCTGTTTTTCTAAATCATTTGGGCAAGAAAGCCATCCAATTCTGATGGATTGCGGTTCGCGAAGGGAAATATAAAAAATTGCACATCACAGGGCACAAATTTAATACTCAGAATTCCGACAGCAACAGAACAAAATACAAGCCTCGCTCAAACTTTCGATTCGATTTCTTGTTTCGCCTTGAACAGTATGTACCATCTCTGAATAGGGCTTAATAAAAATTCAATCGGCACGTTCAATATTTATTTAGGGTTTTCAGCAATTCCTGGCGGTGCTCCTCGAATGTGGGTACATTTTACTTTTACTTTATTGGGTCCCGGTTTATCGAATTTAATATCTCAGATTCGCTGCAGTTGTTCAATCATTTGGTCTCAAGGTCATGCACAAACGGTTTATCGTATCCGATTAGAATGAAGTATCCGTATGATGTGATGTGACCCAAATGATCCCACGCTTTTTCCTGATTCTCGATCAACGAAATGGACACTTGATTTGTTGGCCACAATAAAAAAAAATAATAAAAGAAAATTACGCGCTGGTTTTCATTTTAAATTTCAAATTTTCGTTATTAGTAAGTTTCGTTATTTCCCCTGACCACCAAAACAAAAACGCAAAGAACTGACGGATCTCGTTGACGAGGCACTGCACTACGGCTTTGAGCAGCCTGACTCTCAAGAAAACCGCCCGGCGCGTTGTTTAATCTTACACTTCTTTATTGTCGCTTTGTTTTCGGCATCTTTATCCAAAAAAAAACTTTCAGACAGACGTTTAATTGACGCGATTTTAATTAAAATTTTGCCGTTTCGATTGAATAGTCGGCACGAAACGATCAGCGATTTGCGTACGACCCTCACAACTTGGTAAAAAAAAAAACAGCCTCCAGCACTTTGCCCGTAAAATTCTACTTTTCTTCGCAACTTTAGAATTTTTATCACTGATAAACTCACGACAGTGACAATTCGACAGACCTTCGTTGCTGAAACACTTGTAACGTAGCAATAGGTCGAAAGCAACGCGAACATTGAAATAAATGCAAAAAAAAAAAAACTGCACCGGAATTTCATGCACAATCGAGACAAGCCACACGATTGAAAACACTTTGCTGTGGAATGTTTCGTAGTTTCACCGGGATTTCGGTGCGAAACATTAGACGATTAAAACCGATAGAAAGACTCAAATTAGTTATCGTCGAATGAACAACGTACCGAAGAACGCAAAAAAAAAAAAACTCCCTTGGCCTCCTGACAGACCGCGTTCTTTCTTTTTTCTCCTCTTCCGGCATCTCCAAAACAACGGGAATTTTTTCCTTCGTTCGTTAGCCGTGAAGTTGGCGGCAGTAACTGATGCGATCAAAGCTCATCGAAAGGTTGAATCATGATCGCAACATCATGAAACATGATCCGCAGGGATCAAAAAACTTCGGATTTCAGAACGTTCCTTCGTTTTCTCTTCTACCCCATTTATAAAAACACTTTTGTATTTTATAATGCCCTCGTTTTCGTTAGGGTTAAAAATAGTCAGCTCTGTACATCATCTAGCTAGGTGTCTTTTACCTTACCTAATATTTTCACATACTAAAAAAACAGAAACTATGTACCTATGTATATATCTACGTAGCCATATGAGTAAAAAGTTTTTGGATTTTCAAAATATTTTTTTCGCTCATCTTAAAGTTTATAGTCTTAAGAATGTTGTCTGTATATTTCATATTGAAATTCCAATAATTGTGGAAACTATGGGTAATTAACCGGGATGGGCCCTTCGTGATTTTTCTATATAGCACGTCATTCAAACGTGATTATCTCGAAACATACTTTTCAATGGCGGTTCCCAAAATCTTTGGAAAATGGCTGAACCGATTACTCCCAAAATTTCACACATTAGCCTTGAATAGGTTCTCCCCTTCGCTACATAGGATTTTTTTTTTATCTTATTTACTTTTTTTTTATCAAGCAAGAAAGGTCGATAATTGAGGTTAAAAACTGAAAATAAAGTTTAATCAGCCACCATTTTGTGAAATTTTTTTTTTTTAAAAAATCCCTACGTAGCAAAGGGCATCATACTTTTCATTTTCAGAATGATTTTGAATTTTTCATTTTGGATCAACCGCCTGCATGTAATCGTGGGAACCGCAGAGCGTGCGAGCGATGGATATTGTTCTTGCCGACCCTGACAGCAGCACCCCTGGCTAATATATATTTATAAAAAAAAATTAGTAGTGTACCCCAACATTGTAATGACTCATTTTCATGCCAGGGTAAGTCCAGTGGGTGCCAGGTTCGTTACAAAAATATTTATTTAGTTAGACTTCATTCTATCGTAATAGTTTAAGGTAGTTTATAAATTCACTTCAGGTATTTAGATTCACTCCAATCTTTCAGTATCTCTTCTAAGTGGCGTTGTATTCGTCGTCTTCGTTGCTTGAATATGGCTTCGTCCTTCCTTGGTTCTGACTCTCGGTCCCGACGTCTACGTTTGATTCTGGGCTCCCGTTACGTCGCCTGTTTTTTTTCCTGCCTTGCGTTTGGCTTCTCCCGTGCTTCGTCTCCGCTAGTCTCTGGCCGTTGCTCTTGTTTTCCCGTATGTGATTCTGATCGCTCGAATTGATTTTCTCCGTGCTGCCCTTTTCCTAGTCTCCGTCTCTCAGTGCTGCCCTACGTTTTGGCAGTTCTGTCTCCGTCCTGTGTGTGGCCTATACGCTTTGGCCCTCTCCGCTCTGCTTCCTCCCTGTCTTCGTCTCTCTGTGATGCCCCTACGTTTCGGCATATCCCTGTCTTCGTCTCTCTGCGTGGCAACTACTTCGAATATCTCGGCTTCGCGGTGAGTCCTTGTGGTTCAGGCGTTGTCGTCGTACTTGCCGTGGATGGGTGTAGCTTGGCTCCTGGCACGACTCCGCTTGCCTTCGTTGACCTGGTCCCTGTGTGTCATCTCCTGGTTGGCTCCGCGCTCGACTTTGCTCGACGTTGTTTGGTTTGTCGCTCGGCTCATCGCTATAAGGTCCTTTTCACTGTTCGCGCTTGTTGCGTTGTTGCTTCGCCTTGGTGGCTACGCTGTCGCGGTTTGCTCTTGGATCTCAGTCTTGGTGACCCCGATGTCTCTGTTTGCTCTAGGTTCGTCGTTGCTATGTCTGTATGCTTCGTCTCTGCTAGTTTCCAGATCTCAGCTTGGGGACTCCGATGTCTCTGCTTGCTCTTGGATCTCAGTCTTGGTGACCCCGATGTCTCTGCTTGCTCTAGGTTCGTCATAGCTACGTTTGTATGCTTCGTCTCTGCTTGCTCCAGGGTTCCAGCTTGTTGTCTCCGATGTCTTGGTTCGCTCCTGGATCTTCGTTCGTCGAGTTGGCTACGCTTGGCTAGAAGCGGTGTCTTTACTGATGTGTCATATGTGCCTCAGATTTATTAAACCTTCTTCACTTACGAGACGAATATTCAGTGACGGCCATAAGTCCAGTACTTCGATACTTCCTAAGCTATCGGATTTATAAAACTCTGACACAGCGAAGGAGGATCGAGCTCAGCAAGCCCTTTGTGTCATCAGGAGGGTCTATTAGGCCCGTACCCCTCTTCCACAGCAGGCTCGCTGCCCACTGGCTGTGGGAGCTCCTTTCTGGATGTTCGTTTTCGTATATATCATGTTGAAGCCGCGAATTATAATATTCGTTTTTGAATTTTTTCTTCTTTTATAATTCGTGGTCGGTGCGTGTTTACGACAATATAAAGTCTAAGCTTGAATCTGGTGGGTTTTGCCGGCAGGTTTTAATCCGTCGCGCAACACCGCCTGTGGTTTGTTAGCGGCGCCTGCTGCCGTACAGGTTTTTTGCTTCGGCACTTTATCCCTCAATTTTTTTCCTTCCAGGTTTCTATGTTCTGTGTTCTATGTTCTATGTTTTATGTTCTTGGTTCAGTAATAACATCTGGTCTTGTTCGTGTATTTCTTTTATTTAATTCATATTTATTCTTATGTTCTATGTCTTTTTTTAATTCCTTTGTACATTAGTGTGTTCTGGTACCTGTGGCTTTAGCGGTTGGTGTGGGCGGAAATTTGACCCAAAATTTCCGTCCTTACAACATATATACTTTCGAATAAAACCAATCTGGATAAAATAGAGCAAATAGTTTTTGAGATAATAATTTCTAAAATTCACCTAATTTTTCAGCTTTCTACTCATATGAGCCCCTTAAAAGTAGATATATGAAACTTGAACGCAAACGAATTACCTTATATTATCCCTGACTCTAACATGGGCCATGTCATTGGCAATCAGGTATAGAGTGGATACAATAGTATGTACCTTATGATCATGCTTATGTAACAATTAGGTTAAACTTACTCTTGTTAATAATAATGCTTACGTAAAGATTAGGTTAAGGCTTATACTAAGCTTGAAGTTGTTACTGATCAGGCTTAATACCAGAATTAGGTTAAGCCAGGTTAAGCCAGTTACACTAACCTTTACTTTTATCAATGGTCAGGCTTAGTAATACGATTAGGTTAAAGATTTTGTAAAAAGCGCTTTGTTGGGACCACCTTAAACCTATGACAACCTCTTACTTACTTACGAGAACGATCTAAATGATTTTTTTTTTCTTTTTTACTGCTTCTTGAAGATTTTTCTCGAAGTTCCCGTACAATGAATTATTTAAGCAGATACGTTATTAAAAACACCTATTATGGGTTGTGTTGCTGTAAGGGGAGTAATAATAATAAAAAAAACATACTGCAGTCACGATCGGCTGCAAGCCAATCGTATAATACTCTAGATGATACAGAACTCATGTTGTATGTATTTCATTTTCACTGTTTAATTTTATATCTTTAACTGGAAAAAAAAAATTCCTTTTTGAAGGACTTTCATATGGGGGGCGGAGCAAGGGCTCACTCGGTTTCTTACATATTCATCCTTTTCCATGGAACCATTAAAAAATTAATGAGAACAAAATTTCAAATTTGTAGTTTGAAGCGTTCAAAAGTTATCGAAAGATGTTGATGAAGGATTTTTTGTATGGAAGGTACTAGAAGTAGTAAAAGGATTTAGCTGACTAGTAAGCTCAAACTTTGTTTTCACTAAAAACAAAATTATGTACAAAATTCTGAATTCATAGCTAAACGATTACTTGAGTTATAGTGAGTTTCGTAAATTAAGGGGGCAGGCCACAGTAGCGGCTTCGGAATATCGAAAAAAAAAAATTTTTCTCTCAAAAGTCTCTTTAGGGTCCCAAAAATGTTGTCCTATAGTTACAGGTACGTACGTAACCTGTAAGTACCTGAAATTCAGACTTGGGGCATGAAAATCGGCCAAAACACCTACAATCTTAAAACTTTAAACGCGTTTTTCTCGAAACAAGGTTTTTTGAGCTGGCCACCCGTTTTATTTAAACAATTTTGAACTTTTCGACTTGCGGTTTTAACAGGCTATTGATAACTGTTTTTTTTAGAGAAGTACGTAAGATTTTTGCGATATATGGCATATTCAAAAAGCTATAAGCAATTTTCTAGCGATTTTTTTTGTTTTTTCTTAGTTTTTTTTCTTCAAAAGTTCGCCATTGTAACAAAAAAAAATTAAAAAAAAAATCTTACGTGCTTCTCTAGCTTTTATTATGACTTATCGAAAATTTCATTAACCCACCATTTTTCTTTGAAATTGCACGAGAAAAACGACCGGCCGTGGAGCACTAAAAAAAAAAGACGTCCATTGGAAACAGCTGGGAATCCGCCATTTTGTTTATATGGACTTTCAGTTATATGCAAAAACATGTTTCAAGACTTATATAATAAAATGCCTTTTACCAAATTTCGATATGCTTTATAGTTTCTCCAATAATCCTATCACAAAATGACCCGTAAAAAAGGCCTGCTACTGTGGCCTGCCCCCTTAAGTGAAGTCATTTTACAGGATATTTGTATGGCAGCCCCTCGAAGGACTATTGGGATTTTCTTCATAATCATACAGTTAGCTCCAACTCTTGGAAAAATAACACATACAAAATTTCAAAGTCGTAACTTAAATACTTATGAAGGTATCGGCCAATATTCTTGAACTAGTGTTTTAATGACACTTTGTATGGCAGCTACCCGAAGGAGTAGGACAATTTTGCCCGTTAACGAACTTAGCCTTACAAATTCAACCAAACACCCAGATTCAAAATTTCAAGATCCTAGGGGTTCTTGAGTTATCGTGTTCACGGACAGACGGACGGGCGGGCGGACGGACGGGCGTACGGACGGGCGGACGGACGGACGTCAAGCGGATTTGAGGTTTTTGGACACAAATAAACAAAAAATACTATACATCTTTTTTTCGTCATAGGCTTGGTTCTATGCGTTACATTATTTCCGGCTGGATCAAACTTATAATACTCTATTTGATTTCATCTAGAGTATAACAATAGATACGATTCAATTAAAAACTTTTAAATTTATTACGGACTTTCATAAAAACAGCGTATGCCACACGAAATGAAATTTATTCTGAAGCTAATTCTTGTTCCACATTTAAAAAAAATAATATTTGTATTCTTAAAAATAATATACATATATATCATACATATGAAATAGTTATATGAAAGTAAAAAAAATCGTTACTTAAAGAAGCCATTACTTCCACTTACTTCATTTAATTTTATTTCACCGAAATTAATTTCATTTTATTTACTTCATTTTATTCCACTTCACTGCAAACTCAAAGACTCAAATTCAACAATTCGCACTGGAATGACAAAACAAAATAGCGCATATTCTCGGTATTCCTGATAATTGAATATACCTAAGAATAAGACTTATTTAAGCATTAGTATGGATATTCAATAAAATTTTTGAATTTTCTTATAACGCGGTATCCCTTACATATGTCTTAGCCTGATATGCCTGACGCAATTTTTTGCTGGGTATATTCATACCGATATATCTTTACTAAGTTTCACTGTTTTTATTACACTTATGTATGTTTAACACAGTTTTGTCAGCAGAATGCGAAAGCAGTTTAATCAAAACATTCGTCTTTGTTAGCAATTATGATTGTAAATAAAGAATTATTTGATTTGCTATGACCTCCTTTTCGGCAAATCGGTCAAGTTCGAAGAGAGGGACGACAAAGCTCAAACTATATAAGCTAGATTCAATTTCACTTTTGACCCTCCATCCCATCGACCTTGATCGATTTCAATTACATAGGTTCTAATACAGGCGCCTTCCGTGGAACTTCGCAGGGCTAGCGCAATAACACGATTGTGAATTTCCATGAATTCTATAAGTAAACACGTCGTTTCCATTTTAAATCTGGATTGCTAAACTTCAGGAAGTAATAAACAAATTCTGCAAAACTAAAGAGATTAAAGAGATAAGATTCCGTTAAAAGATACATAGCTACTGGTACTGAATGATGCATTGTGTAAATTTGTTATTGTTATAGAGGGTGTTTCTCAATAAAATTGACAAGCAATTGACAAAGAAAAGCATGTTGATTTTGGATATTTTGGATTCTTTGAAAATTTGTCGGACCCCCCTGGCTACGGCCTTGGTAGATTTGACTTTATTATTTTAATAATAAATTATTGTCCCCCCCCTTTTTTTGTTGAGCAGACGATGTTCACGTCTCTGGTGAGACATTAATATTGACTGCTAAATCTACCTAAATATATTGTGCACTAGTGTAAAAAAATCCTAATTCATTCATCTTCCCGCCCCTTCTCCAAGTTTTATTCAAAATTAAGTAACATATCCTTCCTCCTTCCTTTTATGAGCTATTATTAACAGTGGAGCCGTACCTGAGAAACGTTTACTATAGTGCATCGAAGCTCAATCGACAAAAATGTAATTATCTTCAATATTATTTTATTTTTTTTAACTCCGGAAGGCAGTTTCACTTTTATAGGCTTCTGATTTTTTAAGGTAACCCATTAAAAAACCTACCACATTCAGCATCAACTATGTTGAAACTCACTTAAATTTCATTAAATTCTTTCATACTTCAAATCATAATAAATGGACAATAAAAATACTTCAGTACTATCGACTATTTAAACAGGTCTTTCCACGAGGTGCACTTTATGACACTGATTTCTTAAATTTTTAATGTATGCATTTTTACCTATTACATACTTCCAAAATGTTAATCGTAACTCATACATATATATGCAGCTTTTGTAGGTAATAATACGGTTCATAAAAAAATAAAAATAAAAACATAACGCAGTCACGATCGGCTGCAAGCTAATCGTATGATACTCTAGATGAAATACTGAACTCCGATTTATATTTTAGTTGGAAATATATCAAAAGAATGAGGAGTGCACAAGCAATTATTACATGACCTTTTACTTACAGGTAGAAACTTTTGTATAGTGGTCGATTTTTTGATTTATAGTGAGTTCCATAAAGTAATTTAGGACATTTTACAGAATTTTTGTATAGCAACTACATGAAGGACTCATGGGATATTTTTCATATTAATAGTTTCAGCTGCGACTATTATAAAATTAATGTGTATAAAATTTCAAAGTCGTAAATTAAAGCGTTCTAAACTTATCGTGCAATAATGGTGAATATGTTTATTAAGGACTTTTGTATGACAGCTACCCGAAGAAGTCAACGGATGGCGCTAATTAATGAACTCCGTTTTGTTTTTGGTATAAAACTAATTCCTGTAAAACTTTAAATTCCTGCTTTAACTCGTTCTGGAGTTATAGTGAATTCAGTAAAAAGCATACATTTTTGAAGGACTTTTCTAGGCTGCTACACGAAGGACTCATTCGATTTGCATCATATTCGGAACATTCGATTCAAACATTATAAACCTTAAGTATGCAAAATTTCAAGTTCCTGACTTGAAGCATTCGAGCAATAACTTTGAAAACGTGTTTTAAGGACTCTTGTATGGGAGGTACCCGAAGGATTGGACGGATATCGCCCATTAACGAACTTAGCCTTACTTTTTCCATTTTACAAGTTGTGACCAAATTTCAACTTCGTAGGTCAACGCGTTCCTGAGTTATCGTGCTAACGGACGGACGGACGGACGGACGGACGGACGGACGGACGGACAGCAAACGGATTTGGGGGTTTTGGCCAAAAATAAACACAAAATACTATATGACTTTTTTTCGTCCGAGGCTCGGTTCTATGCGTTACAAACTTTTCGGGCTGGATTAAACTTATAATACTCTATATGTTCATCTAGAGTATAATGACATTTCTTAAATGTGATTTTCTGAGAAGAACTACATTGATCACAGAATTTTTAATGTTGACAACAAAAATCTGTGTTTTCGAGAAAATATCTCAAAATTGGGTATTGGGTGCAGTTACAATTTAGACTTTTACATCAAATGAAATATAATTCGATTGCCTAAAAAACCAGTTATAACGCTTTACCTTGTGATTATTCCTTTTAAAGATATAACGTTTTTAGTGAGTGAGGGTAGCGGTAAAAATACTTTTCTTAACCACACTGTTTTTCCACTAATCTTAAAAATTGACCCACGCTGTAGAACCATTTTTTTTCTTCAAATATATCAAGAAATAGCCCCTTACAAGATGGCGGACGGAGTGCCAAACACCTTGTATAACTAGAAAAAAAAAATATTTCTACGCAAATATTTTTCTGGGTGTACACCACTATCAAATATTTTCTTACAAATGGCTACACTACGAAAGCCAAACAAAAATTAAAACTATTAATCTTCAAGCATAAGCGGTTCCTGAGATAAAGAAATCAGAAAAATCAGTTTTTTTGCAGTTTTAAAAACTACAATTGATCACAATACTTTATTACTAAAACAGTTAAGGAAGGTAAAGTATGTTAATTTTTATTCATCTGATAGGTATACATTTTACTTTATTATTTTAATAATAAAGTATTGTTATCGATTTTTTTTTTAAAAAATTTGCTACCCTGAAATTTTTTTTAAACGTTTTATTACTAATAAACACCAAAAAAGCAAAAAAAAATTTCAGTCCGTCTGTGCGCCGTACGCCGTCCGCCGTAAGCCGTAAGCCGTATGCAAACTTATCTGAGGAATTATAGTTCCCAAACCCTATGAGTTATTAAATTGATTTTTTTTTTATTAATAGATATAGTAGACCCATTGAAGTTAGAATTTTTTTAGGGTTGTGGGTGTGAGGGGGGAGGTGAGAGAAGCGTTTTAAACGAAAAAATTTGGTTTCTAGATCGCAGCAACCGCTTATGGTAGGAGGCTGAAACTTGGATTTTCTATAAAGCTTTGATAGTGGACCCATTTGCAAAAAAATTGTGGATATGGGTGAAGGGGTGTGGGAGTGGAGTGGAAAGCAATGCGTCCGAAACGCGAAAAAGTGGATATCGACACTTTCTAATATCCATATCTCCTAAGCCGTAAAAGGTAAGTAATTAAAACTTAACATATATCTGTAGTTATACTTGGAGAGTACATATATTGAAATAAAAATTTTAGGTGAGGGTAGACGCGCACGGGAATGGGGGATAAAAAACTTTAGATTACGATATCTAACAAACCAATTGCACCAGAAAAACCAAATTTGGTTTGGGTATAAAGCTTAATAAAAAAGATTGACGTAAAATTTTTGAAGGGGCGGGGAGCACGGAAGCGGAGGAAATAGTAATTTTTCAAAAATAACACGTTTCATATCTCAATAACTGTGTAAGATAGATGCTTCAAATTTTTACCAGAAGTAGTCCTAATGGAATCATTGTAGGGAAAAAAACTTTGGAGGTGGGGGTGTAAAGGGTGAGGGTAGGGAAAGGTGCAAAGGAAAAAGTTCCGATGCTTATATCTTAAGAACCCATAATGATAGAAAGCTAAAACTTGATATTTAGATAGAACTATAGTAGTGACATGGTGAAAAAATATTTATTTTTTAGGGGTAGTATGGTAGGGGGTGAAGGGTGTTTTTCCTAACTTTTGAACGGCTTATGCTAGAAAGTCGGTCCGTGTATATAAATCAACTAGAAAAGTAATTATGATAAAAAAAAATTTGGAATATTCATTGGCGTTTGGGGGGGGGGGGCAAAAAAAATTATAAGTAAAAACAAAATGCCTATATTTTCACGATTTTCGTCATATTTACTAGGTCTTTCCAAATTTTTAATTCAGTTTTATTCTACAAATTGCTTATATGAATACCAAGTAAGTGTTTTCAAGATTTTTTGAAATTCGACCCCGAAGGGGGTGTAAAGTGGTTGTATACTTTTTCATAAATTCCACAATATCTCTCAGGTCCGAACAGATATCGAATATCTTTTCACTTCCACGGGTTTGTTTAATAATCACCTATTTTTAGGTTTTTTTCATTTTCAACATCTATACCGCATCCCGGAATATGACAAAATTATATAACTCATATATTACACCATATTCTAACCGCTTTTGTTAGGTTTTCAGTCACATAGTAACATACACCGCATCCCCGAATTAAACACGCTCCGAACTTCTGCCGGAAAAATAATAAAATTGCGCCCAGACTGTTGGCAGATTTTTTTTTTACGTTACAAAGTTACAAATATTTGAACCTGCATTAAATATTGAAATTCACATGAGGTTTTTTTTGTCAGAGAATAGTATTTTTCGCTTCGCTAATTCTGTGCTATTATAACTTCAATAGTGCACACCTTATACCATAGAGGCATGTTCAGATAAAACATCTACTTCATACACTAGCTGCTCTTGTAGTCCCCAAATCTCATGTATTCCTTTTTTTATACTTATGTATGTATGTATGGTACATGTAAATATGCAGCCCAACAAAGAACATTCCCCTAATGCACTTCACGAAGAATTTCAAGTGGAACTATAAACCAATTCATAATTCATCTGCGAGCGCTGCCTAATTCCAGCTCCTCCCATAATGAAGCATTGATTTATTATAATCTTTGTCCATTGAAACTTTAATTTAAACGTTTGGAGGACTATGAGTCAATTCAATTATTAATCAAGGAACCCTGAACGAATCATCATATTACTTGATTATATTAATAATAAAATATAGTTATCGAATCTTAAAAAAAAAAAATTTGCTACCCTGAAATTTTTTTTTTACACGTCTTATGACTAATAAACACCAAAAAAGCAAAAAAAAATTTCAGTCCGTCCGTGCGCCGTCCGCCGTACGCAAGCTCGTTTGAAGAATTATAGTTGCCAAACCGTATAAGCAATTAAATTGATTTTTTTTTTCTGAACAGACATGGTGGACCTCTCGAAGTGAGATTTTTTTGAGGGGTGATGGTGTGAGGGGGAAGGTGGAGGAAGCGTTTTAGACGAAATATTTTTGGTTCTAGATCTCAGCAACCGCTTATGGTAGGAGGCTGAAACTTGGAATTTCTATTGAACTTTGATAGTGGACCCATTTTCAAAAAAATGGATGATATGGGTGAAGGGGTGTGGGAGTGGAGGGGGAAATAATGCGTCCGAAACGCAAAAATGACGAGATCGACACATTCTAAAATCCATATCTCCTAAACCGTTAATGGCAAGCAATTAAAACTTAATAAATATTTGTAGTTATACTAGGAGAGTAGATTGAAATAAAATATTTTTGTGGGGTAGTGGAGTACGGGGGTGGGGGGTAAAATACTTAAGATTACGGTATCTCACAAACCAATTGCACTATAAAAAAAAAATTAGGTATGGGGATTTTTCTCTTAACTTGGGATCTCGAGAGGATCGGGGTAAAAAAATCTAAGAAAATCAGTACTTATCAATTCAGGCTAGTTTAGTTCTTAACCCTTTCAGTCACCGTGTCTACAATTGTAGACATCAAATTATAAGGAAGATATCGCACGAGCTAAGCCGGTTTGTGTATTACATCCTTAAAATTTCTTTAGTTACATTCTTTTGTTTCCGAAAATGTTCATTTCGTTGTGGTTCGATATACAGGGCAGACGTGATACAACAAAACAGTAAAGTTACTCAACAGAAACAAATTTAATTCGTGGCCGAAAGGGTTAATAACAATATCAGACTTTCTTGATTCCGATTCCGATTCCGATCCCAAGTTAATTTTTTGGTGTTTTGAAAAACAAAAAATTAAAGATACACATTTTGAGATATTCAAGGATAAAGGACAAAATCGTTATCCCTGAAAAAGAAATTGTATTTCAATTATTTTTCTCACAAGTTCTTCAAGCTCACAAATTTTCAAAAGAATCCGAGGTGGTAAGATGGCAAGATGACGAATCTTGGTGGAATTACTTTATTATTAAAAGTTTTTATTATTGAAAATTTTTTTTTTCTGAATAGACTGGGTGGACCCCTTGAATTGACATTATTTTCAGGGGAGGGGCTGTGAAAGGGAAGGTGGGGGAAGCGTTTTAGACGAAAAATTTTGGTTTCTAGATCTCAGCAACCGCTTATGTTAGGAGGCTGAAACTTGGAATTTCTGTAGGGCTTTGATAGTGGACCCATTTGCAAAGAACTGATATGGGTGAAGGGGTGTGGAAGTGGTTGGAGAAATAATTAGTCCGAAACGCTAAAAAGTCGAGATCGACACATTCTAAAATCTATATCTCCAAAACAGTTAATGGCAAGCATTTACAAATTGACAAATATCTGTAGTTCTACTAGGAGAGTAGATTGAAATAAAATTTTTGGGTGGGGGTAGCAGCGTACGGGGGTGGTTGGTGAAAAACTTTAGATTTTGATATCTCACAAACTAATGGCATCAGAAAAACAAAATTCGGTTTTAATATGAAGCTTGATAAATAAAGATTGCTCAAAGTTAAATATTTGAAGGGGGCGGGGGAGCACGGAAGTGGAAAGGTAAAGAATTTTTCAAAAATAACACATTTTATATCTCAATAACGGTGTAAGGTAGATGCTTCAAATTTCTACCAGAAGTAGGCCCAATAGAATCCTAGTAGGTATAATTTGGGGTTGAGGGTATATAGGGTGAGGGTGGGGAATGGTGAGAAGAAAATGTTTCGATGCTTATATCTTAAGAATCTTTAATGATAGAAAGCTGAAACTTGATATTAAGATAGATCTATAGTATTGGCATGGTAGAAAAATATTTCTTTTCAAGGGGTAGTATGGTGTTTTTCCTAACTTTAGAACGGCTTATGCTAGAAAGTAGAAACTCGGTACGTACATGTTAATCAATAAGAAGTGTAACTCCGATAAAAAAAAATGCAAATATCTATTGGCGTTCGGAAGATGGGGTTAAAAATATGGTATGTGAAAATAAAATGCCTATTTTTTCATTATTTTCGTCATATCAACTAGGTCTTTCCAAATAGTGAATTCATTTTTATTCTACGCACTCTTCATATAAACATCTAGAAAGTGTTTTCAAGATTTTTTGAAATTTGACCCCTAAGAGGGTGTAAAGTAGTTCTATACTTTTCATGAATTCCACCATATCTCTCAGTTCTGATCAGATATCGAATATCTTTTCACTTCCACAGGCTTGTTTAATAATCACCTAATATTAAGTTTTTTTCTTTTTCAACCTATAGACCGAATCCCGAAATATGACCCAGTTATATAATTCATATGTTACACGCTATTCTAACCGCTTCCCGAACTTTTTTTTTGGTTTTCAGTCACATAGTAACCTACGCCGCATCCCCGGATAGAACGCGTTCTGAACTTCTGCCGGAAAAATAATAAAGTTGCGCCCAGACTGTTGGCAGATTTTACTTTATTATTTTAATAATTAAGTATTGTGATTGATTTTTTAAAAAAAAAATTTGTTACCCTCAAAATTTTTATTTTCACGTTTCATAACTAGTAGACGCGAAAAAAGCAATACAAATTTTCAGTCCGTCTGTCCGCCGTACGACGCACGCAAGATCGTTTGGAGGTTCGTTGCTGCCAAACGCTTTGAGATATTAAATTTTTTTAACGAATAGACGGGGTAGGCGCCTTGAAGTGACCAAATTTTTAGGGGTGGGGGTGTAAGGGGGAAGGAGGGGAAAGTGATTTAGACCGAAATGTTAGGAAGCTGAAACTTGGAATTTCTTTAGAGCTCTGATAGTAGACCCATTTGCAGAAAAATTGTCAATATTGATCAAGGGGTGTGGGAGAGGGGGGAAATGTAATGCGTCCGAAACCCAAAAAAGGCGAGATAGACACATTCTAAAATCCATATCTCCTAAACCGTTAATGGCACACTATTCAAACTTGAAAAATATTTGTAGGAGAACAGAATCAAGAAAAATTTTGGGTGGGGGAAGTTGTGTATGGGGGTGGGGGGTGAAAAACTTAAGATTACGATATCTCATGAACCAATTAAAAAATAAAATTTTGTTTGGATATAAAGGTCTACAAATAAAGATTGATCAAAGTAAAAATTTTTAAGTGGGAGGTGGAGCATAGAAGTGGAGGGGATGAGAATTTTTCAAATCAAACACATTTCATATCTCAAGAACAGTGTAAGATAGATGCTTAGAATTTTCACCAGAAGTAGCGCTAATTAAACCCTAGTAGGGAAAAAAGTTTTGGGGTTGTGGGTGTAGAGGTGGAGGGTGGGGGAGGGTGAAAAGGAAAAAGTTCCGATGCTTATATCTTGAGAACCTGCAATGATATAAGCCTTAAACTTGGTATTTAGATAAAGCTTTTTTTTTTTTTTAGCGGAATGTTGGAAAAATATAATTTTTTTTGCGGGTAGTATGCTACGGGGTTAGGGGGTGTTTTTCCTAACTATTAAACGGTCCATGCTAGAAAGTTGAAACTCGGTGTGTATATGTAAATCAACTAGAAAAGTAATTGTTGTAATTGTTGTAGTTGTCCATGATCTTGTTCTTTTTGATAGGTTTTCAGTCACATAGTAGCCTACACCGCATTTCAGAATTGAACGCGTTCCTAACTTCTGCCGGAAAAATAATAAAGTTACGCCCAGATTGTTGGCAGATTTTGTACTTTATTATTTGATGAAAAAAAATAATACAAGCAGGCACCAAAAACGCAAAAAAAACATTTTTGACCCGTCTGCATTGTTACCGTTTTTCCCGCTGAAAAATTTTACGAAGCCCCCGCTACAAAGGGGCGAACGGGGCCTTGTCCGGCCAACCCAAAGAAGGGTCGTAGGCGCCAGTGGTTCTTCTTAAAGAACCCGTTCCCACGTTCCCGGCAACCGAACCACAAATTGACGGAAACAAACGCGCAATTAACCAAAGGAAGAGAAACTGGAAAACGTCACAAAACTTCAAAAGAACACCCCAAAAAAGAAATAAGAACATACGCGTACTTTTAGATATAGTTAATGGTTTTTTTTTTAGTTTTAAACCGTACCTTGACAAACTCTACCTATACCTGGCTTCTTTTCTTAAACCTAGGGCGCCGTGTCCCTCGCAGAATCTTTTTACTCACTCGTTCGGACGTAAATCCGGTACTGCTTAATCTGCTTCCGGTCCTTGCGCAGGACCTTGACGATTTTCCTCGTTCACCTTCCACCTCACAACTCGCAAAATTCGATTCACCCACACGACTCGTACTCCGTCAGCAAAGAATTTCCAAAAAAACACCAACCAACTACTCGTTCCGTAGACACTTGTTAAAAAAAACCGTTGCTCAGTCCCGCTTCTGCCGCGAAACCTCGGGTCAGCTTTTTATCATCCGTTAATGTCCGTTTTCTCGGGTCATTGTCTGCTTACTATCGATCATGTAACTTTCTCTCAGGTGCTTTTGTATATCTGGGTCACTTTCTACGTTTCACACGGAGCTTCTGCGGAGATCCAAACCGATCGTAAGCTTAATAGATTACATCTCGATATTTACGTTTGTTACATGTGGTTTTGTTTACGTCTGTGTTGTGATGGTTTTACTTTATTAGTAATAATACAGTATTGTTATTGATTTCAAAAAAAAAAAATTTGCTGCCCTCAAAATTTTTTTGTGTACATTTCATGACTAGTAGACACGAAAAAAGCAATAAAAATTTTCACTCCGTCTGTCCGCCGTACGTCGACCGCCAAAATCCTTTGAAGGCTCGTAGCTCTCAAACCAGTGGAGCTATTAAATTTAGTAAGTTATATTTTAACATCTTATCGCGACACTGTAAACTAACCATTTCTCTTCTTTTCTTTTCAGGACTACAAATCGACCCGTAACAGTATATCGTCCGTCTTGCGCCAAATCGAGTACAATACGTTTTATTTATTATCGACGGATCATCGTTGATTGATTTCGTCCGTTTCGTTGCTGTCTTTTACCAGATTAGCCTGAAGATATACCTATGAAGATGTGTATACATATTTACTTTCCAAATTATATACTCCGAAATTGGTATATTCTGTCTGATTGGCGTTCTCTTTCTTGTGTACGTAGTGGCAGAGTCAAGATTGACAAATACCTCCTCAGCACTAGGGAAGGATCTTGCGAAGATGTTTACATAAGTATATCGTCAGCGTATGCTACAAGTTGGGTGTCCTATTGGTGTCGACCATTGTTTTTCGGATGACATACTCTAGTGACAAGTTGAAAATCGTGGGGGCTAGACCATCTCCCTGCTTTAAATCACATTTAGTTCGAAAGCTGGCTGTGGGATCGTTTTGTATTCTTTGTAAGTTGAAATTTGTTCAGTGGGTAAACCGGATGAATCCTGTAGTGACTTCTGGTTTTGTGTTCAGTTGAGGTTTTAGATATTCTCAACCGTTTATACTAAAAAGCTGAAACTTGAATTTATATAAAACTTGAATAGTTCTTAAAATATGGTCGATATCGGTGAAGAGTGTGGGTTGTGAGAAAAAACAATACCTCCGAACTTCTCGAAATCTGAGATCAATATAGAGATATTCCAGAGTCTTTTTCGTAAACGGTTAATGTCGACAGTGAACCAAGGAAGTGGGGGAATTTTTCTAAAGAATCTCGTTTCATATTTCAAGAACTGTTCGATAAAAGCTTAGAATTTATACGGGAAAAAAAATTGTAGCGTTTCCGAAATCTCGAGAATGCTAAATGTAAAACTGGGAACCCAACCCTGACTATTGGATTACGAAGATCAAGCAGAATGAAGAATCCGAATTTAAATAGCGAAAAGTAATTAAAAAAGGGGAAGTGGTTATGTATTAGAACTAAAATCGATATCGCTCTCACTCAATTAGTATTAACCTTAGATTTAAGAACATTTAGAATAAATTGAACTACCAAAGAGAGCACTGTCGAGATGTCGACAGTGAAGTAAGGAAGTGGTGGGAATTTTTGTAAAGAATCACGTCTCATATTTCAAGAAATGTTCGATAAAAGCTTATTATATATATGGGAAAAAAATTGTAGCGTTTCTGAGTTTCATATCTCGAGAACCGCTTATGATATACAACTAAAACTTGGTAGGTAGAGCTATAGTTGTGGCAAGTTCTAAATATATGACTTTTACTAGGGGTATCATGGTACAGAGAGAGTGATGATAATTTTTCCACAATAGGAAATTGGCTTTGCAGAGCTCCATTACTCAAAAATTTACCCAATTCTAATATGAATCTTCCTTGCACAGACAAAACAAAATATCTTGGGGTTACACTCGCTAAGACACTGACCTCTGAAAAACACACTGCTTTAATTAGAGACAAGATCAATGAAATGATTACAGTTTTATATCCCCTAATAAATCGCCGATCTGTGCTAAGCACTGAAAATAAAATTATTATCTACTAGGTAATTTTTCAAAGTATATTTCTGTATGCGGTCCCAGTTTGTCATGATATCTCAAATTGCCATATCAAAAAATTGCAAATTGCCCAAAATAAAGTCCTCAAATTATTGCTAAACCCACCATGTCCGTTAAGTTAGCCCTGCTTTTTTCGAAAAAATGTAATATCGCATTTGTGCTGATTTGTGCTCAATTTGTGCCGTTTGTGCTAGTAAAAAGAAATTATTTTACTTCAGTCGATAAAAAGTTACGAGCATGTACTAAAAATAGCGTTAAGTTAGCCCTGCCTTTTTCGAAAAAATGAAATTTCTCAATTGTGCTGATTTGTGCTCAATTTGTGCCGTTTGTGCTAGTAAAAAGAAATTATTTTACTTCAGTCGATAAAAAGTTACGAGCATGTACTAAAAATAGCGTTAAGTTAGCCCTGCTTTTTTCGAAAAAATGAAATTTCTCAATTGTGCTGATTTGTGCTCAATTTGTGCCGTTTGTGCTAGTAAAAAGAAATTTATTTACTTCAGTCGATGAAAAGTTACGACCATGTACTAAAAAAAGCGTTAAGTTGTGTCGTATTGTGTCGTAAAAAAGCAGGGCTAACTTAACGCCATTTTTAGTATTTTACTCATAATTAATTATCAATGAAAGTATAATAATTTCTTTTTACTAGCACAAACGGCACAAATTGAGCACAAATCAGCACAATCATTTTTTCGAAAAAAGCAGGGCTAACTTAACGCTATTTTTAGTACATGCTCGTAACTTTTTATCGACTAAAGTAAAATAATTTCTTTTTACTAGCACAAACGGCACAAATTGAGCACAAATCAGCACAAATGCGAAATTACATTTTTTCGAAAAAAGCAGGGCTAACTTAACGGACATAAACCCACCCTGGTATTTCTCCACGCGGAAACTTCATGAAATTGCAAATATTTCAAAAATAAAGGACAAGATGGACATCATCAAGGACAATAGACTCTATAAGATGTCTCAAGGCAATAAAAACGAACAAATGAGCTTTCAGATCAGCGACACGATGAGCGGTTATTGAAAAAAACTTTCGCAAACTGCCTAGCTACCCTGTTCGCAAAAATCAACAAAATTTGCCGAATGCAATTTGCTTGGAGTCGGTAAAAGGGGAAGTTTATTTGCGTTGCTGCCTTTTCTCACACATTTTCATGTTGATTTCCTGTTTTAGATTGATATTCAATTCCAATGAATATTTTGCGACTTTAGAAAATACTTAGGATTTTTTTTTTTAGTATTCCGTTAATCAAACAATCGAATTAAAAAAATGATTTTGCGACTGATATTGTAAATCAACCCGATGGTTTCACAAAAATAGATATGTTATTCAAATAACCACAATTTACAAACATTTCTCAGTATGACTTCTTATCCGTTTTGTATGTTATATGTACCTAGTATGTTCAGTTTCAGTATGACGATGGGTCATAGGGCAGCAACAGTTCTCTTCCGAAAGTCGTGTTATGGGCGATTATGATAGCCATTACCTCTCGCCGGACTTATGTACTGCTCGTATTTTCTTCTGGATTGTTCATCTGCATATGTTTCTTGGACGACCCAGTCTACGCCTTCTTTTTTAATTTTTTAGAGGTTTTGGTCCAGAAATGACCGATCCATTACCCTTTTCGCCTCGGAAAATAATACCTATCTTGGTCTATTCGGTTGATAGAGTTTAAACAATATATCCATTTATGTACTTCTACTCCGAAGTGAATCACTATTATAAGTTTAATTCAAGCCGAGAAATTTGCAATGCTTCAAAATCATTATTGCTCGTCGGTAGTTTATTAGTGGCAAAAATCTCTCATTCATTCGGATTCTACATACGAAAGTCAACAGAACTCGTGATTCAGCACATTGCACGATAATTCGAGAACGCTTTATCTTAAAACTTAAAATTGCCATCAGACAAATGTGAAGCGTATTTACATATATCTTTCATTTTTACATTGCACTATTATTGTTTCCTCGGCTTACATAACAGCTGAAGAAAATGGAAGCAAGAAAGTATAGGAATTCTTAATATTTAATCCTTGTTTGATCAAAAAATTTGTATCTTAGTAATTTGTGAGCATACATATAGGTATGTATGTGGAATGGTGTATTCTTGAAAAAAAATTAAGAACTGGAAATTATTCTCGAAACACAAAGTGCTGAAAAGACTGAATACGACGAGAGTGGAACATTTTATTGTGAGACTTTTATTGTCGGTGTACTAGGCGAATAGATAGGAAACAAATTTTTGAGTGTGGCAGTGGCGTACGTACATAGGTTGGGGGTTAACAATTTTAGATTACGGTTTTTCACGAAATGATTGCATTTGACAAATAAAATTCGGTTTGTGTATAAGGGTTGACTAATAAAGTTTGCGGAAAGTAGCATTGTTTCTGAGGGCAGTGAAGCATGAATGTGGAGGGGATAAGAATTTTTCTAAACAATCCGTCCCATATTTCAAGAACAGAGTAAGATAGATTTTTAAATTTTTACCAGTAGTATGCCTAATAGACCAGAATTTCTTTTTTAAGATGATGGTGTAAAGGTCCAACTAGCACACAAACTTCGCATTTTTATTTTCCAGAGGCTTTAACGATAAGACTTCGGTAAGACTGTTGAGCGCAGATTGTAAAATTTTAAATTCGTTAAGGCTTCCGTAAGACTTGCGAGCGGAGTTTGAACTATCAATAGCTTTGGTAAGACCCTCTATAAGGCCTTATGGAGATAGCAACAGTATTATAAAGGATTGTGGACTTTTGACTTAAAGCTTCCGCAAGACTTGCGAGGGAAGGTTTCGAAGCGGGCTTCGCTTGACATGTTTAATTCCAAGTGATTCGGCTTCAACCCTATTACGAGAATGTTTCAGATTGGCCTATTGTGCAGCGTAGCGGATTTATGTGTGACGGGACCTTGGCTCAAATCCGAGAGTGTACAATGTTAATTCGCATTTTAAAAAAAAAAGAATTTATAAAAGTAAAAAAATTGTGAATATAATTTTTCGGTTTTTTTGCTTCCGTACTTCCAAAGCAAGAATAGCTTCGATAAGGCTTTATACCAACTGTTGGTGCTTGGCTGTTCTGTTTTGTGCGCCAGATTAGTTCGGTAAGACCTTATCGAAGCTTTATCGAGGTACCTTAAATTGAGACACTCTTTAAACGGTTTTCAATTATGAAATTCTTTATTCAATGAACATGGAACAAGTATGGAAATGATTGTTTCCCGGCGCTACCGATCTTTCACTTCTCGCGTAGCGAACCTTCTTGCTCGCTTCTACGCCACCCGGGAGACTTCGACTCCAGCGGTTCTACCTGTAAGGAAAAGCAAAGAAAATGGGGTCCAGTTTTACCTGCGACTTTAACGAGCCGCCGCTGCCGTCCGAAATTTTAAGAATTCCGCGACTACGCCACCTTTGTTTTTCAGTTTTCCCTCTTTTAATTCACTCCATGTTCCGATACCACTTCGTTTTCAGCTTCTCACAATATTATAACGATCCCACTTCGTTTTCAACTTTTTCTTTCTTACTTCAACTCCATGTTCCGACAAAAATGAGACCTGCGCAATCGCGGTCCGTCTCCTTTATAGGTTTTCGCCGTACGTTCGGCTAGTCTTCGCTTCGCAGTGACCACTTCCTCTTTTCTTGACAAAATACGTCCGGCATTTTTGAGACATAGGACAGATCTCGTGTTGAATAAAAATTTCCAAAGCTTGTGACAGGCGCAAGGTTTATGAGCTATCTTCGAGTGACGTTTCTTAATTCTCGTCTAGTTTGCATAAATAAAAAGTTCGAGCTGGCAGACTCTACCAGTTGTTTCGAACTTCCTCGGCTATCGTCGGCGATTTCGCTCCAACACGTCTCTAATGAGAAATTTCTTCCAAAGCTTTAAACTTTGAAGGGAACAGGAAGGGGAACTCGCTATTCGTTTTCCTTGGATGCTTGAGCCGGTCCCGAGCTTCCAGATTCACATACGGAAATATAACTCATGAGAACCGGGGTACGGAGGACCTCAAGGTTTGACTTCGAAGGAGTACTCGTCCAAAGGATCCACTCAAGACAGCGGACGACAGTAGTAAGCCATCCATTCATCCTCCATCCTCCATCCTCCATCCATCATCCTCTATCCATCATCTTCCATCCTCTGTTTACCATCCCCCACCCTCCATTCTCCAACCTCCATCCACCATCCTCTGCCTACCATCCCCCACCCTCCATTCTCCAACCTCCATCCACCATCCTCTATCCATCATCTTCCATCCTCCATCTTTCATCCACTATTTTCTATCCTCCATCCATCGTCCCACACGACCACTGGTAGATTTTTTTCTTCTGTGTTATACTAGCGACCTCCGAGTAATTTAGTTTGCGATACTATCGACTTGATTGACAAAATCCATTTGTTTTACTTCGATTATCGGAAACTTAAAAAGTATTTTCTAAAGTCACCAAAATATTTAATTGCAATGCAATCAAGAACAGCAAATCAAAATATAAAATCTGCCAGCAGTCTGGGCGCAACTTTATTATTTTTCCGGCAGAACTTTGGATCGTGTTTAATTCGGGGATGCGGTGTATGTTACTATGTGACTGAAAACCTAACAAAAAGTTCGGGAAGCAACATATGAATTATATAATTAGGTCATATTCCGGGATGCGGTCTAGAGATTGAAAAAGACAAAACTGTGAAATAGGTGACTATTAATCAAGCCTGTGGAAGTGAAAAGATATTCAATATCTGATCAGACCTGAGAGATATGGTGGAATTCATGAAAAAGTATACAACCACTTTACACCCTCTTAGGGGTCAAATTTCAAAAAATCTTTAAAAAATCTTTTCTTTATCTATGGCAATAAACTGTTGTATTCACATAGAGTGGCAACACTACCCACTGTATGTTAAGTTAGCGTTAAGTCAGTTTTAAGTCAGTCGTAGAATAAAGCTATACAGAAGAACACGTGTTTTAGTCAGTGAACGAAGTGCAAATCAACGAATACATTAACTGGCGACGAGGAAAAAAGTGAAAATGGCGTTTGTCGGAAACTTGGGTGAATTCATTCCCGGAGAGGACTTTATTGCTTACAAGGATCGGGTAAATCAGTATTTTATGGCGAATGACGTGGAGGAAAAAAAACAAACTCCGGTTTTCATAACTCTTGTGGGGTCAGAGATTTACAAAGTGATGAAATCGCTAACCGCTCCACAATTATCGTGAATTGATAAATATTCTAGAAACGCATTATGCCCCAAAAATAAATAAAAGAGCCGAAAGATTTAAATTTCAGAAGGCAAAACAAGAAGACGGCGAATCGGTTGGTGAATTTATAATAAAACTTCGTAACCTGGCTGAAACTTGTCAATTCGGTGATTATATTGCCGAGGCCAATGCCAATGCTGGCAACTTACGTAATCTAGCATTAGAAGATGCGCTTACGGATAAATTCATTCTGGGCGTACGACAGGAAAAAATTCAGCAGGCGTTATTAACTGACGATAACAGATCATTTCAAAAATGCTGTGACGTGGCATTAAACATGGAAATGTCTATGAAAGAGCAAAAGTCCATGCAGCCAACGGTAAACCAATTGAATAGAATTCATCCAAAAACAAGTTCCAGAGTACAACAGTCATCGAGAGAAAAGAAGGCTAACTACAGGGATACATCGAGAAAGAACAACGGTAACTTATGCACTCGTTGTGCAAGATCGCATCCAGGTACGGAGTGTCCCGCAAAGCACTGGATTTGCTACAAATGTAAAAAGGTCGGACATACAGCGAAGGCATGCTTTAATCCTAACATTAAGCATGATACAACGAAAGCATCCAGTTCAAAATCATAGACAACAGTAAAAACAATTAGACTTCAAAACAAAATCGCAGCAGATGGAACAGCACCGTACGAATTGGACGTGAAGATTGAAGGCGTAGCAGTGAAAATGGAGTTAGACACCGGAGCATGCGTATCGGTCATAAGTTTTGAGGATTATAAGGATAAGTTTAAAAAAGTAAAGGTTGTAAATTGCGCATTAAAATTAAATACAATTACAGGAAATAACCTACATGTGATAGGACAGACTAAAGTACAGGTGGAGTTTGGTGATGTTGTTGACGAACTGGACTTAATCATAGTTCAAGGAATGACCTTCAAACCACTGCTGGGTAGATCGTGGCTCGAAAGGCTAATGCCAAATTGGAAAGAAAAATTCGTGAGTAAAAATATCAACAAAATCGGTAATAAAAATGTAGGAAATAGCACAGAACACGAAAACCATGATAATATATTAGCGAGTATTGTGTCAAAGTATCCATCAGTTGTGTCGCAAGATGTAAATCAGTCGATTGTGGGCTACAAAGCAGAGATTCAATTACACGAATGTCAACCAATATTTCATAAAGCATATTCAGTTCCGTACTGGTTACGAGAAAAAGTTTCAGAAGAACTAGGTCGTCTGGTGCAGGAAAAAATTCTTGAACCAGTGAAGCATAGTCTGTGGGCATCTCCCATCGTAGCAGTTCCAAAACCAAATGGGAAAATCAGGTTGTGTGTAGATTGCAAAGTAACAATAAACCGTTTTATAAAAACAGAACATTACCCTATCCCCAATATTGAGGATATTTTTGCACATTTAGCAAATTGCAACTATTTCTGTGTATTAGATTTATCGGGAGCGTATATACAAGTAGAGCTGACCGAAGAATCAAAGCAGTTATTAACCATCAATACCGAAAAGGGGTTATTCAGGTATACGCGTTTCCTTCAATTTTTCAATCTATTATAGATGAAGTTCTACGCGGTCTTGAAAATGTGTTCGGATATATCGACGATATTATTATTGGAGGAGACACAAAGGAGGCATGTGAGAAAAAATTACATGATGTGCTTGAGCGATTAAATCTACATAAAATTAAAATAAATTCTTCAAAATGCAAGTTTCTACAGACATCGGTAGAGTACTTAGGTCATGTAATTTTTGAAAATAGAGTAATGCCGAATCCAAAAAAGGTAGAGGCAATCCAAAACGCCCCAGTTCCTAGGAATGTTAAAGAGTTGCAAGCGTTTCTCGGGCTAGTGAATTATTATAGGAGATTTGTTCCTCAGTTATCGGGAAAGCTATCAAACTTATTTAATTTGTTGAGGAAGGATTGCAGGTTTTGTTGGAACCAAGACTGCCAACAAGAGTTTGAAAATATAAAATCGGAAATGTTGAGTAATAACGTATTAGAACTCTATAATCCAAGTTTACCGATTGTAGTCTCAACAGATGCAAGTCCAAGTGGAGTAGCAGCTGTTCTTTCACATGTCATAAATGGTGAGGAAAAACCCGTGTTATTCGCATGTAGTACGCTATCAGATGCCGAAAGGAATTATTCACAGCTACATCGAGAAGCTCTAGCGGTGATGTTTGCAGTTAAAAAAAATTTTAAATATATATATGGGAAGGAGTTCACCATATATACCGATAATCACGCGTTGAAAGAAATTTTCAATCCGATGAAGGGCACACCTTCTGTAGCAGCAGCGAGACTGCAAAGATGGGCGATCACGCTTTCAATGTTTAATTATTAAATAGCACATAGACCGGGATCAAAAATGGTAAATGCTGACGCATTATCGCGTCTACCGTTACCCAAACTTACAGGTGTGGAGGAAATCACGCCCGCCCAGCTGGCCCCCCCACTTCCTCCAAACTTAATGAAAAAATTACTGAATTATGCGCTATTTATGCGCTCTGCAAAACACCAAGAAAAAATTTTTGCGCTCCTTTCTGAGTGGGCGGCAAGCTAGCAACCCCCACCCCTAAAATATGAAAAAATTAAAAAAAAAAAAATACACAGGAATTATGCGCTATTTATGCGCTCTCAGAATTCATTACAACTGATTTTTGCGCTATGTCCTTTCAAGGACCTTCCATACAAATCGCAGGTCGAGATTCTACAAAAGCAAAAATTTCACCAAATAACTATACCAGCTAAATCTATGATTTATGCGCTCTTAGAATCCGCTATTCGCGATTTTCGCACTGCGTCCTTTCAAGGACCTCCCATACAAGTCGTCAATTCAGCAGCAGTAAAACAGAAATGCCTACTCGATTAATGTGAAATCGTACTAAGTAATCATGCACGATCGATACATGATTTATGCGCTCCCGGAATTTGGTAAATTTGATTTTCGCGCTATGTCCTTTCAAGGACCTCCCATACAAATCGCAGGTCGAGATTCTACAAAAGCAAAAATTTCACCAAATAACTATACCAGCTAAATATATGATTTATGCGCTCTTAGAATCCGCTATTCGCGATTTTCGCACTGCGTCCTTTCAAGGACCTCCCATACAAGTCGTCAATTCAGCAGCAGTAAAACAGAAATGCCTACTCGATTAATGTGAAATCGTACTAAGAAATCATGCACGATCGATACATGATTTATGCGCTCCCGGAATTTGGTAAATTTGATTTTCGCGCTATGTCCTTTCAAGGACCTCCCATACAAATCGCAGGTCGAGATTCTACAAAAGCAAAAATTTCACCAAATAACTATACCAGCTAAATCTATGATTTATGCGCTCTTAAAATCCGCTATTCGCGATTTTCACACTGCGTCCTTTCAAGAACCTCCCATACAAGTCGTCAATTCAGCAGCAGTAAAACAGAAATGCCTACTCGAGTAATGCGAAATCGTACTGAGTAGTCAAGCACGACCGATACATGATTTATGCGCTCTCGGAATTTGGTAAATTTGACTTTCGCGCTATGTCCTTTCAAGGACCTCCCATACAAATCGCAGGTCGAGATTCTACAAAAGCAAAAATTTCACCAAATAACTATACCAGCTAAATATATGACTTATGCGCTCTTAGAATCCGCTATTCGCGATTTTCACACTGCGTCCTTTCAAGGACCTCCCATACAAGTCGTCAATTCAGCAGCAGTAAAACAGAAATGCCTACTCGATTAATGCGAAATCGTACTAAGTTATCATGCACGATCGATACATGATTTATGCGCTCCCGGAATTTGGTAAATTTGATTTTCGCGCTATGTCCTTTCAAGGACCTCCCATACAAATCGCAGGTCGAGATTCTACAAAAGCAAAAATTTCACCAAATAACTATACCAGCTAAATCTATGATTTATGCGCTCTTAGAATCCGCTATTCGCGATTTTCGCACTGCGTCCTTTCAAGGACATCCCATACAATTCGTCAATTCAGCAGCAGTAAGACAGAAATGCCTACTCGATTAATGCGAAATCGTACTAAGTAATCATGCACGATCGATACATGATTTATGCGCTCCCGGAATTTGGTAAATTTGATTTTCGCGCTATGTCCTTTCAAGGACCTCCCATACAAATCGCAGGTCGAGATTTTACAAAAGCAAAAATTTCACCAAATAACTATACCAACTAAATATATGATTTATGCGCTCTTAGAATCCGCTATTCGCGATTTTCGCGTCCTTTCAAGGACCTCCCATACAAGTCGTCAATTCAGCAGCAGTAAAACAGAAATGCCTACTCGATTAATGCGAAATCGTACTAAGTAATCATGCACGATCGATACATGATTTATGCGCTCCCGGAATTTGGTAAATTTGATTTTCGCGCTATGTCCTTTCAAGGACCTCCCATACAAATCGCAGGTCGAGATTCTACAAAAGCAAAAATTTCACCAAATAACTATACCAGCTAAATATATGATTTATGCGCTCCAAGAATCCGCTATTCGCGATTTTCGCACTGCGTCCTTTCAAGGACCTCCCTTTTGTAGAATCTCGTCCTGCGATTTGTATGGGAGGTCCTGGAAGGGACATAGCGCAAAAATCAGTTGTAATGAATTCTGAGAGCGCATAAATAGCGCATAATTCCGGTTTATTTATTTTTAAATTTTTTTATATTTTAGGGGTGGGGCTAGCTTGCCGCCCACTCAGCCCCCCCACTTTTAAATGATTTATCCTTACTAAACGAAAGGAGCGCAAAAAATTTTTTCTTGGTGTTTTGCAGAGCGCATAAATAGCGCATAATTCTGTAATTTTTTCATTAAGTTTGGAGGAAGTGGGGGGGGGGCCAGCTGGGCGGACGTGAGGATATCTGTATAAAAACAATTAATCTCTCCAATCATTGTCCGATCGACATCACAGTAGTAAAGGAAGAAACTGCAAAAGACATGTTACTAGCGAAAGTATATAATTTTACAAGGAATGGGTTTCCAAAACAGTGTAGTGAGGAGATAAAACCCTTCTCTAGGATAAAAAATTTGATAAGCACAGAAGATTGTTGTCTGTTTTACGGTGACAGGATAATAGTTCCAAAGAAATTACAGCAGGAAATCTTAACAAGGTTGCATGCCAATCATTATGGTATAGTACTTATGAAAAAGTTAGCTAGATCGTATGTATGGTGGCCTGGGCTAGATAAGTGCATAGAGCAATTCTTAACAAATTGCCTAGCATGCCAACAGACAAGAAATGTAGAGAAGGAAGAATTAGTATCTAATTGGCCAAAGGCAAATAGTCCATTCGAAAGAATCCATTTAGATTTTTTTTTCTTTGGAGGGAAAACGTTCTTAATTATTGTAGATGCATATAGTAAATATTTGGATGTAATTATAATGCATAACACCACAGCAAAAGATAATAAGAAATCTAAGTTCCTTTATCGTAATATATGGATTACCGGGTTCGATTGTCACAGATAATGGACCACCTTTCAGTTCGTTCGAATTCTCAAATTTTTGCTCAAGAAATGGAATCCAACTTTTACATAGTCCTGCTTATCATCCACAATCGAATGGGCTTGCAGAGAGACACGTACAAACAGTAAAAGGCGTGTTTAAAAAGTTTTTATTAAGCAAAGAATCAGAGTTGTCGTGGCCTGAAAGAATTAATAAATTCCTAATGAATCATAGGAACTACCCAAACTCAACGACATCTCAAACTCCGTCTGAACTAATTTTTGCGTACAAACCTAAAATTTTGTTAGATTTGTTGAAAATGGATAAACCAATAAAGAAAAATGAAAATAATGAAAATGAAACAGAAAATTGTAATAGAGTAATCGATTTGGAAACAAATGTAACTCCCTTTAAGAATGTAAATTTGTATAAAAAGGGGGAGAGAGCCTTTTATAAGAATCATGTAAAAAAAAAATATCAAGTGGTTACACTGTGTAATTGTCAGAAAAATAAGTTTTGTAAGATATGTTATTAAAATAAGAGAAAATCAAAGAATTGTTCATGTAAATCAACTTCGAAAGAATTATACGAATGTACATCATTATTATAAAGTCATACCAAAATTGTTGAGTCAGGATAATGATAATGATAAGATAGCAGATAAGAATATAGTAAACGAAAATGATAAAAAGGATATGGTAATACCTAGTACAAGCTCTTCTAAGAATGTTATAAATAAAAAAGATGTTAAAGGTCAAGTAATGACACCCAGGAGATCTAAGAGAATTAAAGAGAAACTTGATAAAAAATTGAAACAGTAAAGTAGAGTCGTTCAAATAATTAATAATAAAGAATTATATTATTGATTGATGTTTAGGAAAAGGTACAAATTATTGAATTATATAAGGATAAATTTTAAACATCAATTTATAAAAATATAAATGTTAAATCGTTGAAGATAAAAATTAAAAGGGGGAGGATGTTGTATTCACATAGAGTGGCAACACTACCCACTGTAGGTTAAGTTAGCGTTAAGTCAGTTTTAAGTCAGTCGTAGAATAAAGCTATACAGAAGAACACGTGTTTTAGTCAGTGAACGAAGTGCAAATCAACGAATACATTATAAACAAACATGAACATGATGAACATGAACATGATGATTGACAAAATCCATTTTTTTTACTTCGATTATCGGAAAACTAAAAAAAAATTATTAAGTATTTTCTAAAGTCAAAATATCAAAATATTCAATTCCAATGCAATCTAGAACAGCAAATCAAAATGAATATATGTGGAAAAAGGCAACAATGCAAACAAACTTCCCCTTTTACGGTCTCCAAGGAAACCGCATTTGGCAGTTTTGTGAACAGGGTAGCTAGGCAGTTTGTGAAAGTTTTTTTCAATAATCGCTGATTGTGTAACTGATCTGAAAGCTCTTTTGTTCGTTTTTAATGCCTTGAGACATCTTAAAGAGTCTATTGTCTTTGACATCAAAATTTTGTTGAACGAAGTTCGATATCGGTAAATCCACTAGCCTCAGGATTATTTAGCTAATTAGTTCATATTTAGTCTTAGGTTATTTCTAGTTTTAAGAATAGTCTTAAGTTGTATTTATAAGGTCTTTCACTTTGCTGTATTTCCTTAATCCTATCAGTACGTTCGGCGTCGGGTTCAACCCCCAGCACCGACTACGTACTTTACTGTAAGGATTTCACACGGACACGGGCTCCTTATCTGTATTTTTGTGTACATGAGAGCTTTCTATAAGCTCGCCATACATTTCATTAAAATACATGGAAAGAACTTGGAAGAAGAAGAAGAAGAAATTGGAAAAGCTAAATGAGTTTTATGAAAATTATTTCTTTCGATTCTTCCGACTTTTAACCTTTTTTCAAAATCACAGTAGTCGAGACTTATATGTCAACGCCAATTTAAAAGCTATTCACAAAATATTTAAAAATGTCCACAATTTTTAAAGCAACAATATTATTGTTAAGTGTCATTCGAAATCTCAATGGATATTAATTTGTTTTAATTCGGAAAGAATTAAGCGATGTTTGCTTAAATAATACGTGCGAGGATGGTGGTCTACATTTGATGGTGGTCTACATTTGATTTGTTACTATGTAAGTTGAAATGTTTGTTTCTCTATGCAGCATTTGATGTAATTTGGTTTTGAAAAACTATTTCCTCGATAGCTAAATCCAGGGAATGAATAATCGATGCTGATCAATGGTCACAATGGAATTCGAAACAAGTTTGCTGTTCTTTACAAAACTGTAAATATGTTACTCTTGGTATTTGTGGAATAGTGTTTTGAAAATAATTTCTGTTTTTGGTTTTTCTTCAAATTCAGCACTGGGATAGGGATTTAGAGCATATGGCACGAGAGTGTCTAAGACATTGTTCGATTGTCAAGGACAAATGTAATTTTATATGTAAATTACTTTAATTTTGGTTTTAGTTAATTCATTTCAAAGCGGTTTCCTTTCGATGCAGACGATGAAACAATTACAGCCGCAAAGGCTTATTCCTTCAGTCCAAAGGATCCATTGAATCGGTTTGTTATATCGATTAAGAGATCATGGCTTTTAGAAATTAACGAAATCAGCACATTTGGGCAATTCCAAAATTTTAAGTAATTTTGTTTAATTTTGAAATTTTCTAAATTTCATATATGCAAGTTTTCACTAAAATTTGTATATATAGACCGGCAAATATGACTGTATTAAAATATCCCACTGTGTAATTCGTAGGATGTGCTTCTGCCAAGTTAATATGTATACACATTTGAACTTTTTAATCGCAGTAGTTAAGAGGGCAACAAAAATAAATGATATCAAAAAAAAAATATTTTAAAAAATGTAAAAAGAGGTGTCGGGTCCAACAAAAAGTGATAATATTCACAGTGCCGGCTTTCTTTCTATTAAATATTTCCACTTACGTTTGTATACAAATTTGTGATATTCATTTTCTCAAGAAACCCGACAATCGCTCGAAGAAATATCACCCTCCAAATTTTCCAGATTAAAAGCAACCAAAAAGTAAACTTTGCACATCATCATTTTGCTATACGACGAGCGATTGTCGCGTTTCTAGGGAAAATGAATATCACAAATTTGTATACAAACGTAAGTGGAAATATTTAATAGAAAGAACTCTGTGAATATCATCACTTTTTGTTGGACCCGACACCTCTTTTTACATTTTTTAAAATGTTTTTTTTTTTTTTATATACTAATTACACTAACTCCAACGTCTTACGACCAAATATGAAATATTAGTTGAAATGGGTACAGATACTTAATAGCTTTAAAGTAACTATATAAGAAACACTGAATTTTATACATACATATTATGCAAAATAAAAAGAATTTGAATGTGAATTCTTTTTCTTTTATTGTAGTATATTGTTGTAAGCTTATTTTGATTATGGAATCAAACAACTAATTTCAATTATGTTCGCCATTTTTTATTTTAATTCGATCAAAAAATATCACCTTTTTATGCAAAGACCACAGAACATGAACTAGAGAAAAGAACATCGCCTCCTCCAACGATCTAGTCGTCTTTTTCTTCTTATTGCGTCCAACGACATCTTTTGAAAAGGGTCGTAACAATATAATATCTACTGCTACTACTATTAATAACTACTTGTAGATAATATCGAACTTTACTGGTCAATTTGAAGTTCAAATTGGTCAACATTAAAATTTTAGTGCTGACCCCCCCCCCCCCCCCTCCCTCCCGAAAACCATGTCTAGCTACGCCACTGACTTGAAAGTCAAAAGCACGAGTTTTTTAAAAAAAAAAATCGTTAAGTTTTTTATAAAAAATAATTGTAAAATTAAGAAAAACTCGACGTCATTACCTGGTGATTGATGTGTAGAAATATTAAAAAAAAATTCAAAAGAATCGGTGCAATACATTTTGAGTTACAACGTACACCGTCTTCAAAAATGTCAAGTTTCAGAAAAACGCTTTAAAGTTTTACACACTAAAGCGTCACATACGACTGCTCATAACTCCGTTAATTTTGCTTGATATTTTGACACAACATTCTTGCAACTTTATATATTCACTTGAAAAAAAACAACAAAAAAAGTTTAAAAACCTCCCGCGCCCTTAATGGGAAATAAAGTCAGAGGAAAAGTTATGAATTCGGTAATATGTTTAATGCGAAAAATATCGAGACACTGTCCTATTTGGTATGAAAATAAATGTTCATCGAAAGAAATAACTTCCATTGGCTTACAAATAACAAACAAATTATTATTTTATGCAATCATAAAATGTACTGTTAGCTTATATTTTGGATAGTCACACTGGATTATTTTCAATTTTAGGAAAGAAAACTTTTAATGTTAAGTCCTCTTCACTGCATTCTTTATAAGAAAGGTCGTATTTTTAAATCCGTATTTGTACTTTTCCAATGTTCTTGAAAATTGCAATCCACATTTCATTGCTAAAGGTGGACTCAACCTGGATGTAGTATTTTTGAGATATGCTTTTAGAGATTTATGTGCTACTTCAAAGCTCATGTTTCAATGTGGTCCCACGTTTCTAATTGCCGTTGCTTTTAAACGTTATCCCGGCGTGTAATATTCCGATTATAAATGATTATAATATATAGTAATGAATTACATCAATTCTATATAGGTACTTACTTTCTAGTAGTCTGGGTGGCTTAGTGGCTAGAGCACTTGCCTTCGGTGCACCTGGTACCAGGTTCGAATCTGCTTGGCGACAAGTAATTTTCGAAAATGGGACTGGGTGGCGGACTACCAGTTCACTCAGCTGTAAATGAGTACCTGAGTTAAAAACGGGGTAATAATCACGGACGAGCGTGTAGTTGACCACTTCACCTCCTAGTGTTCCGTTGGTCTCGCAATGAAGTAACTCTAGCATTACTTCAAGGCCTAGGCCCGATTTGGGCTGTTGCGCCATTGATTATTTATTATTATTATTATTACTTACTTTCTTAGAGTAATGGTATAAACACAATTAAAACGAACTTCGCCAGCGGCAGCGAAGTTCGCTGTCAAAATTTTAAGACTGTACCGCAACACACTACTGACGCAGAATTACGACGGCGAGCGGTTGGCGAACTTTACGTGTATCCAGGTACAGTTCAGCGAACTTCGCCGCCGCTGACGAAGTTCGTCTCAATTGTGTTTATACCATTAGTACTAATAGAGAGACAACTCTCTAACATTGTCTGATCCGCTACTTTTGGGCGATGGAAGCGACTTTGGGGGAAGTGTGAGGAGGTTACTGTTTCGTACTAGAAAGCTTTCTTCAATACGAACGATTCCCCTTCAACCTGATATTTTATTTATTTTCGTTCAAGGACTACCAGACCTCAAAATTTCTTGCCATACGTGTTTGAAAACAAGTTTCTCACAAACCGATTGAGCTATTGAATTGAAATTTTTTAAGTGGGTCAACAGGGTAGAATAGTGACTTTTTGGAGGCTACTAATAAGATGGAGGAAAGGCGGAGGGAGCATCAACAACCGCTAACAAATCGAAATTGAAATTATGTTGTTTCTTGATTGTGGATCCATTTGTAAAAAAAATTATAGAAAAGTAAAAAAGTAAAAGTACCTATATAACGCAAAGAATGGAACCACAAATAAAAAAGGCTTTTTATTTTTTTTTGTTCAGCTATGAGCAAAAGGTCCAAAAAAGTTCGTTCGTTGGCACTATAGCTCAGGAGCGCGTGACGTGAACACTTTTCCACGATCAAATATCAGTTGTAAGGCTAAGTTCCTTAAGGGGCGATATCATTACACTTCTTCCAGTACTTCTTATACCAGACTAATGAGATATCCATACGTATAGTATATATATTATTTTCTTTTATTATAGTAATATCTTAAATAATACAATAACAAAAAAAAACGTTCAGGAAGCGGTTCAAATAGGGTCGCGCTAAAATACTTACGCCACTGCCACAAATAGCATATGACTTACATAATTGTGTCATATTCCGGGAAGCGGTCTAGGGTCTATTTTCACCCAAACAGAACACGGACTTCGACTTCGACCGCGCAGTCCCTGTCTTTTAGCATACACAGTATTATATATCTGTGGTCACAAGGCAAAACAGCACATTTTTTCCGAAATTGAGTTAGGGTCATTTTTGAAGTCAGAGAGGTCGACTGCAACTTTTCGATAAGTATCAAGCATATTATATTGATTTTTCTTTGCGAAAATAGAGAATGAAAAACAGCATAAGTCCAAATTTTGTCAATCGGTGCCATGCAAAACAGCACAAGTCCAAATGTACCAATCGGTGCCAAGAAAAACAGCAGAAGTGCTTTTTACTTTATTATTTTAATCAACTCCCAGTTAATAAACCCTATGAGCTATTAAATTGAATTTTTTTTCTGAAAAGACAGGGTAGTCTACCTTGAAGTGAAATTTTTTTTTAAGGCTGTCGGTGTGAGGGGGAAGGTGGGAGGCTCGTTTTAGACAGAAAATTTTGGTTGCTAGATCTCAGCAACCGCTTATGTTAAGAGACTGAAACTTGAAATTTCTATAAAGCTTCGATAGTAGACCCAATTGAAAAAAAATCTGCCAACAGTCTGGGCGCAACTTTATTATTTTTCCGGCAGAAGTTCAGAACGCGTTCAATTCGGGGATGCGGTGTATGTAACTATGTGACTGAAAACCTAACAAAAAGTTCGGGAAGCGGTTAGAAAAGGGTGTAACATATGAATTAAATAATTGGGTCATATTCCGGAATGCGGTCTAGAGGTTGAAAAAAACAAAACTTAAAAATAAGTGACTATTAAACAAGCCTGGGGAAGTGAAAAGATATTCGATATCTGATCAGACTTGAGAAACATGGTGGAATTCATGAAAAAGTATACACCCAGTTTACACCCTCTTAGGGGTCGAATTTCAAAAAATCTTGAAAACACATTCTAGGTATTCATATGAAGAATCCGTAGATTAAAAATGAATTCAATATTTCGAAAGACCTAGTAGATATGACGAAAATCGTGAAAATATATGCATTTTATATTAACTCATATTTTTTGGCCCCCCCCCCCTTCTGAACGCCAATGAATATTCAAATTTTTTTATCAGAATTACATTTCTAGTTAATTTACACATACGTACCGAGTTTCTACTTCCTAGCATAAGCCGTTCTAAAGTTAGGAAAAACACCCCCCACCACCGTACCATACTATCAATAAAAAAAAAATTATTTTTCCACCATGCCACTACTATAGCTCTATCTAAATACCAAGTTTCAGCTTCCTTTCATTATAGATTCTTAAGATATAAGCATCGGAACTTTTTCGTTCTCACCCTTCCCCATCCTCACCCTCTACACCCACACCCCCAAACTTTTTTTCCCAACTAGGGTTTTATTAGGCCTACTTCTGGTAAAAATTTGAAGCATCCATCTTACACTGATATTGAGATATTAAAAGTGTTATTTTTGAAAAATTCTTATCCCCTCCACTTACGTACTCCCCCGCCCCCTTCAAAGATTTTACTTTGTGCAATCTTTATTTATCAAGCGTTATATCCGAACCGAATTTTGTTTTTCTGGTGCCACTGGTTTGGGAGATATCGGAATGTTAAGTATTTCAACCCCCACCCCCGTACGTCACTACCCCACCCAAAAATTTTGTTTCAATCTACTCTCCTAGTATAACTACAGATATTTGTTAAGTTTTAATTGCTTGCTATACACGGTTTAGGAGATATGGATTTTAGAATGTATCTGTTCGAAATCGCACCACGAAACAATTGCTACAAGACAAACACTGCACTTCTACGTGGCAATCAGCCACAAAAGACCGGTTTCGATTTCGATCGCGACGGGTCCAGCCGCGAACCAAAGGGCAGTAGCAACTCAACCAAGCACGCGACAAGTCGAAATTTAAGAAAGGAAACCAACCACCGTTTACTTCATCATGGTCCGTCGAGAATAAATTTAATAAGCCGAGTAAACTGAATGTAAGAAAGAAATTAAAATAAATAAACCAATGTATATAAAAAACAGTATCGATCTCGACTTTTTTGCGTTTCGGACGCATTGCTTCCCCCTCCATACCCACACCCCTTCACCCATATCATCAATTACCTTATTATTTTAATAATAAAGTATTGTTATCGACTTTTAAAAAACAAATTTGCTGTGCTGAAAGTTTTTTTTTATACGTTTTATGACTAATAAACGCCAAAAAAGCAATAAATATTTTCAGTCCGTCTGTGCTCCGTACGCCGTACGCCGTATGCAAACTCGTTTGTGGAATCATAGTTCCCAAGCCCTATGAGCTATAAAATTGATTTTTTTTTTTCTGAATAGACATGGTAGACCTCTTGAAGTGGGAATTGTTTCAGGGGTGTGGGTGCAAGGGGGAGGATGGGGGAAGCGTCTTAGAGGAAAAATTTTGGTTTCTAGATCTCAGCAACCGCTAATGTTAGGAAGCTGAAACTTAGAAAATCTGTAGAGCTTTGATAGTGGACCCATTTGCAAAAAAATTGCTGATATGGGTGAAGGGGTGTGGGAGTGGAGGGGGAAATAATGCGTCCGAAACGCAAAAATGCCGATTTCGACACATTCTAAAATCCATATCTCTTAAGCCGTTACCGGCAAGCAATTAAAACTTAACAAATATCTGTAGTTATACTAGGAGAGTAGATTGAAACAAAATTTTTTGGTTTGGGTTGTGGCGTGCGGGGGTGGGGGTTGAAATCGTAAAGATTACGATATCTCACAAACCAATTGCACCAGAAAAACAAAATTCGGTTTTGGTATAACGCTTGATAAATAAAGATTGCTCAAAGTAAAATCATTGAAGGGGGCGGGGGAGCAAAGAAGATGGGGGGATAAGAATTTTTCAAACATATCACTTTTCATATCTCAATAACAGTGTAAGATAGATGGTTCAAGTTTGAACTAGAACTAGACCCAATAGAACCCTAGTAGGGAAAAATAAACTTAAAGGTTAGGGTGTAGAGGGTGAGGATGGGAAAGGGTGAGAAAGAAAAAGTTCCGATACTTATATCTGAAGAACTTGTAGTGATATAAACCTTAAACTTCGTATTTAGATAGAACTATATTAGTGGCATAGTAGAAAAATAAATTTTTTTTTAGGGGTAGCATGGTGCGAGGGTGGGGGGTGTTTTTCCTAACTTTTGAACGGCTTATGCTAGAACGTTGAAACTCATTAAATATATGTAAATCAACTTGAAAAGTAAATCCGATAAAAAAAAATTTCAATATTCATTGGGGTTCAGAAGAAGGGGCCAAACCAAATTTCAGTAAATATAAAATGCATATATGTTTTACGATTTTCGTCATATCTACTAGAACTTTCGAAATATTGAATTCATTTTTATATTAAGGATTCTTCATATGAATACCTAGAATGTGTTTCAAGATTTTTTGAAATTCGACCCCAAAGGGGGTGTAAAGTGGTTGTATACTTTTTCATAAATTCCACCATATCTCTCAGGTCTGATCAGATATCGAATATCTTTTCACTTCCACGGGCTTGTTTAATTATCACATATTTTTAAGTTATTTTCTTTTCCAACCTCTAGACCGCATCCCGGAATATGACCCAATTTTATAATTCATATATTACACTCTATTCTAACCGTTTCCCGAATTTTTTGTTAGGTTTTCAGTCACATAGTAACATACACCGCATTCCCGAATTAAACACGTTCGAACTTCTGCCGGAAAAATAATAAAGTTGCGCCCAGACTGTTGGCAGATTTTTTTTTTGCAATTGGGTCCCCTATCCAAGCTTTATAGAAATTTAAAGTTTCAGTCTCCCAACATAAGCGGTTGCTGAGATTCGTCTAAAACGCTTCCCCCACCTTCCCCCTCACACCCCACCCCTGAAAATAATGTCAATTCAAAGGGTCTACCCAGTCTATTCCTAGAAAAAAATTTTATTTAATGGCTCCACTGGCTTGAGAGCTACGAGCCTTCAAAGGATGTTGGCGGTCGACGTACGGCGGACAGACGGAGTGAAAATTTCTATTGCTTTTTTCGTGTCTACTAGTCATGAAACGTAGACAAAAAAATTTTGAGGGCAGCAAAGTTTTTTTTTTTGAAAATCAATAACAATACTCTATTATAAATAATAAAGTAATTGCTGACATGGGTGAAGGGGTGTGGGAGTGGAGGGGGAAATAATGCGTCCGAAACGCAAAAATGCTGTGATCGACTCATTCTAAAATCCATATATCCTAAACCGTTAGTGACACGAAATTAAAACTTTTCAAATATCTGTGGTTATACTAGGAGAGTAGATTTAAATTGAATTTTTGGGTGGGGGTAGTGGCGTACGGGGGTGGGGGAAGGTTAAAAGGAAAAAGTTCCGATGTTTATATCGTTAAAACCTTTAATGGTATAAAACTGAAACTTGGTATTTAGATAGAGATATAGTAGTGGCATGTTGGAAAAATATAATTTTTTATAGAAGGTGTACGGTACGGGGGTGGGGGGTGTTTTACCTCACTTTAGATTGGCTTATGCTGGAAAGTTGAAACTCGGTGTGTAAATGTAAATCAACTAGAGAAGTAATTCTGATAAACAAAAAAATCCAATATCCATTTGGCGTTCGGAAGGGGGGCAAAAAAATGATCAGTGAAAATGGAATGTATATATTTTAACGATTTTCGTCATATCTACTAGGTCTTTCCAAATATTGAATTCATTTCTAGTTTACGGATTCTTCATTCGAATACCTAGAAAGTGTTTTAAATATTTTCTTAAACTCGACCCCTAAGTGGGTGTAAACTGGTTGTATACTTTTCCATGAATTCCGCCATATCTCTCAGGTCTGATCAGATATTGAATATCTTTTCACTTCCATGGGCTTCTTTAAAAAGTTAACTATTTTTATGTTTTTTCCTTTATCAACTCCTGGACCGCATCCCGGAATATGATCCAATTATGTAATTCATGTGTTACGCCCTATTCTAACCGCTTCCCGAGTTTTTTGTTAGGTTTTCAGTGACATACATAGTAACCTACACCACATCCCAGAATTAAACACATTCCGAACTTCTGCCGGAAAAATAATAAAGTTGCGACCATACTGCTGGAAATTTTTTTTTTCTACGCGCGATTTTGCTACAACTATTAGATATTTTCATAAGTAATAAACATATTACATCATTTGGAAACGAAAATCTCTCATCTTTCGAACGATATTAATGTCACTGAATAATTACTTACGTGATTGATCAGCACGTTATTGTGGCTTATCGTGGAAACTTTCAACTGTAGAGTTCGTTGACGAATGTTTAATGTCATTGCAGTATCGGTTAGGGTGATATACGTGCTTTTAAACATTGACTATTGAAAAGAATTAGGAATGAGTTAAAATGAAGTAGAAACAAATGATGTATTTTTAGAAATATATTTAGAAAAAGCCTTTGTGCTATTCCCCAAAACAAACAGACTGCCGTGGCAGTGGCGTAGTAATAGCAGGAGTTTTGGGAGAACCTCCCCCCCCCCCCCCCCCCGAAATGATTAGCTTATTATTTTTTAAAGAATCACGTCTCATATCTCAAGAACTGTTTAAGAATGAAGCTTAGAATTTATACGGAAAAATATTGTAGGGCTTCCGAGTTTCATATCTCGAGAATTGCTCTGATAGAGTTCGAAAAAAATCCCCATTACTTACTTAGAATTATTTTTCCATTGCTTATAAATTTCTTTTTTTTTTATTGTAGTATGTAATATCTACTACGACTACTACTTGTAGATAATATCGAACATTACTGGTCAATTTAAAGTTCAAATTGGTCAATATTAAAATTTTTTTGCTGAAAACCACTCTCCCCTCCTCTCCCCACGCTCCGAAAATCATGTTGCATGCCACTGTGCCGTGGCTAGCAACACGCGATAATAATACACTTGATCGCCGAAGAAATCGAAGTTTTTCGGCACTATTCAAGCAGAACCGCACAAGTCCACTGGACTTGAGCTGTTCTGCTTGACGCCGTGGGCGACTTTCGGTGTTTCATGGGCACAAATCGCGAATCCTATAACGCATCAAAACATACATGTTATGTTATGTTATGACGTATACACAACTTTCAATTTAATCTGAATCCCGAATGGAAACAGAGCAAGCCAGTTGCTTAACTTTTAAACGTCGATAACTCAAAAAGTTGAAAATGTGACTTGTGCTGTTTTGCCTTGTGACCACAGATATATGGTGATGCCCATTACACCGAATTCGCCTACGACTGCGGCTAGGTGGGCAAATGGCCTGCGGACTGCCGCAAGGTAGGGATATGTAGGCAAATCGAAGTCGAAGTCCGTGTTCTGTTTAGTACTTAAGCGCCTTTCACCTATTTCACGTCATTGGCATCTCTCTTGTACATAGAGGTTTTTCACTCAAGACGAAAAGAAAGAATGAAGCGAAGTAGGCGAAACGTGCTAAGTCTATAGCAGACTTAAATTACTAAGCAGAACACGGACTTCAGCTTCGATTTCAGTTTTTCCAGGGAGGGGGGCAAGATGTTATGAATGTATATATTTTTCTATATATATTATTTATATAAGCAAATGCCCTCCCTGCCCCCCCCCCCCAAATGACGTCCCAGAGTGGATAGATTTTGCCATTTACTGGGACAAAATATTACAGTTGTTAGAATCCATGCTTATTAATAATCAAAGGCTTTCTCAATTAAACTCACTTTCGCAGACACTATGCTACGCGATTGAACGAAAACACAAAACTAAAGCAATCGTGTCGTGACCAATTGTTGTACAGAATAATGCGAATTTCATAAAAGTACTTCGAAAACTGAAGGCCGCGAGAGTGAATTCTTTAAAAGACAGAAACTTATCTCAATCTCCAGAACTACCTGGTGTAGTGCCGTTTCGGTCGATCTACCTATGGAATAGGCATGTCGTGAGCCCGACAGGGAAATAACCCCCGCTTTGTCGCAGATGTATATCTCCAGCAACCTTTCGAGGGTTTAAAGTAAGAAGGAGGTCAAACATATAGGTCTGAAGTCCATCGTCAAAATGTGGCACGGTTCATTTGCAGGGAATATGGCCGAGAACAAGACATCCCTTAAAAATCAGTCAAAAACACGCTTAGGAGCTAAAATGGTTCAGGAACGTTTGATTGGGCTAGCGTTAATGCATGTCCATCAAGATATTGAGTTCGATGTTGAAAAAATGTTCACCGGGTTCACAAAAAGCTTGGCAGTCGCCTAGAATTGGTTATTTGAAAAATAATTAATGGTACCCAATTAAATACCTTGGCACTGTATTGATTTTTTTTTTGTAATTGACTTCCCGGTTCCGCTAGCTCATCTATCTTGTGATCCACCCCAAAACATAATACTGCGTACGGCCCTGGCACATACAACTATTGCATGACCTTTAATTCCAAGGTAGAAACTATTTTATAGTGGCTACTCGATGGACGGCTAAACTATTTCTTAAGTATGTTGAGTTCCATAAATTATGTTAGGACATTTTTACATACTTATACATATCCTCTAAGTATATTTTTGATATTAATGTCTTCAGCTTCGACTATTATATAACCAATGTATTCTTATACCACATTTGAAAGTCATAACTTAAGGGGGACTATCTGAGAAGAAAAAATTTGTTTTTCCAAAATAGTATTTCAGTAGCATGGATATGGCGTTCCTGGGCCAAGGGAGGAGGGTGGAGGAGCTTTTGTATGGATGACGTCATAGTCTTGTATGAAGCTGATAAGGAATTTACGCCCTGGGTGGAGCTTTTTTATGACGACGTCATAGTCTTGTATGAAGCTGATAAGGAAATTACTCACCCGAGCCAGAGTGGCGATTTTTTGAGGGAGGAGTTTTTTTATGAGTACGTCATAGTCTTGTATGAGGCTGATAAGGAATTCACTCCCCCAGAGCTTTGGGTTTTTTTTTCGTTTTCCGTTGCATAAAATTGGGCGTTTTTCTTTTTTTGCATAAAATTGGGCGTTTTTTTTCGTGGTTTTGAGCTTTTTTCGCGGTTGTTGCCAGTGCCTTAGGCTATCCGATACTTAGGCTAGCGGGAGCTTAGGCTATCCGAAACTTAGGCTAGCGGGGTTTTAGGCTATCCGAAACTTAGGCCAGCGGGGGGCTTAGGCTAAACGAAAACTTAGGCTAGCGGGGTTTTAGGCTATCCGAAACTTAGGCTAGCGGGGGGCTTAGGCCAAACGAAAACTTAGGCTAGCGGGGGGCTTAGGCTATCCGAAACATAGGCTAGCGGGGGGCTTAGGCTAAACGAAAACTTAGGCTAGCGAGGGACTTAGTCGTCATATTTATTAGTTTTATTGATTTCTTGCAGGTGGCCCAAAGTTGAGCAGTAGGCTTACAAAATGCACAGTGGGTGGTCTATTGATGAGACAGCATATTTCTTTTGTTTATGAAAAAGCATAGTCATATTTCTTGATAAGTCAGCATGTTTCTGGTCACCGGAAAAAGCATATCAAATTTCATGCTGAGTCAGCATATTTCTCGGATGAGTCATGTTTTAGTTAGCGTTATTGCATAATGTTGTGAAATTCAACAGGTATGTCTCTCTATCTATCTCTCTCTCTCTTCCTCTCTATGCATGAATTTAATATGGAACTGTGTATGTCTCTCTCTGTGCCTATACCATATGTATCTATCTGTGTATCTGTCTCTCTCTTTCTCTCTCTGTCTCTCTCTTTCTCTCTCATTTTCTCTCTTTCTCTCTATGTATCTCTCTCTCTATCTGTGTATGTTTGTCTCTATCTCTGTCTCTCTCTTTCTGTGTACGTATGTATCTAACTGTATATCTGTCTCTCTCTCTTTCTCTCTATGTATCTCTCTCTCTTTCTGTGTATGTATGTCTCTATCTCTGTCTCTCTCTTTCTGTGTATGTATGTATCTATCTGTATATCTGTCTCTCTCTTTCTCTCTTTGTATCTCTCTCTCTCTTTCTGTGCATGTGTATATATCTATCTGTAGATGTGTGTATCTATCTCTGTATGTGTGTGTTCGTATATAAACGATGGGCGTTGGTTCTGAAAGCTAAAAAATCAAGTGAAGTCTGTCGTGCAACATCAAGAGTCAAAAAAATAATCCAGTGTCGTTTAAGAAATAGTGATATTGAAAATAATCAAGTGAAGTGAAAAGTAACATCGACAATGAACTCATTTATTTGTGAATATTGTGGTCTAAGCTGTTCTCGCAACGACAGTTTAAATAGACATATACGAAGTGTGCATCTAAAGGAAAGCTCTAAATGCGAATTTTGTGCGAAAATATATTCACGGAAAGACAAATTATTGGAACATCTTGAAAAGTGCAGAGTTAAACTTAATCCAGTGCAACCGACTACAGCAATAATGGAATCATCAAAGAAATGTAACGCTTGTGATCTAGAAGTGTTAAATAAAAACTGGAACTACCATATTCGAACAAACTCACATAAGAAAAACTCTGCCGACTCGATTAGTAAAAATTTGAAAGTTTTGAGAAGTTCTTTTGCAGGAAGAATTGTAGCATTATTGTTAGAAAATAAAAATCAAGAAGTAATAGAGCCACTGAAGTTTTTTGAAATACATGAAAAGCCAGTGATTGAACTTTTAATAGAATATTTAGTGAAGCTTGCAGGCTACAAATTTAATATGGAACTATTTGCTGTTTACATAAAACATACTCATGAAGACGTTGTATCCGATATAAAGTCTTTTCAAACAAAAATGTGTACTGTGCTAAGAGAAAATGAAATAGCTCCTATCCATAAAACAATGATGGACGATATTTCTGTAAAAAGTGAAGAATTTCAAGAACGTGATAGTGGATGGACAATAGTTGAAATAAGCCATCTTGAAATTAATGTTAACATATATAATCCGATATGAGGGTAAAGTATTGTATATTCTTTCTTAACAATAATGTTTTAATTTTATGTTTCTCTTACAGATTGATCAAAAGACAGCTTATAGTAGAAAAAAGAGATAATCGGACAGAAAAATATGCTTGAAAATAATAATAATATGTTAATAGATTAAGAATAAAAAGTAATAAAATATATTTACAAAAAAAAATCTGCCAACAGTCTGGGCGCAACTTTATTATTTTTCCGGCAGAAGTTCAGAACGCGTTCAATTCGGGGATGCGATGTATGTTACTATGTGACTGAAAACCTAACAAAAAGTTCGGGAAGCGGTTAGAAAAGGGTGTAACATATGAATTTAATAATTGGGTCATATTCCGGGATGCGGTCTAGAGGTTGAAAAAAACAAAAATTAAAAACATAACGCAGTCACGATCGGCTTCAAGCCAATCGTATGATACTCTAAATGAAATACTGAACTCCGATTTATATTTTAGTTGGAAATATATCAAAAGAATGAGGAGTGCACAAGCAATTATTACATGACCTTTTACTTACCTTTTACTTATGGCAACTACATGAAGGACTTATGGGATATTTTTCATATTAATAGTTTCAGCTGCGACTATTATAAAATGAATATGTATAACATTTCAAAGTCGTAACTTAAAGCGTTCTAAAGTTATCGTTCAATATTGGTGAACATGTGTATTAAGGACTTTTGTATGGCAGCTACCCAAAGGAATCAACGGATGGCGCTAATTAATGAACTCCGTCTTGGTTTTGGAATAAAACTAATTCCTGTAAAATTTTAAATTCCTGCTTTAACTCGTTCTGGAGTTATAGTGGATTCAGTAACATGCATACATTTTTGAAGGACTTTTCTAGGCTGCTACACGAAGGACTTATTCGATTTGCATCATACTCTCAACTTTCGATTCAAACATTGTAAACCTTAAGTATGCAAAATTTCAAGTTCCTAACTTGAAGCATTCGAGCAATAATTATGAAAACGTGTTTAAAGGACTCTTGTATGGGAGGTACCCGAAGGAGTGGAAGGATATCGCCCATTAACGAACTTAGCCTTACTTTTTCCATTTTACAAGTTGTGACAAAATTTCAACTTCCTAGGTCAACGCGTTCTTGAGTTATCGTGCTAACGGACGGACGGACGGACAGCAAACGGATTTGGGGGTTTTGGCCAAAAATAAACACAAAATAATATATATAATTTATTTTTGTCCGAGGTTCGGTTCTATGCGTTACAAACTTTTCGGGCTGGATTAAACTTATAATACGCTATATGTTCATCTAGAGTATAAATAGGTGATTATTAAACAAGCCTGGCGAAGTGAAAAGATATTCGATATCCGATCAGACCTGAGAAACATGGTGAAATTCATGAAAAAGTATACAACCAGTTTACCAGGCTTAGGGGTCGAATTTCAAAAAATCTTGAAAACACATTCTAGGTATTCATATGAAGAATCCGTAGAAAAAAAATGAATTCAATATTTCGAAAGACCTAGTAGATATGACGAAAATCGTGAAAATATATGCATTTTATATTAACTGATATTTTTTTTGCCCCCCCCCTTCTGAACGCCAATGAAAATTCAAATTTTTTTTTTCAGAATTACTTTTCTAGTTAATTTACATATACGTACCGAGTTTCAACTTCTTAGCATAAGCCGTTCTAAAGTTAGGAAAAACACCCCCCACCACCGTACCATACTACCCCTAAAAAAAATTCTATTTTTCTACCATGCCACTACTATAGCTCTATCTAAATACCAAGTTTCAGCTTCCTATCACTATAGATTCTTAAGATATAAGCATCGGAACTTTTTCTTTCTCACCCTTCCCCACCCTCACCCTCTACTCCCACACCCCCAAACTTTTTTTTCCTACTAGGGTTCTATTAGGCCTACTTCTGGTAAAAATTTGAAGCATCCATCTTTCACTGTTGTTGAGATATGAAACGTGTTATTTTTGAAAAATTCTTATCTCCTGCACTTACGTACTCCTTCAAAGATTTTACTTTGAGGAATCTATATTTATCAAGCTTTATATCCAAGCCGAATTTTGTTTTTCTGGTGCCACTGGTTTGGGAGATATCGTAATGTTGAGTATTTCAACCCCCACCCCCGTACGTCACTACCCCCACCCAAAAATTTTGTTTCAATCTACTCTCCTAGTATAACTACAAATATTTGTTAAGTTTTAATTGCTTGCTATTAACGGTTTAGGAGATATGGATTTTAGAATGTGTCTATCTCGGCTTTTTTGGGTTTCGGACGCATTGCTCCCCCCTCCACTCCCACACCCCTTCACCCATATCATCAATTTTTTTGCGAATGGGTCCACTATCAAAGCTCTATGGAAATTCCAAGTTTCAGTCTCCTAACATTAGTGGTTGCTGAGATCTAGAAACCAAAATTTCCCTTCACACCCAATCTTCCCCCTCACACTCCACCCCTGAAAATAATGTCAATTCAAGGGGTCTATCCAGTCTATGCCTAGAAAAAAATTTAATTTAATAGCTCCACTGGTTTGAGAGCTACGAGCCTTCAAAGGATTTTGGCGGTCGACGTACGGCGTACGGCGTACGGTGGACAGACGGAGTAAAAATTTTTATTGCTTTTTTCGTGTCTACTAGTCATGAAACGTGGACAAAAAAATTTTGAGGGCAGCAACTTTTTTTTTTTTTTAAAATCAATAACAATACTGTATTATTACTAATAAAGTAAAACCATTGTATTCATATCTTTATAGTAGTATCACGAATAACTTCACCTCAGCTCAAAAGATGGCGCAGTATATATCGTTTTTTGAGGTTTTGTGCTCTCGCGCTTTCACACTCGTTCTTTCTTGAAGAATACAAAATCCATCAAAGCAGGCATATCTCATTCATTCATAAAGTTCAATCAACACGACTTCCCATTGGTCGACAGCGAACTCCGCACTCGAGTGTTAAAAAAATGAATAAGTGTGGAGAGCGCGAGAGCACAAAACCCCAACCAATGGGAAGTCGTGTTGATTGAACTTTATGAATGAATGAGATAATGCTTGCTTTGATTGATTTTGAATTTTTCTTCGTAGGTACAATACGCATTGACATTTCTCACAGTTCTCACTACGTTCATTTCCTTTCCTCGCACACGGTGCATGGGAAAGGACGGGCGGTATGGAGAAGCAGATCGCTTTTCTGTTTCTTCATGCAAAAGAAGAATTCCATTATGCAGAAGGTCATACACTCTTTTTTATTTTTGCGGTACAAAAAAGTACATGCAAAATTTTTGGAAACTATTTGGGAGTGAGGATTGTGGAAACGCCGTACGTCTTCCATTGTACACAAAATTGTTTGAAAGCTCGTAGCACCCAAACCATTTGAGCTATTTATTTGAATTTTTTTCGTTAGTAGATTTGGTATACCCCTTTAAGTGAACACCTTTTGAGGGATGCGGGTGTGAAGGGGGAGGTGGGGGAGGTGTTTTAGACCGCAAGTTTTGGTTTCTAGATATCAGTAACCGCTTATGCTAGAAATCTGAAACTTGAAATTTTTATAGAGCTTCAATAGTAGACCCATTTGCAAAAAATATTCTGATATGAGTGAAGGAGTGGGGGTGGGGAAATATTGCGTCCGAAGCGCAAAAAAGCTGAGATCGATACATTCTAAAATACATATCGCCTAAACTGTTTTTGGCACGAAATTCAAACTTAGCAAATATCTGTACCTTTACTAGGAGAAAAGATTGAAAAGAAATTTTTGAGTGGGGTTAGTGGAGTACGGTGGTGGGGGGTGAAAAACTTTAGATTACCATATCTCAGGAACCAATTGCTCTAGAAAAATTAAATTCGGTTTGAAGAGAAAGGTCGACAAATAAAGATTGCTCAAAGTACAATTTTTTAAGAGGATGGCGGAACATGGAAGGGGGGGGGGATAAGAAATTTTCAAAAAAATCACTTTTCTTTTCATATCTCAAGAACAGTGTGAGATAGATGCTAAATTTTTTCACCAGACGTAGGCCCAATAGAACCTTAGCAGAAAAAGAAAATTGGGGATGTGGGTGTAAAGGGTGAGGGTGGGGAGGGTGAAAAGTAAAAGGTTCTGATGTTTATATCTTATGAACGTATAATGATAAAAAGCTGAAACGTGGTATTTAGATAGAGCTATAGTATTGGCATGTTGGAAAAACATAATTGTTTTAGGAGTAGTGTGGTACGGGGGTGGGGGGTTTTTTCCCTAACTATGGAACGGTTGATGCTAGAAAGTTGAAACTCGGTGTATATGTAAATCAACTGGGAAAGTAATTTTGTTAAAAAAAGATTCGAATATCCATTGGCGTTCAGAAGCAAAAAAAAGTTATCATTAAAAATAAAATGCATATATTTTCACGATTTCGTCATATCTACTAGGTCTTTCCAAATGTTGAATTCATTTTTGTTTTACGGATTTTTCATTTGAATACCTAGAAAGTTTTTTCAAGATTTTTTGAAATTCGACCCCTAAGAGAGTGTTGCATACTTTTTCATGAATTCCACCATATCTCTCAGGTCTGATCAGATATCGAATATCTTTTCACTTCCACAGTTTTGTTTAATAATCACCTAATTTAAGTTTTGTCTTTTTCAACCTTGAGACCGCATCCCGGAATATGACCCAGTTATATAATTCATATGTTACACCATATTCTAACCGCTTCCCGAACTTCTTGAAAGGTTTGCAGTCACTAACCTACACCGCATCTTAGAATTGAAGGCGCTATCTACTTCTGCTGGAAAAATTATAAAGTTGCGCCCAGACCATTGGCAGATTTTTAAGTATGGCGTAGGAGGTGGAGAAATTCAATAATTCACCTCTTAGCGTCGGAACGGATAGAAGTTTCTAAATACCGCTTTTAAAAACAAAAACTTTTTCCAACATTCTATTTTGAAAATATTAATTTCATTTTAAAATTTTATATCTCTGTTTTTATAAGACTCAAGAGGTGCAACGCAGTTGAGATGATGTGTTTATTGTTTGAGTTTCACCAAAACTTAATTTGCTCATTCGTAGTTTGTTTGTACGCGATCTGACCAATTTTAACACTTGGGGTGCCATTTTTCTCGCCTCAGCTATGCATGTGTGTGAATAAAAAAACTGCCAACAGTCTGGGCGCAACTTTATTATTTGTCCGGCAGAAGTTCGGAACGTGTTTTGTTCGGGGATGCGGCATATGTTACTATGTGACTGAAAACCTAATAAAAAGTTTGGGAAGCGGTTAGAATAGAGTGTAACACATGAATTATATAGTTGGGCCATATTCCGGGATGCGGTCTAGAGGTTGAGAAAGAAAATACTTTAAAATAGGTGATTATTAAACAAGCCCGTGGAAGTGAAATGATATTTGATGTCTGATCAGACCTGAGAAATATGGTGGAATTTATGAAAAAGTATACAACCGCCTTACACCCCCTTAGGGGTTGAATTTCGAAAAATCTTGAAAACTTTTTCTAGGAATTCATATGAAGAATCCGTAGAATAAAAATGAATTCAATATTTGGAAGACCTAGTAAATATGACGAAAATCGTGAAAATATATGCATATTATTTTTACTTACAATTTTTTTTGCCCCCTCTTCCGAACCCCAATGAATATTCAAATTTTTTTTTATTAGATTTACTTTTCTAGTTGATTTACATATACGTACCGAGTTCCAACTTTCTAGCATAAGCCGTTCAAAAGTTAGGAAAAACATCCCCCACCCCCGTACTATACTACCCCTAAAAAAAAATTATTTTTTTACCATGCCACTACAATAGCTCTATCTAAACACCAAGTTTCAGCTTCCTATCGTTATAGGTTCTTAAGATATAAACATTGGAACTTTTTCCTTCTCACCCTTCCCCACCCTCAACCTCTCCACCACCACTCAAAATTTTTTTCCCTACTAGGGTTCTATTAGGCTTACTTCTGGTAAAAATTTGAAGCATCTATCTTACACTGTTCTTGAGATATGAAACTTGTAATTTTTGAAAAATTCTTATCCCCTCCACTTCTATGCTCCCCTACCCCCCTCAAAAATTTAACTTTAGTTAACCTTTTACTAATATTATTAGCATTGTATTTATATCTTATAGTTGTCTCACCAGACGTACTTTTCTGTTTTCACCTGCTTACACCAGAGGCGCAGCATGCGTTTTCTCTCTTCATACTTTTATCGTTACTCATTTCATTCAGTAAAGTCATGTCTCTCTTTCTGCTGTCGCTGTGAGGCGCATGTGTTTAGTATTTTGCCGATTCCCTGTTTATACTTTTTCGTTACTATCATTACATTCAGTAAAGTCGTCTCTCTTTCCTATATCTTTCGAGCGGTTTAACGTTTAAAAAAAATTTTATGAATAGATTGGGTAGGCCCCAGAAGTGTCCATATTTTGAAGGTTGGGGGTGTTAGGGGCGAAGTGCGAGAAGCGTTTTAGACCGAAAATTTTGGTTTCAAGATCTCAGCAACCGCTAATGCTAGGAAGCTGAAATTTGGAATTTGGTTAGAACTTTGATAGTGGACTTATTTGCAAAAAATTGCCGATATAGGTGAAGGGGGAAATAATGCAAATCCGTCCAAAACGTAAAAAAGCCGAGATCGACACAGTCTACAATTCATATCTCCTAAACAGTTAATGACTCAAAATTGAAATTTAATATCTGTAAGTACAATAAGAGAATAAATCGGAATCAAATTTTTGAGTGGGTAGTGACGTTCGGGGTTGGGGTGAACACTTTTAGGATTCGATATCTAACGAAGCAATTGCTTTAGAAAAATAAGATTTGGTTTGTGAGTAAAGGTTGATAAATGGAGTCTGTTGAAAGTAAAATTTTTTAAGAGGGCGGTGGAGCATGAAAGTGGAAGTGATAACAATTTTTCTAAAAATTCACGTCTCATATCTCAAGAACAGTGTAAGTGTAAAATTCTTAAAATAAAAATTTGGTGGGTGTGGGTGTAGAGGGTGGGAGTGGGGGAGGGTGAAACGGTAAAGGTTTTGATTTTAATATCTCAAGAACCCATAATGATACAAAGCTGACACATGGTATCTATTTTAGAGCTATGGTAGTGGCGTGCTGGAAAAATATAATTTTGAATACGGGTATTTTTTTTCTCTATAGAACGGCTTATGCTAGAAAGTTGAAACTCGGTGCAACTCAACTAGAGAAGGAATTCTGATGAAAAGGGGGGGGGCAAAAAAAATTATCAGTGAAAATTGAATACATATATTTTCAGGATTTTCGTCTGCCTTATTCCTAGATCTGATCGATATCGAAAAATTTTTCACTTTCATGGGCTTGCGTAATAATCCTGTTTAAGCCTCTAAAAACATACATACAAAAACGGTTGAACACATTTTCATGAATTTCGTCACATCTTTTAAAAATGATAAGAAATTGAATTGGTTTTTACTTTCTCGTGTTGTCTTCATACTTATTCATTAAATCGTTTAAAAACTTGTTTCACAATTCCTTCGAAATTCAAATGCCAAGTGGAAATGAAATCGAATGGGTTTGTGTGAGGTTTTTAGTGTACATAATAACACATCATTTCAACTGCGTTGCACTTCTTGAGTCTTATAAAAACAGAGATATAAAATTTTAAAAAGAAATTAATATTTACAAAACAGAATGTTGAAAAAAAATTTTTTTTTTAAAAGCGGTATTTTGAAACTTCTATCCGTTCCGACGCTAAGAGGTGAATTATTGAATTTCTCCACCTCCTTCGCCATACTAAAAAATCTGCCAATGGTCAAAGGCCACTTTATTATTTTTCCAGCAGAAGTAGGGAACGCGTTCAATTCTAAGATGCGGTGTAGGTTACTATGTGACTGCAAACCTTTCAAAAAGTTCAGGAAGTGGTTAGAATATGGTGATACATATGAATTGTATAATTGGGTCATATTCCGGGATGCGGTCTAAAGGTTGAAAAAGACAAAACTTAAAAATAGGTGATTATTAAACAAAACTGTGGAAGTGAAAATATATTCGATATCTGATCAAACCTGAGAGATATGGTGGAATTCGTGGAAAAGTATACAACCACTTAACACCCTCTTAGGGGTCGAATTTCAAAAAAATCTTGAAAACACTTTCTAGGTATTCACATGAAAAATCTGTAGAATAAAAATGAATTCAACATTTGGAAAGACCTAGTCGATATGACGAAAATCGTGAAAATATATGCATTTTAAATTTACTGATAATTTTTTTTGCCCCCCTTCTGAACGCCAATGGATATTCGAATCTTTTTTTTAACAAAATTACTCTCCTAGTTGATTTACATATACACACCGAGTTTCAACTTTCTAGCATCAGCCGTTCCATAGTCAAGGAAAACACCCCCACCCCCGTACCACACTACCCCTAAAAAAATTATATTTTTCCAACATGCCACTACTATAGCTCAATCTAAATACCACGTTTCAGCTTTTTATCACTATAGGTTCATAAGATATAAACATCGGAACCTTTTACTTTTCACCCTCCCCCACCCTCACCCACTACAGCCATATCCCCCAATTTTCTTTTTCTGCTAAGGTTCTATTGGGACTACGTCTGGTAAAAAAATTGAGCATCTATCTCACACTGTTCTTGAGATATGAAAAGTGATTTTTTTGAAAATTTCTTATCCCCCCTTCCATGTTCCACCATCCCCTTAAAAAATTGTACTTTGAGCAATCTTTATTTGTTGACCTTTCTCTTCAAACCGAATTTAATTTTTCTAGAGCAATTGGTGCCTGAGATATGGTAATCTAAAGTTTTTCACCCCCACCACCGTACTCCACTACCCCCACTCAAAAATTTCTTTTCAATCTTTCCTCCTAGTATAGGTACAGATATTTGTTAAGTTTGAATTTCGTGCCATCAACAGTTTAGGAGATATGTATTTTAGAATGTATCGATCGAAGCCGTGTTGATTGAACTATATGAATGAATGAGATATGCCTGCTTTGATTGATTTTGAACTCTTCAAGGAAGAATGAGTGTGAAAGCGCGAGAGAACAAAACCCCAAAAAACGATATATGCTGCGCCATCTTTTGAGCTAAGGTGAAGTTATTCGTAATACTACTATAAGATATATATACAATGCTATAACCAACCAATGGTATAGGCACAGAGAGAGACATACACAGTTCCATATTAAATTCATGCATAGAGAGGAAGAGAGAGAGAGATAGATAGAGAGACATACCTGTTGAATTTCACAACATTATGCAATAACGCTAACTTAAACATGGCTTATCCGAGAAATATGCTGACTCAGCATGAAATTTGATATGCTTTTTCCGGTGACCAGAAACATGCTGACTTATCAAGAAATATGACTATGCTTTTTCATAAACAAAAGAAATATGCTGTCTCATCAATAGACCACCCACTATGCATTTTGTAAGCCTACTGCTCAACTTTGGGCCACCTGCAAGAAATCAATAAAACTAATAAATATGACGACTAAGTCCCTCGCTAGCCTAAGTTTTCGTTTAGCCTAAGCCCCCCGCTAGCCTAAGTTTCGGTTAGCCTAAGCCCCCCGCTAGCCTAAGTTTTCGTTTAGCCTAAGCCCCCCGCTAGCCTAAGTTTCGGATAGCCTAAAACCCCGCTAGCCTAAGTTTTCGTTTAGCCTAAGCCCCCCGCTGGCCTAAGTTTCGGATAGCCTAAAACCCCGCTAGCCTAAGTTTCGGATAGCCTAAGCCCCCGCTAGCCTAAGTATCGGATAGCCTAAGGCACTGGCAACAATCGCGAAAAAAGCTCAAAACCACGAAAAAAAACGCCCAATTTTATGCAAAAAAAGAAAAACGCAGAATTTTATGCAACGGAAAACGAAAAAAAAAACCCAAAGCTCTGGGGGAGTGAATTCCTTATCAGCCTCATACAAGACTATGACGTACTCATAAAAAAACTCCTCCCTCAAAAAATCGCCACCCTAGTTCGGGGGAGTAAATTCCTTATCAGCTTCATAGAAGACTATGACGTCATCATACAAAAGCTCCACCCAGGGCGTAAATTCCTTATTAGCTTCATACAAGACTATGACGTCATCCATACAAAAGCTCCTCCACCCTCCTCCCTTGGCTTAGGAACGCCATATCCATACTACTTATTTCGCTCAACTTAAAGTTTGTTGTCTTAAGAATAATGTCTTTAAATTTCATATTGAAATTCCAATAATTGTGAAAGTTATGGGCAATTAACCGGAATTCGTTAACTCTTTATATAAAGCGTCATTCAAACGCGATTCTCTCGATATATACTATTCAAAGACGGTTCCCAAAATCTTCAGAAAACGACTGAACCGGTTGTTTCCAAAATTTCACACATTATTTTTGAATCCTTCGCTACGTAGGTTTTTTTTTTTTAGTGTACATTTTCAGAATCATTTTCAAATTTTTGTTTTGAATCAACGGACTACATGTAATCTTGAGAGCTGCAGGCCGTGCAAGTGAGGGACATCCTTTACGTTGACCATGACAGCAGCGACCATGTAAACTTAAAGAGTCAGTCTAGTTGGACCGTTTGAAAAAAAAAAATTTTTGTTTTGCATTTTTCGAAAGTACTTATGTACATTAAAAAATATTGTGAGAAAAATTCATAAAGATCCGAGCAGTCTAAGTGCCTCTTAATAATAATAATTAATGGCAGAACAGCCCAAATCGGCTTGAAGTGAGAAACTTTAACCACGTTTTTTCTCGAAATAACGTTTTCTTGGCTCGCTGCATTTTATATTTACTGATAATTTTTTTTGCCCCCCTTCTGAACGCCAATGAATATTCGATTTTTTTTTTATTAGAATTACTTTTCTAGTTGATTTACATATACGTACCGAGTTTCAACTTCCTAGCACAAGCCGTTCTAAAGTTAAGAAAAACACCTCCCACCCCCGTACCTCTTAAAAAAAATTTATTTTTTCAACATGCCACTACTATGGGTCTATCTAATTTCCAAGTTTCAGCTCCCTATCATTATAGGTTCTTTAGATATAAACATCAGAACTTTTTCCTTCTCACCCTGTCCCACCCTCACCCTCTACACCCACACCCCCAAAAAAATGTTTCCCTACTAGGGTTCTATTAGGTCTACTTCTGGTAAAAATTTGAAGCATCTACCTTACACTGTTATTGAGATATGAAACGTGCTATTTTTGAAAAATTCTTATCCTCTCCAGTTACGTACTCCTCCACTCCCTTCAAAGATTCTACTTTGAGCAATCTTTATTTATCACTCTATATAATCAAACCGAATTTTGTTTTTCTGGTCCAATTGGTTTGTAAGATATCCTAATCTAAAGTTTTTCACCCCCACCCCCCCCCCCCTACGCCACTACCACCACCCAAAAATTTTGTTTCAATCTACTCTCCTTGTATAACTACAGATATTTGTTAAGTTTTAATTGCTTACCATTAACGGTTTAGGAGATATGGATTTTAAAATGTGTCGATCTCGGCATTTTTGCGTTTCGGACGAATTATTTCCCCCTCCACTCCCACACCCCTTCACCCATATCAGTAATTTTTTTGCAAATGGATCCACTATCAAAGCTCTATAGAAATTCCAAGTTTCAGCCTCCTAACATAAGCGGTTGCTGAGATCTAGAAACCAAAATTTTTCGTCTAAAACGCTTCCCCCTCACACCTCCTCCAATGAAAATAGTGTCAATTCAAGAAGTCTACCAAGTCTATTCTTAGAAAAAAGTTTAATTTTATAGTTCCACTGGTTTGAGAGCTACGAGCTTTAAAAGGATTTTGGGGTGGTCGACGTACGGCGTACGGCTGACAGACGGAGTGAAAGTTTTTATAGCTTTTTTCGTGTCACGGGGACAAAAAAATTCTGAGGGTAGCAAATTTTTTTTTTTTATGATCAATAACAATACTGTATTATAAATAATAAAGTAAAAGAGTAAGTTACATGCGCACTCCTTATTCTTCATTATCCCCAACTACAATATAAATCTGAGTTCAGAATTTTATCTACAGTATTGTGTGATTAGCTTAAAGACAATCGTGACTGCGGTATGGTCTAGATAAAATCTAAGAGTATATTATAAGTTTATACAGCCAAGGGCGCCCATAGAACTTCTTCCAGGGAGGGGGGGGGCAAGGTAAAAAGTTTATAAAATAACCACCCACTCCATTTAGAATCTGAACTTATGGTTGAAATTTGAACGTAAGTTTGTTAACGGACACAATCGTTCTACTCTTTCGGGTCCATACAAAGGCCTTAAAACATGGGTTCGAGAATACTAGCGGATAACTTCGGAACGCTTAAATCGCTCAAATCCCAGTCGTAGAGGTGCTTGTACATGAGCAATTTTTCAAACAATTAATTGTCCGACGACTATTGCCAAAATTAGTGGAGCGATTAATGAATGGCGGCAATATTTCGACAATGTGGATATATTTTCATAGATTGCTGATATTTCTCGCCCCATACTCGTAGTTTCTGTATTTGCAAGAAAAATTTATCTCTTCCACTTCCATGCTTCATCACCTCCTTAAAAAAATTTACTTTATTTGTCAAACTTTATACAGAAACCGAATTTTATTTTTAAATTGCAATTGGTTCGTGAGATATTGTAATCAAAAGTTGTTCATCCCCTCTGGAGGTGTTTTTCCTAACTATATAGAATGCCTTCTGCTACAAAGTTGAAACTCGGTATGTATGTACATGTAAATCAACCAGAAAAGTAGAAAAAAAAATCTTTTATATCCATTAGTGTAAGGAAGGAGGTCGAAAAATATTATCAGGGAAAATGAAATGCACATATTTTCACGATTTTCGTCATATCTATTAGGTCTGTCCAAATATTGAATTAATTTTTATTCTACGGCTTTTTCATATACATACTCGTAAATATGTAGAAAGTGTTTTCATGATTTTCTTAAATCACTTTTTCATGAACTCTGCCATATCCCCCAGCCCTGATATGATATCGACTTTATATCCACTTTCATAGGGTTACGTAATAATCGCTTAAAACTATCATAGTTTTTAAGTTTTTGCCTTTTTAACCCTAAGAGTGTATAAACGGGTTGAACACGTTTTCACGAATTCCGTAATTTCTTTTAGAAGTGGTAAGAATTGGTTTTTACTTTCTCGTGCTGTCTTTAGTTTTATCTATTAACTATTTTGAGGATTTTTGGATATTTCACCCCCAAGTGGGTGTAAGTAGGTTGCATATATTTCTTACAGATTGCTTAAATCTGATGATATATCGAATTCCTATTTAATTGCTATGGTTTCCTATACCATATAAGCGCCAAAAAGTCAATTCCATGTATTTTTTTTAAAGCTTTGACTGAGACTCAGGCCCGTGCGCACGGGGGTTGAACCCCCCCCCCCTCCCATTGGCCTATTTTCATAGGGAAGTGAGGACCTTTTTTTTTTTTTTTTAGGTCATCACATTTAGTATGGGGGAACTTGATAAAACCCTTCCCATCATACTTTCCTGCGCACGGGCCTGCTGAGACTTCTTAGGATTGATGAGATATTTGATCACTTTTCACTTCCACAGACTTTTTATATACAGGTGGAACTCGGAAGGAACTCCCGTCCTGACGACTGCACAGCTGCATGCGACCACACGCGTCACAGGTTGCGGATAGTGAACGGCCGACTCGGAGTCGGTCAGCTGCTGAATAACTAACCGCGGACAAGCAGAATGTTTATCCTACAGTGTTGTTAGTTCCTCATACCCTCCCTACCCTCCTTTTCCTCCCAAACCCCGAAAACGACCCGTGCTTACCAGGGGAAGTCAGCCTAGGGGGTAAATGGCTGACATAACGGAGGCTCACAGAAACCAGGCGCAATCTGGGAGTAGGCCCTAACGGGTCATAGCCTTACTGAGGTAAAGCAGGGCACTGGCACAGTGGACCAACTCTAGCTACTCGTGGGATCCCCAATGAATGAACTAGTACTAAAACAAAAACAAAAACAAGAAAAAAACCAAGAAAAAAACCAAAAAAATCCAAAAACAATTAGAGCGGCACTTGACGCTCACTTCCAACAGGAGGAAGTTTACTTATCAGAGGTAGACGAACCACGAACAGAGAAGGAGGCACCACAGCCTTCAGAAGAACGCCCGACGACAGTACAGGCATTGCAAACACACTCTGTGAAGGCAGGTCCTTCCGAGTGTTATGCGCCTGGAAGTACACGTAGGCCAGAACTCAGCAGAAGGCGTTCAAGATGGACTAGACCGCTTCCACCGGCCGACGCACCAGGAGGTCGAAATGACCCACTGCGGAAAGGTCTAAGCGGCGCAGGAACCAAACGATACCTGCGCTATTTGAGTGAGGGCCATGACCCTCCCAAGGCAAGAGAGCTTGCAGAAAACCCCCTCCCTCTGCCACTACAGCCCAAAAGGCACAGGTCGGGGGAAAGCGGCACAGCAGACAGTGACACGTTGAAAAGGCCGCGAACGCGCGCAGGTCCCTCTGAGGACAGACTCACCGGGGCAGAACAGGTAAACAGGTCGCCCCGAAGACTAGAACCTGAAAGATCTCAAACGACCAGAAGAGAGCTGGTATCCCAGCCCAGCACCGACAGCCAGATCCTATTAGGAAACAACGTCACGGTTCCGCAGCCCGGAACCTACGCGGAAGCAGTGAAGGGAGAGCGAGTGGGAATACTACCCGAAGACTTTCCGGAAAGTTCTCTCACTACAGCGCAAATGACTCTAGTCCAGAACGCCATACTAGATGCCATTCTCAGCGAGAAGAACAGAGAGGTTAAGCCCAAGTTCGAGGGCATAAGATTTAAGCCTGGCTTCCTCATCATCACCTGCGAGGACTCAGAAACCACCGCATGACTAAAAGCTACTATTAGCAAAATTCGCCCATGGCAAAATGCCAAGCTTATAGCCGCGACCGGTGATGACATTCCCCGCCCCCACACTGTCACTGCCTTCTTCCCTTGGAGCGAAGGAATGGGTCCGGACAAGATCCTAGAGTACCTGGAGAGGCAAAACACCGGCCTCCGTACCAAGGAGTGGAAGATCCAGAGAGTGACCCCAGAAGGTCATGGTCTCCTGCTCAACATCGGCATAGATTCGTTGTCGATGGGAGCAATAAAGGAGGCAAAGTACAGCCTGAGCTTCAGATTTGGGCGAATTGACATCCGCTCGAAAGACAGGCCGCGAAGAGAGGATCAGACTCTCTCGGCAGAAAGGCGTCCCGTACCGGAGCAAACCAGCTCCGAACACATAATAGATGAGCCAGTACGGACTGAGACGCATGATGCCGCAGTAATGGAGGTGGATGAAGGGGACCCAGCGCTCGATGAAAGTCCCCAAGCAGCACAACTAAGCTGCCCCACTGAGAGTACACCGCCCAAATCTCCACCTCCAATGTCTAGCAACATTGGCATCATACAGGTGAATCTCCATCATGCAAAAGCGGCCTCGGACATCCTTTGCAAGAGATTCACCCACGAACAGTTGGGCATAGCACTGCTTCAAGAACCGTGGATACACAACGGTGCTATCAAGGGGCTCACAGCAAGAAACTGTAAGGTAGTATATAGCACGCAATCCAACAATCCAACAAAATATTAATTTTCTTTCTCTTACAGAGTTCACGACGAGGGACCTGGTGGCAATAGCCTTCCAAATTTCAACAGACGGGGGTCACCAGGAGGCAGTGATAGCCTCCGCCTACTTCCCAGGAGACAAGACCCCGACAGCGGAAACGCAAAGGTTAGTGGCATATTGCAGGGAGAAAGGAAAACATCTCATAATAGGCTGTGACTCGAATGCGCACCACTAAGCATGGTCAAGTACCGATACCAACTTGAGAGGTGAGTATCTACTAGAGTTTCTTTGTCAGGAAAACCTATATGTCATGAATACGGGGAACAGCCCCACCTTTGTGACTAGGGTAAGAAGGGAGGTTCTAGACCAGTGGCGACTCGCCGCGAAAGCTAGGTGTGCAGTGCTTTAAGCTTGTGCTACACTGTATGATCAATGAGAGCTTTCTACAAGCTCGCCATACATTTCACGAAAATATATGCAAAAAACTGAGAAAATGCGAACAGTGTAACACAAGCTTAAAGCACTGCACACCTAGCTTTCGCGGCGAGCCGCCACTGTTCTAGACTTGACAATTAGCAGCCAATTAATTGGGGAAAAAATCATAAATTGGCATGTGTCAAACGAACCTTCCATGTCGGATCATAGACATATAAGATTCGACATCAGAACCTCATACACAAATCCAGAGGTGTACAGAGTCCCGAAGCTAACAGACTTTGGCAGTTATAGAGCCAATCTAAGTGAACGGCTGCCATCTGTGGATAAAGTGGTCCGTGGAGTCGGCAGTCTGGAAAACACTACTGCAGAAGTAACAAATGCAATCATCGCTTCATACGAAAAAAGTTGCCCACTCAGAACCCGACATAACAGCAGAAGCGTGCCTTGGTGGAACGGGGAACTGGAAAGGCTGAGAGCAAGAGTACGGAAGCTCTTCAACAATACAAAACGCACTGGGGACTGGGCAACATACAAGTCCACCCTAACAGAATACAACAAAGAGTTAAGAGCCTCTAAACAGTGGACATGGAGAGACTTCTGCAATGGAGTCGAGGAAGTATCACAGGCAGCAAGGCTGCACAAGATCCTATCCAAAAAGAAAGCCAGTGATATGGGACCACTGGAAAAGCCCAACGGAGATTTCACCGTGGGGGAGCGAGAAACAGCAAAGGTGCTGCTAGATACGCACTTCCCAGGATGCCGTATAATTGACACAGAAAACGAGGCATCACCGGTAATCCCCGGATCATTCCGCCCCAATACCACAGACTGGCACCGGGCCTCTAATCTGTTCACGTTTGGCAAAATCCAATGGGCTATACATTCCGTCCATCACTTTAAATCACCTGAATACTTCCCGCTCTGCTTCAAAAGGGAATGGAAGAACTGCTCCCCTACCTACTGGAAATTTTCAGAGGGAGCTTTGCTCTGGGCTATATCCCAAGTACGAGCAGACAGGCAAAGGTGGTCTTCATACGAAAGATAGGCAAAAGATCGCGCTCTGATCCAAAATCATTCAGACCCATCTGCCTAACATCCTTCCTACTAAAAACCATGAAAAAGATAATAGACCACTGCCTGAGACACGATGCGCTTAGCAAGAAACCACTACACAGTAATCAATTTGCCTCTCAATCTGGCAAATCGACAGAATCAGCGCTTCTTCAAATTAAAACCGAAATGGAGAGGGCAATTTCCGATAAAGAAATTGCGCTATGCGCATTTCTGGACATAGAAGGAGCATTCGACAACACATCCTACGGCTGCATAAACAAGTCAATAGTCGACAGAGGAGTAGACTCTACCACTTCAAGGTGGATCGACCAAATGCTAAGCACACGGGAGATTTACACCTCTCTGGGAACTGATACCACAAGGGTCAAAGCAGGCAAAGGATGCCCGCAGGGAGGAGTACTATCGCCCCTTCTATGGTGCCTTGTGGTAGACGATCTACTGAGCTTGCTCAGTCATAGCGGCCTTACAGTCCAAGGATATGCTGACGACTTAGTAATCTTGATTAAGGGCAAGTTTGAGGAAACCCTCAGCGACCTTATGCAGCAAGCACTAAGTAAAACACAAACGTGGTGCCATGAGAAAGACCTAAAGGTCAATCCAGGCAAAACCACGATTGTGCCTTTCACACAAAAGAGAGACGTGAGCAAAATAAAATCGCTCATGATGTACGAGACAGAAATCAAACTCTCGACAGAAGTAAAATATCTAGAATAACTCTGGATCAGAAACTCCTATTGAACAAGCACCTAGAAAAAGTATCAGAGAAAGCCACTAATGCTCTACTACTGTGTAGACAAGTCGAAGGCATAACCTGAAGCCTGAAACCCAAAATAGCCTTATGGACCTACACAGCTATTGTAAGACCTATGATAGCATACGGAGCATCAGTCTGGTGGCAAAGAACAAAACTAGTAAGCGCCAGGAACAAACTGGACAAGCTCCAACGGTTGGCAAGTATCAACACGACTGGAGCAATGAGATCCTGCCCTACGGCGGCTATGGAGGTTCTTTTAGATCTGACTCAACTTCACATCTATATCGAATCTCAGGCAAGATTAGCCGCGATGAGAAACCATTTAAACGGCAACCCATCGAAAGTAAAAAGTGGACCTAACAATCTGTCCAGACGGATCAGATAGCATTATATGGTACACCAATAGATCTAAGACGACTGAAGGCACCGGAGCTGGCATAAGCGGACCCCGCGCCATGATCACGGAATCTCTCGGTGAATATCCCACCGTTTTTCAAACGGAGGTCCATGCTATATCCACGTCCATAGAAATAAGCCCCGAAAGGGGCTACTCCAATAAGAACATAGTCATTCTCACAGATAGTGAGGCAGCGATAAAAGCCTTGACTGCGCACACGGTAAACTCAAAACTGGTGTGGGAGTGCCAAGAAAAACTGTGCGTCCTCAGTACCAACAACAGAATTCTCTTGCACTGGGTGCCCGGTCACGAGGGCATTGAGGGTAACGAAATAGCAGATCAGTTGGCAAGAGACGGAGCAGCGGCCCGCCCAACTGGACCAGAGCCGTTCTATGGAATCTCAACCTGTTCCATTAAAAGGAGCATAAGGGTATGGGAGGAACACAAGAAATGCCAACACTGGGCCGCATTGCCAAGACTGAGACAAGCCAAAAAATTCATACCGAACCACTCAACTAAAAGAAGCAAACAGCTTCAACAGTTTGACAGAAACAAAGTACGGGTAATAACCGGAATACTCACGGGTCATTCGCGCTTGAAAGATCACCTTAAAAGAATAGGAATCATAACTGATAACCTATGCAGGTTCTGCCAACAGCAGGCTGAAACCTCGGAACACATTTTGTGTTGCTGTGAGGCAGTCACAGCTCAGCGCCACAAGTGTTTCGGAGAACACTTTGTGGACCATAGTACCACTGCAAAAACAGACCTACACCAACTAGATAAATTCCTTAGAGAAATAAAGCTGAGTGAGGACCTCTAGGCTGGAACTGGAGAAATATTAATGAGGTTTAGCACAATAGACCAATGGTCGCGGTGCTTGGAGGAATCCCTCCGCCTCCGATGAAATCAATAATCAATATACAGTACAATCCCGATAATTTGTAATGTCAAGGGACCTAAGGATTATTACGAATTATCGAGATTTACGAAATAGCGGGATTGCGAATTATTGATTATTAAAGAAGGGAAAAATTCAAATTAACGGAATTTATCAGTTTTTATTAAAATTCAAAATACACACGTTTAATAAAAAACATAAAGTAAAATCTGTACTTATGTATGTACTTTGTTATCCTTGTTTTACAAAAATAAAACCTGACATGGGAAAGAATTCGGTTATTTTTTTCTGATGAAGGAATTATTTACACGCTCGACTAATTACTTTGTCCAGGGTCACAAAATATAGAAAACATCGTCACTTTTACCATTTGTCGTCATAAAATGACTCAAACAAACATGTTTTAAATAATTAAAGAGTGTGAAGAGGAAATTTTTTCCGAATAAACGGGATTATTGCAAGCAAATTACGAATTATAAGACGTTTAATTGGGCCTCGTGTAGGAAAATAATTACGAATTACCGAGGGGACCAAAATGCATTGTGTTTTTACGAATAATCGCGATTTTTCCAAGGGACCAGCAGTTTATTTCAAATTAGGGGAATTTACGAGTTAACGGGATACGAATTATCGAGATTATACTGTAATTCCTAGGGTTTCACAATTTTTGCCATCCTTTAGTTCTGATGAGATATAAAATGGGTTGTTTCTATTTTAACTACTTTTATTTTTAGAACAAAATTCATTTTCCAAGAAAAGTCATAATCTCAAAACAACTGATGATATACTCCGATTTTGATCGCTCCCGAACTTTGACCCGAAAAATAATAAAGTTTCGCCCAGACTACTGGCAGATTTCTAAATCGATAAAATTACTTTATTGTTAAAATAATGAAGTAAAATATACTTGAAAACAGTGGCAAATCCAGACTTTACTGTTGGGGGTGTCAGATTTTTTTTTAATTTGGCTATTTCGTTTGATAAAGTTCTGTGTGAATTTAGCTACATCGACAGCACTTAGCAAAAAAAAGGGTCATCTGAAGAAGGGATCATATTGTTTTCATCTTATTTTTGGTCATTTCATCCATGATTCCATGATTCTTTTCAAAAATTTTGTAATTGACGAACAAGTGAAAAAATAATTGAAATTCAAGGATTTGGTTCTATCTCATTTTTTAACTAACAAAAACAATAACAATCTTTAAAATAAGCCCTACTTTATTATTCAAGGATAAAAATTACAGAGATATGAATTTTCAAAGAACATACTAGAACTAACAAAAAATAATGAGATAGAAACAAAAAAAATTGAAATCATATTTTTCACTAATTCTTCGAGTACACAAAATTTCAAAAGAATCGGCGATGGTAAAGTCACACTTTTGGCGATTCTTAATTAAATTACCTTTTTCTATAAAATTAATTGAGAACTCTCTTAGATTTTTTTAACCATTGAGATTCCAAGTTAATTTTTTGATATGTTTTGAAAAACAGTATAACCCATAAAATACAAAAAAATTAAGAAAAAACGTATTGTGAGATAGGTATTTAAGGATAAATGACAAAATCGTTATCATTGAAAAAAAATGTCAAGGATAGTTATAGTCATCCTTTAAAATAAGCCCTATTTTATTATTCTAGGATAGAAATTACCAGAGATATGAATTTTCAAAGAGGACTCGGACACCATTTTCGCAAAAACTAACAAAAAAATTAGATAGAAACAAAAAATTGAATTTCAATTCTTTTTTTCATTTGTTCTTAAAGTACAAAAACGTTAAAAAAAAGTAATGAAAAATCTTGTAAAATACATGCTTGGACGTTCGATTTGGAAATAAACTGCAGTCTGCTGTGTTGTGGTGCCTGTCTGATTCTTCTATAGCTTGATTTGATATTCGTTTTAGTGTCATTACTGAGAACTAAAGTCGAGGCATGAAAGATGTGTACAATAATTGTACAGTGAATGAATGGTAACAGTAGATGCAACATAGTTTGGTATATAAAGTATGATCTTTCTCAACAAGCGATGATCAAATCCAGGGGGGCAAGTGCCCCTTCTTGCCCTCCCTGTGAATTCGCGCCTGTGGGCGCCCATGTATACAGCCAAGTCTGTCTATAACGCATAAAACCAAGCGTCGAAAGAAATAAAGTTGCATATTATTTTTTGGCAATGGGCTCCACCATTTTCATTTTTAATTCGAATCTTTGATCGAATTTGTAAGTTCCTTATCGGACAAAATCGTCATACTCCTTCAAGTATGCTATTATTTTTGACAATAACTTCGAAACGAATTCAGTAACAAATTTAAAATCATACATTAGGTGCGTTTTTTTCAATTGGATCAAGATCAAGATCATTCGTTTTACATTGAAAACAACAACAAACAGATGATCCAAAATCAAAATGGGATCATTGATGGATCAATTTTTAGCTTTTAAAGCTTAATTAGTCACAGATGGCGCCATGCGATTTAGCACCAAACTCAATTTGTAGCAGGTTGCTACGGTTTTTTCCCCGTGGAGAAACCGTTAGAAACCCCAGCACCAAGAGGGCGAACGGGCCTTGTCCGGCCAACCCAGAGAATTGTCGTGGGCGCCAGTGATTCCTTTTTCCAAGGCTTCCGTTCTTCACTTTTCCCCGTCCGAATCACAATTCGGGGAAAAGGTTTCGCGTAAGTAATGATTTAAATTAAACGCACAGAAATCGAGCTGCAACACGTCACATAAAAGAAATTACACGTACCAATCGAAAAACAAATCAGTCTTCGTTTGCAACAATTAATTTTATTAAAGAAAATACTACCTCGCAAACCTCGTCTTACACTACTCTACCTGACTCTGGCTACGTAGATCTTAAAAATTAGGGCGCCTCGGGTGCGTCGTCCCTCGAAGATTTTTTCCAGGATTCTTTTCTTTGCTGAAGACGCTCCTTTCTTGTCTCGTTCCGCGACGTCGAATCTCCCGTCGCGATGCTGCACACGTCTCACCTCTGGAACCACTCGTTACTACTTTTTTCGTTCCGTCACCGACTTGTGATCCCCGTTCTCCTCGTTAGAAAGCAAAGAACAAACGCCACAAAATAATCGGAATTAATCTCAAATTTCAAACACCGTCGTTGTCACTCCGCACACCGGTTCTCCAAAAAAGACCCCGTTTTCCGCTGCTGTACTTCCCTCGAAGCCTCGGGCCAGCTTTTTATCCGGTTAATCTCCGTTCTATAGGTCAATGTTCGATCGCTCGAGGTTATTTTTCCCGCTTTCTCTCTTAAGTGCCGTACTTTCCTTTACCTGGGTCACTTTTTATGAACCAAACGACGATCTATCAACGGCATGAACCCATTTGCACGGCCGGCTGAAGGTCCACACGATGGCGCAGTCGTCGTTTAAGTGGTTTTGTTTGTTTACGTTCGAGTGGCGCTGAAGTGTCGATGTTCGATATTTCGTGATGTGTTCCATATTGTGTTTCGCGTTGTGTTCGTGTCTTCTTTCGTCTGGTGCGAGCGCGTCCGGGTTATCGCACTTGCTTGGTATGCCGGGTCACAGGTGAGTACAACTTCGTGGTAATTGTTATATGTCCCGGTTCTTCCGGGTTATTCCGTAACTATAGTCTAATCGTAATCCTACTAATACAATTCGATTTCATAACAATAACTAATTCTAATCTGACTAATGCAATTCAATTTCATAACAATAACTCATCCTAATCCGACTAATACAATTCATTTATTCTACGTTCCTTTAATTTAAACCAATTTCTCCCCCCCCCCCCCTAATTCAACCTGCTACGTATCTTATCATGGATTCACAAAAAAAAAAAAAAAAACCTACCTATATGCTAAACTCGAGCTTGAGTAAATGCTTTAAGGTCCTTTACGTGCCAAACTCCGCCCCGTTTACCATTCTGATCTTTCAACTCATACGTCCATAGAGACACCCTCTTAGCTACAGTAAAAGGCCCAATAAATTTGGGCACAAAATTTGCTGAGAAGTATTTAGCCGCATCTGACTGAACGTAATTTTTCCTTAACACGAGGTCATTCTGAAAAAAAACCACATCCCGCCGTCGCAAGTTGTAGCGACTCTTACTTTTCTCAGTGGCTGTTCTAAAACGCGCCCTAACTTCTTCGCGAAATTATTCTAACGCTACTGCTCTATAATCCTCGAAGACTCGGATTCGAGTTCAGTCGGTTCATCATTTCCTAGCCCAGTAGTCGACATTTCTCCGCCAAAATTAATGAAGTACGGGGTACATTTCATGACTTCGTGCGACGAGGTACGAAGAGCACGAGGTACGAAGAGCTTGTGGATAATAGAAGGCGGTATATTTAATCTTTGGTCCGTACGATTCGGCCATCCTCTGCAAATTCTTTGCCTTAAACTGAACCCCATGGTCACATACCAACCACTTCGGTACCCCAAATAGTAGGAAAACATTTTCTTCCAAAATCCTCGTCACGGCCGCGCTCGTTGCCGATCTTAAAGGAAACAAAAGTGGAAATTTTGAAAAATAGTCCACTACCGTCAATATATAACTATGACCATGTGATGATCGAGGAAGTGGTCCCACTAAGTCAACGCAAACCATTTCCCAAGGTAGTTTAGCTTCTCCACACCGAGAAACCATAAGTCCTGCCGGTAAACGTCGCTCTGGTTTAATGGTTTGACATACTTTGCACGTCTGAACGTAACCCTTTACATCTTTCCGCATCTTCGGCCAGTAATATCTGAGCGTCACTCGTTCAATCGTTTTGTCTACCCCCGTATGACCCGACTTTGGATCATCATGGCATTCCGACAACACGTTAGCCCGCTCATCTCTCGGCACTACTTTTTTCCACGAATTTTCCGACGTCAATTCTGGAAAAGATGCCGGTACATGCTTCCATAACCTATTCCCTTCAATACGCCAAGCCGAATATTCCCTGGGTTGATTCTGCACCCTCTCCAAAAATTTTTTATACCACTGGTCTGCTTTCTTCGTGGTTTGTATCGTCCCCACCTGAGGTACTGACTGGGATAATGCATCCGGAACCAGATGGTCCTTTCCTTTTCGATGTACAACCTCGTAGTCGTATTGTTGGAAACGTACGGCCCATCTAGCCAACCGTCTACTCGGGTCCTTCAAATTGTGCAACCAGAGAAGAGAATAATGATCAGTCACCACACTAAAATGAGTCCCCTCGACATAAGGTCTCAACTTTTCTATGGCCTAAAGTACCGCCAAACATTCCTTCTCGGTAGTTGAGAACTTACGCTCAGAGCTTGTTAGAGAATGGCTTAGGTAGCAAATCACTTTCTCCCTGTCAGCCAGCATCTGCGTTAACAGTCCCCCCAACCCAAAGTTCGAAGCATCCGTCTGAATGACGAACGGAAAATCATAATTCGGACACGTCAGGATTGGTGCCGTCGATAACTTGATTTTTACCTGAACGAACGCCTTCTCACACTCGTCGCTCCATAAAAATTTTTGATTCTTTTTCAAAAGCCCTGTTAGAGGGGAAACTAAAGTCGCAACATCCGGAATAAAACTCCGATACCACGACACTATCCCCAAAACTTGTCGAACCTCTTTTACGTTCTTGGGTGCGGGAAACTTAGTTAACCCGTCTACCTTCTCTGGATCGACATGCAACCCGCTTCCGTCGACCACATACCCTAGATACCGCAATTCTGAACGACAAAACTCGCATTTCCCTCTCGAGACTCTAAGTCCGGCCTTCGTCAGTCTTTAAAGTACCTCCCTCAGTATTTCCTTATGCTTCTCAAAAGTTTGCGTTACCACAATTATATCATCGAGGTAATCGAAAACGAAAGGCTCCAAATCTGCTCCGAGCACTCTGTCGATCAATCTCTGCCACGTTGCTGGTGCATTTTGAAGCCCAAAAGGCATTCGGACAAACTCAAATAAACCCCGACTCGGCACGGTGAAAGCCGTATACTGTCGAGACGATTCCTCCATAGGAACCAGCCAGTAAGCAGACTTGATGTCCAACGAAGAGAGATATTTCGCGTCCCTTAGTTTGTCCAACGTAGCGGTGACGTAGGGAATTGGGTAGGCATCTCGTTCCGACACTTTATTGACCTTCCGAAAGTCCACACAAAATCTGTAGGAGCCGTCCTTCTTTTTCACCAACAGGATTTAAGATGCCCAAGGACTACTTGACGGTAGCACTATCCCAGCATCAAGCATTTCATTCAACTCCCGATCAATGTGCTTCTGCACTACGGGATTTACCGGGTAGTATCTCTGCTTGATTGGAGGTGAATTGGTGATTATTCTATGTTTCACCTCAGAAGTGCAACCCAAGCCCTCACCCATCTTCTCGAGTTCTATCGCGATCATGGCCTCCAATTCCCTGGCTCGCTGTTCATCTAATTCCGATCGCGACTAAAGGGATTCTATTGCCGCAATATGCACTTCGCCGGCTAGGTCACAATTGTCCTGGCTCAGATTCATGATCAGACCAAACTCGACCCAGAAATCCACCCCCAAAATTAGTTTTTGTGGAAGTTTGGAAACTATCAAACACTCCATCCACCGCAACCGCTCCCTTAGTTTTATCGGCACCCACACAGTTCCATCAATTATACACCTCTCATCATTCGCGAGCTTTACTTCTGTTGCTTTTGACTTTGCCAGGTGTGCCTTCAACTTCTGCAGAGTATCCCAACCAGATTTCCCGATGATCGTCCTCGACGCCCCGGAATCTAACAACCCTATAAATTCCTCGTCGAAAATGGATACCAGTAAATGTGGTCGGGCATCTTCCTCTACAGGAGTTAATGCAAAATGCACTGGTACTACAGATGCGGTGTCTTTACTCGTACTCACTTCCCCGCTAATTAGTGAGCACGACTTCCGTTTCCCCATCTAGTGCTCGGCCCAGCCGGGTTCGCGTCAGGCTGACTCTGTCGCCCTGGACTGCATTCCTGACAGTTTGATCGGAAGACCCCAACCCTTCTACAACCGAAACAGCGTTTCTCTTCCTTGCACGTACTTGCTACATGACCCGTTTTCCTGCAATTGAAGCAAATCCTCTCCCTCCGACTTGCATCAGTCGGATTATTATCCGAATCGGTACGTTGCTGCCAACTCTGCGAAATCTCGTTCGCGTTCGCGTAAGCCAAATCTGGCTCAAGTAAACAAGACTTCCTCGGCGGGGGTGGTACAAAGGCTTCCACCGTACCTCTAGTTACTTCCAACTTCCGACCCAGCCTTATCAGCTCCCCTACTGACTCCACAGTTGTAAGTCCTAGATGCATCTGGAAGAAAGGTGCTATATTTCTGCGCAGAATCCTCATCTGAGGGCGCAATCGAGAGTCGCTTAAATAAACTCTCCATAATCGCACAATATACACCAACCGGCTCATAATTGCCTTGAGTCCGCCGTCTAATTTCTTCCAACAACCGATCATCATAATCGATAGGCAAAAATTCAGCGCGCAGTTCCTTAACCAAATGGTCCCAATTTCTGCAATTCGGTTTATTTGCACGTAGCCAAATTAAACCCGTACCAGAGAAAAGATCAACGGATGACCGAAACAAATGCGCCTTAGACACCCCTCGTGCCTTGCTGAGCTCCTCCACCCTTTCCAAGAAGGCGCAAAGTTTGTTTGGCTCACCTGTGAAGCTCACATCCCATTTTGCCACCTCCACTCTTGAAGGTATACCCTCCTCAGTGGTTCCCCTCGTTTGTACAGTCGTGGCGTTCGCCTCCGAGGTCGGTACTGGACCAAAATCGACTTCCTCCTCTTCGGACGATACCTGTCCCGATTTCTCGTACAAGGTACCCAAACTTAATAGTATCGTTGCCCTTATGCTAGACTTCAACTTTTTCTCTTCCTCCGTCGTAGATGGACACCCATCTATCCTCCTAAGACACCACTCAATCTTCGTTAAAATTTTCGTATATTCGCGAAGAGGATGAACGGTCCCTTCGAATTTCCCCAATAAAATTTCAATTTCTTCATTTTTTTTCTCCACCGCTTCCCGATCCTGTTCAAAAGTAAACGGATATCCTTTCGTTACTACCGACGTATTACCCGTACCTAATCCCTCAGCCTTCAAAGCAGTTCGTAAAGCCTTGCGCATCGCATCGACCTTATCCGATTGTAGGTCTCGGATTGCCAGTTCATACAATAATTCGTCTTGGCTCAAACGATCCACGTAAATTTTCCCCATTTTATTCAAGTATTACGAATTTCACAACCTAAATATCTGAGTTATTTATTTTATTCAAATGTAGTTTAACCCACACTAGTACTATAAAGGAAAACTTCACTTTATTTATTATTAAGAAATAACATGCACCATTTGTCTAAATTTCCAAAACGATTGCCCAGTTGAAAAGAAGAGAAATCTAGTTTCGGTTAAATTGCCATTATCGACGAATTATATTATTGAAATTGAAATTATTCAAATTATTACAACTGCAAAGATCACAACTTTTACCAACCGCACATCATCAATTATTTCAAACTCTAACCTTGTAACACTTCCACTTAATTTTCGCGAAATGAAAAGAAGTTAAATAAATTCCGAACAAAACTTGCGACTAAAACGTTGGGCACCAAATGTTACGGTTTTTTTCCCCGTGGAGAAACCGTTAGAAACCCCAGCACCAAGGGGGCGAACGGGCCTTGTCCGGCCAACCCAGAGAATTGTCGTGGGCGCCAGTGATTCCTTTTTCCAAGGCTTCCGTTCTTCACTTTTCCCCGTCCGGATCACAATTCGGGGAAAAGGTTTCGCGTAAGTAATGATTTAAATTAAACGCACAGAAATCGAGCTGCAACACGTCACATAAAAGAAATTACACGTACCAATCGAAAAACAAATCAGTCTTCGTTTGCAACAATTAATTTTATTAAAGAAAATACTACCTCGCAAACCTCGTCTTACACTACTCTACCTGACTCTGTCTACGTAGATCTTAAAAATTAGGGCGCCTCGGGTGCGTCGTCCCTCGAAGATTTTCTCCAGGATTCTCTTCTTTGCTGATGACGCTCCTTTCTTGTCTCGTTCCGCGACGTCGAATCTCCCGTCGCGATGCTGCACACGTCTCACCTCTGGAACCACTCGTTACTACTTTTTTCGTTCCGTCACCGACTTGTGATCCCCGTTCTCCTCGTTAGAAAGCAAAGAACAAACGCCACAAAATAATCGGAATTAATCTCAAATTTCAAACACCGTCGTTGTCACTCCGCACACCGGTTCTCCAAAAAAGACCCCGTTTTCCGCTGCTGTACTTCCCTCGAAGCCTCGGGCCAGCTTTTTATCCGGTTAATCTCCGTTCTATAGGTCAATGTTCGATCGCTCGAGGTTATTTTTCCCGCTTTCTCTCTTAAGTGCCGTACTTTCCTTTACCTGGGTCACTTTTTATGAACCAAACGACGATCTATCAACGGCATGAACCCATTTGCACGGCCGGCTGAAGGTCCACACGATGGCGCAGTCGTCGTTTAAGTGGTTTTGTTTGTTTACGTTCGAGTGGCGCTGAAGTGTCGATGTTCGATATTTCGTGATGTGTTCCATATTGTGTTTCGCGTTGTGTTCGTGTCTTCTTTCGTCTGGTGCGAGCGCGTCCGGGTTATCGCACTTGCTTGGTATGCCGGGTCACAGGTGAGTACAACTTCGTGGTAATTGTTATATGTCCCGGTTCTTCCGGGTTATTCCGTAACTATAGTCTAATCGTAATCCTACTAATACAATTCGATTTCATAACAATAACTAATTCTAATCTGACTAATGCAATTCAATTTCATAACAATAACTAATCCTAATCCGACTAATACAATTCATATTTCCTAAACTAACTAAACTAACTTTTAATTCTAAAAATTTTCGTTTGTCCATTTCGAGTTCAGCTCGATTTCCATGTGTGTACGAATGATAAACTATTTTACTAATTCCCTCCTTTGTCGTGATGTCGTTTTAGGTGTGGCTGAAGGCCTATACGTGTGCAGCAGTGACTCCACAAGGAACCGGTGATGAAGCAGTAGGTAAGTTGTATATTTATTAAACGCGATATATATAATTCCAATTTAATTCAACTAACAATTCTCTTCTCTTCTTTTCAGGACTGCAAATCGACCGGTAACAAGGTATTTGCACCCAACATGCAGAATATGCTCATCGAAAAGTCGCTTTAACTTAATACATTTTGTATGGAAATGCAAGTCCATGTGTAAGAGAAAGAATGTAAAAAATTATTGAAAAAGGCTTTGTTTGTATGACCTTTGTACAGTACCGTTTCGTCGTACTGTATGCGAAACTTTACCGCCAGGGCTGCTGACAATTTATCCGAGGCATTTACAAACAGCATTGTTAACCCTGCTAAAGTAGCGTTTGGGATGATTCACTGCGTGTTTTTCAATTTGATCTGATCCAGTTGAAAAAACCGCACCTATTATCTAGTTTAAGTTAAAGGGTTAGGCCAGTTAAGAATTTTTAAAATATCGATTACTATTTTTTTTGGCTTAAAGTACACTTTAGGGTTCTAAAAACATTATTCAATTGGTAGAATAGTGAGGTTTCCCTGTCCAATCGGCTGTAGTGTCGAAGCATTCGAATCAGGCACCGAGCGCATTTTCTACCTGCCGCGGCGCGCTTCACTTTGTCCCCCTTTTACGACTCTTACCATCTGCACTAATGTACCAAAGGGGGCCTGATAGCCGTAATGGTTCCCCAAAAGGCCGTTAGGAGGTGCTAGTTCATAAATACAACTGTATGTGTGGGTCAGCACGTAAAACTTTAAACGCGTTTTTCGTGAAACTGCATTTTTCAAATCGGGGGGACGATGGTATTTGGAGACTATCGCACGTATCCACTTGAAATTTTAACTATAGCTTCATAGTAACATTATCTAGTAAACTACGTACGATTTTACTTTATTATTAATTATAATACAGTATTGTTATTCAAAAAAAAAAAAATTTGCTACATTCAAAATTTTTTTGTCCACGTTTCATGACTAGTAGACACGAAAAAAGCAATATTAATTTTCACTCCGTCTGTCCGCCGTACACCGCACAGTGGGGCGTTTGCCCGATCTAGCTTGCCAAAATTCGGTTTTTTAGACATGCAAATGTTAACCAGCATTTTATGTCCTTATTTTCTTAACCAATTAGGGAGTTTCAAGAAGGTTTTTTTTTACCTGTATTTACTATAAAAGCCGTGGGCTTAGCTCAAAGTTGCCATTTGTAAAAGATAATTTCTAACGGAAAAACCTATGTTAAAAACTAACTGTGATCACATAACTTTTTCGTGAGTTTAAAGTAAAATTAAGAAATTTTGAAAAATGGATTTTGAAGTAGCAGGTATTTATTTCATTTTTACCATTTAAGGTTTTTCAAGGATATATAGTTTTTGAACTAGATAGTTTTAAATTTTAGTATTATTTGAGATCTATGTCTTGGAAAAGTAACATTTTCAAAATTGAAAAAGTTACATAGCTTCGCACGACACAAAATTTATGTGAAAATATAAGGTCAAATATTCATTCTTAAGTAGTAAAAAAAAATTCCTGCCTTTATCTGCCCAGCGAGATTTTATAACAATTCGAAATACTCGTACTTTAAATTTTAGTCCTGCTACATTTTTTTTTCGTTTCTTGTAGGATCATCTGGAGTTACACTACTGACAATGAATTATTTAAACGATGTGATGGAAAGAAGCGGTTACCGCGATTTTACCAAAAAGTTGGAATTTTTGGAAAACTACCTATTTGAACGTGTGAGCTTAGCGGAGAATTTTCTGGATGCATTTAAAAAAAGTGCACAACTTAAAGACGAAGTTCAAGAGTAAATGGGTAGCTGCAAACAGGACCGATAGTACGTGCAGGAAAAACAACGAAGATTGGCTGAAAGGAACCTTCGAAATACCCAAGAGTACTTTTCATGCAGGACGACCGGCTAAAATCTTCAAGGAATCAAGCGATCGAACAAAACGAAGGAAAACGAAAACAGTGCGTGAAAAGATGAGCACGGATGAATTGACGTTTGCTGCCCGGATGAAACTACGATCTTCCGGAAAGAGGGATGCGTCAAAAGTCTTACAGGATATTACGTCGAATCCAACTCGAGCAACTAAGTACAAGAAAGCCTACCGCACCAGCTTGGAAAAAAGGACATATCATCATTATTAAACAAGCCCGTGTAAGTGAAAAGATATTCGATCTCTAATCAGACCTGAGAGATATGGTGGAATTCATGAAAAGTATACGAATTTCAAAAAATCTTGAAAACGCATTCTAGGTATTCACATGAAGAATCCGTAGAATAAAAATGATATCTATATTTGGAAAGACCTAGTAGATATGACGAAAATCGTGAAAATACATGCATTTTATATTTGCTGATATTTTTTTTTGCCCCCCCCCTTCTGAACGCCAATGAATATTTGAATTTTTTCTTATCAGAATTACTTTTCTAGTTAATTTACATATACCTACCGAGTTTCAACTTCCTAGCATAAGCCGTTCTGATGTTAGGGAAAACACCCCCCACCACCGTACCATACTACCCCTAAAAAAAAATTATTTTTCCACCATGCTAGTTTCAGCTTTCTGCCATTATAGATTCTTAAGATATAAGTATCGGAACTTTTCCTTTCTCACCCTTCCCCACCCTCACCCTCTACACCCACACCCCCAAACTTTTTTTCCCTACTAGGGTTCTATTAGGCCTACTTCTGGTAAAAGTTTGAAACATCCATCTTACACTGTTATTGAGATATGAATCGTGTTATTTTTGAAAAATTCTAGTCCCTCCCACTTCCGTGCTCCTCCACCCCCTTCAAAGATTTTACTTTGAGCAATCTTTATTTATTAATCTTTATAATAAAACCGAATCTTGTTTTTCTGGTCCAATTAGTTTGTGAGATATCGTAATTCAAAGTTTTTCACCACCCACCCCCGTACGCCACTACCCCCACCCAAAAATTTTGTTTCAATCTACTCTCCTAGTATAACTACAGATATTTGTTAAGTTTAAATTGCTTGCTATTAATGGTTTAGGAGATATGGATTTTAGAATTTGTCGATCTCGGCATTTTTGTGTTTCGGACGCATTATTTACCCCTCCACTCCCACACCCCTTCACCCATATCTGTTTTTTTTTTCAAATGGGTCCATTATCAAAGCTCTATAGAAATTCTAAGTTTCAGCCTCCTAACACAAGCGGTTCCTGAGATCTAGAAACCTAAATTTTTCGTCTAAAACGCTTACCCCGCATTCCCCCTTACACCTCCTCCCCTGTGAATACTGTCAATTCAAGGGGTCCACCAAGTCTATTCCTAGAAAAAATTTAAATTTAATAGCTCCACTGGTTTGAGAGCTACAAGCCTTCAAAGATTTTGGGGCGGTCGACGTACGGCGTACGGCGTACGGGGTATGGCGTACGGGGTACGGCGTACAGACGGAGTGAAAATTTTTATTGCTTTTTTCGCGTCTACTAGTCATGAAACGTGGAAAAAAAAATTTTGAGGGCAGCAAATTTTTTTTTTTTAAAAAATCGATAACAATACTGTATTATAAATAATACAGTAAAACAAAATTCGATTTGGATATAAAGCTTGAAAAATAAAGATTGCTCAAAGTAAAATCTTTGAAGGAGGCGGGGGAGTACGTAAGTGGAGGGGATAAGAATTTTTCAAAAATAGCACGTTTCATATGTCAATAACAGTGTAAGGTAGATGCTTCAAATTTTTACCTGAAATAGACCCAATAGAACCCTAGTAGGGAAAATTTTTTTGGGGGTGTGGATGTAGAGGGTGAGGGTGGGGAAGGGCGAGAAAGAAAAAGTTCCGATGCTTATATCTTAAGAATCTATAATGATAGGAAGCTGAAACTTGGCATTTAGATAGAGCTATAGTATTTTTTTTAGTGGTTGTATGGTACGGTGGTGGGGGGTGTTTTTCCTAACTTAAGAACGGCTTATGCTAAGAAGTTGAAACTCGGTACGTAAAAAATTTCATTACTCCTTGGCGTTCAGAAGGGGGGGGGGCAAAAAAAAATATCAGTAAATTTAAAATGCATATATTTTCACGATTTTCGTCATATCTACTAGGTCTTTCCAAATATTGAATTCATTTTTATTCTACGGATTCTTCATATGAATACCTAAAAAGTGTTTTCAAGATTTTTTGAAATTTGACCCCTAAGAGGGTGTAAACTGGTTGTATACTTTTTCATGAATTTCACCATGTTTCTCAAGTCTGATCAGATATCGAATATCTTTTCACTTCCCCAGGCTTGTTTAATAATCACCTATTTTTAAGTTTTGTTTTTTTTTCAACCTCTAGACCGCATCCCGGAATATGACCCATTTATTTAATTCATATGTTACACCCTTTTCTAACCGCTTCCCAAACTTTTTGTTATGTTTTCAGTCACATAGTAACATTCACCGCATCCAGGAATTGAACGCGTTCTGAACTTCTGCCGGAAAAATAATAAAGTTGCGCCCAGACTGTTGGCAGATTTTTTATTTTGTTTCAGATAGCACGATTTTCTAGAATCACCGTGGCCGTAGAGGCCGTCTTGAAAAAGGTGATTCCGAAGATTGGCCTAGTGGCCGCTATTTTGTATGAAAATGTCAATATACATTTTTTGTATACACTCAAATTCATATTTAATAAAACCAGAAAGAGAGAAATTCGATTATTTTTTCCTTACTCCCAGAATAAATTGTCAAAGTTAGGCCTTTTTTGAGGGCTCCAGATTGACCTTACCCCTTGGTACGATATGGTCTGGTATAAGGCTATGCTCATCATCTTCCTTCACTTAGACGTTATTGTTCGTCCATTATGCTCCCCGTTTGAGTTTGAAGAACTCCTGAAACCTAAAACCATTTAGTGGACCTTATAAAGTTTGCTATGTTACATAGCTTTCCCTTATCGATATCATCGAGGTCTTCGAGGAGCGAGTTCATCAGCTTACTCATTCCTCTGGACTCCACAGTGGCCTGGCACCCAGCAAAGGATAGTATTGTGCCGTGTGCCGATGGTGTTAAGAAAACCACGACATTATCTAACTAGTTTTGATCGTGTTGTGTTCGAGCTAAGGGCCTTAATGGCTGCTTGGCTGTCAATACAAATAGTGATATCTTCTGTTGCATTCACCTTTGCTTTAATCATTTTGCATGCTTGAAGTATTGCAAAGACTTCTACTTGAAATAGACTGGCATGGTCCGGTAGCCTGTAGGACTCATTAATATCGAGTTCCTGTGAGAATACCCCGCGCCTGTACCAGAAATCATTTTCGAACCGTCGGTAAATACCATTATGGTCCTGTGTTCTAGGTTGCGTTCTACATTCCAGTCGACCCTGTGTGGGATTTTAATAAAAAATACTCTACTGAAATCTAATTCTAGCATAATAAAGTCCGTTTTCCTGTTCATATCACACTCCAAGAAGTCATTCAGTATGATACTGTGACCAGCAGATCTAGTTCTCCAGTAACCTAACTCTTTGAGTCTAAGAGCGCCTTTTGCAGCCATGCTTTTGATGTGCGTGTCCATTGGCAGCAGATGGATGATAGTTTTCAATGCTGCCATGGGTGTTGTTCTGAGGGCGCTAGTGACCCCAATTCATGCTAAGCGCTGTTCTTTTATCAGCTTGCTAAGATATGTGGACTTTCTAGTCGCCTTCCACCACACTATTGAGCCATAGATTAAGATTGGTCTTACTATGGCTGTGTACATCCAACGTATAATACTAATTTTGGTTGTAGACCCCACCTGTTTCCGAACATCTTTCCGCAGGCGTAGAATGCGTTATACGCATTTATAACGCGTTCTTCTAGATTAAGTTTCCAGCTGAGTTTCTTGTCTAGAATAACCACAAGATATTTAGCGCTGTCGGAAAGATGAAGCTCGTCGCTTCCCATCTTTGGTAACGCAAAAACTGGGATTTTGTACTTCTTCGTGAAGATGACATGCACAGTTTTAGAGGTATTAACGCCTAAACCGCAGTTGCCAGCCCCTTCTCGTAGTTTGTTGAGTGCTGTCTCCATCAAACTTCTAATTGTCGGTAAATGTTTCCCTGAGACAAGAATGACCACGTCATCGGCGTATGCACATGCCTTGATTCCGGGGTTCTCAAGTTCAACAAGGATTTCGTTGACTACAAGAAGCCAAAGTAAGGGCGAGATCACTCCTCTTTGCGGAGTGCCTCTGGAGACTGACTTTGTAATAAGACATTGCCCCAGTTCGGATTCAATGATTCTTTTGTGTAGCATTTGGTCAAGCCAATTGCAAAATCTCGGGTTCCACTTCCATCGTTAGTAGTGCGCTTTTATAGTCGAAAGACGAACATTATTAAAGGCGCCTTCTATATCAAGGAATGCGGCGAGAGTATATTCCTTGTATGAGAGCGACTTTTCGATTGTTAGCACTACTATATGTAAGGCTGTATCCACAGACTTGCTCTTTGCATAGTCTTGTTGTAACTGTGACAGTAGATTACGCGAAATTTTGTTGTGAATGTATTTATCCAGAATTCTTTCAAAGGTTTTGAGGATAAAGAACGTGAGACTTATCGGTCTAAAGTCTTTCGCAGTCCTGTGACAAGGTTTACCTACCTTGGGTATAAAAACTACTCGTACCCTGTTCCATTGCGATAGAACATGGTTGAGTCGAATGCATTGCAATTCAATCAAGATAAGATTCTAAACATACGGCACATATCATTCAAGAATTCCTACATTACAACTGTCTCAAAGTGTAGAAAAACGACCACCACTATTCCATCTTCCACCAATCTGCTCCCAGATGACCTTCTTTAGGAGTAGCTTGATGAAAGAAGCAGGATGCACCCAATTAGCAGTACACCGGAGTTGAAAACAGTTCTATAAGATCAATGGACAGAATTTTTCGATTCAGCTAACCGGAAACTTGCAGAATCAATGCGAAATATATACAATTCGATCCTGAAGAAAAAAAAGAGATCACACCAAAAATTAATTTATCAGTTTAAATTAAAAAAAAATAAAAAAAAATTCGTTTGACCCAATAATTAAGTGATGTTAGATTTCATTTATTTGAATTGTTTTTATATATTTCATATATTTGAGTAATATATATTTTGAAAAACACTCATTTCCATGAGTATAAAGTAAAGACAATAACAAATAAAATTTTTTTTTTTATTATTTTCTCCTCGTTTCAGTCATAGTTTTGCCCCAAATATTGTTTTTGGTCTCGACCCATGAATCAAAAAAAAGAGATTGCGCCAGTTAAGGAAAAAAATGGTTCAAGTTCTGCGCAACTCTCTTGATGACGTTCATTTTCATATAAATTAAAAAATAACAAACGGTTGCTAAGGCGATACATCTAGTAAAGATATATAGTCGATAATGCAGTATAGTCGAACGCTCTTAGATACGTCACAAAAGGTGCGTGTGTCGCAATCTATTATTCTTTGATTCATGGTCTCGACCCAATAGTTACGTGAGCAACTCTATGTATTGCATCTTAGCAAAAATGAGCCTTACGACAGATTAAATGATTATGATTGTAAATTATAGGTATTACATTTAACTACTATTAATTACATAAACATAGATTTATCTAAATGAATTGTACCACTAAATTTAAAGTAATGAAAAATACAAGAATTTGTAAAAATCACTTTTATTCTTAATAATAAAACAAAATACAAACTCGTGCGTTTTCATTACGTCTCTGCTATATACAGACTCTATTTTACATTTTACATTTCTATTATTTACAAATTCATAACAACTTATGATTGAATTTCCACAAATTATTAATAATGATTTGGTTGCTCAAGTACACCAACAGTGGTTCCGAACCTTTCAAAACCACTCACCTCCATGTCGGGGTTATTCCTTAAGTCGGGTTTCGGACCGCTAAGCCCCATTTTTTCCATGTGTTGGTGTTGGGATCGTACTGCAAATCTGTTGACATGCACAGGAATTGGTACAACAATTTTCGTTCCACTATTAGTTCCACCCGTTCTCCCCATTCCATGAGATGTAAGACCTGCTTTTACTCGCTTCCACTTGGCACGACGATTTTGAAACCATATTTTCACCTATATAAAAAAGACAACAAAAATTTAGTGTCAAAACCGAAAGTACTAATAATTTACCTGAACTTCACTTAATTTGAGTGTAGTTGCAATCTGACTTCTTTCAGTAAGACTTAGGTACTTTTTCGCATGAAACTCCCTTTCCAATTCCAAGAGTTGCTCTGATGTAAACGCAGTTCTCCTCCTCCTCGACTTAGATGAGTTACATCCATTGCCTTGGTTCTGTGATAATTCTTTGATGGAGTCACTACTCCCTAAAATATTAAGCGTAGAATTTCCATCATCCGAGCATTCTCCGCTGTCTGAAAGGCAGTCTGAAATGAAAACAAAATTGTTCCATATTAGGGACGCTTTTTTTCCCAAGGGTCTTTCATTTTCGTTGTATGGTAGACATTCAAATCAAATCACTCAAAGTAAATTGATTGGCGGCGACAAACAATGAATTAAGAGCCCCATTAAGAAGCATCAACCCTCCCGCAAATTAAATTATTTCGTCGTTTTTGTAACACTTTATGGCCGGATTAACATTGATCTGTGGGTTGCTTCTCTATTCCGATTTGCAGAGGGGGCCGTACAACGTAGGGTCAATAAATGTAGTAAAGATGAGGGCGAGGATAACCATATCGAAGCACTTCTTGAGCAAACGGTTTTGACAATTTCCTTTTAAGCGCAAACTGACGGTTATGAATATAAATGTGACTGAGACGGTGGAGTTAAACAATGATGGAAATTCAGTGATCGGATTTTACAGGAGATTGAATATGTTATAACGAGAGCGATATGGTTAGGGGCTTATTTGTTACAAGTACATTTCGTACTGTCATTTGCAGTATAGTAAAGCATAATATGTACATTTCCACTATATATGTAGTCCATTTCACTTAAAATTTATCACTTTGACACACGACTAAGTTGAAGCCTTGTTCCAGTTTTATGAATCTATTAATAACCTTCTTATGTTAAATTGGATGCATATAAATTACGTCTAATTAACTGAAAACAACAAACACCTCTATAGAGTAGCTAATTTATTTTATTCCATAAAATTAAAAATGAAGTTCTTTCCATCCAGTCCTAGAAACAAGATATAAAGTATATCGTTAGATCATGATGAGTGGTTTGATAAGCTTGGTACTGTATTCCGAGCGAAACGAAATGAACTGTCAAATCCCTTATGAAAAATATCAATTGATGAAATGATTTCTAGATATTATGTAGTGTCTAACTTGTTCTTTAAGATTCTGGCTTCAACGATTAAACAGAACACGGACTTCGACTTCGATTTTGCCTACCTTGCGGGAGTCGCAGGCGAAGTCGGTGTTGTGGGCATCACCATATAAACACTTCAACTTCAACCGTCTTTTAGAATACGTAGGATTATATAGTGATGCCCACAACACCGACTTTACCTTCAATTGCGGCCAGCTAGATAAATGTCCTGCGGACTGCCGCAAGGTAGGCAAATATAAACAAATCGAAGTCGAAGTCCGTGTTCTGTTTAGTACTTAAGTTTCAACTTTCAGCCTCCTAGCATAAGCGGTTTCTCAGATCTAGAAACCAAAATTTTTCATTCAAAACGCTCCTCCACACTTACACCCCACCCGACAAAATATAACACTAGTAGGGGTTCATCCATTCTACCTACCATAAATATCAACTTAATAGGTATGCCCAGGTGACTTAAAAGCTACGAACCTTGAAAGAGCTTTTTGTACGACGTATGGCATACGGCATTGAATTAGCCCATTTCAAGTAAGGCATATTAAAATCAGTGTAATGCCCTAGACCAGGGGTCGGCAACCTGCGGCTCTTTCGATGTCAAGATGCGGCTCTCCAGTTCCATGCGCAAATATTAATAATTATATTATTTTATTTTCAATACTTAAAAAAAAAAAAAAATCAACGAAACAGTTTTGAACCATTTAAACAATTCATAAGTTGACCGAATTAACATCTGCGATGTGCTGCTGAAACGCCATGAAATCGAGCCATTTCTGAAACGTGAAATAACCAAATGTACAGCGAATGTAACTGATAAACTGATAAAATGGATCACGTACGACAATCGGAAGCGTCAAAAATCGTGGATAGGGGATGATGAGCCGTTACAAGCGTTTGCTAAGCCAGCGTTAACGCCGAACGAGGTGATGCTGTGTATGTTGGGACTGGAAGGGAATCGTTCGCCATGAACTACTTCGTACTGGTCAGACAATTGATTCACTAGTCTACTGTGATCAGCTAAAAAGATTACGCCAGGCAGTTGAAAGAAAACAACCCGAATTGAATAATAGGAAAGGTTTTGTCTTCCATCATGACAACGCTCGACCACACACTTCTTTGATGACCCGTTAAAAATGGCGAGAGCTTAGTTGCGAAGTTTTAATGCATCCACCGTATAGTAAACTCATAGCACCTTCAGTTTATAACTTGTTCCAATCTCTGCAGAACTCACTGAATAGAGGAAAACAGCTTTTCCAAAGAAGCCTGTGAAAACCACTTGATACAGTTTTCCAACCAGAAAACCACAAAAGTTATAAAAGACGAAATTTCAACTGTCTATCAATCGTACCTTCGACTGCTAGCTCTTCGTGCCTATGACGTTCCGGCTAACGCATAGTAATAGTAAACACGCTCAAAAATTTTAACAGACCGAAGAATATAAATACCCGCAACTGTTATTCTTTCAAATTTCAATTGATTTTCGCAACTGATGGCGCTGATGGCAGTTAAAAAAAGGCTACATCAGCTAAAATTATCGAATTTATATTCAAGGAAACAAGTTGGATATAACGTTAGTATCAGCTCGCCGACGTACTATATTGCACACTATTGGCCCAACTAACAAATAATCATACTGCAGTCACGATCGGCTGCAAGCCAAACGTATAATACTCTAGATGATACTGAACTCCGATTTATATTGTAGTTGGGGCTAAAGTAGAATTACGTATGTACATGTTGTATGTCCTTTATTAAGGACCTCTTCAGTTGCTACTTGAAACTTAAAGAAAAATATCATCAATGTTGAAAATCATTTCTTGAACGGGGTGTGCCATCGGGAATAATATGTCATTTTTGAAGGAAATTCACATGTGAGGTGCAGGAAAGACTCACTCGATTTTTTTTAAATATTTATCCCTTTCCTTGGAACCATCCACAAATTAATGTGTACAAAATTTCAAATTCGTAGTTTGACGCGTTCAAAAGTTATGGGAAAATAATTTTGAATACGTATCTTAAGGATTTTTTGTATGGAAGGTACCAGAAAGAGTGAAAGGGTTTCGCTAACCCATTTTCACTCAAAACTAATTTGTACAAAATTCTAGATTTACAGCCAAACGATTACTTGAGTTATAGTGAGTTCCACAAATTAAGTGAAGACATTTTGAAAGGATATTTGTATGGCTGTTACTCAAAGGACTAATAGGATTTTTTTCAAAGATATACATTTAACTTCAACTATTGGAAAACAAACGTATACAAAATTTTAAACAAACAGCTGAAATGGTTGTGAAGCCATCGACAAATTTTCTAGAACACTGTTTTTTCAAGTTTTTTTTTTGTATGGAAGCTACTCGAAGGAGTCAAGAAATTTCACTGACAAACGCAGTCTAACTTTCTTTTTGCTTAAATCTTATTTGTACAAAATTTAAACTTCGTGGCTAAACGATTTCTTGAGTTAAAGTGAGTTTCGTGAATTGAATGAAGATATTTTAACAAGATATTTGCATGGCAGCCACTCGAAGGACTAATAGGATTTTCTTCATAATCATACATTTAGCTCCAATTATTGCAAAATTAGCACATACAAAGTTTTAAAACCATAGCTTAAGCCTGTCTGAAGTTATCGGCCAATATTCTTGAACACATGTTTTAAGGACATTTTATATGGCAGGTACCAGAAGGAGCAAAACGATTTATCTGCCTAGTAAACTCAAACTTTGTTTTCACTCAAAAATAATTTGTGCACAATTTCCAATTCGTATCTAAGAGATAACTTGAGTTATAGTGAGTTCCGTAAATTATGTGAAGACTTATTGGTAGGATATTTGTATGGTGGCTACACGAAAGACTTAGCTCCAACTAATGAAAAACCAACGTACACAAGATTTCAAAGTCGTAGCTTTAGGCATTCCGAAGTTATTGATCAATATTCTTAAGCACATGTTTTGAGGACATTTTATATGAAAGGTACCAGGAGGAGTAAAATGATTTCGCTGATTAGTAAACTCGAACTTTGTATTCACTAAAAACTAATTTGTACAAATTTCTGAATTGATAGCTAAACGATTACTTGAGTTATAGTGAGTTTCGTGAATTGAATGAAGATATTTTAATAGGATTTTTGTATGGCAGCCACTCGAAGGACTAATAGGATTTTCTTTATAATCATACACTTAGCTCCAAATATTAAGAAATGAACGCATACAAAATTTCCAAGTCGTACCTTAAACCCTTATGAAGTTATCGGCCAATATTCTTGAACACGTGTTTTAAGGACATTTTGTATGGCAGCTACCCAAAGGAGTGGAACGATTTTGCCCGTTAACAAACTTAGCCTTACAAATTTAACCCAACACTCAGATTCAAAATTTCAAGATCCTAAGTGAAGGCGTTCTTGAGTTATCGTGTTCACCGACAGACAGACGGACGTCAAGCGGTTTTTGGACACAAATAAACAAAATAACTTTTTTTCGTCCGACGCTTGGTCCGAGGCTGGATCAAACTTATAATACTCTACGGGCCAGTTTTACAGTACTAACTTAAGCCTTGGTTTAGTTGAACCTGAGCCAGTTACTTAAGCTTTACCTCAAGACAATACTGTTTCTCACTGCTTAATGAATTGTGTAGGCCACTGTTTTGAAAAGTTATGTCAAAATGCTATTCAAGTTTTTAAAAATACCGTTAAAAACTAGAGAGCGATTATAATTAAAAAGGAGTCACAATTTTATGGCTTTTGAGGTGAACATTCTCGTCAGTCTTGTATTTAAATATAAATTTAAAAATGGATAAAAATTCTAACAGGAAAATTACACTTGCCATTTGACACTTCGCCTGCTTAAAATCCGAACTCAAACTTAAGCTCTCGTATCCACTGGCTTAAGTTGAGTTTCGAGTTGAACTCTACTCAAGCCTGAAAACATTACTGTAAAACAATGATTCCATTTGAGCAAAGGCTTAAGTTGAAATTGAAACTTAAGCTCGCACTGTGAAACCGGCCCTATATGATTTCATCTAGAGTATAAAAATCTAGAGGTGTGCTTGAAACTAAAAATAAGAAGTTATGAGCCAGATTTAACCAAACCTTCAAAAGGCATGTAAGGCCAATGCTCCCAATGATGTGACTATTGTAACTATCTATAATTACAGTTATATTATTTGATTAAAAATTACTTTATTGAAATCATGATAGTCGATGCAAGTATGTGTAATGGCACGCAACACAATCGTTTCGTCGAAACTTCGCAACACCATTTATACTATAACAATAAGAATTATACTCGCGGGAATTACCTGAATACGCTCGAAGACGAATTGCCGGCTGGGCATCGTTAGCGCATGCGAGTAGCGAAAGTGTCTTGCGACGACGCATGGGGAATAGAAGGAGAAGAGGCGAAAAGCTCGAAATAAGCAATTACCGAGAGTGAAGTAGCGAGCAAAAGCTTGGGTGACACAACAAGGAAGGAGAAAAACAGAAATAGAGGAGATTCTAAATTACCACCGACCAAGACGGTCGAGTTTTTGTGTGAAAGGTAACTCAGTGAGTCGAACGGAAGAAAAATTAACTACCAAAAAAGGAAAAAGGAGTTCTAGCCTTCGACCGAGCGGTGGATTTTCGGGTCCTTTTTTTTTGTTTTGGCAGTTTTCGGAGTTTTTATGTCTTTGGCGCAGCAGGATTCGACTCCCCTGTGAGGGAGTTTTTTTTGGTTGTGAATTTGTACTTTTGGAAAACAAAATAAACTAGCCGAAAGGATTGTACAAGTAAGCTAATTCTCCACTGTGAAATTCTTTATTTTATTTCTTAGCTAGGGAGTTTCAAAGCCCTAAAAATGATAGGCAAAGATGGCGTGGTTATACAAATTCTGACTCCTTTTATGGGGTCCGATTGTGGCGCAAGTAGGAGCAGAAGAGCTTCAGCGCCGGATGCTGTTGACGCATAAAAACCTATGAACTGCCCGTAATTTTTTTTTTGTTGTGCGTTTATTATTGCGGTCGGATAGTGTTGGTTTTCTTAGGTGCGTTTTGTCCGTGGTAGTCCCTGAAAATTGATCGTTCCTTCGTGCCGTGTCACCAGTTTTCCTTTTTTTTCTCGTTGCTTTTGGCGGTTTGAGGCATGCGGCCGGACGCGAGTATTAAGTAGGTAGCCTTTGGAGCCCCTTTTGACAAGTGTGGTCTTATAGTGAGCGGTAAATCCAATTAAATATTTGGAATTGATTGCGCTAAAGCGACTTTGGTGGCCCTGTCCGCGTGTATTGCTGAAGGCAAGCGTATTGTAGGTCCCGAGGCCCCCAAACAACACAACAGGCAAAATTCTGGAGAAGGCGATCGCGTGCTCCGCCCGTTTTCATACGTCGGGTTACCGAATTAATTATCCCATTTGGAATATCATTTTAATCGCCAGGACGTCGCTATATTAGGCCAAGATAGCCAGAATTTTCTGGGGCACGAGGCAGGCACAACGCATGGCATCATAACGGGAGCCTATTCAAATGCAGATGCGGTCCGTTACGTAATACCGTTATTCAGAATAGAGATTTCACTAAGTGACGCTACACCACGTGCACATCGAATATACACTTGCTAACCACCCAGGTTCCTTTAGGCGTTAGAAAACTTCTTCGTGTCATTGTTCCATTGTAGTTTTTTTTCCCCCTTTTGTGTACCTACTAAGGAGTTTTCGCTTTTGATATGGAAATCATGGCGCGCATATTAGCACCACGTGGAGATGAACGTAACGTGTATAACCTCGACCCTATTATCAATTTTTTTTTTTTTTGTAGTTTTTTTTTTAGCTTAGGTTTGCTGATGATCGGATCCGCAGTGAGGCAGATTATCAACGGCGGGATCAATATTAGCCATATGAATAAGCCTTTTTTAAATTGTACACCCCTGCTTGGGGACCTGTGCAGCAAACTAATCACCAGGTGCATATTTTTTTTTTTTTGTTAGTTTTTTCTGCAAGGTTTGGCACCTATCCTCCCCTATTACGGTTTTAATTCGCGTCGACGGTCTCAGTACCGCAACTACCCGGTAAAACAAAATAAACCGCAATTAAACCCCCGTAGCAACACAGGGGCGAACAGACCTTTGTCCGACTAAAACCCAGAGACGGGTCGTGGGCGCCAGCGATCCTTTTTGAAAGGTCTGTTCTCCTTCCCTAGACCGGATCACTGGTCTAGAGAAGTTTTCTTACTAAAATTAAAACGTCCGTCGCGACACTACGATACAAAACCCGAAAACTCGCGACACACTGGAGGAATTGCTGAAAACACGGCACAAAAGTTTCACATTCAAGTAAAAAGAAAAGGTATATGAATTCAAATGCAATATAATGTATAAAAAGAAAATATTGCGAGCTTTAAAAAAACTTACACTACTTGCCCCTTTCGTACAAAGGCTACTTAAATAATTAGGGCGCCTCTGGTGTGATCTTCCCACGACGATCGCTGAATTTTAATCTTCTCGCCTTCTGTCCGGTTATCCGCCTCGGCAATTCTTGTCCGTCTTCTCCAATACAATCCATTCAATTCTTCGAGTCGTTCCGTAGTCTCGGGACCTCCGACTCACTCGCTACGCTGCCAATCCAAAAAGAGCCCGTTTCATTTTTTTGCTGCTTCGATGAAAACTCCCAGCGGTTCTTTTTATCCACGGTTAGCTTCGACCAGCTTTTCAAACTTAATTTTAAGTTCAACGGACTTCCACTCGCATGACAGTTTTCGTACGGACTTCCAGCATTCCATTCGGGTATCTAGCCGAGGTTCGCACCACTTTCCACGTTCCAGTTCATCGTCGTATGGAAATCGCTCGTTCAGTGGCTGATCGCCAAATGACAGTTTGGTTTGTTTACTTATGGTTTTGTGTTTACTTTTCGTGTGTCGTATCGTGATTCCGTGTGCGCGTTCCGCGTTATTTCCGCTCGTGACGATCTGCTCCGTTTATGTCTTCCACATGGTTCGTGGTGCTAAACGTACAGGAGCAAGTGACTTGTGAGTGAAGTGTTTACTTTTACAGATCAATTTGCCGCATCCCTCGGACGATCGCAGGATGGAGTAACCCCGGCCAGCAGGACGGAATAAATGGCGGGTATGGTCATTGTTCCCGGTAAGTACGATCTGCTCGCGTTATTCCCTCGGCGTGACAATGTTTTCGGGTACATTGCCCACAGTTTTCGATGACAACCAAATCTTCGTATTTCAATACAAACAATACAAATAAATCCTAACCTTAAAAATAACCTAACCTACTCTACAATTCAAATGATACGTTAATTCTAATACTAAACCTACATATTAACTAGCAAAACCTAACTAACGTAGTACATACTAACAATACTAATCAATGCTATTATCGCATTTTCAGCTTTTCCTCCAATCCAGTGATACTTACTAATGCATTATTTTAAGTTTACTTTTAGGAAAGCGTAATCGTGCATAATACGTTTTGTCCATGGTTAAGGGCCACTCACGCTCCTTCCGACGAGCTAAGCACGTGCTAGAGCTAGATGCACGCTACCTATCGGGAAACCATGGGACTAAAGTCACCCAACTGTGGCTTGGTCACCGGCTGACAATCGTCTTCACGATAAGTATATGTCCTCACTAACTCGGGACAATTGATTAAGGAGACTTACTCCAATCAGTTGTTCTGAGGCAGGGTAAGGGCATATACGCCTATATTGCTGGCTAAGACGATTAATTGGGTCGTGATGTTGTATGATGATTTGGGTTGGTCGGATACTATGTATGATTTCGGTCATATCGTAGCGCCTCAAATCACTTCAGCGTTACGTCTCCAAAAACATGCTTGTGTACATTATACCATATATGTTGACGTACTATAATCACATTATTGGGTGATACACTGGTGATATTGACGATAATATGATTTATATACAAGCAGTATAAAAAGTATAAGATACTTAAATATGTTTTACACGAAACATTTGTATGTTTTTATATGAATAAATATTATTTCATATTTAAAGCTATTTCTTTTAAATTATAAAACAAATTTATGTACCTTATCCTAATCACATATAATAATTTTTTTTTTTGGGAGCAGGAAGGTGGAAATCTTGACAGACACCAGATACCCACGCAAATCATTTAAGTACTGTAGGGTCCACCCCCATTAAAACCACCTTCTTTTGTATATTAAACTAGTCCGTAGCCCGTTTCTGTAACTCTCGCTTCGACAAATTTCTCGATGATGTGCGAGAAAAACAATTTCTCACGGCAGACTATTTCTGTAAAAAAATAAAAATGAGACCCTTGTCAAACTAACATTTGAATGGAAAACGACTGGAAATGTGAGAGAAACTGTTTCTGTATGATAGACAAATGAGAAATGTTTCATCATTCGGTGAGAAGCCTTTCACCATAAAAGTGAGCGGTGACAAAACAAAAACTATATAAAAAAATCTGCCAACAATCTGGGCGTAACTTTATTATTTTTCCGGTAGAAGTTAGAAACGCGTTCAATTCTGAAATGCGGTGGAGGCTACTATGTGACTGAAAACCTATCAAAAAGAACAAGATCGTGGAAGTTAAAATCTGATTGGATCTGAGAGATATGGAATAATTTATGAAAAAGTACACAATCACTTTACACCCCCTTAGGGGTCAATTATGGAGAATACATAGAATAAAATTAAATTCAATATTTGGGACGAGGTAGTAGATATGTCGAAAATCGTGGGAAAATATGCATTCTATTTTCACAGATATTTTTTTTGCCCCCCTTCTGAACGCCAATAAATATTGGTTTTTTTTTTATTCAAAATTATTTTTCTAGTTGATTTAGATGGGTATATCTACCAGTGGCGTGGCGTCCATGGAAGCAAGGGAGCATTGCTTCCCTTACACTTTGCTTAAAAATAGTATATCTAAAATACCCATTTTTCCTTCAAGCCAATCTAATTAATTTTATTTCAATACAGCCATTGTTAGCTTTAAGTTTCCAACCATTGTTGTAGAGACACAAGCCTAATCACAAACTATTACTACTAATGTACATGTAACCAAATGGTTCACGCGCAGAAAAATCGTAAAAAAAATATTTACTTCACACATTTTCACAGTCTAAATAAAAGTTCGTAAGAAACTACACGTGAAAATCGCACACAGCCGACTTGGCAGCACCACGGCAAGCGAAAAGAAACTCAGAAAAACACCCCGCGGAAAAGCAATGCACGTATGAGCGTTGAAATCAGTTCTCAGTAAACTCACTGTGACGTCACACACACTCTGCAAGGTAGAAGCCTCGGTGGAAGCAATGAGATATGTGCATCTCTGCACAATCTGCACGGGTCGTACTTCATACAACACGTTCCCACCAGAGTAGGATTGGAATTGAGTTCTGATTGAAGTTTTGAATTGAATTGTGGTAAATAGTTCAATTGTTCATATTTAAATTAGTTCTTAGATCTCAGGAACCACTTATGGTATGTTAGGATGCTGAAACTCGGAACTTATATAAAAGTATAATAGGTAGTAGACCTGCCTGCAAAATTTACGATAAGGTTTGAGGCGTGTGGGAGTGGAGGGAAAGCAATGTCTTCGGAGTGCTTGAAAGCTGAGATTGGAACATTCTAAGATACGTATCTTCTGAATGATTGATGTCAGAAGATTGAAACTTGTAGTTGTTTTAAGAAATAATAGGTAGCAGATTAATCAAGAGCTAAAATTTTTGAATCAGAAGGTGGTGAGTAGGGGTTGGGGTAAAAAACTTTCTATTAGAATATCTTTCGAATCAATCAGGAAGGTATAATTTAGTTTGTGTATATAGGATATGCGGAGAAGCTCATTGAATATGAAATTTATTATGTGGGAGGTAGACCACAAAAAAGGGGCCATTTTTAAAATATTTCATTTTTATATTTCAAGAACCGTACCATATATGATCTTAGAAATTTTACAGGAGTAAGGTCCAGTACACTTCTAACTGGGAAAACAAATCACCACCGATGGTGGGGGGCGTGGAAAGGAAATAACATCCATTTTTATTTTTGAAAAACTACAAACCATAGAAAGGTAAAAAATTACTACATAGAGCTAATAAAGAGGTATCCTAGAAAAAAATATGTGGTGGTGATTTTTTATATCTCAAAAACGGCTTATGAAGAAGAAAGTTGGAGCTTAGTACGTATGTAACCCCCTTCCGTCTTTCTACCTTGTCATGGTAAGGGGGCTTCAGACACTTGTGTCGACTAAAGGAAAGACAAAAACATGATGAGTAAGCCTATGGAAATAGACTCTCCAAGTGGTAACCAGACCATGTCTGGGAATCCACCCGCTACGGCGGCCGGGGCTCGGAATTTGGAGGTCCCACCATCATGTATGACAGCAATGGGTGATCCAGGTTGTAGTGGGAGCACACTACTGGATCTCAGGAACTCCATGGAGGACTTACTGCTTGCCGATGAGGATAGTACTGACAACACAAAAACTGTTAATCCACTACGGCTCATGGAGAGTAAATGTACTGCGACCATTTCAGAGGCGGTCATTTTGACTCCAAAGTCTGAGGAGGAAAGTACCGGGATTGTGTCTTCGGTCAATCTGAATCAGCCCATGATCGAGGAAAGTACCAGTGCCTCTGGCGTGGTTAATCCGAAATCGATGGTTGCGGAGAGTACCTGTGCTCGTGGCGTGGGAGATCCGACATCGATGGTTGAGGACAGTACAAGTGCTTTTGGCACTGTTAATCTGACATCGTCGACTACGGAAATTACCGGTGCTTCGAGTGAGATTTATCCGAAACCGGCAAGCTCATATCCTCTTGAGGATAAGTTGAGCAAAGGCCAGAAGAAAAGAAGAAGGTGGGCAAAAGCCAAGGCAAGAGCTGGGGCTGTTGCGACAGGTGTCGTAGCGGTCAGTGGTAATGTCGTGGAGAAGCCTGCCTGTGAAAACGTTGTTAAGCGCAATCGGTCTGTGGAGGAATCACCTGAAACAGATCTTGCGGTTGATAGCGAATTCCGGACTTCTACTTCTGGTAGGACGAAGAGGATGAGGAGGACGGAAGCCATTAAAGCGGATGTTCCACCGTCTACTTCGAGAGCCGCTGCAGCTGGCAAACTGGACTGCTCCACCTTAGGAGAGACTGGTTCTGTACCGGCAGAGCGAATGCGCGGGGAGATTAGTGTAGCTGACCTAGCTGACGCTGGATCCTCAGGCGCGAAGACCACTCTGAATACTGCTCGCGCGGAGACTGCCACCTCAAAAAAGGGCAAAACTTTCTCTGAGGTGGCGGCCTCCGCCTTGCTGGCGGTAATCGGCATTGGTCCACAGGGCAAACAGCTGGCCAAGAGTCATATTGCTGCTCTGGAGAACGGCCTATGGAAGCTCCTGGGTGAAGCAAAGGCCTCACCTAGATTCGAGGGCATGAATGTCTATGACGGACTTATGCAAGTTCGTTGTGGAGATTCATTGGCATTCGAGTGGCTGCCGGATGCCGTGGGGAAGGTTTCGGCGGAGAATCGTGTCAATTTCGTGGTTGCGAAAGGGGGCACCTTTCTGAAGCTGATTCGGGCAGTATGCTGGATTCCTGGTAAACCTAGGAAACCTCAGGAAATACTTGCCCGGCTTCGTATCCAGAACGCAGGAGTTGACACTACCAACTGGCGCGTTTATGAACAGATTAAGAGCAGCAGTCCCGACGGCACTGAAGGCTGTACTCTTGTACTGGGCATAGATAGCGGTAGTGTAGAGGTTCTGCGAACTAGATATGACATGCGTCCATATCTGTTCCTTGGGAGGATTAAATTTAATCTTCCCAGGTAGTAGTAGCATGTGGATGTAATGTGTGGGTGATTATCTTGAAATAGCTAACTGCGGCATCATATTTACCCAGATCAACTTGCAACATGCTAAGGCTGCTACCGCATTACTAAGTAGGAGACTTAACATACTGCACACATCCCCATATGTATCAATAATACAAGAACCATGGATTCGCAATAGGCGAGTGTGTGGATTGGATTCGATTCTGGGAGGCCGGATCTTTTATGATGAAGGATCTGAAAGACCGCGTGCCTGTCTTTTCATATCAAATATGATAGAGGCGACGATGTTGAGGCAGTTCACCTGTCAAGATGTCGTAGCGGTCAAAATGTCTAACGTATTGGGGGGTAGAAGACAAGACATAATAGTAGTGTCGGCTTACCTTCCGTATGACTCGTTATTACCTCCCCCATCCAGGGAGCTGACCGAGCTCGTTAGATTCGCGGACACCAACAACTTACAGCTTGTCATTGGATGTGATGCTAATGCTCAACACACTGTTTGGGGCAGCAGCAAATGCAATCCTAGGGGTGAGCGGTTATTGGAGTTCATTATGTCGTCGTGCCTCGTGGTAAACAATAGAGGCAATAAGCCAACGTTTGTTACAACCAGGTGGACGGAAGTGATAGACATGACGATGTCCTCTTCTAGGATCGCAGAATCAATAACAAACTGGCGCGTCCTGGAAGAGGAGACTCTGTCGGATCATAGATATCTGGAATTACGACTGGCGGCTGACAATCCTGTCATACCGGCTATACGGAATCCAAGGAAGGCTGACTGGAATTTATTCAGATCTCTCTTACAGGAGAGGTCTCAAATACCAAAAAAAATGAGGACGCCAGATATGATTGAGGAAGTGACTTCTCGTCTAAGACTAACCTTAGGTCAGTGTTTTGCGGAATCGTGTCCTGTCAGCAAGAGCCGATGTGGCACCACAGTTCCTTGGTGGACTGCGGACCTGCAGACGCTCAGAAAAAGCTCCAGAAGGCTTCTGAATCGCGCACTTAAGAGTGGCGCAGCGGCCGACTGGGATCACTACCGAACAGTGCAGAGGGAATACAAGAAGCTGGTTAAGACATCTAAACTAGCCTCTTTTAGGAACTACTGTGAGAGTTTGGAAGGGACCAGGGAAACGGCTAGGCTGCACAAAGTCTTTCAGAAAGACAACACGGCTAGGCTGGATTCCCTGCTAAAACCTGATGGTACATATACTACTTCGAGAATTGAGTCACTAAGAACCCTCTTTGAGGCCCATTTTCCAGGAAATCAGGTGATCGAAAGCGATCAATGCTTGGTTAAGACAGAGTGCCCAGGCGCAGTTGGTATATGGCGTCTGCTGTTGTGACACTTGAAACGGTGAAATTTGCTATTTCATCATTTGATAGCTTCAAGTCACCAGGAGTGGACGGTGTATATCCAATAATGCTAAAAGAGGGGGCAGATGTTCTAGTGCCTATCCTTAGAAAGATATTTTTTGCATGCTTGGCGCATGGATACGTCCCATCTTCTTGGCAACCGGTCAGAGTAGCGTTCATCCCGAAACCAGGTAGAGACGACTATACTTTGCCCAAAAGTTTCAGACCAATCAGCATAACATCGTTTGTTCTGAAGAGTCTGGAACGACTGGTAGAAAAACACATCAGAGAAGTGTCTTTCAGAGCGCATCCTCTTTGTTCCCAACAACATGCGTATCAAAGCGGAAAGTCTTGTGATTCAGCGCTTCACTCTCTGGTATCCAGAATAGAAGAGGCGCTGGACCGGAAAAAGTACGCGCTGGGCCTTTTTGTGGACATTGAGGGTGCTTTTGATAGTGCGCCCTTTGAATCACTGTGTGATGCTGCCAATAGACATGGGGTGGATGGCACTTTAGTTAAATGGATTCACTCCATGCTCACACAGAGAATGCTATTCGCGGAGACTGGGGATGGGCAGTATGCTATGACAGGGGTCAGTAAGGGCTGTGCTCAGGGCGGGGTTCTTTCGCCACTGTTGTGGAGTATGCTCATCGACTCACTGCTCCTCGAACTGCAGGAACTGAATATTCACGTACAAGCTTACGCTGACGACGTGGCAGCACTAGCTGTCGGGCTATCGCTTAGGGAGGTTTGTAGTAAAATGCAAAGAGTCCTGGGGGTTATCGATGGCTGGTGCGAACGACATGGGCTTTCTGTTAGTCCTAGCAAAACAGCTCTAGTTTTGTTTACTAGGAAAAGAAAAACTGAAGGTTTAGTGTTACCAATGCTGAAGGGTGAAACCATTCAGCTTTCGGAGAAAGTGAAATATCTGGGAGTAATCTTGGATAGCAAGCTTCTCTGGAGGGAACATGTAGATACAAAGGTGAACCGTGCGCTAGTAACTTTCTGGCAGTGCAGGAGAGCTTTTGGACGAACATGGGGTCTTAGGCCTTCAATGGTATATTGGCTATATACAGCTGTTATAAGACCCATCCTAATCTATGCATCAGTGGTTTGGTGGACCAAGTCCGAATGTGCATACATCCGAGCTAGTCTCGCTAAACTACAGAGGACCGTCTGCATCGGTGTAACAGGTGCTCTTCGTACCACACCGGGAGTGGCACTCGATGCGCTGCTCAATCTGCCACCGCTTGATATTGTTGTTCAGGCAGAAGCAATGAGAGCTACCCACAGACTAATTAGACTGGGCCTGTGGAGAAAAGGGCATTGCAATGGTCATGGAGAAATGGCCCGAAGGTTGCCTGAGAACTCTATCTTCGATATGCCTTCGGATGCTATGACATCGAAGTATATGCTCAAAAGGAGATATCAGGTTGAGATTCCGAGCAGGGAGGAGTGGGTAAACCAGTCCGCTCTGCCTAGCGGATTCACTGATATATTCTATACGGACGGCTCAATGACTGAAGAAGGGTCTGGAGCTGGAATGTACCTGCAGACCGAGGATCTCAGGTACTCGTTCGCCTTAGGAAATCATTCCTCAGTATTTCAGGCTGAGGTGTATGCGATCCTTAAGGCGGTTGAATGGATTATAGAAAGAAAATTGAGGGGCAGGATGATCTGCATTTGCAGCGACAGTCAGGCCGCTCTACAATCTTTAGATAACCCAATCGTCTATTCGAAGATGGTACGTGAGTGTAAAGAACGGTTGAACTCTGTTGGAAGATTCAATGACTTAATGCTCATATGGGTTCCGGGTCACCAAGGGATAAATGGCAATGAAATAGCGGATGCTTTGGCAAAAACTGGATCGGAGTCAGCCATGGTTGGACCAGAGCCAGCTTTCGGTGTGCCAGTTGCCTCTGTTAGGTCTGCCATTGCTGAGTGGGTGAGTAAATCACACATTGAGAGATGGCGGCTTTTTCCGGGAATGCGGCAGACCAGAAACCTTGTTGAGGGACCAAGTGGACGAACCGCTGCTTTTCTTCTCAAACTGAGCAGAAAGGAATGTAGTAGTATGGTTGGTGTCCTCACAGGGCATAATTCGTGTGGCCTACACATGGTCAGACTGAGAATCATTGACGACCCCATGTGCACTGCTTGCGACGAGAGCGACGACACGACGGAACATTTTCTTCTCGAGTGTCCAGCTTACTCTTTCGCAAGAATGCATGTGTACTACGGCGTTGATGTTATGAGGATGGAGGAACTCCGTTCTCGCTCCCTACCTGAGCTTTTGAAATTCGTGAGGAGGACGAAAAAGTTCGGGTAGAGGTTGGGGATTCGAGTATAATGGGCCATTGTGGCCTGAATGCTCAAGACTCGCCTTTCAGTGTGTCTTCCCCACCCCAAACAACAACAACAACAACAACGTATGTATATGAAGTAATTAAAGAAAAAAAAATGATTTTTATTAGCATAGAGGTTGAGTAAAACAATTGTCCGTGAAAAGGGATTTTTCCACATTTCCACGATGTCGTTATATTGGACATTGGCCGAAATAAATTTTACTTTTGCGAGCTCTTTATGTAAGCACCTAGAAATATTTTTTTCTAATTTTTCGATATCCAACCCCTCACGGTGTGTAAAAAGGTTGTGTACATTTTCAAGAATTTTTATATATTGGGTCTAATGAGATATTTAATTCACTTTTATTTCTATTATTATATTGAATCGAAGAAAACTCTAATGCAAGCATTTTTAACGAATTCCGAAAAACTTTTAGGGTTAATGAGATAGAATTATTTTATTATTATTATTTACTTCTATTGACTCTTCTATTCCAAAAAATACGTAAAAAATAAAAAAAAATTTGCCAATATGTAGGTACAGTAGAGTCTCGCTAATCCGGATCAATTAAAACCACCCCCAATCCGGATTGTGCGGGAATTCGGATTACCAAAGGTATATGCAAATTATTAAGGATAAACATTTACAAACGCTTATTCATTTATTACAACAAATAAAACATATAGTATCTCCAAAAAACAAAAACAATACTTTCAAGATAAACGTTAGAAGTAAGTAAAAAGTAATGAAATATACATAAACTCAAAATTTAGTGAACGGAAAGACGCTCACAAGCCAAAGTTGGTTGTACAGAGTACCAATAATTATTGCCATATGAAATATGTACATACATACATACATACAAAACGATGCATGTGAAGTGTCTATGAGAATATTCGGGAATTTCCCGTTCTACACTTGTTTGATTTCACTGTATTGTTGATCATTGCTTTATTTAACATGCAATCCGGACTAGCGAAACTGTGGTCGATCCGGATTACAAAAAACATAATGGAAATTTTTAAATTTTTCATCCCATCCGGACTACCGAAGGATCCGGATTAGGCCGTATCCGGATTAGTGAGACTCTACTGTACCATGATCGAAACTTTATAATTTTTTTGATAGAAGTCCGGAAAGCGTTTAATGATAAGCTAGGTGTAGGTGACTGCGACTGACAACCTAAACACCAACGTTCTAAATAGCCTCCTAGATCCCTGCTGGGTGCTAATGGAGGAGGTTCAATCCATATGCAGTAAATTGATAGGTAGAATAATAATAAAAAATTGTGGATATTAACCAATTGCTTCCCCTTGTTGAATTATCACGCCACGCCACTGAGATATACACACCGAGTTTCAACATTATAGCTTAAGCCGTTCTATATATAGGAAAAACACCTCCCATTTGTACCACACTACCTTTAGGGGTCGAATTTCAAAAAACCTTGAAAACACTTTCTAGGTATTCATACGAAGAATCCGTAGAATAAAATTAAATTCAATATTTGGGACGAGCTAGTATATATGACGAAAATCGTGAAAAAATATGCATTATATTTTCACAGATAATTTTTTTTGCCCCCCTTCTGAACGCCAATACATATTTGAATTTTTTTTGATCAAAATTGTTTTTCTAGTTGATTTACATATACACACCGAGTTTCAACATTGTAGCCTAAGCCGTTCCATATATAGAAAAAACACCCCCCACTTGTACCACACTACCCTTAAGGGTCGAATTTCAAAAAACCTTGAAAACACTTTCTAGGTATTTATACGAAGAGTCCGTAGAATAAAAATGAATTCAACATTTGAAAAGACCTAGTAGATATGACGAAAATCGTGAAAATATATGCATTTTTTATTGATTATATTTACAAATATTTTTTTTTGCCCCCCTTTCTGAACGCCAATGAATATTCAAATTTTTTTTTATCACAATTACTTTTCTAGTTGATTTACATATACACACCGAGCTTCAACTTTCTAGCATGAACCGTTTAATAGTTAGGAAAAACACCCCCTACCCACGTAGCATACAACCCCTAAAAAAATATATTTTTCCAACATTCCGCTACTATAGCTTTATCTAAATACCAAGTTTAAGGCTTATATCATTACAGGTTCTCAAGATATAAGCATCGGAACTTTTTCCTTTTCACCCTCCCCCACCCTCCCCCTCTACACCTTCAACCACAAAACTTTTTTCCCTACTAGAGTTCAATTAGCGCTACTTCTGGTAAAAATTCTAAGCATCTATCTTACACTATTCTTGAGATATGAAATGTGTTTGATTTGAAAAATTCTCATCCTCTCCACTTCTATGCTCCACCTCCCACTTAAAAAATTTTACTTTGATCAATCTTTATTTGTCGACCTTTATACCCAAACCGAATTTTATTTTTCTAGAGCAATTTGTTCATGAGATATCGTAGTCTAAAGTTTTTTACCCCCCCCCCCCCATACACAACTTCCCCCACCCAAAATTTTTCTTGATTCTGTTTTCCTAGTATAACTACAAATATTTTTTAAGTTTGAATAGTGTGCCATTAACGGTTTAGGAGATATGGATTTTAGAATGTGTCTATCTCGCCTTTTTTGGGTTTCGAACGCATTACATTTCCCCCCACTCCCACACCCCTTGATCAATATTGACAATTTTTATGCAAATGGGTCTACTACCAGAGCTCTTCCAGAGCTTCCAAGTTTCGGCTTCCTATTATTAGGGGTTACTGAGATCTAGAAACCAAAATTTTCAAGTTTCATCGCAGCCTCATTTGTTATACTTACACCCTTTTAATTGCATTATATTCAGTAATGCCGGAAACCTAATCCACTTGGATTTCAGCTAGTCCTGTAAGATTGCGGCAACTTCATTTACTGCCCAGCATATCTAGAGTCACTGTATAAGAACTAACACAAACATCCATTATCTTGAGTACGGACAATGTGTGTTTCATTTGAAACCAGTACATTTGAAATTTTTATGCAGTTGTCCGATTTTTCATTTTTATCTCCACTAAAGTGGATAAACGCTGTATTTAGTTGACATTTCATGAGACATATCACCGCCAACTTAAACTTAGGCCGCGCACATATGACAGTTCGTCATGAGAAATGCCTCGATTTTGCCTCGATTGGTGACGTCATGGCTCGATCTCCATACAAAATCGTCACTCATCGAGGGGAAATCGAGGCATTTTCGCTCTTCGAAAATTCAGTTGCGCGGCTTTTATCCAGAGGGCAATGGACATATGAATCTCGATTCCGTGAAACGTTAATCAAAATCCATCTGCTACACATATACACATTAAAACTATGCCATTTAAGAAACCTGCGAACTTTGGAGTTCGCAGGGTTCAAGAGTACTAAAAAGGTACCAAAAGCGGTCATTGTCCGTACTCAAGATAGTGGATGTTTGTGTTAGTTCTTATACAGTGACTCTAAGCATATCATGGATTTGCTCAAGGCAACTACAAAATCTTGTCCTATGTCCCGTGGCAAAATAGTGTAAAGCAACGCAAACTCTTAGTAAAACACTAACATGAGTTCCTCTTATGCCTTGTGACATGTAAGGGTTGAATTCTTCAATTAAAAGAAACGCCGTGGACCGCTTAACCGATAGAGCCCATTAAAACGCGCTTCCAGAATTTCAAACGGATTTCTATGGTCCCGCAAATTCCTGCGATGAACTCGGAGCATATTTCTGCAGTCACTTCATCAGACAAAATTAAAAAATTATACGAAAACATTGTCAAATATCAACACAACACAATTTTCACTTTGTCCAAAATATTTTTTGACAGCTGACAAGAGCGAGCAGCTGATTTTTTCCATTCGCATTCCAGTGAAAAATGAGTCGGGAATGTTCTCTTCTCACATTGTGTTAGAGAAACGCGATACATTCCAATGTGAGACGAGAACGTTTAATTCTCATATTTTTCACATTTGACAATTTTCTCATTAAAAATACAGACACAGGCTACTGAAGACTAACCATTAATTTTCGTCTGAATTCTTAACACTATTCAAGTTTGTAGGTCATCCATTGATGCACTACATGTAAATCCAACATGTTATACAATACAATACAACACTATATTACAAATACACCAAATCAAGAGGTTTGGTCACCATAATATTGAAACAAAAATGTTAGTGGCTCTTTACAAACTGGGAAATTTTGTAAATTGTAACTTTTGGCTCTTCCGTCTTAAAAGGTTGCCGAACCCTGCCCTAGACACACGGCAATATTTAATATAGATTAAATCGAAAGCTCTGTTTGAAACTTGGAGGGTGACACACGTACGTTTATTTTAATTAAAAAAAAAGTGCACAACTTAAAGACGAAGTTCAAGAGTAAATGGGTAGCTGCAAACAGGACTGATAGTACGTTCAAGAAAAACAACGAAAATTGGCTGAAAGGAGCCTTCGAAATAGCCAAGAGCACTTTTCATGCAGGAGGACCGGCTAAAATCTTCAAGGAATCAAGCGATCGAACAAAACGAAGGAAAACGAAAACAGTGCGTGAAAAGATGAGCACGGATGAATTGACGTTTGCTGCCCGGATGAAACTACGATCTTCCGGAAAGAGGGATGCGTCAAAAGTTTTACAGGATATTACGTCGAGTCCAACTCGAGCAACTAAGTACAAGAAAGCCTACCACACTAGCTTGAAAAAAAAGGACAAACCACTGCACCCTGTACATGGCCTTGCAATATTTGTTGAAGCAGATTTGAGCAGAAACCAGTATGATATAATTAGAAGTGGTGCTCCAAAGGCTTACCCCTGCTACAAAATTTTACAAAAGCTCAAGAAAGATTGTTACCCTAGGCCAGAATCATACCAAGTATCAGCTACTTCTGCAGAAATTAATCTGCAAGATCTATTGGATCATACAAGTGCAAGATTAATTGAATACCTCAGTTAAGTAGTAAGTTCCTTGAACGAAGAAGAAGCTCAATCAATGCAGCTGATAACAAATTGGGGATGCGATGGATCACAACAGACAGTATATAAACAAAGATTCGAAAATTATTTGGTTATTGACAGTAACGTTTTCCAAAGTTTCATTGTGCCGCTACAATTGAACTGTAAAATAAATAACGGGATTAAAATTCTTTGGCAAAATCCTACACCGTCTTCTCCTCGATACTGTCGTCCGATTAGAATAGTTTTTACAAAAGAATCTACGGAAACTATTAATAAGGAAATTAAATACATACAGGATCAAATTGACAATTTGGAAAAGTCAATAATTGAAGGAAACAGAACGCTCACAGTAAAGCACGTACTAACATTCACTATGATACACGGTAAAGTATGTAATGCTGCTACCAATACAACATCTGCGATAAGATATTACATTTGCGGTGCGACTTTGAAAGATTTTACTCACCTGTCTCTACAAAAAGAAGTTACTCCATCAGCACTGACATTTGGTCTTTCGATATTGCATGCCAGAATACGCTTATTCGAAACCTTATTGCACTTGTCATATAAATTAGATGTAAAGAAGTGGATAATAAAGTCTGAAGATGACAAAACTGCTGTGCATATGCGAAAACAAAGCATACAAAAAAATTTCGAGAAAGATTAGGCCTCCTTGTTGATATTCCCAAGCAAGGATTTGGCAATACCAATGATGGAAATACCAGCCGAAGGTTTTTTGCGGATCCGGAGCTATCGGCTGAAATAACTGGAGTCGATGTAAATTTGATACAAAGATTTAAAATAATCCTCGAAGTCATATCTTCTGGACACAAGGTGAATACCTCGAAATTCGCAACCTATGCTATGGACACTGCAAAGTTATATGTGAACCTATACCCATGGTTATAGTCACTGGATGAAGAAGAAGGCACTTAGGTATAGTCCAGCCATCAACGACATCCGACGGTTTTTGCATTCGAAGTCGAATTTCGAACTTTAGCCGCTGTCGGTTGTGTGCGTGACAATGTGTGAACACAGTGCTGATGACAATTCAAAACGTCAGATGTCAATTCTGTTGTTTACTTAAACACGATCCGAATCAAGGACATCGCGAACTATGAGCGCACGGCATGGGCGTGATCCGTTATCACTACAATGGTAAGAGGATACAGTTTAAATAGTAAAATTGAATGTATCGTAATATCTTTTCTCAGGTATGCGCCTTAAATTTTCGTCGTTCTCGCAGTTCATGTACAACGAGCACTTTAAATCTCAAACATTTTTGCGACAACAGAGAGTGGGCGCATCAGATGTACAGCTACGAGCGTGATGACAGCTTCAAAAATGACATACGTAGGTTTGAATTGACCGGTAACGGACAAAGCTACTTGGACATGTTCCGACAATTGATAAATCCGTCGGGAAGGCCATAAGTTATATTCTCGACTCATACGTAAGGGTGGAATTCACTCTAGCTGAACTATAGGCATCTAAATATCTGCCCAAGTTCGACGAGAATATGCAGTTCGCAACGGTTTTTCTGAAGTACGAACTGCCGAAAATTTCGATAATACTATTCGGCATTTATAGCGTAATTTTAACGGGGGTATCGAATACTTTCAGGTATGTCAGTCGTCGCATCGTATTTTATCGTCGCACTTTTAGCAGCAATTTTCATTTCAGCTTCTCGTTGACGTATTCGCATCGTTCTTTTGGGACCCGAAAAAGATATCCATTTGCGAAATTTCTACCTGTTAGTCTCGCTGCTTACGATACTTTTCGTGGTGTACACTATGAGCGCAAAGGACGACGATAAACTACAGCCCATTGTCACTGACTGATGTTCAGCAGCACATAAAATTTAAATTTAGATATGATCATTTCATTCATGTAATATGGCAATGTCAGCAAATTATGTGCAGGAAAATACAGAGATTCAATTGCATGCCAAACAAGTACCTAGCACACGATTCGCTGATATTGCCATAACAATAATCACCTAAAGGCATAGCCAGCATGTGTTTGGGAAGATGTCCTCGTCGTCAAATGTTTTGTACTTTAATTTGGGCATTATTGACCAGCAGAGACTTCTTCCCATGCCCATGCAGACTATTCCGATAAGGCAGTTAATCATTATAAAATAAAGTACATCACGACAATAAATTCCCATTCGATTATAACTCGTGCTCTGATTCAATTATAAATCAGCCGAAAAGATTATGGTTAAGGATTTTTTTAATTCACAAGGTGTGTTGCTCATAGAGTGATCGACAGACCCATGTCGAATAGAAACTCACTACAATGCTCTGATCCAGTTCTAAAAGACCCCCAGCTAAAATACGCATTCAAATCTTGATGAAATTTCGGATAAATTAAACAGATACAAGTTAAAACTTATGGTACAAAAAATTTATCAAAACTAAAAAAAATGTTCTGTAAAGTATCGAATTATCAAGTCTTTGTACTGGGCTATAAACATAAGTGCGAATTAGAATCGCATCAAGCATCCGATCCGGCCGGAACAATCCGCAATATGACCTTACGTAAGAAAACCCATTCTTCTTGAATGTTTCGCTTTCGTAAGACTGCTTCAAACTGTAAATTTCCAATTGCTTGGCACATTCGATGAGGTCGCGTTACATAACGTAAACATGTGTCGCACTCGGACTCCTTTCACCGAATAAAGGCTAATTGATCGGGCGTCAATTGTCGCAACATGAAGAACAGCAGCTCTGCGTGGTCCTTCTGGAACGACAAATACTTCTGGAATGTCGATCGCATACGTTTTACAGCGTACATACATTTCGGCGATTTTATCTTCGTCGACGTTCTGAAATTTAACAAAATTTGTAAAAATATTTTTGCAAAACATCAGACTGCTTACCGTTAATTTCGGCCTGATATTCTCTTTCGAATACACGATGCACTTCTTTAGCAGCTCCTGTGGTATCTCCATCGCGCCATATTGGTGCGATTCTTTAATAACTTTTTCGCTCGACGGATGATGTTTAAGATGTGACTGGACGACGATGTTGATCTTACAACGGATTAAATTCGTCCTTAACGACACAAAAAACAAAGAAACGCGATAAAATTGGTTAGGACAGATTCACATTCTCCGAGAAAGTCATACTGGGATCGTAACGTCCACCTATCGGATTAGCGGCAGCAATAACCGTACACCTGGCTTGCAGTGATGTCACAATACCAGCTTTTGAGATTGAAATCGATTGTTTCTCCATGGCTTCGTGGACAGACGTTCGATCCTGATCATTCATCTGTTCGGGAATTAATGAAATTAGTATTGGAAGCGGAAATCCATATGGATAAAACTACCTTATTGAACTCACCAATCAAACAAACGCCCAGATCGGCAAGTACTAAGGCACCCGCTTTCAAGGTCCACTCTCGAGTTTGCAGATTCCTCCGGGCATAGGCTGTAAGACCAACAGCACTGGCACCTTGCACCCAAACTTTGGCACTCAGGACACGATCCTGGCTTCACTTCAAAACTTTGAAACTGTACAAATGGACCCAAAACACAGCCACACTTGACGCAATCGTACTTAACGACAGACAATTGCGGCAGCACTCCAGTCGTCGCGGTCAAAACACCCAGCGTGCGAACCAATTGAATCAATTGGTGATACAATTTTCTGAACGTACGGAGTTCTTCGATCAACGCCAGCTCGGATATACGAACGTGAATTTTGGTTGTAACGCGTTCGTACGTTGGAAACATGCTCAGAACCATTTCCTTAGCGACTTTATCGAAGATTTCGAGCCTCTGAAAAGGAGCTTCCCGCAGAAAGTAGGCCAAGACATGCTCTTTGTTCGCCAAATCGGTATACGATACGACAAACGAGAATTTATTCTATTCGTACACGAGCCGAATACGATCGCGATACGTGTACTGTCGACTACTGTTAAAAGTGACATGAAAAAACCTCCTTTTGTACTGAAAATAAGAACTGCGCCCGCAAACTGATACGACCGACCAAAACCAGACTGGTAGTTTGACGCGTACTTGAAAATTGAGAACTGTCACTTGACATTTCGTAGTTTCGGAATTAGATCATCGCAGATGTTCGAAAATAAATGTTTAGATGTATGCGTGCGGTTTTTGTCGAGTTTACTATTCTGATTAAGAAAAATTGAGATAAGTACTTGGGGCAAAACATTTTTATACTCTAGATGAACATATAGAGTATTATAAGTTTAAGGTAGAGGACGCCTTTCTTGACCATTAAATTCTTCTCGGTAATAAATTTGGAATGGGATGTGGCTATATAGAATTTACCTCAGCAATCCCACCAGCTGTCAAGGTGTTTCGGTTAGTAGGCAAGAATACACCTTCTGAAGAGTCTATGCCCTCCGATGACGAAACAGCTCCTTCGGACCTAGTCCAACACAATCTTATGATGAACTGGCTTCTCCAGTGAAGTTTCTTTCCCAAATTTGTCATATCCTCAGGGATGGCGGTTAGTCCACAGTCGGGGACTCCGTGTTGGAGTTTCACTCCACTGACACCGGAAAGAATAACTAACTCTTAATCATAATAGCTTCTTTGGTAGCTTACCACGAAAAATCTAATAACAAGTTTAATCCAGCCCGAAAAGTTTGTAACGCATAGAACCGAGCCTCGGACAAAAAAAATTATATATTATTTTGTGTTTATTTTTGGCCAAAACCCCCAAATCCGTTTGCTGTCCGTCCGTCCGTCCGTCCGTTAGCACGATAACTCAAGAACGCGTTAACCTAGGAAGTTGAAATTTTGTCACAACTTGTAAAATGGAAAAAGTAAGGATAAGTTCGTTAATGGGTGATACCCTTCCACTCCTTCGGGTACCTCACATACAAGAGTCCTTAAAACACGTTTTCACAATTATTGCTCGAATGCTTCAAGTTAGGAACTTGAAATTTTGCATACTTAAGGTTTACAATGTTTGAATCAAAATTTCCGAATATGATGCAAATCGAATGAGTCCTTCGAGTATCAGCCTAGAAAAGTCCTTCAAAAATGTATGCATATTACTGAATCCACTATAACTCCAAAACGAGTTAAAGCAGGAATTTAAAATTTTACAGGAATTAGTTTTATATCAAAACCAAGACGGGGTTCATTGATTAGCGCTATCCGTTGATTCCTTCGGGTAGCTGCCATACAAAAGTCCTTAATAAACATGTTCGCCACTATTGAACGATAGCTTTAGAACGCTTTAACTTACGACTTTGAAATTTTATACACATTCATTTTATGATAGTCGCAGCTGGAACTATTAATATGAGTCCTTCATGTAGTTGCCATACGAAAATTCTGTAAAACGTCCTTACTTACTTTATGGAACTCACTATAAATCAAAAAATCGAGTAGCCACTATACAATAGTTTCTACCTGTAAGTAAAAGGTCAAGTAATAATTGCTTGTGCACTCCTCATTATTTTGATATATTTCCAACTAAAATATAAATCGAAGTTCAGTATTTCATGTAGAGTATCATACGATTGGCTTGCATTCGATCGTGACTGCGTTATGTTTTTCCTTCAATTTTAAAACACGATGCACCTATTTTACATATTCTTTAGCTATTTCTGTACCGTATAAAAAAGTTCGACGGTTTTTTAAATTTACCAACTTTTGTCAGACATGTCATGGCCGGACTATACCTAAGTGCCTTCTTCTTCATCGGCAACTGTCGAAAGAAGCAGCTGAGGCGCGCAATAAACACTTTCGCATATATCGACTCAACAAGGCAAGAAAGTTTACCAGAGAGTCCTGTTACAAGGATGTAATAAACAGACTTTTGCTTACGTTGAACCCCCTTATAACAAGCATGAGGCCAGCTCCCAAAAAAAAGCAAACTATTTTCGTCAATAACCTTGGAAATGTTGTTACCTGGTGACTATACTTATATACTACTTATACTTACTTCAAGTACAGCTGATGATATGGATGAAACTGAAGAATCAGACGAGGAACCGATATCTTCAGAATAATTTTTATTGTTTTGATATAAAAAAAATTAATCAATTATGTACAATAAACTATATTTATTATGGAAATAAACAGTATTTTGCTCGGAAAACTAGTAATTTCCGTTAAAAATGTGCTCTGAAAAGATACACCAAAATAAATTTAACATCTATTTAGTATTCAAAACAATTTTTTTTCAATAAATAGGTTTCAATAATGTTATTACTTCATTGTAACCATTTAATACCTTATTTTCAGTTGAACGACAATGAAAATAATTTTGAACAGCTAGATCGGGCAAACGCCCCACTGTGCGCCGTATGCCGTACGCAAAAATAGTTTGAAGGCGCGTAGATCCCAAACCCGTTGAGGTATTATCATGAAATTTTTATGGTGGCTAGGTTGGGTAAACCTCTACGACTGGTATCTTTTAGAGGGGTGTGGGTAAGAGGGGAAAGGAGATTGGATGGTTTTAGACGACAAATTTTGGTTTCTAGATCTCAGCAACCGCTTACGCTAGGAAGCTGAAACTTGGATTTTCTATAGAACTTCGATAGTGGACCCATTTGCAAAAAAAAAAAAAGATTAAATGGGTGAAGGGGTGTGGGAGTGTTGGGAAAAAAAATTTTTCCGAAAAGCAAAAATGCCGAGATCGACACATTCTAAAATCCATATCTCCTAAACCGTTGATGGCACGAAATTCAAACTTAACATATATGGTATGTATCTGTACCTATGCTAGGACAAGGGATTGAGTAGGGGTAGTGGCGTACGGGGGTGGAGGGTTAAAAACTTTAGATTACGATATCTCACGAACCAATTGCTCTAGAAAAATAAAATTTGGTTGGAGTATAAAGGTCAACAAATAAAGATTGCTCAAATAAAATTTTTTTAAGGGAGTGGTGGAACATGGAAGTGGGGGGGATAAGAAATATTCAAAAGTATCACGTTTTATATCTCAATAACAGTATAAGATAGATGCACAAATTTTTACCAGACGTAGGCCCAATAGAACCCTATGAGAAAACAAATTTCGGGGTGAGGGTGTAGCGGGTGAGGGTGGGGGAGGTTGAAAAGGAAAAAGTTCCGATGGTTATATCTTAAGAGCCTATAATGATAAAAAGCTGAAACTTGGTATTTAGATAGAGCTATAGTAGTGGCATATTGGAAAAATATAGTTTTTTATAAAGGTAGTATGGTACGGGGGTGGGGGTGTTTTTCCTAACTATGTAACGGCTTATGCTAGAAAGTTGAAACTCGGTGTGCATATGTTAATTTAACTAGAAAAGTAATTGGGACCAAGAAAAAATACGAATGTTCATTGGAGTTCGGAAGTGGGGGCAAAAATATGTTCAGTCAAAATGGAATGCATACATTTTCACGATTTTCGTCATATCTACTAGGTCTTCCAAAATATTGATTTCACTTTTATCCTACGGATTCTTCATATGAATACCTAGAAAGTGTTTTCAAGATTTTTTGAAAATTGACCCCTAAGGGTGTGTAAAGTGATTGTGTACTTTTTCAAAAATTATTCCATATCTCTCAGATCCGATCAGATTTTCACTTTCACGGGCTTGTTCTTTTTGATAGGTTTTCAGTCACACAGTAACCTACACTGCATCTCAGAATTGAACGCGTTCCTAACTTCTGCCGAAAAAATAGTAAAGTTACGCCCAGATTGTGTGCAGATTTTTTTCAACTTGGCACTATCCACAAGTCGTTTAAGCGGTCACTAAACAAAATATTCCATTAACTCGTCTCGAATAGGAGCTCATGTTGATAACCGTACAGCGCCAAAAGTTTATATTCAACTTTTCGTCTCGGTCGATACCATAGAGGTACACTGGAGATGATAAGCAGCGATTGAGTTGAAGGCGGATGTCGTGCCATTCATTTGCATGCAAAACAACAACAAAATGTCATAACAACCCTGTTTTCACAGGGCTGAGCTTCAGGCTACTGTGGGGGTCAGCAAGGCGGCGGATAGCTGGACGGCCTGCGTGCATTAGATGGTTAACTGCGAACAATCAATAAGCAGTCCCCGACCCTAGCTGCCTTTCTAGATATTGAAGGCGCTTTCAATAACGTGCATTCTGAGGCCATTCAAGAATCTCTCATCGAGTTCGGTGTCGAGGAATGTCACAGCGACTGGATAGTATCCATGTTAAGCACGAGAATCATCCACTCTAGCTTAGGGAAAAGCCATTTAAAAAAATCTTTGTGTAGAGGTACACCCCAGGGTGGTGTTATCTCGCCTCTCTTTTGGTTAATGGTCATGAACAAGATCTTAGTAAAACTGGAGAGGGAAGGGGTTAACCCTTGAGTACACGCGCAGCGGAATGTTACGCCAGTACACGCGCGCGGCACTCAGTGCCGCAACTATATTTCTACTATAAATTGACTGATTTCCGGGTCCTCGACCTTCAGTTGGTTATTATACTTATTATAATTCATTAATGAATTAATTACTAAAATTCTTGTTGGATAATTTAATTGTTAATTAAATGTTACGGTTTTTCCCCGCGGATAAACTGATACGTAACCCCAGCACAAAGGGACGAACGGGCCTTGTCCGGCCAACCCAGGTCATGGGCGCCAGTGATTCCTTTTTGAAGGCTCCCGTTCTGGACTTTTCCCCAACTGAATCACAAGTCCAGGGAAAAGTTTCGCGCGCGAAACACCGATAAGAAATATCACGGAAATCGAACTGAAACACGTCACATAAGAAATTACATTTACTCAGTAGAAAACAAATCGAGCGTTCGTTTCAAATAATGCATTTATTACAAATCGTACCTCAAAATCTCCTTATCTCCTACTCTACCTGTCCCTAAACTTGCTATCCTTAAAATTAGGGCGCCTCTGGTGCGTCTTCCCTCGTAGATTTCTTCCAGGTTTCTTCTCGCTGCGCTGCTGCTCACGACTTTGATTCCGGAACCTCTTCCAGAGTTCTTCTCGCTGCGGGGCTCCTTACGATTTTTTTTTTCAGGAACCACTCTTTATCTACGTTACTCGTGCCGTCATCGACGTGTGACGCTCGATGCACGTTCTTCTCGTTAAACGAAAGATAACCGCCAGAATAATTATATAATAAACGGGCACTTAAGGGTTAAGGTAGTGGCATATGCGGATGATGTGGTTATACTGGTATCAGGGATGTTTCCTTCAGTGCTGAGTGAAATCATGAAAGGCGCACTGGGTAGCTGCGGCTTGGGTGAAAATCCGGACAAAGCTGAACTGATGCTCTTTACCACTAAAACCAAAATACCGGACTTTAACCTCCCCACCTAAACGGCCATGAACTGCCATTATCATTCAGTGCAAAGTATCTTGGAGTTGTGGTCGATACGAAGCTTAGCTGGAAGCTAAATATAGAACAATGGGTGGAAGAGGCACGTATCGCCTTTTACGCCTGCAAAAGAACTTTCAGCAAAAAGTAGGGACTTAAAACATGAATTATTCTGTGGTTGTACACAGCCGTAATACGTCCTATTCTTATCTACGGATCGCTAGCCTGGTAGCCTGCGTTGAGTAAGAGTTACAACATAAACAAACTCAGCAAAGTTCAAAGAACTAAAGGTGTCGGCACTACAGGTGCAATGAGGTCATGCCCATCTGACGCTTTGAACGTATTGTAGCATATACTTCCTATCGATTTACATATTAGATGTACTGTGTCGTGTAGCACTATCAGACTCAAAGAATCTTGGAGCTGGTATGCCAAGCTTTACGGTCACAGCAATATCCTTGAATCTCTACCAGCGGAGATAGCTAAATCGCCGGAAGACTATATTATCCCGAGACTGGCCTTCAAGAAGAATTTCGCTGTGTGTTTTCCAACCAGAGCAGAATGGAAGAATGATTTAGTTATACTTGAATTCGACACAGTCATATATACTGATGGCTCAAAGATGAACTGCGGAGTCGGAGCGGGAGTTTTCTCAGACACACACTTTTTCGCAAAGTCTTACCATTTACTGGACTAAGCCAGGGTTTTCCAAGCGGAGATACTAGGCATCCGGGAAGCCTGTCGGTCTTTGCAGCAAGACGCCACGCCAAAGCGTAGTGTTGTAATACTCACTGACAGCCAAGCCGCAATCAACGCCTCGGTTATCACCTCCTCTAAACTCGACGAACAGTGCCGTGAAGAGCAAAGCTTCTTAGGAAGTCAGGTCAAAGTTACTCTGCTTTGGGTCCCAGGCCACAGCCTGATAGAGGGAAGCGAGCGGGCAGACGAATTAGCTAGGCAAGGCTCTGCTCTTCATGGTTCTCCCATTGAACCCGTTCATGTTCCACTAGGGACTGTAAAGCGCCAAATATCCACCCACTTTCTCGCAAACGCGAACTGCAGATGGAGAGGACTGACCAACTGCGTCATATCTAGGAAGACATGGCCATCCTACTGCCGGAGAAAAACAGATGAACTCCTGACCAGAAGCTGCGTGGACGTCTCCAGAGTAACGACAGTCAGCACGGATCACTGGCCGATTGACGACCACCCGGCCAAACTGGGTATTCCGTTTAGCATCAATTGCCGTAGTTGTGGGGAAGCAAATAAGAAGGAAACTGTCATCAACCTTCTTTGCGAGTGTCCAACCCTAGCTCGGGCCAGACTTCGTGTACTAGGCAAGCCCCTCTTTATTAACATTGGTGAGATCTCGAAGAACAAGGTCGGTGAACTGATCATCTTCCTGAACAGCTCCGGATGGATATGATAATTCGCTGGAGTCACAGGTCTCTGTTAAGCCCTTGTATACACTTCATCAAACCTCTACGACCATGTTAAACGAGTTGTGGTATCAAAACGGCGCTTTCTGTGCTAATTGGGCCCTGTCTTCGGCGGATGAGCAACCACGTAAACCAACCAACCAACCAACCCCGACCAAAAGCGGCTGAAGAGGAGGGTGGGACTTAAAAGGTTCCAAGAACCCTGTGAAATTTTGGTGACATAACGAATCGGCACCGTCCTCGAAATGTGCCTCCTACCTATTGGTAGCAACGAGGGACAACTTCGCAATTTACGACTGTGTCCACACCAGCCGACCATAACATCAAAACTACACCGGCCGTAGATATTAAGACTGAGTCCAGTAAGGTCTTGATTATGAATACTGGAAACAACGAAACGATATGATAGCATTTGGGCTGACGATTGCGGTATTCTGTTACCTTAGTATGCAAGAGTGAAATCGAGCAGAAATGGCTTCCAGACTAATGCAGTAATCGCTTCCGTCCCGTTAAAACCTTGGCAGGTCTCAAAGAACGCTCAGCGTTTGTCACCATTAAGTTAGTGGTGTAGGCTCAGATGACAAACAAAGATGAACATTCCTGACTAGCACTGATCTGGCTCTGAACGCCATAAAGGCTTGCGTCAACCCTTGCATAGCCTCATTGCTTGCAAAGATAACCATGAGATCCTAGGTGACTACACATTCGAACGGTGATAACGGCTTTGCGTTGGGACCACAAACATCATGAATAATGACAAAAACAGCATCAACAAACCAAACAACAGTGAACGATAAAAACAGATAAGTGAGAAAAATAGCAGCAGCAAAACGCCAAGAGCATCTGACAGAGGCAAGAAGCCAGAACCGGCAAAATGATCGTTTCATCTTCTCGGTGAGCAGATTAACTCATGCTAAAGGAAGGACATGCTATAGGAGGGAAGGCGTTCGATCCACCAGCCAATGCGTGACACAATCGATAGCATTAGAGCTATATATGAGTTATCGAAGGATGAGCAAAACGACATTACGAAAGATGTGAGTGAGAAAAACAATTATCGCATACATCACCGTGGTTTAAGCCAAATAAGAAGAGAAGACAGGAGACTGATCTCGAGATGCCACCCATGAAGCGCATAAATGTGGCGCTTATGTTTGCAAAAAAAAAGAACGTTGAGAGAATGGACTTACCGAAGAGACAATCCTTCCTCTTCACAAAAAATAGCAACACGCGTGACATGGATGCATCACAAGGAGATGTAGTTCAACCACAAGCGCTGCTGAAGGAGACAGAGGAAAGGACAAAGGTGAAGTCCATGAAGCAGAAAACGAAGAAAGGTATAAGGTCGAAATCCGACGCCCTCATATTTCGGCAACCGGTGATCTTATGCACGCGGACATTCTGCGGACGATTAAGACACATGACACCTTAAATTCACTTGGCAAAAACATACGTGCAGTTCGACGAACCACAAAGAATGAGTTGCTGCTCGAACTGAAGTGCGCACCACAGCAGAATGCCGGACCAGACAGCAGTGGAAAAAGTATTATGCGATTCGGCTAAGGTGTCGGCGAAAACGCATACCATAACAATCCAGCTGAGAGATCTAGACGAGGTCACAACGCGAGCATATGTGTGTGACGCGCTCCATACACAGTGTGAAATACGACGCCCCTATGAAGCACCAGTACGCAACATTAGGAAAGGCTATCAAGGCACGCAGACGGCTTATGTGAACCTGCCGGCCGAAGAGGCTGGGAGAGTGGTAAAGATGCAGCGAATACACATAGGTTGGGTGTTATGCCGAGTACGCGAAAGCGTATCGCCTACACGCTGTTTTAAGTGTTTGGGGGTATAACCATCTGGCACAGAATTGTAAGGAGCCAATACATCGGAGAAACATATGCCGGAAATGCGAAGAAGACGGACACTTTGGGACTGTATGTACGAACAAAACGAAATGCGCGTTGTGCGAAGGCGATCATGCAGCTGGCAGCTGGCCGTCACATCCAAAAGCGGCCAAGAACCTTTGACGATGAAGATTGTACAACTAAACATCAACCACTGTATTGCAGCACACGATTTTCGATTAACGATTCGACCTCGCAATACTGTGCGAGCAACACCACAACGTGGACGGATGCGAGTGGACAACGGACGCATCCAGCAAAGCAGCGATATGGACGCTTGGTGGTAGGGTCTACCAAAGAAGAGCCTTAGTTACCCGTACTGGCTTCCCTTGGGTGAAATGTGATGGAATCTACTTCTTTTTATGCTACGCTTCACCAAGTATAAACATAATCCAATATGGGCGGATGTTAACGGAGCTGGTGACGGAGGCTATTGATTGTGTCACGCATTGGCTGGTGGATCGAATGCCTTCCCTCCTTTAGCATGTCCCTCCTTTAGCATGAGTTAATCTGCTCACCGGGAAGATGAAACAATGATTTCGGCGGTTCTGGCTTCTTGCCTCTTTCAGATGCCCTTGGCATTTTGATGCTGCTATTTTTCACACTTATCTGTTTTCGTCGTTCACTATTGTTTGGTTTGTTGATGCTGTTTTTGTTATTATTCATGTTGTTTGTGGTCCGAACTCAAAGCCGTTATCACCGTTCGAATGTTTAGTCACCTAGGATCTCATGGTTGTCTTTGCAAGCAGCGAGACCATAAAAGGGTTGACGTAAGCCCTTATGGCCCTCAGAGCCAGATCAGTGCTAATCAGGAATGTTTCATCTGAGCCTACACCACTAACTTAATGGTGACAAACGCTGAGCGTTCTTTGAGACCTGCCAAGGTTTTAACGGGACGGAAGCGATTTCTGCATTAGCCTGGAAGCCATTTCTGCTCGATTTCACTCTTGCATACTCAGGTATTAGAATACCGCAATCGTCAGCCCAAATGCTATCATTTCTTTTCGTTGTTTTCAGTATTCGTAATCAAGACCTTACTGGACTCAGTCTTAATATCTACGGCCCGGGTAGTTTTGGTGTTATGGTCGGCTGGTGTGGACACAGTCGTAGAATGCGAAGTTGTCCCTCGTTGCTACCAATAGGTGGGAGGCACATTTCGAGGACGGTGCCGATTCGTCCTCCGTCAATGTCCGGTACGATACGAGAACAATTTTCTTATGATCGATCGCCCAACATGTTATTTTTCGCATGTAAATTTTTAGTACATATGTCGTGAGTCTTTTTGGTCGCAAAATTATGGAAATGACTGAAATTACCGATATGACCGAATCTTTTTCATTTCAACGAAATAACTCGGTCATAGGTCCTGATTTATTAAAATGTGCGATTTATCCCATCACCTTGAGTATATTATCCGAAAAATACCAGTCGACACCACAACTATTCCAGTTCACCCAACTAGTAGCATACGATGACGACATAAACATCCTCGCAAGATGCGACTCCACCGCAGAACAAGTCACACTACGTATAAACCGAAGTAAAACAAAAGTAATGACGTAAACAAGAAATAGAACTCCAATGCCATATAAATTGAAGAGTGTGGACAACTTTATATATATTTGGGCTAATCTAGCAAAAGATAGCAACGAAACAAACGAAATGAATCGACGGATCATGGTAGAAAATAAAATGTATTATTCGGGTCGGTACTTTCAATAATCAAACCCATGAAAGTACACAGGAATAATAAGCTACGAAAATATAAAACTAGTATACGACTTGTGCTCTTATGGCAGACGTAGACATTAGCGTGTACTTCGATTACCAGTTAACACATTCGAAAAAAGGGAAAGGTTGTATCAACTCTACGATGGGCCACAAGCTTCAACGTCCACTACACTGCGAAACCAGCATGTAGATCAAATGGATGATAGAAAAATCACCAAAGGCGAGTGGCTTAAAAGCAAGAGTGGTAACATGCCAGTACACAAAATACGCAAGCGATGAGAAGACTCGGTTCATGAATATAGCAAAGCCATCATAAAACAGGGCAGCTGGAGGATGCGGTCTTTGGACCGAAATGATTGGAGGCGAAGCCTTCAGTAGGCTATGGCCTGATTTGGGCTGAAGCTGTCGTATCATTGATGGTGATGAGCTCAATGGGCTTGGAGGCTACGAGTCTTCAAACGCGGACAGCATACAGCATATTTTTTTACGTTTTCGGTGGTAGCTTGTGTCATGTACACTACATCATGTATACCATTCAGGTACTTTCTTGTCCTTTCTGACACTTTTATTTGCCGGAACCCTCTTTTGCAGTCTAAGACTGTAAAGTACTTTGACTTTTTGATCCTCGCTGCTATTTCTTCAATAGTCTTCAACGGATAGTGACGTCTTAAGATATTCTTGTTCAATTCGGTGGGTCCATACATATTCGTATTTTTCCGCCTCTTTTTACGACCATTATTGGGCTTACGGCTGGGGTTGGCTTCGATAAGCGTGATATCACTTCCATTTTTGTCATTTTGTCTAACTCTTCTCTCACCAACTTTCTCAACGCGTGAAGTATTTTCCTTGACGGAAAGACTTTGAATTTCGGATTCTCCACGAAATCGATATCATATTCAAAATTTTTTATAGCACCCGAGGCCAGAGTACAGTTCACTTTCTGCAGGTGTTTTCTCTCGTAGCGCTTGGGCTCGAACTATTAATAATGCCATCAAATCTTTCGCGATTATTTTAAACTTAATTGTACTGGATGCTGTCTAGTTTTGACACTGCACTTTAGAGTTGGTTCACCTTTTACGTACCACTCATGTTCCGAGTAGCCTACTAGACGTTTTGTTTTTGACGGGACAATCCTTGCGTCCAGTACTGCTGCTAACTGTAACGGACAACACGTTGCATTGAGCGTCCGTATCTAGCTTTACATGCAGTTCTTTTCCGTGAATTCTTACTACTTCCACCCAGTCTTTTGACACGTCTTTGCTTAAGACTGAACTTATCAGAAGACTTTCGCAGGAGTCCGTTTCTGAGACTTCATATTGGACTACGTTGACTTGACAGTTTTTCTTAGTGCTATTGCGTTTAGTTTTACACATTTTTGCGAAGTGTCTTACTCTATCGCAACTTTTACACTTTTACATGAATGTCGGACAACTCTTTTTTTCGTGAATGTTGCCGCATCTGTAGCAATCAAATTTATCGAATTTCGCTTACCTTTTTCGCTCCGTCTGTTTACCGCGTTCACCGCTTCTGATTCTACTTAACTGGCCTTTATTTCGCTTAGCTGTCGAGTTGCCAACTCGCTAGCTTTACAAATTTCAACTGCTTTAGTCAGTGTTAAGCTTGGCTCGCTTAGGAGTTTTTCTCGTACCACTTGGGACGCTATTCCAACTACGACTTTGTCTTTCAGGAGACTGTCTTGTAGTTTGCCGAATTCGCATTTTTTTGCTTGAATTTGGATTTTTAGCAGAATCTCTGCGAACGACTCTCTTTGTAACTGGCAGATTTTGTTGAACACGTACCTTTCATGTCGTGTTGGCTTTTGGCTCAAAATATTCTGAGAACGCTGTTTTTATTGCCGACTGAATTTCGTCGGGCTTCTTTGACAGTTCAGTTGCGGTCGCGAACCACTCGAACTGCTCTAACCGCTCAGTTTTCGGCTACATTCAACTGTTTAGGCGGTTTTATTACGGACATTGTAGCTTCTGTTGCGCGAGACGGGTACGAGCACTGTTACAGTTACTGTTTGATTTACCGAATGGATTACTCGTAACTTTTTGAGGCGCGCACAAGCACTGATACTGTTATGCCACGACGAATTGCACGGTTTTTTGTATTTACCGGCACTAATTTGATCCGTAACTTTAACTCTTGTCGCGACGAGATATCGTTTAATATTGTTCAACCGTTTCTTCGCTGAATTGTTAACTTTTAGCCCTGGCAACGAATGCTCAAAAACGAGTGTAGAGGGAAATTTTAGAGACAGAAAATTTGACTTCGGAACTTTGTTTGGACTAGTCTGGAGATGAACATATCAAAAGTCCCCACTCCTAGGTGGTAAGCGGGAGGAGGGGGGCACTTTGAAGGTCCCTTTATTTTATTTTTTGCTTATACCTCGGAAACTATGCGTCGTAGCGACTTGATTACTTGATTACAAAATTTGCTACAAGAATCACTACTTACATTTGTCGATATGTTGTTCTGTTCTTGAGTTACCCACCCTTAAAAATCGTAAATTTTGAAAAAAAAAAATTTTACATCACGTTTTTTGCTCTATTTGTTAAGATATGTCTTCAAATATTGGCCCCACGAAAAAGTCGTGAGAAAAAAAGTTGTAGACCATTAAGTTTTCTTAAAAAATATGTTTTATTTTGATTTTTCAATCAAACCGTTCAAAATTTATAGCTATCTTAGTATATTTCCGAAATCATGTATAGTGGACACTATGACAAAAATATGTTAAATAGACACGTATATTATATTTTTTTTTACGAATGAATTGTATATATGTGGTAACACTGGTCCGAGCAGTTGAGTGGAAGGTACGGTAGTTAACAAGCATTCGAACCGTGTCCATGAAGTTGAAAGGTTGTGCGTTTTAAGTAAATAAAGTTTGTGAATATTAAGCCGTGGTGTTTTTTTAGTTAACTGAATTCTAGATCTACGGGAATAAATTCAATCATAACTCTTAAATCTCACAATTGGGGGCTAAACCAAAGCAAATTCACATGTCGATATCGTTTTGGTTCAACGATCAGTGCAAAATATTCATCGTGATCTTGTGTGCGCCATCAGTTAAAACATTGCCGTGTCGTGTGAATTTTTTTTTTAAAGTAAAGTAATGCAAAACTCGGACAAAGAATTTTACAGTGAAAACTCAGTTGTTTCGCAAAATTCGGAACTAGAAGCGAAATTAAAGAAATCGAAAACGAATCGTCTCTGTGAGCTAACGGAACGGGCAGGCTTAACGGTTACGGACAATCGCGAACAATTAATTTAGCAACTCATGGCATACAGTGCATCGAATACAGGCAACTTTGATTTGCCGGGAGCCAACAACGAAGAGCGCCAAACGGACAGAGGTTCTATTCCAAAGACAATACAGATATCATCAGCGACAACGACAACGAACAGTCAAACAGGTGAATATTCATCGCAGATCAGCAGACCTCAGCAGTACAATACGGTTGTTCAGGTACCACATTTTAATTATAATGAAATACAGTCAAGCATTAAACAATTCTCTGGCGATGATCATACTTCGGTAAGAAAATGGATACAGAACTTCGAAGACATGGCACTTCTTCTTAATTTGAGCAATATGCAGAAGCTAATTTACGGAAAGCTTTCTCTTATTGGAACTGCAAATTTCGTTGCACAGACAACTGTACATCAGAATTGGGAATCACTTAAACAAGGACTGTTAACTGCATTCGATAACACGAAAACTAGTGCTGAAATACATAACCTTTTGACAACAACAAAGAAGTCAACAAGTGAAAGTTTACTGGGATACGTGGCGAAAATGCAAGAAATAAGTCAACAGGGTAATGTCGACGAAATGTGATTGATGCAATATATTATTAATGGTATTGAGGATAAAGCGGAAAATAAAATTTCACTATATGGTGCTCATAATTTTAATGAATTCAGATTAAAACTACTAGTGTATGAACAATATAAATTGAATTCTGGTCATACAAATCCGTTAGTCGAAAATACAGTAAATAAAGAAACAAAGCCTAGGTACAATCCGCAAAGAAATTCTGAAAAAAATTAAACTACGTGCAGTTAGTGCAAAAAACATGGACATTTGGAAAATGTTTGCCGCCAAAAGAATTTAGTGTGTTATTTGTGTAAACAGAAAGGCCATAAGTCAGTGGTTTGTCCACAGAAAAGCGATACACAAGTCAATGTATGCAATTTAGAACAGCAATCTGAATACAAACCTATGTACAAAACTATCAGAATAAATTCAACTCCAGCAGAAGCTCTAATTGATACAGGAAGCAATATTAGCATTATTCGCGAAGATATCTTTACAGAGTTATCAAACGTAATATTGTGCCCAGAAAAATTAACTCTCACAGGAATCGGGCGGTCAACGACGGAAACATTGGGATCAGCTGTATTCGAAGTCAATCTGGACGATGTCGAATTTCAGGTTACAATGCACGTTGTTCGCACACAGGATTCAATGAATAGGGTAATTTTGGGGAAAAAACCTTTTGCACAAAGCAAGACTCACGATCGAACGCGGACGTGTATTTGTGGAAAATGATCATGAGGAAAACAATATTGTCGCAATACAATTGGACATAGATAGAGTTGTTTTACCAGAGAAAGTACAGAAGTTAATAGACAAATACAAACCGAACAAGAACGCTATAGTCACAGAGCTCGCGACAAAAAATCGCAACAGTTTTGAGAAAGCAAATATTTTGGTATTTGGTTACATTTAGGGTGGATGTGAATATACTAGAGTCAGCAGGTCTGACGTCGGGACACCTGGCTTTGGTGACCTGTCAAAGATGTCAAAAAAATCGAAAAATTTAACAGTTTTGAGAAACCTGAAAATTTGGCAACACTTAGTTTTTACAATGAAAAACTGAAAATCAATGGTCAGACACCCCAACAGTGGGACCCACCCAGTCAGCCCCCCGCAAAGATGTCAAAAAAATCTAAAAATTTAACAGTTTTGAGAAAGCTGAATATTATCCAAAACTTGGTTTTTACAATGAAAAACTGAAAACCAATAGTCAGACACCCCAACAGGGGGACCCACCCAATCAGCACCTCCGCAAAGGTGTAAAGTCGGGTACGCGCAATTTCTCTTACTATGCGCGCAATAACCATGCAAGAGTTTAGAGTAAGCTGAAAATTTGCCAAAACTTAGTTTTTACAATGAAAAACTGAAAACCAATGGTCAGACACCCCAACAGTGGGACCCACCCAGTCAGCCCCTCGCAAAGGTGTTAAATCAAGTATACGTGCGATTTATCTTACTATGCGCGCAATAACCATGCACGAGTTTTGAGAAAGCTGAAAACTTGCCAAAACTTAGTTTTTACAATGAAAAACCGAAAAACAATGGTCAGACACCCCAATACTGGGACCAAAGAGCTATATGTATAATGGAGATAGCGTGCGGCGACTTTTTTGAAGCCGGAGGTTTTCTCGCAAAGGATTGGCGATATTCACTATGCTACTATCAGCATCTTACTCACATGTATGTTATACTCCGGTATTGAAAAGAAAAAAAGCCCAACCTTTAAATACTTCGCTACTATTTGCATTTCACTGCCACCGGGCATGAAACGCTCCATACAAAAATGTTCAATTTTGCATCAAAATGCTTCAAAGTGCTTAATACAACAACGGCGTTTTGCGATCTCCGTTAGTTATAGCTCTATGAGTGGGACCCACTCAGTCAACCCCCGCAAAGGTGTTAAATCGAGTATACGTGCGATTTCTCTTACTATGCGCGCAATAACTATGCAAGAGTTTTGAGAAAGCTGAAAATTTGCCAAAACTTGGTTTTTACAATGAAAAACTGAAAAACAATGGTGAGACACCCCAACAGAGGGACCCACCCAGTCAGCACCTCCGTAAAGGTGTAAAGTCGGGTACGCGCAATTTCTGTTACTATGCGCGCAATAATCAAAACTAGTGTCATGAAAAAGTTCTAAGAAAGCTAAAAATTCACCACGGGGTAGTTTGTACAATGACAAACAAAAACACAATTGTCAGATACCCCAACAGTAGGACCCAGCTAGTCAGCACCCCCGTAAAGGGGAGTGCGCGTAAGAGTTTTAAGAAAGCTGAAATTTGGTACAAATCGATTAAATATAGTTTATGAAAATATCGGTTACATGCACGTAATACCTATAAAAGATCCACTTATGTCATAATATAATAAAGTACCTAAAATTACTTTAAAGTATTGTACATTTTCCATACGGAACTATATTTTCATATAAATATGAATGTAAGTAAAACTTCAATGAACCAGCGCATTGAAACATAGAGAAAAATCTACCTACATACGAGTATTTTATACCCATCCATGCAAATTGTTGTTCACGCGTAATCGTTTTTTGTGACACCTTTGCGGGGGTGCTGACTGGGTGGGTCCTACTATAGGGGTGTGAGTATTGTTTTTTAGTTGTTCATAGTAAAAACTACGTCTTGGTAAATTTTTAGCTTTCTTAAAGCTCTTGCATGATTATTGCGCGCATAGTAACAGAACGTACCCGATTTAGCACCTTTGCGGGGGGCTGACTGGGTGGGTCCCACTGTTGGGTGTCTGACCATTGTTTTTCAGTTTTTCATTGTAAAACCAAGTTTTGGCAAATTTTCAGCTTTCTCAAAACTTTTGCATGGTTATTGCGCGCATAGTAAGATAAATCGCACGTATACTCGATTTAACACCTTTGCAGGGGGCTGACTGGGTGGGTCCCACTGTTGGGGTGTCTGACCATTGTTTTTCGGTTTTTCATTGTAAAAACCAAGTTTTGACAAATTTTTAGCTTTCTCAAAACTCTTGCATGGTTATAAAGCGCATAGTAAGAGAAATCGCACGTACTCGATTTAACACCTTTGCGGGGGGGCTGACTGGGTGGGTCCCACTGTTGGGTTGTCTGACCATTGGTTTTCAGTTTTTCATTGTAAAAACCAAGTTTTGACAAGTTTTCAGCTTTCTCAAAACTGTTAAATTTTTCGATTTTTTTGACATCTTTGCGGGGGGCTGGCTGGGTGGGTCGCACTGTTGGGGTGTCTGACCATTGATTTTCAGTTTTTCATTGTAAAAACTACGTGTTGGCAAATTTTCAGCTTTCTCAAAACTGTTAAATTTTTCGATTTTTTTGACATCTTTGACAGGTCACCAAAGCCAGGTGTCCCGACGTCAGACCTGCTGACTCTAGTATAATCACATACACCCTCAATGTAGCCAAATACCAAAATATTAGCTTTCTCAAAACTGTTGCGATTTTTTGTCGCGAGATCTTGGACTACTAGAACAGATTTGCAAACAAACATCATTGTTAAAGATGAAGAGAGGATATTTCACAATCCTAGACGCCTAGCAGAGGACGAGAAGAAAGTCGTTGAGAAGCAAATCGAAGAGTGGCTTAACGATAGTATCATCTCACCGAGTACGTCCGAATACGCAAGCCCTATATTGTTGGTTAAAAAGAAAGACAATACATACCGTCTTTGTATAGACTATCGACGACTGAATAGGAAAGTTATAAAGGTTCGCTTTCCGTTTCCGAACATGGAAGAGCAAATCGATCAGTTACAGTCAGCTACATATTTTACAACGCACGATCTTGAAAATAGATTTTTCCACGTGCCTGTCGAACCGAGTAGCAGGAAGTATACAGCGTTCTGTTGTCATAAAGGTATTTTCGAATTTAATAAAACGCCGTTTGGCTTTTACAACTCCCCGAGTTCATTCCACCGTTTTATAAACTATGTATTTCGAGATCTTATAAACAGAAATATTTTTTTAGTCTACGTGGATGACATTATTATACCGACGAAAACACGCGAAGAGGCCTAGTAAATCTTAAAACTGTGTTCGAAACAAACAGTGGACTAAACATTAAATGGAAAAAATGTCAATTCCTACAAAAATCAGTTGAATATTTGGGATTTATTATAGAGAACGGCACAGTTAAGCCATCGTCCGGTAAATTACAGGCTGTGTCTAAGTTTCCAGAGCCAGAAACAACAAAACAATTACAAAGCTTTCTCGGATTAACCGGATTTTTCCAAAAGTTTATTAAGGACTATGCCACGATATCAAGTCCATTGACAAACTTGTTGCGCAAAGAAGAAACATTCAAATTCGGACCAGAACAGAAAGCAGCCTACAACAAATTGAAGGATCCTTTAACGTCACCACCAGTATTGATGCTATTTAGCCCGACGCGCAAAACAGAATTGCATACAGACGCAAGTCGAGAAGGATACGGGGCAATGTTGCTACAGTTATACGAAAACGATAACCAATGGCATCCAACACATTATTATAGTAAACGAACGACAATCCATGAAAGCAATTACATAAGTTTCGAATTAGAATCAACGCAATACAGAAATTTCGAGTTTATCTATTGAACAAACCATTTAAAATAGTAACAGACTGCAAGGCATTTACGCAGACAATGCAGAAAAAAAATATGTCACCGCGCATAGCACGATGGGCTATAATGCTCGAAGAGTTTGATTATTCTGTGGAACACCGGAAAGGAAACAGTATGGCGCATGTTGATGCCCTAAGTAGAAGTCGAGAGACAATAATTTTAAATATAACAGCGAGACTAAAACAGGCTCAAGATTCTAGCGAGGTAATCCAGTGACTGAAAAATGATATTGATCTCAAGGTAACAGATGAATATAACCTTTCAAATGGAATTGTATATCGAGAGAATAAAGGAATACATTTACCTGTTATACCAGATAATTTAGCTGAGAGTATAATACGAAAACATCATGAAGACAACGGTCATTTCGGAAAAGAGAAGTTACGTAAATTGATTGAACAAGAATATGCAATTGATCAGATACCTCAGAAAATACAAAAATGCATAGAGAATTGTCTTGTTTGCTTAATTTCAGAAAGAAAGAAGGGTAAAAAAGAAGGAATTTTGCATCCTATTCCCAAAGATGATAGCCCACTTGATACATACCACATCGATCATCTCGGTTCGATGACAACGACAGATTAACAGTACAAGTACATTTTTGCATCGATGCATTTAGCAAGTTCTGTTGGCTCTACGCAACCAAAACTACGAACTGCAGCGAAGTTATTTCAAAACTTGACATACAGCAACAGATATTTGGCAGTCCAAGGAGAATAATCTGCGATCGAGGACCAGCATTTACTTCAAATAATTTTAACGATTATTGTGAGCAGAACAAAATTACTATCAACCTAGTAACAACCGGCGTTCCGAGAGGAAATGGACAAGTAGAGAGATTGAACAGCAGCATCATATCAATTTTAACGAAGCTGTGTCAGGAGAAGCCTGAAAAATGGTGTAAATATCTACCAGTGGTGCAAACAGTGTTGAACAGCACATTTCAACGATCTATTGGATTTTCACCATTCAAAGCTATGTTTGGAATGAAAATGAAAACAAACACTAATCATGGAATCCTGGAATTACTTAATGAGGAAATGCTTGAGCAGTTCAATAAAGTTCGAACTACAACTCGTAGTCAAGCTAAAGCGCAAATTGCGAAAATTCAAATCGAAAACAGCGCACAATACAACAAGAAACGCAAACCAACGCATCAGTATTCCGTCGGAGATTTGGTCTTAATAAGGAAAACCCAGTTTGGATCAGGATCAAAAATAAAACCGTTCTTCTTAGGGCCATATAAAGTCGCTCGTGTGCATCCAAACGAGCGATACGAGGTAGAGAAAGCAGGAGCATGCGACGGACCGAACTTCACAAGAACATCAGCCGATAATATGAAGATCTGGATCCCATTCGAGGCGAATGGTACGCAGGATGGCCGAATGTGGTAACACTGGCCCGAGCAGTTGAGCGGAAGGTACGGTAGTTAACAAGCATTCGAACCGTGTCCATGAAGTTGAAAGGTTGTACATTTTAAGTAAATAAAGTTGGTGAATATTAAGCCGTAGTGTTTTTCTAGTTAACTGAATTCTAGATCTACGGGAATAAATTCAACCATAGCTCTTAAATCCCACATATATTTTTGTAGGAATTGTCTTAGTTCGGTTTTTGTCTCTCTAGGCTTCAGGTAGGAAGGGTGCTTTCCCGTTGGCCTTTTTCAATAAGAGTGGAATGATGAAATCGACCAAGGCAGTTCTCTACAAACTTCTTGATCCCACTACCAAAGATATACATGTGGCACAATTGGACCTTGTTATGGATGGAGGACTTCTACTCCACAAAGTTATTTGGCAAAGAGCTTCCAAAGTATCTGACATTTGTAATGGCTACATCAATTTTATCTACAACCGCTACCGTGGATGCAATTGCACTGTAGTCTTTGATGGATACACTACTTCATCATCAAGTACCAAGGTCACTGAACAACAAAGGAGGTACCGCCTCAGAAAATCTACCAACATTAATTTCGGTGATGATACAGAGATAAATGTGAAACAGGAAGATTTTCTTTCAAACGTCTTTAAGGGGTTACATCTAGTTGGCGGCCGAAAAAAAGGCGAGTTTTTGTAAATTTTTTTTGGGAAAATGATTCCTGGTTTCGAACTGTTTTTTTTCATAGTGAAGAGTATATCTTTGACTATGTTTCATAATTTTTTTATTGAAAAAAATTCACAAATGTAGCAGATATAATATATTTCCGGACTGCTGTTAAAAAAAAGCCTTCCGCGGTTTCCACTGTACTTTCCACACCAATGCTCTGAAATAAAAACACCAACTAAGTTAAGTTTTTTTTATCATATTATCTAGTTTTAAACGCATCATGCATGCTAGAAAAATAATGATGTAGTGTACATGACACCTTCTAATTTTTCTAGAATTGATCACTATATTTTATTATTTGAAAATAATACAGAAAAGTAATGAATTCATACTTGGCCCCATAACACTTAGAGATAAAGAAGGACTCTCTGAGAGAGGCCACAATGCTACAGCAGTACAATAAATTCAAGGCAGGAAACCTTGTCGGTCACCTTAAAATTCCACAGGAATTTAACATAACGATAACATGCCTTGATTTTGAGAAACCATATACAGTGACTCTGGGAGATCGTGTATCATGGCAATCTGGTCTACCAGATTTTGGGGAAGGTGCTTCAATCTGGACGGCTCTAAGGTCTATAGTGGAACTGGAGCGGGCGTATTTGGACCCAATTGTAAAATATGGATGACAATGGGACAAACAGCTGCTGTCTTTCCAGCTGGGGTACATGCCATAGAGCTGTAAACTTCTACTGAAGGTGAAGGCGCTACAGTTATTATCTTATCTGACAGCCCGCGGCACTGCAACCACTGAAATGTTACTGTTTCCGCTCTAAACTTGTGTGGAACTGTCATACTCTGCTTAAAGAGCTGGCACATCATAATAGTCTAACCCAGATGTGGGTGCCAGTACATGAGGGTATTCCGGGTAACGAATTGACTGACCAGTTAGTTAAGCAGGGAGCCAACCATTGATAGGCCCGGAAGCATTCTGTGGAGTAGGTAAAGGCTTCATTGGATGGCATTTTAAAGTGGGTAAATTTTCAGGTGGAAGATTACTGGAACTCCCTTTCAGGACTTAGACAGTTAAAGAAATTCCTGACCTTATCAAGTAGGAGAGCTTCGGAATTCTTTTCTTTAAGTAGGTATAACGCACGGGTTATAATGGGATATTTTTCAGGACATAATTTTCTTAATTATCACCTTAAGATCATCGGTAAGGTATCACTAGATACATGTCGATTCTGTGATATCACATCTGAAACCACATCACACATTCTGTTTGATTGTGATGCAGTGGCCAGATCAAGAAGGCAGAATCTCGGTGGACTTACCCTCACCTATGAAGATCAGTCAAGGACTCACCTGAGTAAAATCATTTCCTTTCTCAAAAGAATAGATATGGCCTAGGCAGTAGTTAAAAGCCAGTAACAAAAGAGCTCTTAGGTCGTAGAGAGACTTAACATTTTTTTTTATCGATCAGAGGGTCCACAATTGATGGTGATCAGCCGGTACCACCCTTTCTTTTGAAGTCATATTCACAAAATCACTATTCACCAATATTTCCTACATATTTACGCATGTTTTGGATTTTGTAACTGGAAAAGAAATGAAGTTGGATACAGGAGACCAACACTAATTTAAGAATGAACACTTTAAGAGATTCCCTGAAAATCTGCTATACTTTTCTAGAAACTATGTATTCGGTATTTCTAATGCTTTATAATACTTCGTTATAAATAAATAAAACATCATATTCCCCCCCCCCCCCTAATAAATACATAGGGGTCCATAGTGCAGCTATACACGTCATCCATCAGGTCCCAGTCCTAAAGTTTTAAGCGCCGTCTATGATCATACCAAGTGCTGATACCTGTATTAAAGGCCTAGTACTGGCATGGGTGTTGTGCTCGGGCGGATCACGGTTCGTTTGTTGTGCCTGAATTATTGTTGCGTTTTACTTTGATGTGTCCTTGTTGTTGTTGTTGTCAGTGCGTTTCCGCCCGCATGCCCTTTTATTCTTTTACTTTTTTTAATTATAATGGTAAATTTTATTATCGACCAGATTAATATTCGGGGCCTAAGCAATGCCTATCTTTCGGTGTATCTTCACACCCAAAACTCAAAACCGGATATTCTTGCAATTAGCGAATGCAAGATGTTACCAGGTAATGAACATTTCTATGTCTTACCTAGATACCATATTATACCAACTTTTTTACGTCAGCGGGGTCTTCTCACTGTACCTATATCCGCGATGATGTCGCTTTTCATTTAGCTCCACATTTAGGAACTTGCTCCAATCCAGAATTCAGCTTCAGCTGGATAAAAATTCATACCCAAGAGCACAGCATATTCTTTTGTTATGGTTACAGAAGCCCGGCACTAAATGCAGTAAATACCACCATTGAATTGGATAAGTTATCTGACTCGTTGTCGCGGGCGATTTCAATATCCATAAAACTGCCTGGCTCAAGCATTCTACTCATACGAACCAACAGGGTCGGGATACTGAGCTTTTTGTTTCAATCAACGGATAAGTACAGCTGGTAGACAATCCCACCCGTCTACCTGACATTGCAGGTCAATCATCCAATCTGCTTGATCTTTTCTTAACGAATCAGCAAGTTTCGCTGGAAATTCTAGACTTCCACCTTCGAATTAGAGTCCCCCCAATCTCCCAATATCGGATTCCTTGCTGCCTCCAATTCGTTTTCGAACCAAGGTTATTTCCTAGATCCTGCAAGGGCTCAGTATCTACAAATCTGCTGGACCGAATGGTATCCCCCATAGTCCTCAAGAAATGTTTTTCCTCTCTGACAAAACCCCTTCGCAATCTCTTTCATCCTTAATACTCTTCAGGGTGCTTTCCTCAGATGTGGAAAGTTGCGAATGTTCAACCAATTCCCAAGAAAGGAAACAAAGCGGATCCCGCTAATTACCGCCCAATAGCCATTACATACATGCTAGCTAAAGTAATGGAAACTGCTGTCAATCGCAAAATAATCAAATACCTGATGGACAAAAATCTGATCCACGATCGCCAATATGGGTTCCGTTCCGGTCGTTCTACAGGTGACCTTTTAGTTTACCTAACGGAACGCTGAAACTCGTGCATTCACAAACTTTGTGAAGGTCAAGTGCTTACTCTTGACATTGCTAAAGCGTGTGACAAAGTTCGCACCAATGTGTTCTAGTAAAACTTAAAGCATTCGGCTTTTGTTCAACCTTTCTTAAATGGATTGAGAGTTTTCTCTGCAAACGTTCAATACGAGTTGTATTAGACGGAATAACTTCATCCTACTTTCCAATTGATTCCGGTGTACCCCAGGGCTTAGTTCTATCTCCCACCCTATTTTTCAACTTTATTAACGACATTCTGCCGTCATCTCTCAATCCAATCCATGGTTTTGCAGATGATAGTACATTGGACAATGTCTTTAATTTTGACTCGGCTGCAGAGGCACGTCCGACTTCTGTGACCTTGTAACGCACTGAATTATTCGGATCATTGAACTCAGACCTCAATTTAATCTTGGACTGTGTGTTTACCGTACTCCCGCTCGTGATCCTTTCGTCGTACGAAAAACTGGTTTGAACAAAACTTGTAGGGAATTTAGTCCTCTACAGCTTTGCTATGTAAATATGTCACCTATTTTTAGTAAAAATGGTCCAAAAGTTTAAAAAACTTGGACAATCTCCTAATTTTTTACATTTTACGCTTATTATTAGCAATAAATAATTATTTTACAAAAAAGTTGTTCAGATAAAAAAGATAGAGAATTTAGTTCTCTATAAATTTGGTTCTTACCATTTTTATCAAGAAATATACGGCTAAGAATCGACAAAACAGAAAATTCAAAATTTCGGGCACACGCCATATCAAATTTTGGTGTAAAACTGTGATTCCCTTTTCTACTCCATCATTGGAACCTAACCACATCAAAACATTTTGCCTTTCATTATTTTCTTTAAGAACTCCTAGATTTACTGGACTATGAATTTAATCATGCAGGAGAAACTCGGTTACTTGTATTCCGTCTCCATGGTTAACAGCTCTAGGCGCTAAAGTTGATCTAGATAACCAAGAACCTTTCACGAAATATACTACTATCCCACCGTGCTTCAAACCAAGTTATATGTCAGACAAATACATTATTCCAGCTCGATCGAAATTAATAGAAAAGCTACCATTTGACTTTCAAAACAGGGACATCTATTCCTCAAAAACCATTATTAAAGATAAATTATATGCCTCTGAAGGAGTCTAGCATTCCAAAGATTGGTACAATTTAATGGAAGTCGTTAATCAGTTCAACAAAGAACAAACATTGTTGCTAGAGCAACCACTTAAGGTAGAAAGTTTCAGCAATCAAAATTATGTAGAAGTAAACACGCTCCGTGAGTCACATATTATTATTATTATTATTATTATTATTATTATTATAGTATTTAGTATTAAATATTAAGTAATTTTCAAATTCGGTTGGCAATTTGAAGATATTTTCTCAAAGAAGGACCGAAACTCTCATTCACAAATGAATTTAAACATCGTATTCAAACCACCGATGACATTCCAGTTGGCGTCAGGTCCTATCGGTATCCGTACGTGCACAAACAGGAAGTAAATAAACAAATCCAAGAAATGCTAGACCAAGAAATAATTGACCAACCTTCTCACCTTGGACAACTCCTGTATGGAGAGTGCCAAAAAAAACGTGAGTGGGAAACAGACTACCGCAATAATAAAACGGTCAGTGATCGCTATCCCTTAATATCACGGAGATTCTTGACAAACTAGGTAAGAGAGAGATTCTTGACAAACTTTGTAAGTGCATGTACTTCAGCACAATTGGTCTAGCGAGTGGCTTCCATCAAATCGAAATGGACCATCGAGACGTTAAGAAAACAGCCTTTACGGTTGAAAATGGACATTTCGAATTTATCAGAATGCCTTTCGGACTGAAAAATGCCCCATCTACCTTCCAACGCGTTATGGACAACGTCTTAAAAGATTTACAGGGCAAAATATGTTTGGTATATTTAGACGACATTATAGTCTATTCTACCTCTTTGCAGGAACATTGGAGAGCTTACGAAAAGTATTTTAGAAGTTGCAAGATGCAAACTTCAAAATACAACTAGGGAAATCGGAGTTTCTTCACAAGGAAGTTTAATTCCTTGAACATGTCGTCACAGTAGACGGTATAAGCCCAGACCCTACCAAAATCAATACCGTCAAGGAATTTCCCATTCCAAGAAATTAAGAGGAAATACAATCATTCGTCGGTTTAGTTAGTTATTATAGAAAGTTTATTAAAGACTTCGCCTAGCTCGCCAAACTACTAACCGAATGTTTAAAAAAGAGTAGAAAGATAGAATTAAACGATCGATACATCCATACCTTTGAAAACTGTAAAGGTTCTCATAACTCTAACGCAGATGCAATAAGCCGAATCAAACCTGAAACGGAAAAATTAATCGAAATTAACATAAAAGAGGTAAATATACCAGAATCGGAAACCAATGGAACTACCATTCACTTTGCTACAGAAAACCTGCACGATGGGATACCCATATCAGAGAAATCCATTAACGAATTTAGCACACTGTTATTCCTTGAAAAATCAAGCAAAAGGCCCCAATTTCAACTGAAACACCATTCAAAAACAAACAGAGAAGGATAATTCGAGTGTCTGCTTTCTCAGAAGAAAGCTTTAGAAGTATCTTTAAACAATACCTACCATCCAATAAATTGATCGGTTTCTTTACGGATAACGACACCTTCATGATTGTTTAAAACGTATTTTCCAAATTTTTCTCGAATCCTAAACTTTTACATTGGTACGATGTACGAGAATTCTGACGGATATTATCAACGACGACGAACAAGACAAAACCATTTCGGATTATTACACTAAAAGCAATCATCGCGGCATCAATGAAACCTTTTCAAACCTTCAAAGAGAATACTATTTCCCATACAGGAAACAAAAAATTACTAAAATCATCAATAACTGTCAAAAATGTAAATTTCTAAAATATGATACAAACCCGCAAAAGCCTAAATTCGAAATTCCCGAAACACTTGACAAACCTATGTACATTCTTCACACTGACATTTACACTATAAATGTAAAATAGACAAATTTCATAGACAAATTTTCAAAGTTTTCCGCAGCATATGTATATGTACATAAACCGAAATGGCCCTAATATTATCAAATCTATCCGAAATTTTCTTAGCCTCCACTCCACTCCATTCCTAAAAACTTCATATCTGATCAAGGCTCAGAATTTACTTACTTACTTACTTACGATGGCGCTACAGTCCAAATCGGACCTTGGCCTCCTGGATGTGCCGCCTCCAGCCTTCTCGGTTCAGTGACCGCGTCCTCCAGTTTCTACATCTTAGAAGAGATTTGCTGTCTGCGTCAATAGAGTCCTCCCAGCGCTTTCGTGGTTTCCCAACTGGTCTTTGTCCATAGACTTTTCCCTTTAGTGTGCGTTTGGGGATTCTTCCGTCATCCATACGCTCCACATGACCAGCCCATTGTAGCTTTTTAAATTTCATGAGGATCGATACTTCTGGATTGTCGAAGATGGCATACAATTCTCTATTGTATCGTATTCTCCAGATCGAGTCTTCCCTCACAGGTCCGAGGATTCTTCTGAGGACTTTTCTTTCAAAGGCGTTTACTAATTTTTCGGACGCCTGAGTCAATGTCCACGTTTCACTGCCATAGCATAGCACAGGTCTTATTATTGTTTTGTACAGTTTAAGCTTTGTTTTTCTGTGCACATTTTTGTTTTTAATTATTGGAAGTACCGAATAATACGTCTTGTTTGCCGTCATTATTCTTCTTTTAATTTCGATGGGTTCGCTTCCATCCTTCGATATGTTTGCCCCGAGATATACAAAGTTGTCTACGTTTTCTAGGTTGAAGTCTCCTATTGTAATATTTTGTCTGATTGGCATGTTTTTCCTAGTTTGTGTCATAACTTTGGTTTTGTTTTCGTTAATACGTAGTCCAACTTCCCTTGCTACCGAATCAAGGTTAAAAAATATTTCTTTGGCACTCTCCAGGGATCTTGCAAGTATATTTATGTCGTCGGCATATGCTACTAGTTGTGTGGATTTGAAGCATAGTGTTCCGTTGGTGTCAACGGGCAGTTTCCAAACAACATATTCGAGTGTCAAATTGAAAAGCATTGGTGCCAGGCCATCACCTTGTTTAAGCCCGTTGTCAGTTCTAAAGCTGGAAGTCAGATCATTTTCCACTCTGACTTGTGACAGAGAATCGGTCATTGTCATTTTTGTAAGCCGAACTAGTTTCGGTGGAACTCCAAAATCTATCATTATTTTATACAGTACGCGCCTGTCGATACTGTCGTATGCCTGCTTGAAGTCCACAAATATCTGGTGCACATCAATGTTAAATTCCCAGCACTTTTCAAGCACCTGTCTAACTGAGAATATTTGGTCCGTGGTTGATCGCCCAGCTCTAAGTCCGCCCTGGTATTCACCAATTACTTTGTCCGCAAAGGGCTTTATTCTCTTTTCTAGAATTTTCGTCAAGATCTTATAAGACGTACACAACAGGGATATTCCTCGGTAGTTTTCACAGCAGAGTTTGTCACCTTTTTTATAAATTGGGTATATGATACTCCTGCGCCAATCTTCAGGAAGTGTTTCTTGCATCCATATGTCCGAGATCAATCTGTGTAGGAGATGTGGTATGCAGGTGTCGCCTGTTTTCATGAGTTCAGCTGGAATTTGATCAGTGCCCGGCGCTTTGTTGTTTGGGTGGTTCCTCAGGGCTGTTTTTACTTCTTCGAGTGTGGGAGGACTCGAAGAGGATCCTTCCTCAGCTGTTACCTCGGCTGTTGTTATGTCTGCTGCTGCTGTTCGTCGGGTTGAGAAGGTGTTCAAAATATTGTGCCCATCTTAGTTTTATCACTTCCACATTACTTATAATGTTGCCTTCTGCATCCTTGCAGAGGCTCGTTTTCGGTTTGTATCCCTCTTTCATCCTTTTAACTAGGGAGTATGCGGCTCTTGTGTTGTATAATTTAAATTGTTCGTCCATGTTTTTAATTTCGTCATTATTGTACTTCCGTTTTCAGAATTTACTGCATCTTTATTTCACGAATCTTGTGAACAATACAGTATATGGTAGAACAGTAACAGTCCTGTGGAGCGTTTGCACTCCACTCTTACCGAAATTTATCGAATAATTTACGACAAGGATAAAGAACGAGATAATAACGCCATTCACTCCCGAACTAAACTGACCACTTATGAAATCTTTTATGGTAGAACATACAAATTTAAAAATATAGAGTACAACGGAGTACATGACTATTTACAAAAAATTACATTCCAAACAGAAATATACCCAGAAATTAAATCTACCCTGAAAAAACGTGTAGAGAAAACCATTAATAAGATAAACGAAAACAGAGTAGACCCAGAACCAGTGCAAGTAGAAACGACGGTTTTTAGAAAAGAATGCAAAAGAAATAAATTAACCTTACTAGGTATACGAAGCACAAAGTTAACAAAGACAACAAAATTACAATTATAGCTGATACTAACAAAAAATTACATAAATTTAAAATAGTAGTAAGGACCATGCCTACCTATCACTTTAGCACTACACAGGGACGTCATTTCAGTTTTTCCAGGGGGGGGGGGGGGCAAGATGTTGTGAATGTATATATTTTTATATGTAAATATATATATGTTATATATAATATATGAAAATACAAAATTCAGGGGGAGAAGGGCAAATGCCCTCCCAGTCCCCCCACAAATGACGTCCTTGCTTGCCAACAAACGTCCCAGTAGAAAATTTGGGAAGTCATTGAAAATGTAATGAGTTATGAAAGTAATTTCCAGCAGAATTCTGCTTATGATTATGGTAACTGTTTCCAATTCACATTACATTTCTTAAAAAGTAATGCAGCTCGTAATGACATTCATCGGATGAAATTTTGACTGATATTTTGTTTTCGTGCGAATTATATCTTTCAAACGAAAATATGAATATCGCGTCATTTCAAATAATTCGTTTGTTGCAGTCAGATCGGTGTCAAGTGTTTTTCTCGTGTTTTAAGTGTATCCCGTTTGAGGTAAGTAAAGTGGAGTGCCTGTTATTCGGGCTGATTGGAACGGTGTACCCTATATAACCGGTTAATACGTAAAATTCCGAAAATGGAGCATAACAATTTTTCTATTTTACTTTATTATTTTATAATAAAGTATTTTAATATATTCTCCCTTGACACGAATAAATTTATTAGATCGTTCTATTAATTTTGCTATCCCGTCAAAAAAAAAATGTCTCCTTCGTTTTAACCCTTAACCCGAAATAGAAGGTAGATACGGTCGGGTCGGATCCGGCCCATCCCCATTTTAACTCTGGTTTTTAATTTTTATTAAGAATAAATGGCCATTAGGCATGTTTCAATATATTTTATTATATAAAACAAAAATGTACTGTGAAAATTCTCACCAAAAAATCAATATAAAACATTTTTCTTTTTTATAAGTCGAAATCTAAATTCTACCAACATATGTATGTCTTCAAAATATGAAACTACTTTCACATTTTATTTTTATCTATCTTACATTTTGAGATTGATTTTAGATATTATCCAGAAGCAGAATGAAACAGTAATGGAGGTTCTAGGAATGAATTCAATGCTTCTGAAAAAACTCTTCGATAAAGAAAAACATGAAGATGAAATAAAATTGTGCAGCTTCCACTTGCAAACCGAAGAAGATCTAAGGGCGTTGGATGAATCTTTAAATGCTGAGAATATTCCATCGAAATATATCCAAAAAGATTTTGGATATATTTTCTTCGTTCAAATAATATGGGCTCTTCATTACAGATTGCTGCGGTGAAACGTAAACTTCATCGAGCAGGAATTAAAGTAAATTTGAATCAGGTATTATTACTAATATTACTATTGATTACAACCTAGATGGAACTCATGGAAAACGTGCCTTTAGCAGGTGGGAAAATATTAATTAAGTATTTGAAAGTTTATTATTGTTCATAATAATGCATAAATAACCAATGAATTTCAAATATTTTAGACTGATGTTTGTATGAAATTCCAGGTTCTGTAGGAGAGGATGTCGATTATAGATCGGAAATGCGAAAACTATTTAAAAAAGCTAAGAACCGCGTGAATTGCAAGAAAAAGATCTGCACATAATGAATATTTTTTTACCAAATGATATTATGTTTTTTTTAATTTTTTCATTAACATTAATTTTACGGATTTATGTTTATGTATATGATTTTGAAAGTTTTAGTTTTTTTTTAATTATTTTTGAAATAAATATTATTATGTTATCTAAAAAATCTAATCTGTATACTCGTATTTACGCACAACTTTTAAGACGAGATATAAAATCGATGATGTAGGTATTTTATAACATAAAGTCGTTAAAAACGTTATACCATGCAAGTCTAATATTTTCCACGACGATGACGAAGTGTCAGTGGCGTAAGCATTATATCGCGTCCCCATTTTAACCATATCAAGACCTCTAACCCAAAAAATAATAAAGTTTCGCTCAGACTATTGGCAGATTATTTGAAATTTTTTAAGTTCAGAACATACGTTCGTTGGTAATGACTATTTAACACAGTGGCAGCCAACTTGGAATTACTTTTTAGACTTTTGTAAATACTTGCGGAATGAAATACAGGTGTACTTCCATTCACTGCTCAGAAGTAATTTCATAATTAATTACTTATTGAACTGGTTGAACTAATTATCGAACTGCTTCCATGTAATGCAGAGAGGAGCAATTGATTACCGCCTATGACACGCAATGCTAAATGTAATGCGTATTTAACATTCAGTGCAGTGCAAATTGGTATAACTTATCAGACTCCTCAGAATGACTTACGGAATAGATAGTTGAAGTACTTTCGTTTCCTACTGGGGTAATGCTTCCTTGTGCTTCACCACTACGAACTATTTGGGAACAAAAATGACGACAACTAAAACAAAACACAGCATTCTGATTACCCAGTAGGACTTTTTGTCATTAATACAAATTTCAATTAATGACACCAATGGTGATCATTCTGGAAAATGTAATTAATGACAATGTAATGAACGGGTAATGTATAAAAGAAGCAGTAGTGAAATTGATCAACCTATCCAGGAAAAAGTATTGCGGTAGGTAATGTATAAATAGTGTGTTTACGCTTTTGTTTTTGCATGGAAGAAAATTCAGGCTTCTTTTATAGCACTTCTTCGGAAATTAGACCATATACGTAGTTCAGTGTTTTGTTTCGAGACGTTTGAATTAAGCCCGTTTACGCAGTCTGAAAATATTGTTTTGTGGTGAATTTTTAAGTGCTCGAATCGTTTTAAAGGTGTGAAACAATTTAACGAAGGTAGTGTCAATTTAATATAAAAACTATAATTAATCATAAGCATGAGTGATAGGGGGTTTAGCAAAAGGAATTTAAGTCGGTTAATTAGTAAGGAAAAGAATAAACTATTAAAAAAATTACATTCTAATGAAAGTGGTGGTGTTCGGGACACAACAAATCAAAATCATGATTCAGTACCAAGTGATAGTTTTTTCGATATCCATCTACGTGAAAGTGAAGAGGAAAGTGAAGAGGAAAGTGAGCATTGTTTTCCAGAAGATGATTGTTATTACGAGGAGATAGATCACAATGAAGTAAGTGGAAATGTAACACACAGAAATGAAAATTGTTCCTTGAAAGATAAACTAAAGCAGTGGTATGTAAAATATAATCCATCAAGGGAAAGTTTTGAATCTCTCTTAAAGGTTTTGAATTCCGAAAAGCTGAACGTTCCTACTAGCTTAAAAGGATTTTTTAAAAACCGGAAGAAAATTGTTACTAGATCCATCTCTCCCGGTGAATACTACCATTTCGGTATTGAAACCCAATTAAATAAAATTGCAGATAAGCTTATTCAGTACGACGAAATTGTATTAAATATTGGCGTAGATGGTTTACCACTTTACAAAAGTTCAGCACTTGATTTATGGCCCATATTAGCCAATGTGGTTAATATAAAAAATGTTAAAATTTTTATAATCGGTGCATATTTGGGGGAAAAAAAACCAATGAATGTGGATATATATTTACATGATTTAGTGAACGAAATAAAAAAATTAACAACTTATGGTCTTGTTATTTCCAACCATAGAATTAATTTCCAAATTAAGGCATTTATTTGTGATGCTCCCGCTCGGTCATTTATGTGCGGGACAGTAGGCCACAATTCATTCGCTGGATGCAGTAAATGTGCCCAAGTCGGCAAAACTGTAGGAAATGTTGTAACATATAGCACTAGTATCTCAACTTTACGTACTGATGAAGATTTTAACAGACGGATATATTTAAATCATCATAATAACATGTATCGCGAAAAGCATACCTTACTTGAAGATTCCGGTATAGGCATGGTTTCCCAATTTCCCTTAGATCCCATGCACCTAATAGATTTAGGTGTGACGCGCAAAATGCTTTTAAGTTTGATGAAAGGTACCACAAGTTGCTTTAAATTGAACTCAAATGACAAAATGAGGTTGTCATCTCGTTTAATAGCACTTGCGCCTCACATACCTAGGGAGTTTGCAAGAAAGCCCAGGACTCTAGATGAAATTTTGAGATGGAAGGCCACTGAATTCAGGCAATTTATTCTTTATACTGGAATTGTTGTTTTAAAAGGAATCGTAGATCCTGATTGCTATTACCATTTCCTACTTCTTCATTGCGCTTATCGTTTGCTATCATGCCCCAAAAGCTATGAAGCTAATATTGATGTAGCTACTGACATGCTGAAATTATTTGTTGAAGAGTTTCCAAATATATATACTGAAAAAGGTGTGACGTATAATGTACATAGCTTGTTACACATAACAGAATGCGTAAAGGAAATGCGATTTATTAACGATTTTACCGCATATAAATTTGAAAATTTCATGCAAGAAATTAAAAGGAACATCAAAAAGCCAAGCAAAATTTTACAAAAATTATACAATAAATTTGAACACCAAGATTTAATTACCACTGAACCATCGTACGGATTTAAAAAAAACGTTGCCGGAGAAATAATAAGTCATAAGACTCAAAATCATTATTTAAGTACTGAGGCACCGGACAATTGTTGTTGTATACTTCCACTTATACATATTAAGGTAACAGGATTTGCTGAAATAGGAAATGAAATGTTCATAAAAGGAAAGCGATTCTTGAACTATCAAAAATTATTCATCCTACCAATGGAATCGATATCAAGCCTAGGGATAACGGTAGTAGATGAACATACATCAGAAGAAACTGAAATCTTTAATATTCAAGATCTGGCTTATAAAAACATGTGCTTGCCGTACGAAGATAAATTTTTGCTAATCCCCGTTCTACATGAGATCACTGTACACACAAATTTTATTTCAATGAAAACATTAATTAATTCGTCATTTTATATTTTAGAATTAAAATGTCCGGAAACAACAAAGAAAACCTACTGTTAAGTGTAAACAAACCGTTGATGCGTCAATTTGAACCAAATATTCAAGCGGTGCCAGTGCATAGGTGCAACGCGGGTTTACATCCAATAAATACCACAGGCAAGCACATACAAAAAAAAACATGATGAAAGTAATATGTATCTATCATATAAATACATTTATTTTTATATTTTCTTATAGACACTACCGTTCATGCAGATATCATGCAATTAAAAGGTAGATTGATGTTCATTTACATTTTCTTGAATTTAGAATTTTTTTCTCCTAGAGTTTTTCGTTAATGAGCTGGATGTCGTCAAAAAAGCATTTTCTGATGACCTTATAAACCTTAAAAGTATTGATTATATTTTGAAAATGCTAGTTTTATAATTTTTATTCCCTATTATAGATATAATAATTCATCAGAATGAGGAAATAATTAAAGTGCACGCGGAAAACTCTGCACTTCTTAAGCAACTCATTAAAAAAAAACAAATCTTATCCCTTCTCCTTGTACACGATTCCCAATTAAAGAAAAGGCAGACCTCGATCAAATGGAAAGCGAAATACAAGGGAATGAAGATCATTTTGTAAAGACCTTTTGTTCTTGCTCTTGATCTCTTATTAACATTACATTTATTTATAATAATAGGTGGCTATAATAAGAGGGCTGCTTCAAGGAGACGGCCTTTCCAAGAATTTGCATAAAATTATATGCGACAAAATTATATTGGACTCTAACTACGACGGGGTGAAAGGCAAATTCGCGTTTAAATCCTTCGAAAATTTTAATCGCGTAATATTCAGTACGTTTGGATTGAAGTGATATACCTTATGATATATGTATATAATTTTTTTTTTTGCAGAAGCACTTGAAAAAGAAGGCTACACCGAAGTAGAGTTCAAAAAAGAGTTAAAAAACTGCTTCCGAAAATGCAAAAATCGTATTTTCAAAAACGCCTGTATTGAACGGAAGAGAGCCATGGACAACACTGGACAATAATGTTGATGTAATGAAATGTTGAAAGTTTTTTTTTTTTTTTTAATATGATAAAATAAAATATGGATAATAATTAAATATACTTCTGAAGAGCGTTCTTAATCATAATGTTGATGTAATGAAATGTTAAATGTTATTTTTTTTTTTTTTAATATGATAAAATAAAATATGGATAATAATTAAATATACTTCTGAAGAGCGTTCTTAATCATTGATATCCCACCCAGTAGGACTTGTATTGAATACAGACCCTATCTAGTAATGCCTACCTGTAAGCTATGATAGCTACTTTCCGCGTTACAGCATTGATTATTTTCACAATGTGATGTCATAGGCAAGAGTCTATCTGAGCTACCTTCTGCAATACCAATCAATGAGGATATCATGCATGCAAAATAAACTTTAAACCTGATGAATTCAATAATGCGAAATCACATGTGAATTCAATAATGCGAAATCACATATGAATTCATATGTGATTTCGCATTATTGAATTCATCAGATTTAAAGTTTATTTTGCATGTATGATATCTTCAATGATTGGTATTGCAGAAGGTAGCTCAGATAGACTCTTGCCTATGACATCACATTGTGAAAATAATCTATGCTGTAACGCGGAAAGTAGCTATCATAGCTTACAGGTAAGCATTACTAGATAGAGTCTGTATTCAACACAAGTCCTACTGGGTAATGGAGTAGTCAATCCATGTAAATTGTTCAAAATAACTGCATTCAAATCGGCGCTTCGCTGTCTGGGGGTATTCCTTCAGTATTGGCTGAACGAGATCACCGTGATAAAAACGTTATACATATATCAATAATTGACACATCATTTTCTGGTTATGCTTCTGAATCATCTTTATCTTTTACATTTTTACTAGTAGATGGGATTGCATCAACTGATTGCGCAGGTTGGAGGGAGTCTAGCTTCTTACTACTATCAATGGTTTGCTCGGAATCAAGAGTTTGTTTTTTATTTGTTTCATCTGGGTTTGGTACACTCTTTCATTTCAAAAAGTTATACATCGACGACAGTATTAATTTTTTTGACAATATCAGTCTGAAATAGACCAAAGTAAATACCCGAAATCTATTTTTATTTTATTTTTAATTTCTTCGTAGTATAATATATAGTAATAAACACAAAATATTTCATTTCTTTATATTACATTTTTTTTTAACTTCTCATGCATGGAGGAAACAATATTTAACTTTATCTTGTTCGAGGCTCCGATCTATGCGTTTCTAACTTTTGGGTAGAATTAAACTTAAACTTAAACCCTCAGATTTCATCTAGAGTCTAAAAACCTTAAAGAAATACATTCTTGACTCCAAGCGGTCAATTTCATCCATTTGCAAATGTTACATCATAAAAAGAAGAAATTAAATTTATATATATACTAAGGGCTCGTGGACACTAGTAAGTAAATGAACATGCTTGCGTGAAGATCGAATCTCACAAGAAAGTTGGGACCGATTTTCTGACGATATTTTTTTGAGTCAGATTTGACTTTCACGTAGGAGGTGCATTTGTCGCAACGTTTAAATGTTTAATTTAATTGTTTATTTATATTCATAAACATACAATAGTATGTACTACAAGATTTTTGAACTGAAAAACGCAAAAACCACTTACAAAACACTTGTTACTTGTGTCACTTGTGCAGATTCCTGGAGCAATTTTGTTGCAATTTGCTAATGGAAAGAAATGTCGAAAGTGCTACACGAGACTTAAGAAACTTTAAGATTTAGAATTACTATGTTAGAAGAGTTCGAAGAAATTCAAGACTAGATAAAATTATTTATTTTATTTTCGATCAGTTTCAGTGGAAAAATTATGTATGTTATTTTTAATAAATTTTGATAACTTAAGGCAGTCATCCCGTGTGACGTTTTCCAAAAATCGATTTTTTTTTCTTTGCATAAATTACATCTAAATATAGTGTTGAATATGTGGGCGTAGTGATATTCCGATATTCGAAGCCATTTGGAAGTTACAAGGCGTTATATTCACTAACCTCCTATGTTGTTTCGAATATAATGAAAAGTTTAGTCGCGTTTTTCTCAAAACCGTGTTTTTCAAATCGGTAGACACGATATCTCAAAATCTATCGAACAAATATCTTTGAAATTTAGGAAACTTATTCAGTACTAATATATAGTCTCCAAACTAGGATAATTGTGATTCGTCAAACCGTTTTTTTTTTGTCGACCTGAAGAAGTCGTAAAAATACACTAAAATTGACGACAAAAAGTTCAATAAGCTGCAAAAAATTCACTGTTCAATATTTTTTGATAATCCTAGTTCCAAGACTAGTTCAAACTTCACAGATTAAAATGCTGTTTGATTTTTTTATTTGAGATAAACAGAACGCCCGCAATCGTGTCTACCGAAAACAAGGTTTTTTTGAAAATGGGTGGCTAAGTGGTCATGTATCTCAGCTATGACCGACAATTTGGGGCTGAAAAACTTTTTAAGTTTGCTCAACATAAATATATGGTAAAAATTTGACAGTTCTATCATTATTAAGTTCGTCAGAACAAATTCCCAAAAATGGCGTAAAAAAGAGTCTGCACACGGGATGACCCCTAAGCAATATTGAATATTAAAATTTCTATTGGTAATAGATGTAAGGAGAGTTTAACTGAGACACACGAGAACATTTGTAAGAACATGCGCGAGCTCTGAAGGGTTAGATAGAGAATGTGAAAATATTTCTTACTTTAAAGTAAAGAATAACGAACAGCACTTAGGTATAATGTATGACAAAATTGCCAGCTACTGCTTATAATAATATATATGAGAAAAGGAGAAAAAATCTGCCAACAATCTGGGCGTAACTTTATTATTTTTCCGGCAGAAGTAAGGAACGCGTTCAATTCTGAAATGCGGTGTAGGCTACTATGTGACTGAAAACCTATCAAAAAGAACAAGATCATGGAAGTGAAAATCTGATTGGATCTGAGAGATATGGAATAGTTTATGAAAAAGTACACAATCACTTTACACCCCCTTAGGGGTCAATTTTCAGAAAATCTTGAAAACACTGTCTTGGTATTCATATGGAGAATACATAGAATAAAATTCAGTTCATTATTTGGGACGAGGTAGTAGATATGTCGAAAATCGTGGGAAAATATGCATTCTATTTTCACAGATAATTTTTTTTGCCCCCCTTCTGAACGCCAATAGATATTCGTTTTTTTTATTCAAAATTATTTTTTTAGTTGATTTAGATATACACACCGAGTTTCAACATTGTATTAAGCCGTTCTATATATAGGAAAAACACCTACCACTTGTACCACACTACCCTTAGGGGTCGAATTCCAAAAAACCTTGAAAAAGCTTTCTAGGTATTCATACGAAGAATCCGTAGAATAAAAATGTATTCAATATTTGGAAAGACCTAGTAGATATAACGAAAATCGTGAAAATATATGCATTTAATATTTATTATATTTCCAAATATTTTTTTTTGCCCCCCCCCCGCCCTTCTCAACGCCAATCAATATTCAAATTTTTTTTTATCACTATTACTTTTCTAGTTGATTTACATATACACACCGAGTTTCAACATTGTAGCTTAAGCCGTTCCATATATAGGAAAAACACCTTCACTTGTACCACACTACCCTTAGGGGTCGAATTTCAAAAAACCTTGAAAACACTTTCTAGGTATTCATACGAAGAATCCGTAGAATAAAAATGAATTCAATAATTGGAAAGACCTAGTAGATATGACGAAAATCGTGAAAATATTTGCATTTTATATTTATTATATTTACAAATATTTTTTTTTGCCCCCCCCCCCCTTCTAAACGCCAATGAATATTCAAATTTTTTTTTATCACTTTTACTTTTCTAGTTGATTTACATATACACACCGAGTTTCAACATTGTAGCTTAAGCCGTTCCATATATAGGAAAAACACCTTCACTTGTACCACACTACCCTTAGGGGTCGAATTTCAAAAAACCGTGAAATCACATTCTAGGTATTCATACGAAGAATCCGTAGAATAAAAATGAATTCAATATTTGGAAAGACCTAGTAGATATGACGAAAATCGTGAAAATATATGAATTTTATATCTATTATATATACAAATAATTTTTTTTGCCCCCCTTTCTAAACGCCAATGAATATTCAAATTTTTTTTATCACAATTACTTTTCTAGTTGATTTACATATACACACCGAGTTTCAACATTGTACCTTAAGCCGTTCCATATATAGGAAAAACACCCCCCACTTGTACCACACTACCCTTAGGGGTCGAATTCCAAAAAACCTTGAAATCACATTCTAGGTATTCATACGAAGAATCCGTAGAATAAAAATGAATTCAATATTTGGAAAGACCTAGTAGATATGACGAAAATCGTGAAAATATATGCATTTTATATTTATTATATATACAAATAATTTTTTTTTTGCCCCGCTTTCTGAACGCCAATGAATATTCAAATTTTTTTTTATCACAATTACTTTTCTAGTTGATTTACATATACACACCGAGTTTAAACTTTCTAGCATGAACCGTTTAATAGTTAGAAAAAACACCCCCTACCCCCGTAGCATACTACCCCTAAAAAAAAATTTATTTTTCCAACATTTCGCTACTATAGCTCTATCTAAATACCAAGTTTAAGGCTTATATCATTACAGGTTCTCAAGATATAAGCAGCGGAACTTTTTCCTTTTCACCCTCCCCCACCCTCCCCCTCTTCACCCACAACCCCAAAACTTTTTTCCCTACTAGGGTTTAATTAGCGCTACTTTTGGTAAAAATTCTAAGCATCTATCTTAAACTGTTCTTGAGATATGAAATGTGTTTGATTTGAAAAATTCTCATCCCCTCCACTTCTATGCTCCACCGCCCACTTAAAAAATTTTACTTTGATCAATTTTTTTTTTTTGTCAACCTTTACACCCAAACCAAATTTTATTTTTCTAGAGCAATTGGTTCATGAGATATCGTAATCTTAAGTTTTTCACCCCCCACCCCCATACACAACTTCCCCCACCCAAAATTTTACTTCAGTCTGTTCTCCTAGTATAACTACAAATATGTTTTAAGTTTGAATAGTGTGCCATTAACGGTTTAGGAGATATGGATTTTAGAATGTGTCTACCCCAACTACGACTGTCCACCTTGCCGTGGTGTTGGGGCTGAAGTAGGGTTCGCCCGAAACTAAGAGAGAGTCAACCTCCCCCTCCCCCTCCAAACCAAACCCTCCCTTTCCTAAAATCCTTCCCCCCTCCATTCATCTCCTAACATCCTTTCATCAACCCTCACGGGCCGGATCAAGGTGTCACACGACCCGTGCCGATGATCAACCAGGCTGGGGGCCCCTATAGCCCAGTCGCGAACGGAGTATCCGGATACTTGGTGACCTCCGGATTAATCAGCCTTATCTGTACAAACGGATCTCTGTGCAGACGGACTTGTGTTCTCCGTTACTCGTGGGAACACTATGAATTCAAAAAACAAAAAAACAAACAAAAAACCAGAGTCCGGATCTCTCAAAAAACCGGCCGGAGAGGTGGACGGAAGTCCCCTCTCCTCCACCCCAATGGGGCTACCCGCAAGGACTCCGGCAACCAAACCTGGTCCAAGCGACTCATCTGCGAGGACTGTGGTCACAGAACCTGGTCTGAGCAACTCACCCGCAAGGACTCCGGCAACCAAACCTGGTCCAAGCGGCTCAACATCCACGAAGACTTCGGCCCCCAAACCTGGTCCAAGTGGATGCTCCACGCGCAACATCGGTCCGTCTAAACATCTCTATAAAGAGAAGAAAACGGCCTTGGGAGTCCTGAAGCGCCTCAGTAGCATACCTGAGGAACAGCGGACGGACAAACAACGTGCCTACTTCGTATGGGCTCTAAAGCTAACCACCGAGGGTGTGGCACCATCCGGTAAGGATCAAACGTCCAAGAGACAAAGATCGCTGGACGAGTCCCCCGAGGCGGCAAAAAGGGCCAAGACGGTCAAAACAAGCACCGCGGCACCTTTAAGGCCCTTCAACGAAATCCTTAAGGAACACCTCGTGATGGCCGTCATCGACAGAAGTGACGATGACGGAAGGATCACTCCGGAAAAATGGAAGCGTCTGCAGTCCGTGCTGGCGGATGGTTTCCTCAAAGTTCTGAAGGAACATCCTGGTCCTCTTCCCCTCTGCCTTGACGGCGGATGGCATCAGGGCCACGTCAAACTAGTGGCCTGCTCCGATCAGAGATCGGTGGATCTCTACAAGGAGGCAATTGCTGGTCTGGGTGAGGTTTGGCCTGGAGCTAAGTTGGAGGTTGTGGCAAGGGAGGACATCCCAAGCCGACCCCGAACAAGAGCCAGGATACCAAGCTTACCTTCTGATGCGGCGACTGTCCTGGAGCTTTTAAAGGTCTGCAATCCAGATCTTCCAACGCACAATTGGAAGATCGCTAAGATGGGGGAGCCAGAAGGGGACGAGAGGGTCGCGATAATCGTGATAAACAAGGAGTCCCTGGCCCCCCTAGCTAGCCTGAAGGGTGTGGTGAGGTTCGGTTTCGGCCAAATCACACTCAGGGTATACAAAGCGGATGCTGGGAACCCCAGAACGAGTGCGACGAATATCGAAGCCTCGGAAAGGGAAACCAATTCCGCCTCTCATGTCGACCGCAGTGACGACTCAAAACTCGCCGAATCCGTATTGGCGATGGATCTGGACCCGACACCAAACGACTCCAATTCAGCACAGGCGTATCGGGATCACCCGTCCTTAACGGACGAAAGTGATCTCGGCTCGGAGGCTGGAACGGAAGAATGTTCGACGGGTCCTTCCGAGTGCAGTGAGGAAGATCTGCTGGCATCTGACCCGGAAGACTCGGCAGATGCGAACCGGACTGTGATCGAGGTTAATGCTGAGAATACTGCAGATTAACCTCCATCACTCGAAAACGGCATCAGCCTCCCTTCTACTCCGTCTAGGTAGGGATGGAGAAGACCTTGTCTTGATCCAGGAACCATGGATTGTGAATGACGTGGTTACTGGCCTCAAGACCCCAAACTATACTCTGTTCTATGCAAGGAATTACGGCAAGCCAAGAGCATGCATTCTTGCGAAAAACAGTTTAAATATATTTCTGCTACACAGCTTCAGTGACTCTGATATCGTCGCAGTAAGCCTTGAACTGAACAATAAGATTCACTGGCTGATCTCGGCCTATCTGGCCCACGACCATCAGGGCCCGCTACCACCGAGTATCATGAGCGATCTTATCGCTGAAGCTAGTAAGCTCAATACCGGTGTCATCCTGGGATGTGATGTAAATGCGCATCATACAGTCTGGGGTAGCACCGACACAAACGACAGAGGGGAATCGCTTTTTGACTACTTTTTAAGCACTAACCTTCTTCTATGTAACACAGGGCAAGAGCCCACCTTTATAACCAGGAATAGACAAGAAGTTCTTGACATCACGCTGGTTTCCGATAACATTTCACATATGGTTAGCAACTGGAAGGTCTCTGAAGAAAACTCCTTCTCGGATCATTGCTACCTCCAATTTAATCTGATAGATTACAAACCTATCCCATCGGCCTTTAGAAACTACAGGAGGACCGACTGGGTCAAATACAGGGAAACTCTTAGCGGCTTACTCCCACACACACCGCCACTCGAACCGAGTAGCTCAACTGATCTCGACGGTCTGGTTACCACCTTAACGCGCGCCCTAAACGAGGCAATGTCGAACTCTTGTCCTGAGAGCAGGCCAAGAGGGAGACATAAGCCGCCATGGTGGAACGCAGAACTCGGGGCTCTTAGGAAATGCTGTAGGCAATGGTTCAACAAAGCCAAGAGCACCAAAGACGTTTGCGACTGGGACTCCTACAAAGGATCACTTCGCAAATACAAATACGAACTGAGAAAGGCGCAACGTAATTCCTGGAGAGTCTTCTGTAGTGAGATAGAAGGTTCCTCCGAGGCATCGAGGCTCCGTAAAATTCTCTCCAAAAATCCAACCACACCATGCTACCTGAAGAGACCGGACGGATCTTGGACTACCTCAAGCAGGGAAACCACTGATCTTCTTCTAGACACCCACTTCCCTGGTAGCTCGCACGTTGAACCGGAGCGGGTAGGCATTACAAGAAACCATGCACCGTTCAACTCGGATGCTCTTATAACAGAGACCAAGCTCCTCTGGGCGATAGAGGGCTTCAAACCATTCAAGTCTGCGGGACCGGATGGAATTATTCCCGCTGAAATACAGCAGACCTCGGATATAATTCTGCCTTGGCTGAAGGTTATACTGAAAGGCTGTCTGGATCTAACCTACATCCCTACAACATGGATGGAAGTTAGGGTGGTTTTCATACCTAAAGCGGGAAAAAGCTCTCATGTATGTCCTAAGGATCTCCGACCTATCAGTCTATCATCCTTTCTTCTAAAAACATTGGAAAGACTAATGGATGTATACATCCGCGACAACCTGGACAAGCGATTGCTATCAACATCACAACACGCGTACTGGAAGGGGAGGTCTGTCGAAACGGCCTTACACTCGCTCGTGCGCTCCATTGAGAAATCTCTCAGCATTAAAGAATACACCATGGTTGCTTTTCTTGATATCGAGGGGGCTTTCAACAACGTCAGACCAGAGGCAATCACTGACGCACTTTCTACCCTGAAAGTGGAGTCCTCGCTTGGCGCGCTGATCAATCTGATGCTAACATCCAGGATTGTGAACACAAAGCTGGGCGAGTCCTCCTCTCGAAGGTTTGTCAGCAGAGGTACACCACAAGGTAGCGTACTCTCCCCTCTTCTGTGGAATTTAGTGGTCAACAAACTACTATTGAGAGTGGAAGGGGCGGGCTGCAAAGTGATTGCTTATGCCGACGATGTTACAATTGCCGTCTCGGGGAAGCATCCAAACACACTGAGTGAGATATTGCAGAATGCTCTCTCTATTCTTTCCAATTGGGCTTCTGAATGCGGACTGGGCGTGAACCCATGCAAAACAGAATTAGTCCTCTTCACCAGGAAATACAAAATTCCTCACGTAGACCCTCCTTCTCTGAATGGTACCAGTCTAGTTTTCACCGATAGTGCAAAATACTTGGGTCTTATTTTGGACAGAAAGCTTCACTGGAAACCCAACATTCAGGAACGAGTAAGGAAAGCAACAGTTGCGCTCTACTCATGCAAAAAGGCCATTGGCATTAAATGGGGTATGCAACCCCGGATAGTTCATTGGCTCTACGTGTCCGTCATCAGACCGATACTCATGTACGGTGTTGTTGCCTGGTGGACGGCCTTAGATAAAGCGGCTAACCGCACCACACTGGGAAAGGTACAAAGAACAGCATGCATATGCATCAGTGGAGCTCTGAGAACAACTCCTTCTGCAGCACTGGACATGCTGTTCAGTCTGCCACCCTTAGACATCTTTGGCAAGCAAATGGCAGCCAGTGCAGCCATTCGGCTAAAGGCCTCCACATTGTGGACTGACATATGTGCAGGCCACTCAACAATTTTGAGTCACTTCAACATTCCTGAAAACACCGACTACACCCCTCCCAGTTATGACTTCGATAAAAACTTCTCGACAGCCATCCCAACCCGCCTAGAGTGGGAAAGGGACTTGGTACGAACGAAGAAGGAGTCCGCCCACATATATACGGACGGCTCCAAAACTGAAGACGGGGTGGGTGGAGGTGTTTTCTCTGAAATGCTTAATATTAGCAGCTCTTTCCGCCTTCCGGACCACTGTAGTGTCTATCAGGCGGAGCTTATGGCGATCAAGGAGGCCCTGTCCTGGCTGAGGTGTAATGTAATATCTACTAAGAATATTAGCATTTTCACAGACAGCCAAGCGGCGATAAAATCCCTGGAATCGACCTCGACAACATCAAAGGTCGCCGTAGAATGTAGATCATCTCTTAAGGAGATGGCCGAACAGTTCAATATTCTTCTGTGCTGGGTGCCAGGACACATGGATATTCCAGGGAACTGTATGGCTGACGAACTCGCTCGGCGCGGCACTACCCTTCATACTTCGCCGGTATATCAGACCCTGGGTGTGCCTCTCTCCACATGTAAACTGCTACTGAGACTGGACTCAATTGAGAAAACCAACTCAAGATGGGCAGACGGTACAACATGTCACACTGCGAGACAGATCTGGCCAAAGCTCGATCTTAATCGTTCTAAAAGGCTGACTCTGCTCAAAAGGGCGGACATCAGCAAAACAGTCGGTGTCCTAACCGGACACTGTCTTATAGGTCGGCATGCAGAAAGGCTTGGACTTTTCTCAAACGACTTCTGTAGAAGCTGCCAGGACGAGGAGGAGGAGGAGACAGTCCTTCACCTTCTCTGCACTTGTTTAGCTCTGTCCGTCAGAAGGAAAGCTCATCTCGGAGCGTACTTCTTCAACTGTCTTGGTGAACTTGCCACAATGGAGGTCGCGAGAATCCAACGCTTTATTATAAGCTCTAAATGGTTCGACGAGTAGGACCGGAGTCGAAGATCCTGTGGTACCACAACGGACCTTTTAGGTCTAAGTGTGTCCGTGTTCTCACGGACAGCCACGTGTACCTACCTACCTAGAATGTGTCTATCTCGCCTTTTTTGGGTTTCGGACGCATTACATTTCCCCCCACTCCCACACCCCTTGATCAATATTGACAATTTTTCTGCAAATGGGTCTACTATCAGAGCTTTATAGAAATTCCAAGTTTCATCTTCCTAACCTAAGGGGTTACTGAGATCTGGAAACCAAAATTTTCGGTCTAAAACACTTCCCCCTCCTTCCCCCTCACACCCCCACCCCTAAAAATTTGGTCACTTCAAGGCGCCTACCCCGTCTATTCGTTAAAAAAATTTCAATTTAATATCTCAAAGCGTTTGGCAGCTACGAGCCTCCAAACGATCTTGCGTAGGGCGGACGCCGTACGGCGTACGGCGTACGGCGGACAGACGGACTGAAAATTTTTATTTCTTTTTTCGCGTATACTAGTTATGAAACGTGAAAATAAAAATTTTGAGGGTAGCAAATTTTTTTTTTTAAAAAATCAATCACAATACTTAATTATTAAAATAATAAAGTAAAATGAAAACACTTTTATATTAAAATAAAAAATCTGCCAACAATCTGGGCGTAACTTTATTATTTTTCCGGCAGAAGTAAGGAACGTGTTCAATTCTGAAATGCGGTGTAGGCTACTATGTGACTGAAAACCTATCAAAAAGAACAAGATCATGGAAGTGAAAATCTGAAAGGATCTGAGAGATATGGAATAGTTTATGAAAAAGTACACAATCACTTTACACTCCCTTAGGGGTCAATTTTCAGAAAATCTTGAAAACACTGTCTTGGTAATCATATGGAGAATACATAAAATAAAATTAAATTTATTATATGGGACGAGGTAGTAGATATGTCGAAAATCGTGGGAAAATATGCATTCTATTTTCACAGATAATTTTTTTTGCCCCCCTTCTGAACGCCAATAGATATTCGTTTTTTTTATTCAAAATTATTTTTTTAGTTGATTTAGATATACACACCGAGTTTCAACATTGTATTAAGCCGTTATATATATAGGAAAAACACCTACCACTTGTACCACACTACCCTTAGGGGTCGAATTTCAAAAAACCTTGAAAACCCTTTGTAGGTATTCATACGAAGAATCCGTAGAAAAAAAATGAATTCAATATTTAGAAAGACCTAGTAGATATGACGAAAATCGTGAAAATATATGCATTTTATATATATTATATTTCCAAATATTTTTTTTTGCACCCCCCCCCGCCCTTCTGAACGCCAATCAATATTCAAATTTTTTTTATCACTATTACTTTTCTAGTTGATTTACATATACACACCGAGTTTCAACATTGTAGCTTAAGCCGTTCCATATATAGGAAAAATACCCCCAGTTGTACCACACTACCCTTAGGGGTCGAATTTCAAAAAACCTTGAAAATACTTTCTAGGTATTCATACGAAGAATCCGTAGAATAAAAATGAATTCAATATTTGGAAAGACCTAGTAGATATGACGAAAATCGTAAAAATATTTGCATTTTATATTTATTATATTTACAAATATTTTTTTTTTGCCCCTCCCCCTTCTAAACGCCAATGAATATTCAAATTTTTTTTTATCACAATTACCTTTCTAGTTGATTTACATATACACACCGAGTTTCAACATTGTAGCTTAAGCCGTTCCATATATAGGAAAAACACATTCACTTGTACCACACTACCCTTAGGGGTCGAATTTCAAAAAACCGTGAAATCACATTCTAGGTATTCATACGAAGAATCCGTAGAATAAAAATGAATTCAATATTTGGAAAGACCTAGTAGATATGACGAAAATCGTGAAAATATATGAATTTTATATCTATTATATTTACAAATAATTTTTTTTGCCCCCCTTTCTAAACGCCAATGAATATTCAAATTTTTTTTATCACAATTACTTTTCTAGTTGATTTACATATACACACCGAGTTTCAACATTGTACCTTAAGCCGTTCCATATATAGGAAAAACACCCGCACTTGTACCACACTACCCTTAGGGGTCGAATTTCAAAAAACCTTGAAATCACATTCTAGGTATTTATACGAAGAATCCGTAGAATAAAAATGAATTCAATATTTGGAAAGACCTAGTAGATATGACGAAAATCGTGAAAATATATGCATTTTATATTTATTATATTTACAAATAATTTTTTTTGCCCCGCTTTCTGAACGCCAATGAATATTCAAATTTTTTTTTATCACAATTACTTTTCTAGTTGATTTACATATACACACCGAGTTTCAACTTTCTAGCATGAACCGTTTAATAGTTAGGAAAAACACCCCCTACCCCCGTAGCATACTACCCCTAAAAAAAATTTTATTTTTCCAACATTCCGCTACTATAGCTCTATCTAAATACCAAGTTTAAGGCTTATATCATTACAGGTTCTCAAGATATAAGCATCGGAACTTTTTCCTTTTCACCCTCCCCCACCCTCCCCCTCTTCACCCTCAACCCCAAAACTTTTTTCCCTACTAGGGTTTAATTAGCGCTACTTTTGGTAAAAATTCTAAGCATCTATCTTAAACTGTTCTTGAGATATGAAATGTGTTTGATTTGAAAAATTCTCATCCCCTCCACTTCTATGCTCCATCTCCCACTTAAAAAATTTTACTTTGATCAATCTTTATTTGTTGACCTTTATACCCAAACCAAATTTTATTATTCTAGAGCAATTTTTTCATGAGATATCGTAATCTTAAGTTTTTCACCCCCCCCACCCCCATACACAGCTTCCCCCACCCAAAATTTTACTTCATTCTGTTCTCCTAGTATAACTACAAATATGTTTTAAGTTTGAATGGTGTGCCATTAACGGTTTAGGAGATATGGATTTTAGAATGTGTCTATCTCGCCTTTTTTGGGTTTCGGACGCATTACATTTCCCCCCACTCCCACACCCCTTGATCAATATTGACAATTTTTCTGCAAATGGGTCTACTATCAGAGCTCTATAGAAATTCCAAGTTTCAGCTTCCTAACCTAAGGGGTTACTGAGATCTGGAAACCAAAATTTTCGGTCTAAAACACTTCCCCCTCCTTCCCCCTCACACCCCCACCCCTAAAAATTTGGTCACTTCAAGGCACCTATCCCGTCTATTCGTTAAAAAAATTTCAATTTAATATCTCAAAGCGTTTGGCAGCTACGAGCCTCCAAACGATCTTGCGTACGGCGTACGGCGGACAGACGGACTGAAAATTTTTATTGCTTTTTTCGCGTATACTAGTTATGAAACGTGAAAATAAAAATTTTGAGGGTAGCAAATTTTTTTTTTTTAAAAATCAATCACAATACTTAATTATTAAAATAATAAAGTAAAACTGATGAAAACCAAATCTCAGATCTTTGATCAGTACATGCGTTAGAGCTAAGTACACCTTACACGAGTTTGTGTTCTTCTTTATAATACAGTTTTTTTTTGTTTTGCTTTTCTTTTTTGTTTTGCTTTTGCTTGTTTTGCTTACGAACAAGACCACCAACACAGCCGCGAAATACCAGCGAAATTCTTTATGATTCCGCTTTTTTTTATGCTTTTCCGAGTTTTCCGGAACCTACGATCAACCGATCGAAGAACGCCACCAAAACAGCCGCGAAATTACAGAGAATTTTCGTCTCTATAGTCAAGACCACATATACTTCTAGGCCATGAAGTAAAGTTTTGCGCATGTATGGAGTAGTCTAAACGTTCTTACCATAGATGTGACAAGTGACTTCTGACTTGGACAACTTGAAATCGAAACTGCAATCGCGATCGATTGCAACTCGCCGGGTAATTTCAGTGGTAAAAAAATTTAATACTCTTTTCGGGCAGTGTTGTATATTTATTTTAAAGTCAATAACTGATTGCAGGTAAAACATTGGAGGTGTAAATACATGTAAAAAGTTCATATAACCATAAAAAAATCTGCCAACAATCTGGGCGTAGCTTTATTATTTTTCCGGTAGAAGTTAAGAACGCGTTCAATTTTGAAATGCGGTGGAGGCTACTATGTGGCTGAAAACCTATCGAAAAGAACAAGATCGTGGAAGTGAAAATCTGATTGGATCTGAGAGATATGGAATAATTTATGAAAAAGTACACAATCACTTTACACCCCCTTAGGGGTCAATTATAGAGAATACATAGAATAAAATTAAATTCAATATTTGGGACGAGGTAGTAGATATGTCGAAAATCGTGGGAAAATATGCATTCTATTTTCACAGATATTTTTTTTGCCCCCCTTCTGAACGCTAATAGATATTCGTTTCTTTTTTATTCAAAATTATTTTCCTAGTTGATTTAGATATACACATCGAGTTTCAACATTATAGCTTAAGCCGTTCTATATATAGGAAAAACACCCCCCACTTGTATCACACTACCCTTAGGGGTCGAATTTAAAAAAAAAATGCAAACACTTTCTAGGTATTCATACGAAGAATCCGTAGAATAAAATTCAATTCAATATTTGGGACGAGCTAGTATATATGACGAAAATCGTGAAAAAATATGCATTCTATTCTCACAGATAATTTTTTTTTGCCCCCCTTCTGAACGCCAATACATATTTGAATTTTTTTTTAATCAAAATTGTTCTTCTAGTTGATTTAAATATACACATTGAGTTTCAACATTGTAGCTTAAGCCGTTCTATATATAGGAAAAAAACACCCCCCACTTGTACCACACTACCCTTATGGGTCGAATTTCAAAAAACCTTGAAAACACTTTCTAGGTATTCATACGAAGAATCCGTAGAATAAAAATGATTTCAATATTTGGAAAGACCTAGTAGATATGACGAAAACCGTGAAAATATATGCATTTTATATTTATTATATATACAAATAATTTTTTTTGCCCCCCCCCCTTTCTGAACGCCAATGAATATTCAAATTTTTTTTATCACAATTACTTTTCTAGTTGATTTACATATACACACCGAGTTTCAACATTGTAGCTTAAGCCGTTCCATATATAGGAAAAACACCCGCACTTGTACCACACTACCCTTAGGGGTCGAATTTCAAAAAACCTTGAAAACACTTTCTAGGTATTCATACGAAGAATCCGTAGAATAAAAATGAATTCAATATTTGGAAAGACCTCGTAGATATGACGAAAATCGTGAAAATATATGCATTTTATATCTATTATATTTACAAATAATTTTTTTTGCCCCCTTTCTGAACGCCAATGAATATTCAAATTTTTTTTTATCACAATTACTTTTCTCGTTGATTTACATATACACACCGAGTTTCAACTTTCTAGCATGAACCGTTTAATAGTTAGGAAAAACACCCCCTACCCCCGCAGCATACTACCCTTAAAAAAAATTATATTTTTCCAACATTCCGCTACTATAGCTCTATCTCAATACCAAGTTTAAGGCTTATATCATTACAGGTTCTCAAGATATAAGCATCGGAACTTTTTCCTTTTCACCCTCCCCACCCTCCCCCTCTACACCAACAACCCCAAAACTTTTTTGCCTACTAGAGTTGAATTAGCGCTACTTCTGGTAAAAATTCTAAGCATCTGTCTTACACTGTTCTTGAGATATGAAATGTGTTTGATTTGAAAAATTCTCATCCCCTCCACTCCTATGCTCCACCTCCCACTTAAGAAATTTTACTTTGATCAATCTTTATTTGTCGACTTTTATACCCAACCCAAATTTTATTTTTCTAGAGCAATTGGTTCATGAGATATCGTAATCTAAAGTTTTTCACCCCCCACCCCCATACACAACTTCCCCCACCCAAAATTTTTCTTCATTCTGTTCTCTTAGTATAACTATAAATATTTTTTAAGCTTGAATATTGTGCCATTAACGGTTTAGGAGATATGGATTTTAGAATGTGTCTATCTCGCCTTTTTTGGGTTTCGGACGCATTACAATTCCCCCCACTCCCACACCCCTTGATCAATAATGACAATTTTTCTGCGAATGGGTCTACTATCAGAGCTCTATAGAAATTCCAAGTTTCAGCTTCCTATCATTAGGGGTTACTGAGATCTAGAAACCAAAATTTTCGGTCTAAAACACTTCCCCCTCCTTCCCCCTCACAACCCCCCCCCCCCCACACACCTAAAAACTTGGTCATTTCAAGGAGCCTACCCCGTCTATTCGTTAAAAAATTTCAATTTAATATCTCAAATCGTTTGGCAGCTACGAGCCTCCAAACGATCTTGCGTACGGCGTACGGCGGACAGACGGACTGAAAATTTTTATTGCTTTTTTCGCGTCTACTAATAATGAAACGTGAAAATAAAAATTTTGAGGGTAGCAAATTTTTTTTTTTTAAAAATCAATCACAATACTTAATTATTAAAATAATAAAGTAAAACAAGTGCCGTACCGTGATTAAGGTGACAAGTGAATTTTTTTGTGTGAAGTTTTATTAAATTATAGAAGTTTTTCCTTAGAGAATCGCAGTAATGGAAACTTGGACAAAATGGACCCACGAACATCAATAAGGTATGTAAATATTAGAGTAAAGTGCGAAATACCAGTTCATTCTTCAGTTTAGTGCCTCTGAGGCTCGTCAGTTACGTTCTAACTGGAAGTTTAATTGACATATTTTCATACAAAAAGTTAAAGTTCCGGTTAGAATATAACTGACGATCGTAAGGTCGGGCCTGAGAATGGCACGGCGTTTCTGTGTTTTTTTGTCGGGATGTTTTGAGACCTATAGAATTTTTTAAATTTTGTGTTTCCATGAACTCTTTTAAGAATTAACCACACTTTTCTTCCGGAATTCAATATTGAACATGTTTAGAGATGTTTTGATTAATCTTGCTCACGGTATGGGCAATTCATTGTCACTTTTGGCTCTGAATTTACATGCTAGCAATACTGCCTCAGATGTATTTCTTCCACCCTATTACTACGAAGAGGTCAAGTAGGAACTGAAGAAGAACTGGATGAATGTAATTTTTAAATAATTTAAAACTGTTTATACCTACCTAGTACATACAAAGGAAATGGCGCTGTAGCCCCTATTGCTAATTCAGCTGCAGGATTTTTTCCAAATCGAACAAAGGTTGTACCTTTTAATTTTGCTTATAATATTTTTAAAAACTTTTCCCAATTTAAAAATTCGTTATGCCTCGTCATTGCTGTGTTCCGGGTTGTCGTAGTAATTACGATAAAACTATGAAAGATGTAGAAGTTGAGGTACAATCAACTTTTGCGTTCCCTAAAGATGAGGCGATGCGGAAGAAATGGATGATTGCTATTCCTCGCAAGGACTGGCAGCCTACCAAATATTCTTCCGTTTGCGAACTTCATTTTCGAACGGATTGTTTTTACAAGCCGCAAATTGGCCCTCCACCAAAATATAAAAAAATTCTTCCACATGCTGTTCTATCTCTATTTCCCAACCTTCCATCGTACCTCACTATTTCTACTCGTTCAGTAAGGACTGACCCAACTGCTCGACAAGAAAAACTTCTTACCCACCAGGAAAATTTGTGCGACCATTTTCTGAGATCCGACATTATTCAAAATTTTGAAGAATTTGAAAAAAAAACTTTCAATTAAAGCTAGACTTGACCAACTTTTTTGTCTTCGAAAAATTCGAAAGAAGTAGTATTTTTCAAAGTTCAGGAACACGAAACTTTGAGCTGTGAATTGGCTGTTAAAATTTCGATAAGCAATACTTTACATGTGAAAATTCATGTATTGGATTGCGAAATATCACCAACTGAGTTAACTTGGATCCTCCCTAAGAGCCTTAAGGTACCTTTGTGGTCTCAAATAATAAAAATTATATCTACAAACTAACAAAAAATACTATTTCACATCCACTTTACTTTGAAAAGGCTTTGCAATATTTAAATAAAATCAATGAAGATGATGAATACGAAAATAATAATAAACTTAAAATTATCATTAGCCAACTTAAACTTTTCATGACTAAAAAAACTCATTATGATACTTCTATTATTATTTTCTCTTTTGTAATTTATTCCCAATCCACGGCAACGTACGAGTTGTTATGAAAATTTTTAACATTACCAACTAAACGGCATTTGCAAAGCATTTCATCTTCTTTCAATATTTCTCCAAACTATAAACAACCCAGCAATGCCGAGCATTATTTACGGGAGATATCCAAAAACCTTAGTGCTCGCGAAAAATTTGTTTCCTTACTTATAGATGAAATTTATATCGAAAAAGGACTGCAATATAAATCAAGTACAATTGTGAGATTTGCAGAAAATAAACCGAATGAATTGACCCGAACTGGGGAATCATTCATGATCAAATCTATTTTTGGTTCATTTAAAGAAATTGGAAAACTTATAGCGGTTATTTCTCCAACCGGAGAGCAAATGTGCGCTATTACAATGAATATTATTCATTTTGTCCAGAAAATGGGATTTCAAGTTTTAGTAATTATAACAGATAATAATAGAGTAAATCAGCACATGTTTAAACAACTTAGCTCTCCAAATTTAAATTATTTTCCAAATCCAGATTTCCATTTACAAAAAATTTATTTGCAATATGACACCGTTCACCTATTTAAAAACTTTCGAAATAATTGGATTAATTTAAAAAATTTAAGGCGCACATTTTGCTTTTCGAATTTTGAAACTGGAGGGATTAAAAAAGCTAGCTTCAACGATTTAGTTGAACTCTATAACAAGGAAAGCACACTTCAAATAAAAAAAGCGTCTAAACTAAATTTTAAATCTATTCATCCTAGCACTACAGAAAGACAAAATATTCAGTTAGTCAATAATATATTTCATGAGTCCACCATTGCATCTTTGAAAGAATCAGAATCTACTATTCAAACAAGCGTATTTTGTGTAATAATTCGAAAATGGTGGAATATTGTAAACGTAAAGAATATAACCCGTGGAATCTGTAAACGAGATGAATTGAGCCTGCCGTTTCGAAGCCCATCCGATCCAAGAGTAGACTTTCTTTAACCCTTGAGTACACGCGCAGCGGAATGTTACGCCAGTACACGCGCGCGGCACTCAGTGCCGCAACTATATTTCTACTATAAATCGACCGATTTCCGGGTCCTGGACCTTCAGTTGGTTATTATACTGATTATTAATATGTTAATTAATTAATTCATTAATTAATTAATTCATTAATTAATTGAATTAATTAATTAATTAATTAATTAATTACTGAAATTCTTGTTGGATAATTTAATTATCCAACAAGAATTTCAACACTTTTATGGAAAATATATGAGACCAGTTCAGTTTGACTCCCTGATGTAGACTGATAAGATGTTAGATAAATCTGAAATCTTTTGTGGGGGTTCCTACACATGTCCTTGAAAGATTGTAGAGCGCTCAGTCATTGATTATTAATAACAGGTAAGAAAATTCATGTTTAGTAAATTTGCTGCACGGAGTGTCGCTGCGCGGGCACGGGTTAACAATTCAAGGGTTAACAATGCAAGGGTTAACAATTTATTGAATGGCTTAAAATTTGGAATCTTTCAGAAAATAATAATGGTACTTCGACTTTAGATACTCTTAATGCAGCTATTTTGACAACGACTACAGTTATAGAATTAATTGAATTTTCACTTTTGACCTTAGAAATGCCATATATTTTAACTGGAAAACTTCAGACTGATGATCTGGAGGGCAGGTTTCGTCTACATCGCACTTTAGCCGGATCATCGTACAGAATTTCCTACTCAGAACAAATAGAATCAGAAAAAAAATTAGAGTACATAATATAGTTAATCATGATGTAGATCATCATTAACTATATTATCTCGGGACAAATGTAATATAGACTCTACTGCCTATGAGCTAATTTTTACCTCCCAATATTTAGAGAAAGCTGTCATTGAAGAAGGTTCTCATTTATATGTAGCTGGCTATGCTAAGAAATAAAATGCAGTCTTTGTAAATCTTGTATTGTTGAAGACAAGGGCTCAGAAACTGAAAACAACTATTTCGATTCCATTCAAAGAGGTGGTTTGATTATTCCCACATCGGAAGTAAAAATTCTTTTATTTCACATGACAGCAATATTTCAGGAAATTTTATGAGACGTTAATTATAAAGAATTATTTTTTAATTGTGAAAACCAAAACCAACTGCTTCGATTATTGACTATTCAAAGCATTTTATCTGATAACTTTTATGCCAATTTAGATCGTGAATGCTTTTGTGGTTTGACGAATATGCAACTCATTGACAAAATTTGTAAGCGTTTTGCAAATATTTTGTTAAACAACCACACAAAGAGTGTAAATGATTTTGCGCACAAAAGTTCATAAAATAGCCGTAACATTCGAACATTGTCTAAATTTAAATAAAATTGGGAATTGTTTTAAATATTTTTAATTAATTTGCTATACTGAAATTTATTATGCAAGTAAATACTACATTCAATTACTTTATTATTTTAATAATAAAGTATTGTTATCGACTTTTAAAAAAAAAAATTTCCTGCCCTGAACATTTTTTTTTATACGTTTTATGACTAATAAACGCCAAAAAAGCAATAAAAATTTTCAGTCCGTCTGTGCTCCGTACGCCGTACGCCGTACGCAAACTCGTTTGAGGAATTATAGTTCCCAAACCGTATAAGCTATTAAATTGATTTTTTTTTCTGAATAGACATGGTAGATCTCTTGAAGTGAGAATTTTTTCAGGGGTGAGGGTGTGAGGAGGAAGGTAGGGGAAGCGTTTTAGACGAAAAATTTTGGTTTCTAGATCTCAGCAACCGCTTCTGGTAGGAGGCTGAAACTTAGAATTTCTATAGAGCTTTGATAGTGGACCCATTTGCAAGAAAATTGCGGATATGGGTCAAGGGGTGCGGGAGTGGAGGGGGAAATAATGCGTCCGAAACGCAAAAATGCCGATATTGACACATTCTAAAATCCATATCTCTTAAACCGTTAACGGCAACCAATTAAAACTTAACAAATATCTGTAGTTATACTAGGAGAGTAGATTGAAACAAAATTTTTTGGTGGGGGTGGTGGCGTGCGGGGCTGGGGTTGAAATAGTAAAGATTACGATATCTCACAAACCAATTGCACCAGAAAAACAAAATTCGGTTTGGGTTTAAGGCTTGATAAATAAAGATTGTTCAAAGTTAAATCATTGAAGGGGGCGGGGGAGCATAGAAGTAAGGTGGGGAGGGTAAGAATTTTTCAAAAATATCACTTTTCATATCTCAATAACAGTGTAAGATAGATGGTTCAAATTTGAACTAGAACTAGGCCCAATAGAACCCTAGTAGGGAAAAATAAATTTAAAGGTGGGATGTAGAGGGTGAGGGTGGGGATGGGTGAGAAGGAAAAAGTTCCGATGCTTATATCTTAAGAACTTGTAATGATATAAACCTTAAACTTCGTATTTAGATAGAACTATATTAGTGGCATAGTGAAAAAATAAATTTTTTTTTAGGGGTAGCATGGTGCGAGGGTAGGGGGGTTTTTCCTAACTTTTTAACGGCTTATACTAGAAAGTTGAAACTCGGTACGTATATGTAAATGAACTAGAAAAGTAATTCCGATAAAAAAAAATTTCAATACTCATTGGGGTTCAGAAGGGGGGGGGGGCAGAAAGAAATTTCAGTAAATATAAAATGCATATATTTTCACGATTTTCGTCATATCTACTAGGTCTTTCGAAATATTGAATTCATTTTTATTCTACGGATTCTTCATATGAATACCTAGAAAGTGTTTTCAAGATTTTTTGAAATTTGACCCCTAAGGGGGTGTAAAGTGGTTGTATACTTTTTCACAAATTCCACCATATCTTTCAGGTCTGATCAGATATCGAATATCTTTTCACTTCCACGGGCTTGTTTAATAATCACCTATTTTTGAGTTTTTTTCTTTTCCAACCTCTAGACCGCTTCCCGGAATATGACCCAATTATATAATTCATATGTTACACTCTATTCTAACCGTTTCCCGAACTTTTTGTTAGGTTTTCAGTCACATGGTAACATACACCGCATGCCCGAATTAAACACGTTCCGAACTTCTGCCGGAAAAATTGAAAAGTTGCGCCCAGACTGTTGGCAGATTTTTTTTTCTATTTTGGATATCTGCTAAGTCCTTTTCGAGCATACCTGCATCAGCATTTCCAGCATCATACCGCGTCATCCCAAAACGGACATACATCGTTTCCATGATTTTTTTTAACTCTTAAGTGCAATTTTATTTTTGTGATATTCATTGTTTCCTTATTTATTTTTGTGATATTTATTGTTTCCTTATTTATTTTTAATGAGAATTATTTATTTTGGACTGAACAGTCATGCAAATAATGTTATTGGTTTGTTCTAAGAGAGAAATATATTTTTACTTTATCTTTTCATATACAGTAGAGTCTCACTAATCGGGATACGGCCTAATCCGGATCCTTCGGTAGTCCGGATGGGATCAAAAATTTAAAAGTTTCCATTATGTTCCTTGTAATCCGGATCGACCACAGTTTCGCTAATCCGGATTGCATGTTATATAAACCAATGATCAACAATACAGTGAAATCAAACAAGTGTAGAACGGGAAATTCCCGAATATTCTCATAGACGCTTCATATGCATCGTTTTGTATGTATGTATGTACATATTTCATATGGCAATAATTATTGGTACTCTGTGCAACCAAGCCAACTTTGGCTTGTGAGCGTTTTTCCGTTTACTAAATTTTGAGTTTATGTACATAAATTTCATTACTTTTTACTTATTTCTAACGTTTATCTTGAAAGTATTGTTTTGTTTTGTTTTGGAGATACTATATGTTTTATTTGTTGTAATAAATGAATAAGCGTTTGTAAATGTTTATCCTTAATAATTTGCATATACCTTTGGTAATCCGAATTCCCGCATAATCCGGATTGGGGGTCGTTTTAATTGATCCGGATTAGCGAGACTCTACTGTATTTGGTTATACTAGATACAATGTGGTACATTTTAAATTAATAAACGCTTAAACCTCTCATTAATCATATTAGTAAACAGAACCAGCATTGCTGCTATATATTATAATTCATTAATCAAATCCAAGGAGTTGCATTTTTACTTTATTATTTTAATAATTAAGTATTGTGATTGATTTTTTAAAAAAAAAAATTTGCTACCCTCAAAATTTTTATTTTCACGTTTCATAACTAGTATACGCGAAAAAAGCAATAAAAATTTTCAGTCCGTCTGTCCGCCGTACGCCGTACGCCGTACGCCGTACGCAAGATCGTTTGGAGGCTCGTAGCTGCCAAACGCTTTGAGATATTAAATTGAAATTTTTTTAACGAATAGACGGGGTAGGCGCCTTGAAGTGACCAAATTTTTAGGGGTGGGGGTGTGAGGGGGAAGGAGGGGGAAGTGTTTTAGACCGAAAATTTTGGTTTCCAGATCTCAGTAACCCCTTATGTTAGGAAGCTAAAACTTGGAATTTCTATAGAACTCTGATAGTAGACCCATTTGCAGAAAAATTGTCAATATTGATCAAGGGGTGTGGGAGTGGGGGGATATGTAATGCGTCCGAAACCCAAAAAAGGTGAGATAGACTCATTCTAAAATCCATATCTCCTAAACCGTTAATGGCACACCATTCAAACTTAAAACATATTTGTAGTTATACTAGGAGAACAGAATCAAGAAAAATTTTGGGTGGGGGAAGTTGTGTATGGGGGTGGGGGGTGAAAAACTTACGATTACGATATCTCATGAACCAATTGCTCTAGAAAAATAAAATTTGGTTTGGGTGTAAAGGTTGACAAAAAAAGATTGATCAAAGTAAAATTTTTTAAGTGGGAGGTGGAGCATAGAAGTGGAGGGGATGAGAATTTTTCAAATCAAACACATTTCATATCTCAAGAACAGTTTAAGATAGATGCTTAGAATTTTTACCAGAAGTAGTGCTAATTAAACCCTAGTAGGGAAAAAAGTTTTGGGGTTGTGGGTGAAGAGGGGGAGGGTGGGGGAGGGTGAAAAGGAAAAAGTTCCGATGCTTATATCTTGAGAACCTGTAATGATATAAGCCTTAAACTTGGTATTTAGATAGAGCTATAGTAGCGGAATGTTGGAAAAATAAAATTTTTTTTAGGGGTAGTATGCTACGGGGGTAGGGGGTGTTTTTCCTAACTATTAAACGGTTTATGCTAGAAAAATGAAACTCGGTGTGTATATGTAAATCAACTAGAAAAGTAATTGTGATAAAAAAAAATTTGAATATTCATTGGCGTTTAGAAAGGGGGGCAAAAAAAATTATTTGTAAATATAATAGATATAAAATTCATTTATTTTCACGATTTTCGTCATATCTACTAGGTCTTTCCAAATATTGAATTCATTTTTATTCTACGGATTCTTCGTATGAATACCTAGAATGTGATTTCACGGTTTTTTGAAATTCGACCCCTAAGGGTAGTGTGGTACAAGTGAAGGTGTTTTTCCTATATATGGAACGGCTTAAGCTACAATGTTGAAACTCGGTGTGTATATGTAAGTCAACTAGAAAAGTAAAAGTGATAAAAAAAAATTTGAATATTCATTGGCGTTCAGAAAGGGGGGGGGGGGGGGGCAAAAAAAATTATTTGTATATATAATAAATATAAAATGCAAATATTTTCACGATTTTCGTCATATCTACTAGGTCTTTCCAAATATTGAATTCATTTTTTTTCTACGGATTCTTCGTATGAATACCTAGAAAGTGTTTTCAAGGTTTTTTGAAATTCGACCCCTAAGGGTGGTGTGGTACAAGTGGGGGTAGTTTTCCTATATATGGAACGGCTTAAGCTACAATGTTGAAACTCGGTGTGTATATGTAAATCAACTAGAAAAGTAATAGTGATAAAAAAAAATTTGAATATTCATTGGCGTTCAGAAGGGCGGAGGGGGGCAAAAAAAATATTTGGAAATATAATATATATAAAATGCATATATTTTCACGATTTTCGTCATATCTACTAGGTCTTTCCAAATATTGAATTCATTTTTATTCTACGGATTCTTCGTATGAATACCTAGAAATAGTTTTCAAGGTTTTTTTAAATTCGACCCCTAAGGGTAGTGTGGTACAAGTGGTAAGTGTTTTTCCTATATATAGAACGGCTTAATACAAAACTCGGTGTGTATATCTAAATCAACTAAAAAAATAATTTTGAATAAAAAAAACGAATATCTATTGGCGTTCAGAAGGGGGGCAAAAAAAATTATCTGTGAAAATAGAATGCATATTTTCCCACGATTTTCGACATATCTACTACCTCGTCCCAAATAATGAATTTAATTTTATTCTATGTATTCTCCATATGAATACCAAGACAGTGTTTTCAAGATTTTCTGAAAATTGACCCCTAAGGGGGTGTAAAGTGATTGTGTACTTTTTCATAAACTATTCCATATCTCTCAGATCCAATCAGATTTTCACTTCCATGATCTTGTTCTTTTTGATAGGTTTTCAGTCACATAGTAGCCTACACCGCATTTCAGAATTGAACGCGTTCCTAACTTCTGCTGGAAAAATAATAAAGTTACGCCCAGATTGTTGGCAGATTTTTATTACCTATCCGAACCAGACAAATTTCAGACTACTTCAGCGCTTGAATGTATGTTTGCGAGTTACTACTTCATGGCTGGATGTAAATATAAGTGGTCTTGCTCTAGTCCAATTCATTTACTTTGTTGTCATTATAGTTTTATACAGGGTGATCCAAGTCGATAGGGTCAGTGTCATAATCAATTAAAATATTTCTAAGGTTTCAAATTCGGGGAGGGGGCGAGTGCCCCCCTGCCCCTCCTCCTGAAATGACGTCCCTGGCACTACGGCAGTACGGAACAGCAACACTGTAGTGTGGTCAAATTAAATGGAAAATAGTGTTGTTGTTCCACGGCCGTTTAGACCAGCTGGTGTGGTCTTTTTAAATAAGGTCAGATAAAACAGTAAATCTTTTTGTTTCTGATTGGTTCTTTCGGAATGAGGCTATTTGCTTGTTTTTTAGAGGGATGGGAGTGTAAGTGGGATATTTATTTATTTATTTATTTATAACATTAACAATTGAACAGAAAATGTTCTCCAATTATACAAATGCCGCGAATTACAAAAATTAAATATCTTACATGTAAGTAAAGTGGAGAAATATGAAAAATAAATAAAAACAAAGCAATATATATATAAAAGTACTCGTATAACGACAATGAAAGAAGTATAAGAAAATTAATAATGGATTATGTATCTGACGAACGAAAAAGAGTGACCTTTAAGTACACTTTGAATGAGTTTAAGGTAGGACTATGAAAACTAAGGCAATACAAATTAAAGGAGTGATGTAATCGAATTAGAGGAGAGTAATAAAAGCAATTAATATTGGCTTGAGGTACTGTAAAAATGTCATGAGATCTAGTATTGTAGTCAATATTTCGCAGTCTGAGCGTATCCTTAAAATTAGAACTAAAACAAATAAATCTGCCAACAGTCTGGGCGCAACTTTATTATTTTTCCGGCAGAAGTTGTATATTACTATGTGACTGAAAACCTAACAAAAAGTTCGGGAAACGGTTAGAATAGAGTGTAACATATGAATTAAATAATTGGGTCATATTCCGGGAAGCGGTCTAGAGGTTGGAAAAGAAAAAAACTTAAAAATAGGTGATTATTAAACAAACCCGTGGAAGTGAAAAGATATTCGACATCTGATCAGACCTGAAAGATATGGTGGAATTTGTCAAAAAGTATACAACCACTTTACACTCCCTTAGGGGTCAAATTTCAAAAAATCTTGAAAACACTTTCTAGGTATTCATATGAAGAATCCGTAGAATAAAAATGAGTTCAATATTTTGAAAGACCTAGTAGATATGACGAAAATCGTGAAAATATATGCATTTTATATCAATTATATTTACAAATAATTTTTTTTCCCCCCTTTCTGAACGCCAATGAATATTCAAATTTTTTTTTATCACAATTACTTTTCTAGTTGATTTACATATACACACCGAGTTTCAACTTTCTAGTATAAGCCGTTCAAAAGTTAGGAAAAACCCCACCACCCTCGCACCATGCTACCCCTAAAAAAAAATTATTTTTTCACTATGCCACTAATATAGTTCTATCTAAATACGAAGTTTAAGGTTTATATCATTACAAGTTCTTAAGATATAAGCATCGGAACTTTTTCCTTCTCACCCTTCCCCACCCTCACCCTCTACACCCCACCTTTAAATTTATTTTTCCCTACTAGGGTTCTATTGGGCCTAGTTCTAGTTCAAATTTAAATTATCTATCTTACACTGTTATTGAGATATGAAGAGTGATATTTTTGAAAAATTCTTGTCCCCCCCCCCACTTCTATGCTCCCCCGCCCCCTTCAAAGATTTTACTATGAGCAATCTTTATTTATCAAGCTTTAAACCCAAACCGAATTTTGTTTTTCTGGTGCAATTGGTTTGTGAGATATCGTAATCTTTACTATTTCAACCCCAGCCCCGCACGCCACCACCCCCACCAAAAAATTTTGTTTCAATCTACTCTCCTAGTATAACTACAGATATTTGTTAAGTTTTAATTGGTTGCCGTTAACGGTTTAAGAGATATGGATTTTAGAATGTGTCAATATCGGCATTTTTGCGTTTCGGACGCATTATTTCCCCCTCCACTCCCGCACCCCTTGACCCATATCAGCAATTTTCTTGCAAATGGGTCCACTATCAAAGCTCTATAGAAATTCTAAGTTTCAGCCTCCTACCATAAGCGGTTGCTGAGATCTAGAAACCAAAATAGTTCGTCTAAAACGCTTCCTCCACCTTCCCCCTCACACCCTCACCCCTGAAAAAATTCTCACTTCAAGAGATCTACCATGTCTATTCAGAAAAAAAAATCAATTTAATAGCTTATAGGGTTTGGGAACTATAACTCCTCAAACGAGTTTGCGTACGGCGTACGGAGCACAGACGGACTGAAAATTTTTATTGCTTTTTTGGCGTTTATTAGTCAGAAAACGTATAAAAAAATTTTCAGGGTAGCAAATTTTTTTTTTTTCAGAAGTCGATAACAATACTTTATTATTAAAATAATAAAGTAAAACAACTTTATACAAAAATACTATATCCAAGTACAGTGAAACCTGTCTAAGACGGACCCTGTATAAGACGGAAACCTGCCATAACGGAAAAAAACCTGGGAACGGTGCATTTTCCAATGCAAAGCACCCTGTATAAAACGGAAACCTGTCTAAGGCGGAAACGGAACGTGATTCGCGAAACAAAATTTTTCGTAAAACGGAAAACAGTTGAAATGTGACATGAGTGGATTTCAGTATGACTGCAAGTGAAAGACGAAAAAATGCTTTTAATTTATTATGGAACTAGAGTGTTAAAAAAACTTTTAAAATAATTTTGGACATCTGTTTTGAAATTTTGGTAGTTCAGTCTTTGGCAAATTGATGGTAAGGTGCAAAAAGAAAAAGCAAAACCAAGTTTTCAATGGACTTGCGATCAAAACTTATGATGTTTATTTCCATCTCAGTGGATACGTCAACTAGCAGAGTTGCAGAATGCATCCAAAAAATCTCACTTTGTGGTGTGCATTTTGCGCTGGTGGAGTGATTGGTCAATTTTTCTTCGAAAATGCACCTAGAAACTATTTCAGAGTGAACGCTATTTTTTTCCATTGCATAAAATTGGGCGGGGTTTTTTGAGTCTTACAAAATTGGCTTGTTTCCTTACTAGCTTTTGCATGGTGCACGAGCTTTTGAGGAATTAGCTTTACTGCGAGCTATGTGGAATTAACTTTTTGACTTTACGGACTATCCCGGGGCTAGCGAGGGACTTAGGCTATCTGGAGCTTAAGCTTTCGGGCTGATTGCATAAAGTTGTCTCGACTTCAGTATAACATTAAAAAGTATTTAGCTCAGCTACATATAGTTGACTCAGATTCTTAATAAATGTAAGGTATAGTACCAATTAATGCTGACTTAAACAAACTCAGTTAGATATTGTTGACTCAAATTCTTAATAAATATAAGGTATAATACCAATAGAGGCTGCTCAGCTACGATAGATATGGTTGATTCAGGTTCTTAATAAATGTCAGGTATAAATAATACCGTATAATACTAATAAGGACTAACTTGATCAGGTTCAGCTATATGTATTTGACCCTACCAGTTACGTTCCTAATAATAAAGGCTAACTTAAACAGGCTCAGCTAGATATGGTTGATTCAGATTCCCAATAAATGTAAGGTATAATACTAATAAGGACTAACTTCATCAGGCTTAGCTATTTGACTTCAAGTTTCTAATAATAATAAAGGCTGGCTTAGACAGGCTTATCTAATTGTATTCTTGTATTTTCTTTAACAATTTTAATGTAATTATCATTGGATAATAAAAATTAACAGGATTATAGTGTTAATACTCGTAACACCATCCGAATTAATTAACGTTTGACAACATCGTTAACCCTTGAGTACACGCGCAGCGGCACTCCGTGCCGAAAATTTACTTAGCATGAATTTTCTTATCTGTTATTAATAATCAATGACTGAGCGCTCTAGTATCTTTCAAGGGCATGTCTAGGAACCCCCACAAAAGATTTCAGATTTATCTAACATCTTATCAGTCTACATCAGGGACCCAAACTGAACTGGTCTTATATATTTTCCATAAAAGTGTTGAAATTCTTGTTGGACAATTAAATTATCCAACAAGAATTTCAGTAATTAATTCATTACAATAATTAATTCATTAATTAATTAATTAACATTTTAGTTATCAGTATAATAACCAAGTTAAGGTCCAGGACCCAGAAATCAGTCGATTTATAGTAGAAATGTAGTTGCGGCACTGAATGCCGCGCGCGTGTACTAGCGTAACATGCCGCTGCGCGTCTACTTAAGGGTTTAATGAATTACAACGCAACCCCTTTATAAATATACGGATGTAAAAATGGACTTATACCACTTTCAAAAATAACGGCTAATTATAATTGGATCTTACATCTTTAACATATTGCTTATCGGGTTGAAAGATAGACAGTTGCCATTTCTTTAGTTCAACTTACTTATATTTCTTGTTTTTATGTTCTACAGAAGCATTTGAAAATGGAAGCAACTGCAACTAATTCTAGATTTGAACAGTAGCAAACTCCACTTTTATTTTTTAACATACCTAAATATCTTAGTGCAATATTCAGCTGTTAATTTTTAACTGGCAATGCTAATTCTAAAAAATTCAAACTAAGTTGTTTGATAAGACTTTCAACTTCAGGTTTTAGATTACGTAGAAGAGGTGTTTTGGATTGGAATAAAATATTGAATTCGGTTATAAGCCCGAGAACGAATGTCGGAAATTTTAAATAGGTCATTGTAACTTTATTCTCCATTTTCTTCAGCATATGTGCTGTAGTTTTTGATGGATCTTCAAACACGGTTAATCTTAAAGTTCTCCAAAGAACATATTGCTTAATAATGCGATAGACATACGAGGGGCGTTCGAAAAGTAACTTAAGTCGGCAAGAAAACACTTGATTTTTGGGAAAAGTTTTTATTTATTTTTCAACACAGTCTCATTGTAACTCAATACACTTTTCCCAACGATGCTCCAGCTTCTTTAACCCTTCCGTATAATACGTTTTTGATAACTCCTCAAAATGAGCCTCTGTGGTAGCGATGACCCATATCTTTTTCCTGCCAATGATTTTTTCAAATTCGGAAACTAGAGAAAGTCGCAGGGGGCCAGGTCTGGAGAATAAGGTGGATGCGGAAGCAACTCGTAGCGTAATTCAATAATTTTTGAAGTAACGGCACGATTTCGCGTTTGGTCCGGAGTCAGCAAACGCGGCACTCATCTCGCCGATAGCTTTGACATACCCAAATGCTTATGTCCAGACGCTGTTGGCTGAGATGCCCACAGCCTCTGCTATCTCGACCACCTTCAGTCGTCAATCGGCTAATACGATATCATGTACCTTATTGATCATTTCTTGGTTTGTGGCCGTTTTTGGACGTCCCGGGCGGGGTTCGTCATCGATGCTAGTACGGTCACGTTTAAATTCGTTTACCCTGAAACTGATAGTTGGTAACGAAGGAGTAGATGTGCCATGAACTTCTTGAACATTGTGCAATCCCAAAAATTTTATTTTTTTTTGCTCACACGAAGTACTCAATAGAGTAACGAATACTAAATTGAAAGTATTCAGTAATTATTCGTTACTCCAAAGTAATCGCTTTGCACATCACTAATGTATATACCCATAGAATTATTACTTAGAAGGCCTATGTAAAATTCGTTTTCCCTTATGCTTACAGGCATTATTTTCCAGAAAATATTTGGTGCACTTCCGGTTCGTTCAGTTCTTTTTCTTAAACGCCCAACTATAAGGTACTGTTCGTCTGTACTTAATGACGAATTTTCTAGTCTTGAAGGCCTTAATATAAGGTGTTTGGCAGGCGTTCTCTGTTCTGGTTTTTCTGCTTCTTCTTTCTGCTCTAGTTCGTCTATAATTTGGGCAGCTTCATCAACCTCCATTACTCGGTATAGTATACTACGTTATTCCGTCGTCAGCTGTTATAGCTCTATATTCTTTATCCATGCTCTTGACTTCAGGAGTAGTCTTACGAAACTTTGAAGCCGGTTTTCAACTCTTAGCTATACCGCTTACAGATAATCGTCTTTTGAACCGAGGCGATAGTGATCGCCTTGGCGTGGTTATCTCTTCCGCACTAGAGCTATTATACTTTGGCGAAGTCATGTCGCCTGCTTCAAAGATAACTTCAGCCGTACTGTAAAACGGATCGGGATTCTTAATCGGAGAAGTTTGTGTTGACATTTCCTCTTTAAAAGCAAAAGCTCGTCTGTGTCGCATTATCTCGTAAATTTTTCTGATTTCCTTACTTTACTTCTGGCGTAAACGCGAGAGATTTTTCTTCACGAATCTGTCTTCCTTTACGCTCTGCATTCAGAAACTTTATCAGCGTGTTCCAATAATTATACCATTTATCCTCGTCAGACAGTTTTTTATTTCTTAATATGTCGTGTATAGTCTTATCGAAGATGGACAGGCCAACTCCATTTTCTATTTGCCCCCTTAACTGTTCATATACTTCTGGTGACAGAAGAAACATCTTATTAAGAACGCTCTTTCTATGCATATTTTCCAATCAACGAACCAATAATACTTGAAAGTACACTCCCTATCAGGATTGGTAGAAAGCCTCCTTGCTGTACTAAGATTTTACGTTGTCTAGCTACAGATCGTCTAGCATCAACTAACCTTCGCATGCCCTTTTTATACTTGCATAGACTGTTAAATATTTTACGACATGGCACATGATTCCCCTTCAGCGTGTTAAGTGCAATTTCACAAATTCTCTTGATCACTTCGGGATCTGCCTTTTTCATGATAGCCTTTCTAAAACATGGACTAGCATTTTTGAGAACATAAAGCATATGTTTGTTGTCCTTCAAGCGTTTTATTCGTGACACCATTTTTACTGTTTAAATCAGTCCCTGAACAATTACAAGCTACAAATTTTTTATTAAAGACTAGCCGCGTACCGCGGCTACGCTCACGTTGTTCTATCGTCCCTGTTACTCCCGTCTTTTCCGTTGGTCCCGTTTCTCCGGTTGATCCATTGGTCCTGTTCCTCCCGTTTCTCTCATTAATCCATTGGTCCTGATTCTCCCGTTGCTCCTGTATCTCCCGATGCTTCTGTTACTCCCGTTTCTCCCATTTCTCCCGTTACTTCTGTTACTCCATCCTTTATCAATAATCTTCTATCTAACATCCTCCATCCTTCATCCTCCATCTCCCATCCTTTATCCTCTATCCGCCATCCACCATCCTCCATTCACCATCCCCCATCCTCCATCTTTCATCCTCCATCCACCATCCTCTTTCCAGCATCTACCATCCTCTATCCACCATCCTATATCTACCGTTCCCCCATCCTCAATCCATCATCCTCTATTCACCATCCACCATCCTCAATCTTCTATCCTTCATCCTCTATTTACCATCCTCCACCCACCATCCTCCATCCTTCATCCACCATCGACCATCCTCTATTCACCATCCACCATCCTTCATGTACCATCTACCGTCCACCAACCTTCATCCTCTATCCAGCATCCTTCATCTTCCAGCCACTAGCCTCTATCCACCATCCATCTCCAACTTTACCATTTAATAAATTATTATTATTTTTAACAAATCACGTTGTTTGATTTTTTAAGACGTGTACGCTTGAAATTAGATTTATATTTATTTTTGATAACGTCGGATTTTCTACTATCGCCGACTATGCGGTTGACATTTAATTCACGGCATAGGTACTATGCGATTATTTAAAACATTAAACGAACTACCGCTGTTAAGTGTGAATAGCCTCGAGTCCGAGGCAAACCTTTCTTTTTATACATTTTCGCTTACTCTAAATTACTAATACAATCTTAAGACTAAGTACATAAGGTGGCATAATTTTCCCCTACAATTTCGTTTACTCAAAAGAACGAAATTCTCCCATAAGCAAATCTCTAAAAAAATCCCACGCGCCATTCCCGGTCATCGATATAATTTACCGTTGACAGTGAAATTCGAATTTCTATAGAAATGCCCATGCAATGGTTCTATGGGATGCAGATAGTGCAACGTCCCATGTACGGACTTTGCATGGCATTCAGGTACCCAAATGTAATTGGAGTACGCCAGAAATCGTACGGTCAGAACTCAGTGCATGAGGTCTTACGAAGATGACTTAATTTGTTTTTGTCGCGTGTATGGACCGTAGTAAAAGGGTGTCACATACACTGTTACCAGAAAAAATATTAGGATTCTGCTAAATTTAGCAGACTTAGCACAATATTGTTTATCCAATTTCTGCAAAAAAAAAACTGCTAACAATAATTTACAAATATTATTCTGCTAAAAATTCCGCTAGCTATAGGTATTTAGCAAAATGTTTGTATTAAGTACTTAATTTTCATAAAGTCGTTGATAAATTACAACTGTAAAAATGGTGTATGACGCACAAGCAAAGAAGTAATGTAAGAAATTTTCCCTATTTTTAAATTACTTTATGAACTATACTTTGATATGTTTAAAGGCTGGTCTACATGACAGCTGCAAATAGTTTTTACTAAAATTGTGAGGGAGCTAACTTATCGAATTTTCAATGGAGAAGAAAGCAACCACAAAAAATGACATTCACACAAATATCGTCAATATTTTTTTGGATATAATATCTGTTCGTTTCACGCCTGATCAGTTTCTCATTAGAGATTTTCCTCCTCCCTCCCAATCTCAGTGAAAATTGTTCGCCATCACCATATAAACCACCCTTAAGTATGTGGTCAACCAAAATATTTCAAATAAATATGGAAAATTTCATACATCACAGCATTTTTTCCCCAATTTTTATTTATTTATCTAAGACATGAAAATGACTATTATATCCTCTATTTCATAACAAAAAAAGCGCAACTTTATTATTTTTCCGGCAGAAGTTTGGAACGTGTTCCATTCGGGGATGCAGTGTATGTTACTATGTAACTGAAAACCTAACAAAAAGTTCGGGAAGCGTTTAGAAAAGGGTGTAACATATGAATTAAATAGTTGGGTCATATTCCGCGATGCGGTCTAGAGGTTGAAAAAAACAAAACTTAAAAATAGGTGATTATTAAACAAGCCTGAGAAGTGAAAAGATATTCGATATCTGATCAGACCTGAGAAACATGGTAGAGTTCATGAAAAAGTATACAACCAGTTTACACCCTCTTAGGGGTCGAATTTCAAAAAAACTTGAAAACACAATCTAGGTATTCATATGAAGAATCCGTAGAATAAAAATGAATTCAATATTTCTAAAGACCTAGTAGATATGACGAAAATCGTGAATATATATGCATTTTATATTAACTGATATTTTTTTTGCCCCCTGTTCTGAACGCCAATGAATATTCGAATTTTTTTTTATTAGAACTACTTTTCTAGTTAATTTACATATACATATCGAGTTTCAACTTCCTGGCATAAGCCGTTCTAAAGTTAGGAAAAACACCCCCCACCACCGTACCATACTACCCCTAAAAAAATATATTTTTCCACCATGCCACTACTATAGCTCTATCGAAATACCAAGTTTCAGCTTCCTATCAATATAGATTCTTAAGATATAAGCATCGGAACTTTTTCTTTCTCACCCTCCCCCACCCTAACCCTTCACACCCACACCCTCAAACTTTTTTTCCCTACTAGGGCTCTATTAGGCCTACTTCTGGTAAAAATTTGAAACATCCATCTTAAACTGTTATTGAGATATGAAACGTGTTATTTTTGAAAAATTCTTATCCCCTCCACTTACGTACTCCTCCACCCCCTTCAAAGATTTTACTTTGAGCAATCTTTATTTATCAAGCTTTATATCCAAACCGAATTTTGTTTTTTTCGTGTCACTGGTTTGGGAGATATCTTAATGTTAAGCATTTCAACCCCCACCCCCGTACTCCACTACCCACACCCAACAATTTTGTTTCAATCTACTCTCCTAGTACCCATATCATCAGGGGTCCACTATCAAAGCTTTATAGGAATTCCAAGTTTCAGTCTCCTAACATAAGCGGTTGCTGAGATCTAGAAACCAAAATTTTTCGTCTAAAACGCTTCCCCCACCTTCCCTCTCACACCCCCACCCCTGAAAATATTGTCAAATCAAGGGGTCTACCCAGTCTATTCCTAGAAAAATTTTTAATTTAATAGCTCCACTGGTTTGAGAGCTACGAGCCTTCAAAAGATTTTGGGGCGGTCGACGTACGGCGTACGGCGGACAGACGGAGTGAAAATTTTTGTTGCTTTTTTCGTGTCTACTAGTCATGAATTGTACACAAAAAAATTTTGAGGGCAGCAAATTTTTTTTTTTTTTTGAAAATCAATAACAATACTGTATTATTACTAATAAAGTAAAAGGTTAATATGGAATTTTTGATAGTTGTATTGATAGTTGTTTTTTTGCGTCAGAGGAGTTTCTGCTCGAGTAGGATGCTGACTCAATCCCATCTGATGACGAAACAGCTTCTTCGAACCTAGTCCAAACAGCCCCTTCGAACCTAGTCCGCCGTTTTAGACTGGCATCTTCAAGGAAGGTTTTTCAACTCTCGAGAGTCCTTTTTGGTCGTAGTTAGTAATCACGACAGCGATCGATCCCATTCGGGCTTTCGTATTGGTGTTTCGAACAAAAAACTCCTCTGGCGGCGAAAAACAGACAAAAAATTCTTAATAAAAACGAATATTTTATCAGAATCGTCATAATGGTTTCCCTTTCAATTCTGCTAAAAGTTCTGCTAAATTTTTGACGAAAAATTTCACTGCTAAAAACTATTTTTCTCTGCTAGATTTAGCAGAATTTGTGCTAAAATGGCAACACTGGTCACATATCAATGGTGATTTACGACTTGTGTTTCGTTATGAGATCTGCTTATGGTGTACACTTGTTTGGCTTGAAATTAATACATAACGTTTGGAATTGGGTAGGTACACTACACCGCTAAATCATATGAAATACTCTTAAATGTTGAAATATATCTCGTACCACCAATTGTAAAATGATTTTGTTAACGCAGAAACCTTTACGGGCGTGTGCTTAATATATCAGTGAAGTTTCATCGTAATCGGATGAATAGTATAGGAAAGCGCAACCAAACCATTAGAGCACCAGGGTACTAAAATCACGAAAAAATTTGAAAAATATTAAAAAAAAAATTTTGTTTTTCATTCGATCTGGGCCAAACTTCACAGGAACCATCCCGGGACTACTCTACACGTTCCCTGAAAATTTCATCGAAATCGGTTCAGTGGATTAGGAGCCTATAGGGAACATACCCACATACCCACCCACATACCGACATCCTCTTTAATAGATATAGATATCCGTTCTGTAGCTCAGTTCTGTAACTTATGAGTGAGAAATTTCTCACCAAAAAGTCAAAATGAGGACGAATTAATGCAGTTTTTTCTCTGTATTCGCACCAAATGAGAAATGAAAGATTGCTAAATGCGTAGTCAAGTACGGTGCTTTCTCATTTGGTGAGAATATATAGAGACAACTGCATTAATTCGTCCTCATTTTGACTTTTTGGTGAGAAATTTCTCACTCATAAGTTACAGAACTGAGCTACTGAATCTAAATAAATTGTTAGTAGACTGAGTCAGATCTATTAGCAAATACCCGTGTGGAGCCTAAGTAATTTCTTTATATACTATATTCTCACTAGCTCTGCACTATTTTTAGGGTAAATCTGTCTGGCCAAATGAAGGAACTGACTTTTATCGCGGGGGTTTTTGAAAACGACCATATATTTGCAGTTAAGCGAAATATCTCGACAAAACTTGACCTGATGGAAGACTTTCTGTGTTACAAGTATTACTGAAAAACTCCTATGATGTGACCCTTTTGTAAAAAGTTCACAAACCTGCTTTGAAAATGCATATAGCATCACATCATCTAGTACGAGTAATGTTGGCTCATTGGTCTCGTTTATAAAATCTTCCGGTATAGAATCTAAATACTCAATATTTTGAAATGATAATTGTTAAGGAATGGCTCGGCATTACTCCACATAATCTTTTTTATCGGAGTGCTAATGAGTGATATGTTTCTCAGTAACGTTTCAATAAACGTCGTCTTACCGCTTCCTGACGGTCCTGCAACCATCATGGTAAAAGGATGATCAAAAAGTATCATTTCCTATACTGGATTCTATATAACACATGTGTAAACAAGTCTTCTATTTATATTTAGCATCGTTTCCCAAAAAAATTTACAAACAGATGATGGAAAAGAGTTTTTAATAAGACATTTCACAATTTGATGAAAAAACATGAAATCAATCACTACTTCACCTTTAGCCAATTAAAAGCCTCAATTGTAGAACGATTCAATCGAACACTAAAAAACCTGATGTGGATAGAGTTTAGCATGAACGGCAACTACTTATAAGTGGACTGGTTTACTAAAAGGGCTTATAAACAAATACAATAGGACGAAGCATCGTACCATAAAAATGAGTCCTATAGATGTTGGAGCATCGAATGAGACTAAAATTCTTAGAGATATCTACCGTAAGGTAAAGGCAAAGACTATCCAGAAGAAGACTGGACACTTACTACATATGCATTTTTTGTGTAAGAAAAACAAAAAATCATTGCATAAGCGGAACAGAGAAATCCGATTGAACAAATTCAATTCTATTATTCCTATGAAATTCACATCCGAAGGAAAGAGTACGCAAAGATGCAAAAATGAATGATTACACATTCGCATCTGTGTGCATCTTTTTGCTAAAAGCACGTCTCAGAACGCTGTTCTGTTCCCCATTTGTTCCTGCATAGTTATCTACAGGAATAATATGAGAAATGAAATCACACAAGCACAGCTGAGCTGTGTCTGCACATGATTTGATGGAGTTTTTTTTATAGGCGTTCTGAATTAATGTCAATGAATTGGTGAATGTCCGTTCCTCGTCATGTTTTGTCTCTGTTTTATCATGCAACATCTGTTGCTATCTACTTCCCTCATCTAGTTAAATAAAAAATCCAAGGTTAAAACTTTTTCCGAAAGATACTGCGTAGTGTCCAGTCTTGTTGTAGATAGTCTTTGGTAAAGGTCTCGTCCCCTCCCAAATATAGAAAAGGAGATCATGTACGTGTAAGTAAGTACAAGCATGTATTCGAGAAAGGATATACCAAAGACTATCCAGAAGAAGACTGGACACTTACTACATATGCATTTTTTGTGTAAAAAAAACAACAAATCATTGCATAGGCGGACCAGAGAAATCCGATTGAACAGTTTCAATTCCGTTATTCCTATGCAATTCACATCCGAAGGAAAGAGTACGCAAAGATGCAAAAATGAATGATTACACATTCGCATCTGTGTGCATCTTTTTGCTAAAAGCACGTCTCAGAACGCTGTTCTGTTCCCCATTTGTTCCTGCATAGTTATCTATAGGAATAATATGAGAAATGAAATCACACAAGCACAGCTGAGATGTGTCTGCACACGATTTGATGGAGTTTTTTTTATAGGCGTTCTGACTTGATGTCAATGAATTGGTGAATGTCCGTTCCTCGTCATGTTTTGTCTCTGTTTTATCAAGCAACATCTGTTGCTATCTACTTCCCTCATCTAGTTAAATAAAAAAACCAAGGTCAAAATTTTTTCCGAAAGATACTGCGTAGTGTCCAGTCTTGTTGTAGATAGTCTTGATATACCCCCAACTGGTCCACCGAAGTATTTCAGATTAACGAAGTAAAGAATACAGAACCACGTACTTACATACTCAAAGCCTATCAGGGGAACATAAAACAAGGAGGGTTCTACAAACTAGAGTTTATAAGGGTAAAACAACCCGATGTATACTTTGTGGAAGAGATTCTAAAAAGGAGGGGGAATCAGGTTTACGTGAAATGGCTCGATTTTCCATCAGCTCATAATTCCTGGATTGGTATAAAAGACGTGCTATAACACTCGATTTTTAGTAAATATGCTGAACTTAAGACACGAATACGACCGTCTAAAGACATTCCAAAATTTGGATCTGGAGGACAGGAAGGTTCTTAAGCTGGTCAAAAGCGTATTCTTTTTTACAAACTTAAAGGATTTCGTCAAGTGCTTCTTCTGTGCCCTGACTATGAGTGCATTGTCTACACCATGATGTATTTAGAAGCCCAACATTTACGTTTATCTCCAGACTGTGTGTTTGCCAGCGGCAGGGACGTTTGCGGGCCATATGAAAAGCCCCTTAGAAAATCACACAGATCTTACCTACCATCATTATCTACTGTGCTGAAGTTTGTTATTCTGTTATTTCCGATTTTACTTTATTATTTATAACACAGTATTGTTATTGATTTAAAAAAAAAAAATTTGCTGCCCTCAAAATTTTTTTCTGTACATTTCATGACTGGTAGACACAAAAAAAGCAATAAAAATTTTCACTCCATCTGTCTACCGTACGCCGTACGTCGACCGCGTTGAAATACTTAACATTACGATATCTCCCAAACCAGTGGCACCAGAAAAACAAAATTCGGTTTGGATATAAAGCTTAATAAATAAAGACTGCTCAAATTAAAATATTTTTAGGTCGCGGGGAGTACGTAAGTGGAGGGATAAGAGTTTTTCAATAATAACACGTTTCATATCTCAATAATAGTGTAAGATGGATGAAAGTTCCGATGCTTATAACTTAAGAATCTATAATGATAGGAAGCTGAAACTTGGTATTTAGATAGAGCTATGGTAGTGGCATGGTGGAAAAATAAAATTTTTTTAGGGGTAGTATGGTACGGTGGTGGGCGGTGTTTTCCCTAACTTTAGAACGGCTTATGCTAGGAAGTTGAAACTCGGTACGTATATGTAAATCAACTAGAAAAGTAATTCCAATAAAAAAAATTTGAATTTTCATTGGCGTTCAGAAGGGGGGGGGGGCTAAAAAAATATATCAGTTCATATAAAATGCATATATTTTCACGATTTTCGTCATATCTACTAGGTCTTTCGAAATATTGAATTCATTTTTATTCTACGGATTCTTCATATGAATACCTAGAATGCGTTTTCAAGATTTTTTGAAATACGACCCCTAAGAAGGTGTAAAGTGGTTGTATACTTTTTCATGAATTCTACCATGTTTCTCAGGTCTGATCAGATATCGAATATCTTTTCACTTCCCCAGGCTTGTTTAATAATCACCTATTTTTAAGTTTTGTTTTTTTCAACCTCTAGATCGCATCCCGGAATATGACCCAATTATTTAATTCATATGTTACACCCTTTTCTAACCGCTTCCCGAACTTTTTGTTAGGTTATCAGTCACATAGTAACATACACCGCATCCCCGAATTGAACGCGTTCTGAACTTCTGCCGGAAAAATAATAAAGTTGCACCCAGACTGTTGGCAGATTTTTTTTTCTGGTGATTGAATTCCTCAACATCTACAATGTCATCTGCAGACTATAAGCATGTTCGGTTTTCTGATCATTTTTCGATCAAATACTTGATTGTCTTGGGTATGCATATAGGTAGATCCAGTAGAAAGGGTAATTGGCACTTCAACGCATTAGATAGATTAAGGTTTCAACGTCGGTGTCTTCAAATGGAGAAAATACAAAAACCTATTTTACTTAAGAAATATAATCAATTTAGTGAATTAAGTAAAGTTAAGCTCTTGTAGAATAAGTGGACCAAATTGTGCACATTGTAAAAGTTCTGTATCGCTTTGAATAAAATATAGTCCAGTAATCAGAGACAAAATTTCATTAAGTAAATGAATAAAATAGAACACGCCATTTTTTGACGTAGTTAGGTTCCAATGATGGAGTAGAATAGGGAATCACAGTTTTACACCAAAATTTGATATGGCGTGTGCCCGAAATTTTGACTTTTCTGTTTTGTCGTTTTATAGCCGTATTTTGCACTTCTCGCTAAAAATTGTGAGAACCAAATTCATAGAGAACTAAATTCTCTATCTCTTTTACCTGAACAACTTTTTTGTAAAATCATTATTTATTGTATTAGCAATAAATAATAAGAGTTTAAAATATTAGTAGATTGTCCCAGTTTTTTAAACTTTTCGACTATATTCATTAAAAATAGGTGGCATATTTATACGGCAAAGTTGTAGAGGACTAAATTTGCTACAAGTTTTTTATTAACTAGTTTTTCGTACGACCAACGGATCACGAGCGGGAGCACGGTTAATAGTTCGATAATCAGAGGCAAAAGTTTCAGTATATATCGGAATTATATGGAAGGCGAACTGTTTTGACGTAATTACGTTCCAATGATGGAGTAGAATAGGAAATCACAGTTTAACACCAAAATTTGATATGGCGTGTGCCCGAAATTTTGACTTTTCTGTTTTGTCGATTTGTAGCCGTATTTTGCATTTCTCGCTAAAAATGGTGAAAACCAAATTCATAGAAAATTAAATTCTCTATCTCTTTTACCTGCACAACTTTTTTGTAAAATCATTATTTATTGCTAATAATAAGCGTAAAATGTAAAAACTAGGAGATTGTCCCAGTTTTTTAAACTTTTCGACCATTTTTATTAAAAATAGGTGACATATTTAAATGGCAAAGTTGTAGAGAACTAGATTCCCTACAAGTTTTTTGTAATCAAGTTTTTCGTACGACGAACGGACCACGAGCGGGAGCACGGTAAACACACAGGCATGGCGGAAGCGACTCAACTTTGTCGTTTGAGACAAACTTTTCTTGTGCAAAAGACAGACAAGTGTTCTCGTTAAATTCTACAGTGGGCGCGAGATGCTTTTATTTTTTATTTGTTAATAATCGCAAATTTTCTGAAAGTTCAATACAAAATTTTTACAATGGCAAATTGTTTTATATGTGAAAAATCATTGGATAATGGTGCAGTTTCAACTGTGAAGGAAAAGGGCATGAACAAGTTGTTTTTAGTGAGTGTCGAAAGAGGTGAGAAAGTGCACGAACAGAAACTAAAAGAATTACATTCAGTGTCAATTCATTCAACCTGCTGGCGTATTTACACCAACGAGAAATTGATTTTGGCTGCTTGTCGGCGAAGCACGCGTACTTTGGATCCTTCACCCTCGACTTCATCAGAAGAACCGGTAAGACCAAGTTTTGATTTCGAGAAGTTATGTTTCATTTGCGCAAAACCAGCTGACATTGGAAAGCAAATGAAAGTAACTCAAAAATCCAGGATACGGGTGTGTGTAGTATTATCAAATATTATACGTGAAACAGTTCTTAAAAATTTTGGTGACAGAAACGATGATGTTGCGAGTGAAACATTTGTTTGTTTAAATGATGTTTCCAATTTGGTTAAAGTTAAGGCGCGTTATCACTTTAATTCCTGTAATGTTTTTTATAAAAAAACATGTGAAAATGTGAAAGGAGGACCGTTGTCAAATGTAGTTGATGAAGCAATGGACGATATGTTTGAGTATGTTAAAAAAAATTCTGACGAATGTCAATTTACAATTTAACACCTAATGAAGCAAATTAAAACTGATTACAAGCCCAGTATTAGAACCGTTAAAGAACGCCTACTAACAAAATATGGAGACGGAACTTTTTGAAACCCAAAAAATTGCTCCCGTTGTTTGCTTCAAGAATACTACTGGACACAAATTACTTGCTGAAGCGTGGTATGAATCTCAAGAACGTGATCCGAGGAAAGAAAGATTGACAGTTTTAAACGAGGCGGCTGGCATTATTGTCGAAGATATTCGAGCAGAAAAATACGAGATGGATTCATATCCTCCTCCGGACAATTTTTTACAGGATGCTGAATCTCAAGTCCCTGAAAGCCTTAGAGTATTTTTGAGAGAGGTGATCTTGAAATTTAAGAAAGGTTCATTAGAGCAATATGAGCGAAAGTGTGTGAGCATCGCACATGCGATTATTTCTGCAGTTCGTCCTCAGTCTTTTACGTCAATGGTTCTCTTAGGAATCGGTGCATTCATTTTACTTTATTATTTTAATAATTAAGTATTGTGATTAATCTCTTAAAAAAAAAAATTTGCTACCCTCAAAATTTTTATTTTCACGTTTCATAACTAGTAGACGCGAAAAAAGCAATACAAATTTTCAGTCCGTCTGTCCGCCGTACGCCGTACGACGCACGCAAGATCGTTTGGAGGCTCGTTGCTGCCAAACGCTTTGAGATATTAAATTGAAATTTTTTTAACGAATAGACGGGGTAGACTCCTTGAAGTGACCAAATTTTTAGGGGTGGGGGTGTGAGGGGGAAGGAGGGAGAAATGTTTTAGACCGAAAATTTTCGTTTCTAGATCTCAGTAACCCCTAATGATAGGAAGCTGAAACTTGGAATTTCTATAGAGCTCTGACAGTAGACCCATTTGCAGGAAAATTGTCAATATCGATCAAGGGGTGTGGGAGTGGGGGGAAATGTAATGCGTCCGAAACCCAAAAAAGGCGAGATAGACACATTCTAAAATCCATATCTCCTAAACCGTTAATGGCACACTATTCAAACTTAAAAAATATTTGTAGTTATACTAGGAGAACAGAATGAAGAAAAATTTTGGGTGGGGGAAGTTGTGTATGGGGGTGGGGGGTAAAAAACTTTAGATTACGATATCTCATGAACCAATTGCTCTAGAAAAATAAAATTCGGTTTGGGTATAAAGGTCGACAAATAAAGATTGATCAATGTAAAATTTTTTAAGTGGGAGGTGGAGCATAGAAGTGGAGGGGATGAGAATTTTTCAAATCAAACACATTTCATATCTCAAGAATAGTGTAAGATAGATGCTTAGAATTTTTACCAGAAGTAGCGCTAATTAAACTCTTGTAGGGAAAAAATTTTTGTAGTTGAGGGTGAAGAGGGGGAGGGTGGGGGAGGGTGAAAAGGAAAAAGTTCCGATGCTTATATCTTGAGAGCCTGTAATGATATAAGCCTTAAACTTGGTATTGAGATAAAGCTATAGTAGCGGAATGTTGGAAAAATATAGTTTTTTTTAGGAGTAGTATGCTACGGGGTAGATGGTGTTTTTCTTAACTATTATACGGTTCATGCTAGAAAACTGAAACTAGAATCAACTAGAAAAGTAATTGTGATAAAAAAAATTTGAATATTCATTGGAGCTCAGAAAGAGGGGCAAAAAAAATTATTTGTAAATATAATAGATATAAAATGCATATATATTCACGATTTTCGTCATATCTACTAGGTCTTTCCAAATATTAAATTCATTTTTATTCTACGGATTCTTCGCATGAATACCTAGAATGCGTTTTCAAGGTTTTTTGAAATTCGACCCCTAAGGGTAGTGTGGTACAAGTGGGGGGTGTTTTTCCTATATATGAACGGCTTGAGCTACAATGTTGAAACTCGGTGTGTATATGTAAGTAAACTAGAAAAGTAATTGTGATAAAAAAAATTTTGAATATTCATTGGCGTTCAGAAAAGGGGGGCGCAAAAAAAATTATTTATAAATATAATAAATATAAAATGCATATATTTTCACGATTTTCGTCATACCTACTAGGTCTTTCCAAATATTGAATTCATTTTTATTCTACGGATTCTTCGTATGAATACCTAGAAAGCGTTTTCAAGGTTTTTTGAAATTCGACCCCTAAGGGTAGTGTCGTACAAGTGGGGGTGTTTTTCCTATATATAGAACGGCTTAAGCTACAATGTTGAAACTCAATGTGTATATGTAAATCAACTAGAAAAACAATTTTGATTAAAAAAAAATTCAAATATGTATTGGCGTTCAGAAGGGGGGCAAAAAAAAATTATCTGTGAGAATAGAATGCATATTTTTTCACGATTTTCGTCATATATACTAGCTCGTCCCAAATATTGAATTGAATTTTATTCTACGGATTCTTCGTATGAATACCTAGAAAATGTTTTCAAGGTTTTTTGAAATTCGACACCAGGGTAGTGTGGTACAAGTGGGGGTGTTTTTATCTAAATCAACTAGAAAAATAATTTTGAATAAAAAAAAACGAATATCTATTGGCGTTGAAAAGGAGGGCAAAAAAAATATCTGTGAAAATAGAATGCATATTTTCCCACGATTTTCGACATATCTACTACCTCGTCCCAAATATTGAATTTAATTTTATTCTATGTATTCTCCATAATTGACCCCTAAGGGGGTGTAAAGTGATTGTGTACTTTTTCATAAATTATTCCATATCTCTCAGATCCAATCAGATTTTCACTTCCACGATCCTGTTCTTTTTGATAGGTTTTCAGTCACATAGTAGCCTCCACCGCATTTCAAAATTGAACGCGTTCCTAACTTCTACCGGAAAAATAATAAAGTTACGCCCAGATTGTTGGCAGATTTTTTAAGAAGTTTGGTTCCCGAACATTGATTGATGTCTCTTACAGCCTTGGTTTTTCTGAATCATATCAAGAAATTTCTGTTTTCGAAACTTACCTATTTCCCACGAGGAGCCAAAAGTGTCCGAAACAGGTTTCATGCAATTCGTGTTCGATAACGCGGATTTTAATATCAGAACTTTAGATGGATATGGAACCTTCCATGCTATGGGAGGTATACAATGCATTATTCCCTCTGATTCGATTGTTCCCGACACGCGTTTATCACGTACATGCGAAAGGAAATCAACAGTAGTGTCATCAAAATTGTCTGATTTCGAATTGAAAAATTACATGAAGGCAAAAAACGAAGGACTTGCGACAATAAAAGCTTGCGATCTAGATTCGTTGCGATTTGTTTCGCCAGAGAATCGTGCAACAAGTCCAGACTTTCTGTGGCTTTATGAAAAGTGAATGTGTGACTTGTCGATTCCAGGACGGAGCAGTTTCATGGAAAGTGCAAATGCACACCATCAATCATCAAGGACAACAGTACGATATCTTCCTTTTCTGAACGCACCTCCGACAAATTACGACACTGTTTTTACCTCACTTCTTATTTCCGCGGAAAAAAGTGTATCGCACAATCAAGCTTACTGCTTCACAACTTTTGATCAGCTCGTGACATTACAGCTGCTTTTGATTCGACTCCAGAAAAGCACATTTTAAAAAATGTTGGGGTAAGACTTGGTGGTTTCCATCTAGGAAAAAAAATTCTTGGGCGCAATAGGTACAATAATGGCAGGCAGCGGATTGGCAGACATTTTCTCGCTGATATATGCTGCAAATAGTGTGCAAAAAATAATGGACAGTACTGCATACTCGAGAGCAATACGTGCTCATTCTTTGGTCAGAGCTGCACTGGCACGATTAATTTTTGATTCAACGGAATTTGAAGATATTGATTGTGCGGTTGTTGTCTCAAGCGAAGAGAATTTGTTGTTAAGGAGTGCCATCGAAAAGTTCCGCTCAACAATGATGAATCTAGAAACTAAAGGTCCTACTGCTTGACTTTGGATTCAATATTTCAATTTAACGACACTTCTTATAACTTATATTCAAGCTGAACGTAGCGGAGATTGGTTTCTTCACTTGGATACTGTAAGACGTATGCTTCCGATTTTTCACGCTACAGGTCATTTCAACTACGCAAAAAGTGTGCATTTATATCTACAAGACATGGAATGTTTACAGGAAATAATGACTCCACAAGAATTTGAACAGTTTGTTGGACAATCTTTTTTCACAGTCAGGCGAAGCAATAATTTTTTTTCGGGGGCTTGGACTGATCTTTTAATCGAACAAACTTTAATGAGACTCATGAAAGTAAAAGGTGAACTCATTGGGCGCGGTCTCACCGAAAGTACCACAATGGCTCTTAAAGGGTTTTCCAATAAGGACTTGACAACTTTGAATTCAATTTGTGAACGCACCCTTTCACTAATCATCGAACTGTCACTGTCAATTTATTCAGTAAGCTTAACATTTTTATCATGGTAAAGTACACGAAGGAACAACGTCTGTAAATTAAATTATATTATTTTGAAAAAAAGTTGTCAAGTCCTTATTGGAAAACCCTTTCCAATAGGGACTTGACAACTTTGAATTCAATTTGTGAACGCACCCTTTCACTAATCATCGAACTGTCACTGTCAATTTATTCAGTAAACTTAACATTTTTATCATGGTAAAGTACACGAAGGAACAACGTCTGCAAATTATATTATATTATTTTGAAAAAAAGTTGTCAAGTCCTTATTGGAAAACCCTTTACAACTGGAATGATAACCATGCACAACGTTTACCACCAAATAGAAGAGTTTTGTGGTGTTACTTTTGCCAACTCTAATGAGCATGTTGATGCAAGAACAAGTCGCATAGTGCGTGATAGTTCTGATGTGGAAAAGGTTTATTCCTGGTTCACACGAAACGATCCTTTTTGCTATAATGAGGAATTAATTTCTTTAAGTTCTGAAATCATCGGCACCACTGACATTAATTGTCATGAAGCGTTTCAAGTAGGGTTGAGAATGCTGTCTAATGTTATAGGCTCGACTTTTGACTCACTTCCTCTGAAACGTAAAGACACAATTTCTTCGCTTTCCGATGTAAATAGCAGATTGGTTATAGAAAATAAACGCGTCAGGATTGACCCCTTACTTCTCTTTCAGCGATTGTGCATCAGCACAGTGAACAACAACGAGTCATTATAAGAATATCTATCGTACGAGCTGACACCATTTATACTCTCGTTATTCACCGAAGAAGGTATGCGAAAAGCAACAAAGTCATGTTTGGACGACTCGTTTTCAACAGTGGAACCTCCCTACATTTAGCTTTCTGGTAATATGTACGTCATATATGGAGGATTGCTTCTGCATAAAGTCGTGTGGGGAGAATGTTCTGTTGTTCATGAAATTTTTGAGAAAATTAAAAAATATGTAAACAACCAATTCAAAAGTCGGGTTCATATTGTCTTCGATGGCTATCCTGACGTCGAGTTTGCCGAAACCAAATCTGCAGAACGTTTGCGACGATCAACAATGCATCTTGCACTGACTGAAGAATTTAACGAGAACACTTTTCTGTCACTTGCACAAGAAAAGTTTCTTTCAAACGACAAAAACAAGGCACGTTTTATTGAACTTTTGGTCGATTTCCTAAGGCGAAACAACATAACAGCAGAAGAAGCATTTGAAGACGCTGATAACACTATTTTTGAAACGGCCATTGTAAATTCACGACAATATTAAACTGTTATCATTGTTGGTGAGGATATCGATCTTTTGGTTTTGTTAACAGAATTGGTAAGAACGAACAACAACATTTTTCTTCAAAAACCAGCAAAAGGGAAACAAAAAGAAGTATTCTACTCAACTGAAAGTTTCAAGTCCGGAACACAGGTCTCAGATCATATTTTATTATTACATACATATTATTACTGGTTGCGACACTACGTCCTCCCTTTTCAGCATCGGAAAAGGAAAGCTTGTGAAGCTTTTAAAAGATCGGGAAGATTTGCAGGCCTGCGCAAATACTTTCAAAGACAAAGGTCCAATCAAAAAACGATACAGAACTCCGGGAAACAAATTTTCATAGCCTTTTACGGTGGTAAAAAAACAGAGAATTCACTGAATCATCTTAGGTACGAATGTTTAATCAAATCTGCCGCTAAAAACAAAAACAATATGTCCAAATTACCACCGTCGGAATCATCTGCAAATCAGCATTCATTGCGGGTATTTTATCAAGTGCAAAAGTGGCTGAGAGTAGAGCTTGAACCGACAGAACGGGGGTGGAAAAAAACCACTGTGTCTTCAACCTGTGGACAATGATTCATCACCTGCACCAGAGTCACTGTTGCGGACAATTTCATGCAAATGTAAAACGGGCTGCGGCACAGCTTGCGGCTGTCGAAAAGTTGGCCTAAAATGCACACTAATTTGCGAAATATGTAGCGTAAATTCGTGCACAAATGCCCCGAACAATCAACTCGACGTGGAAGACGATGATGAAATTGTCATCGACTTCTGTACCCAGTCAGATGACATGTGCACCGAAGAAAACGAGGTTGAGGACCGACCAGAAACGCAATCTTCAGTTTATACTAAATTTGAATGTTCGCCAAAAAGACTGAAATTGCAGTTAATTTCGTAAACCTTTGAATAAAAAAGTTTGACTGTGGACTAGGCCTATTGGTGAAACCACGTAAAAAAAACGCGCCGAAAACTCTACCTCTTGGGTGGTGTGGAAATAAGTTGAGTCGCTTCCGCCATGCCTGTGTGCTTACCGTGCTCCCGGTCGTGATCGTCGTACGAAAAACTCGATTACAAAAAACTTGTAGGGAATCTAGTTCTCTACAACTTTGCCATTTAAATATGTCACCTATTTTTAATAAAAATGGTCGATTAAAAAAACTGGGACAATCTCCTAGTTTTTACATTTTACGCTTATTATTGGCAATAAATAATGATGGATGATTATACCAACCTGCCATTTAAATTTGTCACCTATTTTTAATAAAAATGGTCCAAAAGTTTAAAAAACTGGGACAAACTGTAATTTTTACACTTAACGCTTATTATTTGCAATAAATAATTTGGCAAAAAAGTTGTTGAGATGAAAAAGATAGACAATTTAATTGTCCATAAATTGGTTCTTACAATTTTTAGCGAGATTCCGGGCCTTTAAATCTATCTCCTTTTTTTAGTTTATAATCTTTAATCTTTTATTTGTTTATCTTTTATCATTTTTTATCATTGTTAACCATTTTTTATCATTATTTACCATTTTTTATCATTCTTTACCATTTTTTCTCATTATTTACCATTCTTTATCTATTTTGATCTTTTTTTAACATTTGTTACCATTTTTTACCATTCGTTATCATTTCATATCTTTTTCATCATTTTTATCATTTGTTACCATTTTTTATCATTTTTTTTCATGTTTTATCATTTTTTATCATTTTTTATCATTTTTTATCATTTGTTATCATTTTTTCCGCTTTTTACAACTTTTTATCATTTGTTATCATTTTTACTATTCTTTACCATTTTTTTTACTTTTTTTAACATTTCTTATCATTTTTTACCATATCTTATCATTTTTTACCACTTTTTATAATTTGGTATCATATTGATCACTTTTATAATTCTCTTTTTACCATTTCTTATCATACTTTACCATTTCTTATCATACTTTACCACTTTTTCCTATTTTTTATCATTTTGTGTCATTTTTTATCATTTTTATAAAAAAAAATTATTATTTTATATCATTTTTTATTATTTTTTATCATTTTTTTCATTTTATATCATTTTTATAATTTTTTAAAAATGTTTATCATTCATTATCGTATTTTATAATTTTTTTATCATTTCTTACCATGTTTTATAATTTTTTATCATTTTTTACCATTTTTTATCATTTGTTACCATTTTTTTTCATTTTTTACCTTTTTTATAATTTTGTACCACTATTTATTATTTTTTATCATTTTTTAACATTTCTTACCATTTTTTTATCATTTTTTATTATTTTTTACCGTTTTTTACAATTTTTATCATATTTTACCATGTTTTATTGTTTTTTTCCACTTTTTATCATTTTTTACCATATTTTATCATTTTTACCTTTTTTTATCATTTTTTCCTCTATCCTTCAATCGTCAATAATCAATCCTCAATACTCAATCCTCAACTATAGTTCGCGAACTATGAGGAACTATAGTTCCTCTATCCCTCAATCCTCAATCCTCCATCTACCATCCTTAATCCTCCAAGAAATGATAAATGATACAAAATTATAAAAATTGGTAAAAAATGATAAGAAATACTTGTAGAGGACTAAATTCCCTACAAGTTTCGCTTAAACCAGTTTTTCGTGCGACCAATGTATAACGGCCGGGAGCACGTTAAACACAGAGGCTGGGGAACTCGCAGGTATGACTACCTGCGGTCGGGAAGATAGAATAAAAAAAATTTCTCGGTTGGCCTTGTGAACAGCTATTCGCATTAACGGAATTCTTTGAAATTCAGTCGTTCTCCAGCATTGCTCCATAATTTTGGTTCTCACCATTTTTAGCGAGAAATGGAAAATACGACTACAAATCGACAAAACAGAAAATCAAAAATTTCGGATACATGCCTTATAAAATTTTAGTCTAAAACTGTAATTCAATATTTTACTTCATCATTGGAACCTAACCACGTCAAAACATTTCGCCTTCCATTTAACTCCGAAATTTACTGAAATTTTGTCTCTGGTGACCGGGCTAACCGTCCTGATCCGCGAACCGAAAAGATCCGTGGAGAAGATCTGGCTCAGTTGGATATTTTGCTTGAGCCGGTTCATTGAGCGTAGAGTAGAGTGTCAACAGGCGTCAAGCGAAGATCGTAAAGCATTGCTTCCCTTACACTTTGCTGAAAAATAGTAAATCTAAGATACGTTTTTCTTAACCATTTTTCCTTCAAGCCAATCTATAATTAGCCAAAAGCGAAGATCGTAAAGCATTGCTTCCCTTACACTTTGCTGAAAAATAGTAAATCTAAGATACGTTTTTCTTAACCATTTTTCCTTCAAGCCAATCCATAATTTTATTTCAATACAGCCATTCTTAGCTTTAAGTTTCCAACCATTGTTGTATGTAGAGACACAAGAATAATCACAAACTATTACTACTAATGTACATGTAATCAAATGGCTCACGCGCAGAAAAATCGTAAAAAAAAATTTATTTCACACATTTTCAGTCTAAATAAAAGTTCGTAAGAAACTACACGCGAAAATCGCACACAGCCGACTTGGCAGCACCACGGCAAGCGAAAAGAAACTCAGAAAACACCCCGCGGAAAAGCAATGCATGTATGAGCGTTGAAATCAGTTCGCAGTAAACTCACTGTGACGTCACACACACGCTGCATGGTAGTAGCTTCGGTGGAAGCAATAAGCTGTTTGCTTCTCTGCACAATCTGCACGGGTCGTACTTCGTACAACACATTCATGGCTGCAACGGAGAAGCTTGCAGCGAGCAGAGATCTGATCAGAAATTGGTGCTACCAGAGTAGGATTGGAATTGACTTCTGATTGCAGTTTTGAATTAATCGAATTGGGGTAAATAGTTCAATTGTACATATTTAATTTAGTTCTTAGATCTCAGGAACCACTTATGGTATGTTAGGATGCTGAAACTCGGAACTTATATAAAAGTATAAAAGTGGACCTGTTTGCAAAATTTACGATAAGGTTTGAGGCGGGTGGGAGTGGAGGGAAAGCAATGTGTTCGGAGTGCTTGAAAGCTGAGATTGGAACATTCTAAAATACGTACCTTCTGAAAGGTTGATGTTAAAAGATTAAAACTTGTAGTTGTTTTAAGAAATAATAGGTAGCAGATTAATCAAGAGCTAAAATTTTTGAATCAGAAGGTGGTCAGTAGGGGTTGGGGTAAAAAACTTTCTATTAGAATATCTTTCGAATCAATCAGGAAGGTATAATTTAGTTTGTGTATATAGGATATGCGGAGAAGCTCATTGAATATGAAATTTATTATGTGAGAGGTAGACCACAAAAAAGGGGCCATTTTTAAAATATTTCATTTTTATATTTCAAGAACTGTACCATATATGATCTTAGAAATTTTACAGGAGTAAAGTCCAGTACACTTCTAACTAGGAAAACAAATCACCACCGATGGTGGGAGGGCGTGGAAAGGAAATAACATCCATTTTTATTTTTGAAAAACTACAAACCATAGAAAGGTAAAAAATTACTACATAGAGCTAATAAAGAGGTATCCTACCTGTGGTGGTGATTTTTTATATCTCAAAAAACGGCTTATGAAGAAGAAAGTTGGAGCTTAGTACGTATGTATATGAAGTAATTAAAGAAAAAAAAATGATTTTTATTAGCATAGAGGTTGAGTAAAACAATTGTCCGTGAAAAGGGATTTTTCCACATTTCCACGATTTCGTTATATATTTATATTGGACATGCCGAAATAAATTTTACTTTTGCGAGCTCTTTATGTAAGCACTTAGAAATATTTTTTTCTAATTTTTCGATATCTAACCCCTCACGGTGTGTAAAAAGGTTGTGTAAAAAGGTTATGTACATTTTCAAGAATTTGTATACTCTAGATGAACATATAGAGTATTATAAGTTTAATCCAGCCCGAAAAGTTTGTAACGCATAGAACCGAGCCTCGGACGAAAAAAAGTTGTATATTATTTTGTGTTTATTTTTGGCCAAAACCCCCAAATCCGTTTGCTGTCCGTCCGTCCGTCCGTCCGACCGTCCGTCCGTTAGCACGATAACTCAAGAACACGTTGACCTAGGAAGTTCTAATTTTGTCACAACTTGTAAAATGGAAAAAGTAAGGCTAAGTTCGTTAATGGGCGATATCCTTCCACTCCTTCGGGTACCTCCCATACAAGAGTCCTTAAAACACGTTTTCACAATTATTGCTCGAACACTTCAAGTTAGGAACTTGAAATTTTGCATACTTATGGTTTACAATGTTTGAATTGAAAGTTCCGAATATGATGCAAATCGAATGAGTCCTTCGTGTAGCAGCCTAGAAAAGTCCTTCAAAAATGTATGCATGTTACTGAATCCACTATAACTCCAGAACGAATAAAAGCAGGAATTTAAAATTTTACAGGAATTAGTTTTATACCAAAACCAAGACGGGGTTCATTAATTATCGCCATCCGTTAATTCCTTCGGGTAGCTGCCATACAAATGTCCTTAATGAACATGTTTACCAATATTGAACGATAACTTAAGAACACTTTAAGTTACGACTTTGAAATTTTATACACATTAATTTTATAATAGTCGCAGCTGAAACTATTAATATGAAAAATATCCCATAAGTCCTTCATGTAGTTGCCAAAATTCTGTAAAATGTCCTAACTTACTTTATGGAACTCAGTATAAATCAAAAAATCGAGTAGCCACTATACAATAATTTCTACCTGTAAGTAAAAGGTCATGTAATAATTGCTTGTGCTCACCTCATTCTTTCGATATATTTCCAACTAAAATATAAATCGGAGTTCAGTATTTCATCTAGAGTATCATACGATTGGCTTGCAGCCGATCGTGACTGCGTTATGTTTATATATTGGGTCTAATGAGATATTTAATTCACTTTTATTTCTATTATTATATTGAATCAAAGAAAACTCTGATGTAAGCATGTTTAACGAATTCCGAAAAACTTTTAGGGTTAATGAGATAGAACTATTTTATTATTTGTATTTATTTCTATTGACTCTTCTATCCAAAAAAATACGAAAAAAATGAAAAAAAAAATCAAAAAAAAATCTGCCAATATGTAGGTACTATGATCGAAAATTTTTCCCGGAAAGTTTAATGATGAGCTAGGTGAAGGTCACTGCGACTGACAACCTAAACACCAACGTTCTAAATAGCCTCCTAGATCCTTGTTGGGTGCTAATGGAGGATGTTCAATCAATATGCAGTAAATTGATAGGTAGAATAATAATAAAAAATTGTGGATATTAACCAATTGCTTCCCCTTGTTGAATTATCACGCCACGCCACTGTGCCCATCAGCCAAAAACCACGTAGATTATCCCCTTTAGAAAAAGAAATAGTAGACAAAGAGATAGAACAATGGCTACTAAAGAGTATAATTAGACATAGCAGCTCCGAATACAGTAGCACTATTGTCTTAGCTAAGAAGAAGGACGGAACACGTAGATTGTGTATCGACTTTAGATGCCCCAACAAAGAAGTAATTCGAGATCGATACCCTCTGCCACTCATCGAGGACCAAATAGATCAGCTTCAAGGAATGCGTGTGTTCTCTACCCTCGATTTGGAAAACGGCTTCTTTCATGTTCCGGTTGCCGAAAAGAGCATAAAATTAACATCGTTTATAACACCGACTGGTGCCGTTTGGACTGTGTACATCTCCGACAGTATTTCAAAAATTTATCAATCGTATATTCCAGCCACTAGTATTTCGGAAAGTAGTCCTCATCTACATGGATGACGTTATTTTCCCAGCGAAGAACGAAGAGGAGTGCATAACTAAACTAAGAGAAGTTCTGGAAGTTGCGTCAAATCACGGTTTAAGGATTAAATGGCAAAAATGCCAATTCCTATGCAAAAAGATTGAGTATTTAGTATTTGGAGTATGTCCCTCGTCATCGAAAACGTCAGCAGTGAAGAAATTTCCTGAACCACACTGCATCAAGAAACTATAAGCATTTTTAGGATTAACGGGGTATTTCCGAAAATTCGTACCCAATTGCAAAACAGCTCAGCGACCTGCTACGAAAAAACAACGATTTTAAATTTGACACAGAACAGAAAGCCGCTTTCAACGAACTGAGAAGCATACTAACAGAGACTCCAGCACTTCGCTTATACGATCCAAAAGGACCCACTAGGAAATTTGAGGAGAACTCCGTGAGGGAGCAAATAACGAGGTATCTATTATCTCTCACAATGGAGGAAAAAAGGAGATTAATAACAAAATTATACAGAAAACCGTCACTTCTCTTTTTTTGCTCGGAATGGATTAAAATGGGACTATATGAAGACCATTTTTGAGTTTTACTGCAGAACTAATCCCATTAGAGATCTCGTTTAAGGTCCCTTACGAGTATTTTTGAATGCTTTCTTTGGAGATATATTGGAGATCTGATTTTAGCGGACAAGCTCTTGCAAAAAGGAGGTCAAATGGAGGAGAAAACGAGGTCTCCAAACCTCCTTAAGGAGTAGTCCGGGATTAATCATGGAATGCTCCCATTTCCTACTGGGGAACTACAGAACTCCATACAGATGCGTCCAAACTGGGATACGACGCGATCTTGCTACATCCATTAGGAAATAGAAGCATTATATGATTAATCCCGGACTACACCTTAGGGAGGTTTGGAGACCTCGTTTTCTCCTCCATTTGACCTCCTTTTTGCAAGAGCATGTCCGAATTTCGAAAATTCTTGATAAAACTTTCTAGGTATTCATATGCAGAGTGTGTAGAATAAAAATGAATTCAATATTTGGAAAGACCTAGTAAATATGACGAAAATCGTGAATATATAGGCATTTTATTTTAATAATAATTTTTTTTGCCCCCCCTTCCGAACGTCAATGAATATTCGGATTTTTTTTATCAGAATTACTTTTCTAGTTGATTTACCTATACGTACCGAGTTCCAACTTCCTAGCATAAGCCGTTCTAAGGTTAGGAAAAACACCTCCCACCCCCGTACCCCATAAAAAAAAGTTTATTTTTCCACCATGCCACTACTATAGCTCTATCTAAATACCAAGTTTCAGCTTTCTATCATTATAGATTCTTAAGATATAAGCATCGGAACTTTTTCTATCTCACCCTTCCCCACCCTCACCCTCTACACCCACATCGCCACATTTCCCTACTACAATTCTATAAGGCCAACTTCTGGTAAAAATTTGAAGCATCCATCTTACACTGTTATTGAGATATGAAACGTGTTATATATGAAAAAATTTTATCCCCTCCACTTACGTACTGCCCCGCCCCCTTCAAAGATTTTGCTTTGAGCAATCTTTATTTATCAAGCTTTATACTCAAACCGAATTTTCTTTTTCTGGCGCCACTGGTTTGTGAGATATCGAAGTCGAAAGTTTTTCACCCCCACCCCCGTACGCCACTACCCCCACCCAAAAATTTTGTTTCAATCTACACTCCCTGTATAACTTCAGATATTTGTTAAGTTTTAATTGTTTGCTATTAACGGTTTAGGAGATAAGGATTTTAGAATGTGTCGACCTCGACTTTTTTTGCGTTTCGGACGCATTGTTTCACCCTCCACTCCCACACCCCTTCACCCATCTCAGCAATTTTTTGCAAATGGGGCCACTATCAAAGCTCTATAGAAATTCCTAGTTTCAGTCTCCTAACATAAGAGGTTGCTGAGATCTAGAATCCAAAATTTTTCGTCTAAAACGCTTAAATTAAAATTTTTTCTATCAATAGACTGGGTAGACCCCTTGAATTGACATTATTTTCAGGGAGGGGGTGTGAGGAGCCCACCTTCCTCCTCACACCCCCTCCCTGAAAATAATGTCAATGACCCCTTGAATTGACATTATTTTCAGGGAGGGGGTGTGAGGAGGAAGGTGGGCTCCTCACACCCCCTCCCTGAAAATAATGTCAATTCAAGGGGTCTACCCAGTCTATTGATAGAAAAAATTTTAATTTAATAGCTCCACTGGTTTGAGAGCTACGAGCCTTCAAAAGATTTTGCGTGGGGCGGTCGACGTACGGCGTACGGCGGACAGACGGAGTGAAATTTTTTATTGCTTTTTTCGTGTCTACTAGTCATGATACGTGGTAAAAAAAATTTTGAGGGAAACAAATTTTTTTTTTAAAAAATCGATAACAATACTGTATTACATATAAATACTAAAGTAAAAGAGAAGTGACGGTTTTCTGCATAATTTTGTTATTAATCTCCTTTTATCCTCCATTGTGAGGGATAGTAGATATCTCGTTATTTGCTCCCTGACGGAGTTCTCCTCAAATTTCCTAGTGGGCAGCGCGGCAACGACGATGGCGAAATGAATCCAATCTACTATTATAGTCGGAAAACTTCTCCAACACAAGAAAAATACAGTAGCTATGAACTGGAAGTCTTGGCAATAGTTTCAGCGATAAAGAAATTATGGGTCTACCTTCTCGGAACTCCGTTTAAAATCGTTACAGATTGCGCTGCGTTTAAAGCGACTATTTACGAAAATGATCTACCGCCTCGCATATCATGATGGGCCTTACTGTTACAAGATTATAACTACGTTCTCGAACACCGCAGTGGTACTGAAATAAAGCACGTCGACGCCTTAAGCAGGAACCCAGTAATAATGATCGTTCAGAATGATCTAATCACGAAAGTTAAGTCGGTTCAGTTTAAAGATGAAAGATTGAAGGTAATAGCAAATCTTTTGGAGCATGGACCATATGAAAAGTACACACTAGACCAGGGGTTCTCAACCTTTAAGACACTGCGACCCCCTTTTCAAGTTTACTAATTTACCGACCCCCTTTGAATTAGAAATGGTGTGTATCTTTGCGTGCGCAACCTCTGAGAAGTTGGCGATCAGTGAGTGTCTTTGCCTTTCATTACGTCTTGTGAAGCAGACTATTTCAGACACTTTGTGGTTGTGAATTATATTGCTATCTATAGTTAAACATCATGGACAAGTTTTTAAAAAGAGCATCTTCAAGTAGTGGCGGTAGTGAATCTGTGAAACCAAAGTGCCGTAAATATTGCCAATCATACATACATTTTGGTTTCACTGAACTAGCCAGCAAGCCTCAATGTGTTATATGCAGCGAAGTGTTGTCAGCCGAAAGCATGAAGCCTTCGAAAATGAAACGTCATCTCGAAACGAAACATTTTGCCTTGAAAGACAAACCAGTAGAGTTTTTCCAGCGGAAACTGCTTTGTCTTCGAGGTCAACAGAAGAACATTAAAGGTCTATTTTTTCTTATTGGCAAAAAAAAATTATATGCTAACTAAAATTATTCTCTTCTTGAAAGGTGTTGCTGATGTCAGTAAAAATGCTGTCAAAGCTTCATATGAGGTAGCGCTGAAGATCGCCAAAAAGGGGAAACCCCATACAATTGCGGAGGAATTAATTCTTCCTGCCGCATTGGCTATGGTTTCCAATATGATCGGTGCTGAAGAAGCTGCAAAACTGAAGAGCATTCCGTTGTCAAATGACACAATTTCAAGACGAATCTCTGACATGGCTGAAGACGTGCAGAACCAACTCCGGAGGCAAATTAAAGAAAGTAATTTGTTTTCCATTCAGTTTGATGAGTCAACTGACGTTGCCAGCTGTGCTCAGTTTTTGTGCTATATTCGGTATGATGGCGCTGATTCTATTCAAGAAAACATACTATTTTGCAAGCCTTTATCAAATCACGCAACAGGTGAAGGTCTTTTTAAGGTGTTTATTGAAGCAACAGAACCTTTTGAAATTGAATGGAGCAAATGTGTTTCAATTTGCAGTGATGGAGCAAAGGCCCTTACGGGAAAGAACAGTGGTTTGCTTGTCAGGTTGAAATCACTAATACCACACGCAAAGTGGGTCCACTGTTTTTTACATAGGCAAGCTTTGGCAGCTAAAAAAATGCCAGATGAACTTCTTCATGTTTTCAATGAAGCCATCAAAGTTGTCAACTACATTAAAAGTCGCCCATTGCAGTGTAGGCTGCTTAAGAACCTGTGCGAAGAGGAAGGAGCATTGCAGAAACATTTGCTTTTTCACACGGAGGTACGATGGTTATCTCGCGGCAATGTCTTAAGCAGGCTTTTTCAATTAAAATCAGAAATGTTGCTATTTTTGGCTGATAGATAACCTGAACTTTCCAGTTTTTTCAGTGATGAAAAGTGGCTGATAAAGCTTGCCTATTTAGCAGACATCTTCTCTCACCTCAACAGTTTGAACTTATCTATGCAAGGACCAGACAAAACTCTTCTTTATTCTCAAGACAGAGTAAAAGCATTTATAAGAAAACTTACTGCTTGGAACACACGAATTAAAAAAGAAGACTTTGAAAATTTTCCGCTTACTCAAGAATTTAAAGAGTTTGTTTCGAGTATTGGCGACGCAACCCTTAACTCTTCATCTCTCTCTGTACTCATCTCATCTCATCTTGAAACCTTAATTGAGCAATTGACAGATTATATACCAGTCGAAGATATGAGTGGATATTTGTGGGTAGTCAATCCGTTTAATGAGCAAGCCGTACAAAATGCTGTGCTAAGTGTTCGTCTTCATGATGAACTGATAGAGCTATCAAGTGATCAGGCAATGAAATTAACGTTCAACAGTGCTTGTCCCGGCAAATTTTGGATAAGTATTAAAAAGGAATACCCAGAGCTGTTCAAACAAGCGTTGAACATACTAATACCATTTGCTACATCCTACAACTGTGAGCAAGGATTTTCCATCATGGTGAATTTAAAAACAAAATCAAGAAATCGTTTGACACTGGAAAATGACATTATTTTGTGTGCTACAACAATAAATCCAGACATTCAAAAATTAGTGAGTTGCAAACAAGCTCAAGTTTCTCATTAACTGAATTGAAGGAAGTTTTAAGTAAAAACTTGTACATTTTGTGTCTTTTCTTTCAAATAAATAACAAGACCTGTAACAATAGCTTTTTATTTATTATTTTTTATTATTTTTATTTTATTTTATTATTTTTTTAATTTTTCTCTCGTCCTGCGCGACCCCCCCAGACAATTGTTGCGACCCCCCCTTGGGGTCGCGACCCACCGGTTGAGAAACCCTGCACTAGACCATGTTGTGTTGTTCGAAGAAGACGCCGAAGGAAATCGCTTACTATGTGTTCCGAAGGGTATGCAAGACGAAATAATTAAACACGTTCACGAATAAGGACATTTCGCCACCAGGAAGATGGAAGAGACTTTTCCATACCTCAGTTAAAAGAAAAAGTTTCGAAATTGCCGTAATAATTGCGTGGAGTACATTCTCGCTGAAAGGAAAAGCGGAATAAAAGAGGGACTATTGTTCCCTATACCAAAAGACGATGCACCACTCAAAACGTATCATTTAGACCATATTGGAAGAACGAAGAAAGACTACAAGTACATTTTAATTCTTTAATTCTTTATTTATATACGGATAAGTCCTTTTAAAATGATACATATAAAATAAATACAGTACACTTCTATTCAATATTAAAATTAAAATTCAATTATTTGTTTAATGGACACAATACTAGTACTAAATAGATCAATAGAATTGCAATAATTGTTACCAATTCTCATCAGTCGTTCTGGAAGACCATACAACCCATATAATGTACGGTGGGATTCAACAACATACATATCCTGAGAACGAGTTCTCAAGTTAGGCACGCGAAAGTTGTTCAGCAAAAAAATTTTAATATTGACAAATTTGAACTATAAATTGACCAGTAAGGTTCGATATTATCTACAAGTAGTTATTAGTAGTAGTAGTAGTAGTAGTAGATATTATATACTACAATAAAAGAAAGAGTAATTTGTAAGTAATGGAGCTCTCTTTCGAGCTCTAATGAGCTCAATGATTCTCGAGATATGAAACTCAGAAGCCCTACATATTTATCCGGTATAAATTCTAAGCTTCTATCTTAAACAGCTCTTGAAATATGAGACGTGATTCTTTAGAAACATTTTCCACTTCCTTGCTTCAATTCCTGTTCACATTAACCTTTTACGAGAAAGACTCTAGAATATTTCGATCTCAGCGTTCGAGCAATTCGGAGGTATTGTTTTTTCTCACCAATATCTTCACCAATATCGAAAACTTTTTGCGAACTATTCAAGTTTTATATTGTATTAAATTCAAGTTTCAGCTTACTAGTATAAACGATTGAGAATATCTAAAATCTCCGCTTACAATTGACCACAGTCACATAAAGAGAATCCATCTGGTTACACACTGAAAAAATGTCAGCTTACAAGGAATACAAAACGATTCCACAACCAGTTTTCGAACTGAGTGTGACTTAAGGGGGATCATCTGAGTAGAAAGCAGAAAAAATAGATAAATTTTAGAAATTATTATCTCAAAAACTAAAAAATCTATCCAAAAATAATGTGTGAAATTTTTGAAGAAATCGGTTCAGCCGTTTTTCGAAGATTTTGGGAACGGTCTTTGAAAAGTAAGTTTCGAGATAACCGCATTTGAATGACGTGCTATATAGAGAATTCACGAAGGACCCATCCCGGTTAATTGCCCATAACTTCCACAATTATTGAAACTTCAATATGAAATTTACAGAAAACATTCTTAAGACTATAAACTTTAAGATAAACAAAAAAAAATGTTTCTAGTCATTCTTTAAAGCAAAGAGATGGTCTAGCACCCATGCTTTTCAACTTGGCACTAGAGAATGTCATCCGAAAAACCCTTGTCGACACTAATGGGACCCTACTATTCAAGTCCACCCAGCAGCTAGAACATTTCCTGTGCAACTGCCTAGCTCTCGCTAGGAGACGGCTGAAAGGCCTGGGTGCCTCGACCTTCGCAAACCTTAAAGAAGTCTCTTTTAACAGCATGCAGAGTCTAATCAACTTTGCTATGGTTACAGGGACCTTTGAATTAAACGAGGAACTCTCAACACAGATCGAAACGCAAGCGGACCTATCATAAGTACATTGGGTCTCCTATTTTTTATGTGGTATCACTATGGACCCTCGTTGGTCTATGTGAGGCCTTTGGCCGCCACTGAAACCGAAACCTTAACCTAACCACCCAATAGCATAGGCTGACGATATATGTAAGAATGTAAACATCCACGCAAGATCCTTCCCTAGTGCTGAGGAGGTATTTGTCAATCTCTCTGCCATATACCAACTTTGGAGTATAATTTAGAGAGTAGGGGAAGGTGCTGTACCTCGGTCCAGATTTTACATTAACCCTTAAATCTATTAAACCAATAACAAATGAAAATTAGTGAATAGTACATATGAAAGCTTATTTGTTTAACCACAAAATTAATTATAGCTGGAACTGCTGTTAGTAAATTTGATGGATCCAGAAACGGTTTTTGGAGTGAACCTCAAACGGACCAAGGTACAACTATAGGTTGTACCTCGGTCCGCTGCTAGTTGTTCTTTGGGCCTTATCAAAAATAATTCAATTTTAAAGTCGAAATCCTGAGTAATAATATAAGGTTCTTTTATTTAATTTAATTTATATTTTTATTGGAAAAGAAAAATCTAGTAAAGCTATAAATTTAAAAAAAAACAAGAAAAATTCATAATAAGAATAAGCAACTATAGAAAATGGTTTGTCTAGCTGAAATAAACACTAGTGTAAAAGAGGATTCACTGCTGTCTGCTTCAAAATTTCCCCACTACCTCTGCAGGTGTAATATCAGGATGAAAGTTCCATTTGTCTACAATTTTTTTTCTAATGTATGTAGTTTACATAGTCCAAGGTACAACCAAAAAAACTGCCCATGGTACATGCGATCACCCATTACTACAAACACATTTTTTTAAATTTTTTCTAATAGTAAGGAAGGATTAAATTTAACGGTCAAGACCACGATGAATTAATTGTCTTACCAGGTAAAACTGCTATATAGTAGAAATAATTATACACAATTTAGAAGAAAACAATAACGGAACTAACAAATAAATACTTTTATGTCCAAAAATCACTTCTTTTGTTTTATCTTAATCAATTTATCTTCTAGGCTCGCTTTAATAAACTGAAACCAAAGCCTACACATTTGGCAATCTTTCATTGAAGAACCTTTTTTTCCAGCAGCTAAAGTTTAGTTGCAATTGACATTGGACTGAGGTACATTCGGTCCAAGGTACAGCACCTATAGATAATTTCATATCATATATCTTGAGACTAATCTAGAAAAAAATGGCTACGAAACGGACAAAATCCATCGACGATGATTCATCGATAGCAAATAAAACGTATTATACTCGGTTGAGGAAGATAGCAAAGCTATCTTACAACTTAGCTACTGCAGGACGAGAACTTTAAATCGAGACGGTTTGAGGTGAAGTATTTAGGAGACCAGGATTTAGGATCTCAAGGGGATCGGAGTCAAAAAAATTTTTTTATTATTATTAAGAACTATACTAACCTTAATTGAGAATCATAGATTTTCTTAAATTTTTTTTACCACGATCCCCTAGTTTAGATTGAGATATTCAAGGGAAAGACAAAGTCGTTATCCTTAAAAAAAACTTGCAAGAATAAGTTATATTCGTATTATTTTTATATTGCAACAACCTTGTACTTTAAAATAAGTCCTTCTTCATTATTCTACGATAAAGACTAAGTACCAGAGATATGCATTTTCGAAGAGCACTCGGACACCATTTTTGTGAAATCTTTAACATACTATAACTAACAAAAAAATGAGATAGAAAAAACATTGAAATCATATTTTTTTCTTCACTAACTCTTCGAGTACATAAATTTTCAAAAGAATCGGCGATGGTAAGTCACAAATTTTGTCATTTTTGGTGATTCTTGATGGAAGAACCCAAACGTTTGAATTCACAAACTTTGATAGTTAAAACCATAGAGATATACACATGTAGGTAACGGAGATGACGAGCAGCGACTGTTTTGAAGCTGGAGGATTTATCACAATGGACCGGCAATAAACAATATGCTACTATCAGCTTCTTACTCACATGTATGCTATGTTATATTCTGGTCTTGAAAACAAAAATAGCCAAACCTTTGAATATGTTGTTAGGTTAACTACTAAATGTAACGCTAACTTCATTAAATTTTATAAGAATTGTATTTTATAGAAACATATTATTTTATTTTTTTATTTTAAAATTATTTTAGATTTATTAAGAATTTATTAATAATCTGGTGTTTCTACGTGAAACTATTTTTTACAACTGACTTTACAATTTTTTTTTTTTAAATTTACATTTTTGTGTATACTTTGTTTATGTTTTATTTTTAAGTGTTTTTATGTAAAGTGGAAATGTATTTATGAAATTGTGTGTGTGTGTTGTGTGTTGTGTATTGTGTAACTACGCCACATTACTCCCCCTCCAGTGATGAGGTCACGAAAAGAAAAATTTTATTTGTGGCTGTAGATCGAAATTAACTGTTTTTATATTTTTATTACTCAGTTTAGTTTCAATTAATAAATTATCATTGTTGGAAAAACTTAAATTTAAGTTATTATTCAAAAAATTATGTGAATCTATCTGTGAAGTGAAATTGTCGTGTTCAACGAAAGCTGCTTTTATGCGATCAATCGCAACTTCCTAACCTTTTCCTCGAATTTCAATGATAAACGTTGAGGGTTTTCTCTTTAAAACGATATAGGGACCGCTATAAGGTGGTGTTAAAGGTGGGGAAACCGCATCGTTGCGAAGAAAAACATGAGAACACGTTTCAAGATCTTTTTGAACGAAATTGATCCTACTGGAATTGTGATTCGAAGTGTTTACTGGCTTAAAATCATTAAAAATAGATTTGAGACTTTTGACGTAATCGGTTTGAGGAACCTCTTTAGTTGATTCGTCAAAAAATTCTCCTGGTAACCTTAAGGTGGTACCGTAAACTAACTCAGATGGAGTTGCGTTTAAATCTTCTTTAATGGTCGAACGATGACCTAAAAGTATTGTCGGTAAACAGTCTACCCAGTCGTTTGCATTGTTGCACTTGAGTGCAGATTTAATGGTTCTATGTAAACGTTCAATCATTCCGTTACTTTGTGGATGGTAGGAAGTCGCTCGATAGTGTTTAATGCCTAAGATCTTGGTCAACTCTTTAAATAAGATAGATTCAAATTGTCTACCGCGATCAGTCGTAATGTTACGGGGAATTCCAAATCGAGAAATCCAACCAGACATTAGTGCTTTAGCAACTGTTTCAGCGGTAATGTCGTGGATAGGAATTATTTCCGGCCATCTTGTGAATCGATCAATGCAGGTGAGACAGTAATTAAAACCTCGAGATGTTGGAAGAGGTCCAACAAGATCGATATTTAAGTGTGCAAAACGTTCATCTGGAACTAAAAAGGTAGCTAAAGGTCGTCTATTATGTCGACTAACTTTAGCTTTCTGACAGTTAATACATTGCTTTGCCATTAATTTGCAATCTTTGTTAACACCAGGCCATACAAATCTATCGGTAATTAATTTTGTCGTAGACTTGATACTTGGATGATTGAGGTTGTGCAAAAGATTAAAATAAACTTTTCTGAGCTTTAATGGAATATACGGACGTTTTTTATTGAATGAAACATCACAATAAATCTTGAATTTAGTTCCTGGTATATTCAGAAGTTGTAAATTCAAACTTAATTTGCTGTCATTCAATATAAGTTTTAATTCGTTGTCCATATTTTGTTCGATTTCTAATTGTTCGAAATCGATGGTGTGAATATCGGAAACTTCAGGATTTTGAATTCGGGAAAGCATATCAGCGATAAAATTATCTTTACCGGAAATGTAACGAATGTCGGTTGAAAATTGTCCGATGAAATCAATATGAGTAAGTTGACGAGGCGAGCATTGTTCTAGTTTTTTGTTGAACATAGAAATGAGTGGCTTATGATCGGTAAATATAGTAAATTCGCGTCCTTCTACTTGGTTGCGGAAATGTTTAATTGCTTGAAAAATTCCAAGTAATTCTCGATCATAAGTGCTATATTTCTTTTGCGTCTCAGTCATGCGTTTTGAAAAAAATCCGAGTGGTTCTTGAACATCATCAATTACTTGATGCAATGTAGCGCCAACACGGAAATTAGATGCATCAACGAAAATATTGAGTTTAGCAGTGGGACATGGATGTGCCAATATTTTTAAAGTTGCTGCTTTAATTTCGGATTTGCAATCTTGGAATGCTTTAATTGTATCTTCATTCCAAGTAATTGAAGATTTATCGTTTTTAATATTGCCGATAATTAGCTTCTGTAAAATTCCTTGGTTTACACAGGCATTTGGTATACAACGTCGATAATAATTCATTGATTCGATAAATTGTCTCAAATCCTTAGCGGTTTGAGGTAAATCAATGTTCATGATTGCATCGACTTTTGTAGAAATTGGTCGTATGCCGGTTTCGTTGATTGTGTATCCGAGGAAGTTTATTTCGCTTTTTCCGAATTCACATTTGGATACGTTTATTCTAAGTCCGTATTCACGAAAACGTTCAAAAACAATTTGTAAATGTTGAATGTGTTCGGCATGAGTTTTAGAAGAAATTTGAACATCATCCAAATATTTGAAAACAAAAGGTAAACCGATTAAAACTTGGTCAATGAAACGTTGAAATGTTTGACCAGCATTACGTAAACCAAAAGGCATTCGTACGAATTCAAATAATCCAAAAGGTGTTACAATAGCTGTCTTTGGAATATCTGATTCATGTACGGGAATTTGGTGATAAGCTCGGGTAAGGTCTATTTTAGAAAAAATCTTACAACCGTGAAGATTTATAGAGAAATCTTGAATATTTGGAATATTTTATTGATCGGGGACAGTGACTGAATTTAAGCGTCTATAGTCACCACAAGGTCGATCTGTTCCGTTCTCCTTGCTTGCCATGTGTAATGCGCTTGACCAGGGTGATTTTGATGGTCTGCAAATGCCAATTTCCATCATGTGTTCGAATTGTTTCTTTACAGATTCGTACTTATGAGGTGGTAAACGGCGGGCTTTTGCGAAAACTGGAGGACCTGTCGTATCAACATAATGATAAACACCTGTTAAGTTTATATTATTTTTATTGTTATAGTTTGTTGGCAAAGTTAAGTCATGAAATTTCTGCAATAATTTTTCATAATCGTGATTGAAAAATATTGAGTTATCTGAAGCCAAAGTAGTAATATTAATTTCGTCAGAAATTATTGATTCAACTGAACCGGTTGTTTTAATATTGGTAGTTGAATCTATTAATTTTCGCCGTTTGAGGTCGACGATGAGATTAAAGTGTTCCAAAAAATCAGCTCCAATTATAGGTCTAGTAACGTCAGCGATCGTGAAAAGAAATTGAAAAACACGACGTAGACCTAGGGAAACTGATAACGTTTTCTGCCCATAAGTTTTAATTTGCGAACCATTAGCTGCGTATAGAATATTCAAAGGGGAAATAGTAAGTGATTTGTCCTTTGAATTATATGGTATAACTGATAAATCAGATCCTGTGTCGATTAAAAATCGAAGGGTGGATGATTTATCTGTAATAAATAATCTACGGCTATTAATTATGGCTGCAGTTTCTGCCGCAGAAGAAACTGACAGAATTAGTTTTTTGGATTTGATTTAAAGGTGGCGAAAAATTTGCAAGGTTCGATACATTTACGAGCTTTGTCTTGAAAATTGAGATGATACCAACGGATTCATGAGGTGGATTGTTTGGAAAAATCGATCTGGAATTTTGTGAGTTGTTGCGGGAACGGTTGCGAGGACGAGAGTGAGAGTGTTGTAATTGCTCGACTTTTTTTGTTAAAGCTGCGATTTGAGTACATAAATCATTGTTATTATTGTTAGGAAAATTTTGATCGGAAATCGCGGAGGTTGTAGAATTAAAATTAATTCTGTTAGAAATTTTATCAGCGATTTCTGCTTTACCATTTAATGGTAAACTCGTTCCGATGACTACCGTACTTATATTTTCGGGTAGTTTTGATAACCATAATGTCTCTACGATTTGTTCGGAGACAAGACCTTGTGCTGTATCTCTCACTTTCCGTAAGAGATATGATGGTTTTTGGTCACCTAAATCAATATTTAACAATAATTGTTTTAATCGAGTTTCATCGGAATGTTGAAACTCTTTAATAAGTGCGATTTTAATAGACTCATATTTATTAATAGTAGGTGGATCGCGTATTAAATTGGCCACAATATCGAGATACTTTGTGTCCAGAGAAGCAACGACATTATCGAACTTTAGTTCATCCGATAATATCCTTGAGTTTCTGAATTGTGCCTCCATTTGGATAAACCATAGATCTGGTTTATCACAATAGAATTTAGGCAATTTGATCGATTTGATGCAAGTTGATGTATCCGATATTGGTGGTATATTTCGGTAAATATTAATGTGCTCACATAGTCGTGTACATGTGGCTGTGAGCATAGACATTTGTTCTTTGAGTTGATTAAATTCTTCGACAGAAACACTATTTAAGAGAGATCTTGAAACGTTGTTACGATTTGTGTTGTTTGAAATATTGACGTTAGTATTGTTTTCTTCAATCTTTATGTCGTTTTCTTGAATTTCGTTAATATTTCTTGTATTTGTTTGAGATCTTGTTAACGGCATATTTGGAGAATTTAAAATAGGCATGAAAAATGAGAATTTTAGATTCAAGAATGAGGGTTTGGAAATTGAGGAATGAAAAATTGATTTTCGAGGAAATGGTAGGTTTTCCTTGTAACACTTTTCGTCGAACACAACACTTTCAAATAATTCACTTTTAAAAATTCACTTAACTCGACCGTAAAAAGAAATGAATGCGACCGTAATTAAAAATTAATTTAAAATTTCGATTTTTTTTAAAAAATAATTGTTTATATTGTTTGTTTTGTTGAAAGTGTTGATGTGTTTCTAAGAAAAGTGAGGATGTGTTAATGTGTACAATTTTATTTAAAAATTTCGGTAAGAAAACCTGATCCTCTTGATTTGTTGTCGTTTGATGTTGATATTACTGCAGTTCTTGTGCGTTGCGGCAATACCGTTCAGAAAATAGATTCCGCTCTGTTACTGCTTCGTGTTTCGCTCTGTTGCTGTTTCTGTTGTTGGATTGTTGTTGAAATTAATTAAAGCTTGTACTCCAAAAGTTCCATAATCCAAATTTCCACAATTGTTTGTTGTTGATAATCTTGATGGAATTCTGTTGGTTGTTGTTGCTGGCGGCGTGTTACCGCTGGTCGGAGGTCACCAATTGTTAGGTTAACTACTAAATGTAACGCTAACTTCATTAAATTTTATAAGAATTGTATTTTATAGAAACATATTATTTTATTTTTTTATTTTAAAATTATTTTAGATTTATTAAGAATTTATTAATAATCTGGTGTTTCTACGTGAAACTATTTTTTACAACTAACTTTACAATTTTTTTTTTTTTTTAAATTTACATTTTTGTGTATACTTTGCTTATGTTTTATTTTTAAGTGTTTTTATGTAAAGTGGAAATGTATTTATGAAATTGTGTGTGTGTGTTGTGTATTGTGTAACTACGCCACAATGTCCTAGACAACTATTTGCATTTCGCTGCCACCCCCAAACCCCCCCCCCCGCTGTCCCCAAACCCCCCCGTTCCTACGCCAGTGTGGATAACGATAACTCCAGAACGTCTTGACTTATGTAGGTTTTTCAAATTTTGAATTTAGATGTTTGTTTGAATTTGTTAGGCTAAGTTCGGGTAGCTGCCATACCTTAAATGATGTGTTCAAGTATATTGATCAATAGCTTCGGAACGCCTAAAGATACTACTTTGAAATTTTGTATACGGTGGTTCTTCAATAGTTGGAGCTAAATGTATGATTATGAAAAAAAAATCCTATTATTCCTTCGTGTAACTGCTATACAAATATCATGTGAATATGTCTACACTCAATTTACAAAACTAACCAGCGTTGCCGCACGTCAATAATTAAAAGGACCACATTTTCACGAAAATGGTTTAATATCGAAAATAAAATATATTAAAAATATTTGTGTATTTAAAAATTAACAAAAATGTATAGAATTAGAAAATAGAATCATGAGCTAGTCGTATTTCCCAGTAGGTGAAGTAGCGTGTACTATACCGCAACTAGCAAACTAACTATTTTTCGAAGCTATTCTCGTACATCGATAAAACTTCGATAAGGTCTTACCGAACTAATCTGGCGCACATTTTCTCAAGCTTCAATAGCCAAGCACCAACAGTTGGTATAAGGCCTTATCGAAGCTCTTCTTGCTTCTGTACGGAAGAAAAAAATAACGAAAAATTATTTTTCAAACATTTTTTAAATATTGTTTTCTTCCAACTACGAATTTATTTTCCTCTTAATTATTATTTTTTGTTTCAAAAATGTGAACACATTAGTCCGCTACGGTACACACTAGGCCAATCAGAAACATTTTCGTAATAGGGTTGAGGCCGAATCTCTTGGTATTAGTCATATCGAGCGAAGCTCATTTTCAAACCTTCATAAGACTGTCGGTATTTACTTCCATGAGACCTTATAGAGGCTATTACCGAACCTATTGCATCTGAAAGTTCAGCCTCTGCTAGTAAGTCCTACCGAAAACTTATCGAAGTTAAAAATCCATAACAGTCTTATCGAAGCCTTATCGAAGTTATAGCCTCTGGAAAATTAAAGTGCGAGTTTGTTTGCTAGTTGGGACGTTAAAAGAAGTTCGGTTAAAAGCCGAATATAACCCAGTTGTTTAATAGAAGACCATACGAACTAAAATTTAGATAAAAGTCGTATGTTAAAAAATGGTCTTTTTCGTAAAAAAAAAATACCACCGGACCAATTAATAAAAAAACGACCAACATTAGACCAAACGGACCAAATATGGCAACGCTGGAACTAACTGTAACTTAAGTAATCCTTCAGCTACAAAGTTGGAATTTTGTACAAATTAGTTTTGAGTGTAAACAAAGTAAACTAGTCAGCGAAATCCTTTTACCACTTTTGTTACCTTCCATACGAAAAATCCACGTGCTTAACAATAAGTTTTTGAACTCATCGAGCTATGAATTTGAAATTTTTTACACATTAATTTTTGAATGGTTCCAAGGAAATGGATAAATATGTAAGAAAAGAGTGAGTCCTTGCTGCACCTTCCATGGCATCAATGGCAATAAACACAATATAATATAAACACTGATTACTGTCTTTTTGCTTTAAGTACAACATACAAACACGTAATTCTACGCTATTCCCAACTATGTACAATATAAATCGAAGTTCAGTATTCAACTAAGAAATCATACGATTGGCTTGCAGCCGATCGTGACTGAATTATGGTTCTTGTTAGTTACAGTATGGTAATGTTTTAGCAAAAATGGGATCTTAATGAGATCGGGGTAAAAAAAAATGGAAGAACATTATAGTGGTTCTTAACTATTGACCGTATTGCGAATGTCACGTCCCTTCGATGCCGATTCGATATCGACGCATGAAAAAGCGATTGTGAATGTCGATTGTCATCGATAGTGTTCACTTTGATCGACTTCAGGCGGTTCGTGATGCCTGAAGAAAATTAACGTCGATGCAAAAATGTAAGTATAGATTTGACAAAAAGATTTTTGGTTCCTTATATTTTGATGGATTCGCACCAAGATATCGGTAGAGGATTCATTAAAAGTGCATCTCGCATGAACGTAAAAGAAATATGGCTCGATTTTCGACACGGTTAAATTCTTTCGGAACACCGTCACGAGATGCCAGTGGTTGGATGAAGGGATGAAACTTAAAAAATGCCCGTGAGTGATATTAAAACAAAAAGTATTTTAGGTTTGGACTGACCTGAAATTTAAAGTACGGAAGAGAATAGCGTAAAATCAAGCAGAAGTGAGAGCCACAAACGGTGTGCCGAACAAGATGTATAGCTTTTCCGCTTTAGAAGAAAGCATTATCCACATCCAAAAATTTTAATGTAGCATTTGATCCTCCAGAAAAATAACTAAGTTTTAAAATTACCTTTATGCCAGCATTACAATTATTCGTCCAATAAACTTTTGTACCACACACACTACTATTGATTTGCAATATTAGCATAAGTAAGTTCACTTACACTGAGAGAAAAATCTGCGACATTTTACGAAAAAAACATTCGTAACTTTACGAAAGTCTGATTTTCGTAGTATTTACGAATATTTTGTAGATACTACTAAACATTCGTAATTTTTATTTTCACTGAATTATGTGTTTTACGAATGATTCGTACATTTTACGATCACTGATTCGTAAAAATAGTAACACCCTAAAATCGACGGTTCCTGCTGATATTTTGTGCAAGGAACGAAAGCTATTCGTACATATTACGAAACATATTCGTATAAATACGAATGATGAAATACATTAGTAGAATGTACGAAAGATTTCGTACTTGCAAGGAAAAAGGAAATTTATAGTAGATGATAAAACTATGAAAGATTCGTAAATGTTAAGAATTATTTCGTAAATATGAAGTAAAACACAAGACGATCGTTTTGATTTGGTCTTTCGGTTTGAGCAAATATTTTCTACAATGAACGAAAGCATTCGTACATATTACGAAAATTATTCGTACATATAGGAATCACGAAATGCATGCGTAGAATGTACGAAAGATTTCGTAGTTGTAAGGAAATATGAAATTTGAATGATAAAATTACGAAAGATTCGTAAATATTAAGAATTATTTCGTAAATATGAAGTAAAACACAAGACGATCGTATTGATTTGGTTTTATGTTTCGCATTCGGCGGCGTGTTGTACAATGGAGATCAGTAATTGTTGAATTGCAGTTTGTGATTAGTTAATTAGTAGCTTTTGTAGCTTAATTTACTTGGTAAGTAGTTTTTATTACATTTTTATTTTTAAGAGTTCAAAACTAATAATATTCGTTGATTTCATTGATTTTGGCATTATTTCAACGATTTTGCACATCCTGGTCTCTTCTACATGAGTAAAAATAAAAGTAAGCTTTTCCCTTTTTTGTACGTTTATTTCCATTGCTGCTCGAGGACCTCGTTCCATGCGATGGCGAAGTATGGTTATTCCTGTTTAATTTTTTGGAAATACTTATTTCAAATTATT